>JACBWW010000003.1:51409503-51461306 GCA_020086605.1 Lanius collurio
TGCTTTCATAAAATTCTCAGCAACTGCAGAAGTGGAGAGAAAGCACAAGTATGAAAAGAAGTTAAGAAAGTAAAGAATAAGGTAAATGCTATGAGTAGAAACCAGGATTAGAAAAGGAGAGCACTAAATATAGGAGAAAATTTCTATGACGGAAAGAACTTAGTAACAAGTAAACCACTGAGATTTCTTTACGATTTACTCTCAGTTATTATTCCATCATTTTTTATACTGTGTTGTGGTCTTAAATACATTTTTGTGACTCTACAATCCTTTTACAGAAATAGATTATTAAAAATAAATCTTTCCCTCAGGCTTATATATTTAAATTGTTAGTTCCAAAAAACACAAGCTAAGTATTTTTTCATGTCTTTCATTTCCTCCAGTACTGTTTGGGAAAAAGGTACTACTGCCAAATATTAAAGGTCACTGCTGCTAAATTATCTGATACTTGGGAAGGTACTATTGTAAACCCTAATAAATCCACATCCATAAGCATGTATGTAATTTAATTTTTATGGATAAATTTTTGTGACCTCTACTTTTATATTAAAAATTCAATAGTCTTCAAGACTGACACTAAAATAAAAAGAAATCTTAACTTCTATTTAATGTGAACCAAGGTGTGAATTTATTTACCACCAGATATATATATTATTTTTTGGTCAGAAGAAATTCTTGTCATTAGACAATAATAAAGTTAATATACAGTTAGTAGTTTGAGACAATCTATTGTCACATATTCACATATTGGAAGCTCTTAGTTTTAGAACTTTTCTTTGTTATATAGTAAGTCATATTGGCAATAATCAAAAAAGATCAATTGGTCAGCTTTAACAAACATTTTTATATTTTAAATAGTATAGTTATCTAGTGTTATATTCAATGTCATAGATTAATATTAGCTGAACTTTACATTTTCACACAAGTGACATTATTTATTAATGTTTAGTTTATTCAGTGAATTTTGTGAAAATGAAGGTTCCAGACTTGTTTTCCCTTCCAAAATGAAAGCAGGTTCTGAAATCACAGTATTTACTTCAAAATCATTTGTGAATGGCAATGCTAATGTATTTGGCAAAATAGCTTTAATTAGCTTAATTAGCTTTTTATGTATGTTATTTAATATAGTTCTTTAAAAATATATAACATCATTATGTGGGCAAGAATGTTGCTAATGTGTTGCACTCTACCTATTTAGCAGTTAATGCAATGCATCCCAGGCTTTGTTTACCTGTGTAAGGATGCCTTGGACTCCTTGCACCTTGAAGCACTTGTAGTACTTGGCACTACTTTTGCTTACAGGCATGGAAATTAATTTTCTCATCTTGGCATATGAGGACCTTAATTGTGTCTGCTCAGCAGCAGTTCAAAACCTGTCATTTTCAGCCATGGTGATACCATTCCCAGTTGGGCCAGCCTTTGGCTGACAGGGATCATGACAAATCGGTCCCTCTTGAATTGCATGCCACTGCTCTTAAGCAAAGATCAGGCATGAACATTCAGAATTAGTTTTTCTTTACATCCAATTGTAAAACAATATGAAAAGTAAGAAATAGCAAAACAATATGAAAAGATCAGAAAAAAGCCTGCATGTGAAATGGCAGAAACAATTTCAGCATTCACACACAGTGCCTGTGCCTCAGATAGAGCAAGCTTTCTACAAGTATCAGTTATGTAAACTGTAGACATGGCTTCACCAAAAAATAACCAGGCTAGATTAGTTAACATAGTTTACAGGAGAGGAAATTAATCACATGGTCTTCAAATCTAAGAATAATTACAATGTTTGTATTTTAAGTCATCCCATTTTTCACACTACTTCACAGTATGCAACCTTTCATGAGTTCCTACAAGTTCAAAAGCACTGTACTGCCAGCCTTCATTGGAACTGTGAGTCTTAGTGCTCCAGAAAACTCAGCCCCTGGGACCTTGGATCAGTTACTAACAAAAACAACTATTGATTCCCTTAAAAGTTTGGTTTAAGTCACTTATCGTTAAGGACTCTGGATCACAGGAAATGTATGGGAATTTTAGGCACCTAAATCCAGACTTCTGATCCTGAAAATCCTCACTCAACACAGAAGGTGTCTAGATTTCATTGACAAATTAATTTATCACTTCAAGCTCTTTAGAGACTTAAAAAGGCAATCTTATCCTATGATGATTTCCAATCTAAATAGTGTGCCAGTTTGTCCTAATTATTTCTCTGTGGAGCCATACTTGCTTTCAGTTCATATCTGGGTGTAATTTGTTGCAAAGCTTTGTTGCTTCGTGTTGTTAAGGAGCTTTATAATCTTCTAAAGGAACAGTTATAGACGTGTGAAATGTAATTGGGATTCACATGTTTTCTTTGTAAAGAAATGAAAATAACTTGCAAAGTCTCACTTCTACTTTGTAAAGTATGAAAATCCTGAAACTAAAATATTAGAAAAGTTAAGAATTCTAAGTGCTGCCTACTTAGTGACCAGTGTTATCTGTCCCAAATGCAACCATTTTACTGCCACTTGTGTCAATCCTTCTTTCCAACCCTTTGATTATTCTATGCGTATCATGCATCTCTTACTGCTCCACTACACACAAAAAAAAAAGATCCATTGATGCAGAAAATCACAAAAAAATTAGTAGTTTTCTATCATTGACAAAAATTAATTGTAGCACCATTTTGCTAATGGACAGTAAAGTATGTTATTTTCCTTTCATATTTTTCTCCCATCTGTAGCTTTATTCTCTGAAAGTACAAGGAAGAATAAAAAGCTTTTAAAAATAGTTGTATTAATATTCCTGTTTAAATCTCCTCATCTTGGTGGAACCTGAAAAGCTATGTATGTTTATCCACTACTGTTTAAAAATAGTTCTTTCTTTTAAACACAAAAGATTAAAGAGTCCAAAAGATCCGGGGTTGCAATCCCTGAAATACTTCCTCTGCTGTCCTGGGAGTCTGACAGTCAGCAGAGATGAGCTGCTTCCTGCATCCGTTGCTATGCAACCCCAGGGGCATCCCACGAGCTCAAATGTCTCTGTCCTCTATGCACAAAATGGGGAGAAGAGCTGTCAGCTTTGGGAGTCCTATCAGTATTTTCAGCTTACTATTCAGTCAAGAGGATTTGTATAGAAAGATCCAGAAAACTGAAAGTAAAGACAGTCAGAAGCTCTAACCATGGGTAACATGGTCTCAAAAACCATCTCTATCAATAATTTATATGAATAGCCAAATAGCAGTTTTTTCACTTGAATCCTTACTGGGTTCTTTAATGACTTGTAGCAAGAATTGGACAGGTATATTTTTTTTTTCTGAATGTCCTGTAAAACCTACATTTCTAGCAATATTCCCATCAGAGGAAAAGAAGCTGAGGTGAAAATAAGAACATAAGAGCAAAAATAAGATAGGAAAACAAGGAAAAGGAAAATAAGAGCTTTCATTTGTTTCTTCTGCACCCCAATCTCAATTTCATTCACTATTACATTTCTAATTAAAATAGAAATGAAGCACACTTTTTCTATTTAAAAAAAGGTGCTGAATTATGAACTAAAAGCTTTTTTTCTTTTTATAATGCCTGGGGTAGTGTACTTGCAGGGTTAATCCTTTATTCCTAATTCTTTTTGTGTTTTTACAGATAATTTTAAAAGCAGCCTAATTTTATAGTAATGTATGCAGTTTCGAAGGTACTTCAGTTCACCTGCATTCATAATGATATTATAACCTACTTGGAAACAAAATATTTTATAGGAAATTATATGATACCATCTAATTTTATCAAGAACTGCCACCAAAGTTAGTAACGCTGAGTGTAGTTAAACCTGAGTGTTTTATGGCAACATAACCCTAATGATAGTGGAGAAATTTAGTTTTATGCACATATTATACATAAAACTTACCAAAAACATCCTAAATTAACTTGAGATACATAACATTGGCATTTAAGAAAAATATTATTTATTTAACTTTGTGTCACCTTACTCATGAGAGCATAACAGATTAAACCTCAAATCTAGCAGTCTCTATAATCACCATTTGTGCGAGATCTGCCAGCACACCTTGCTTTAGTTTTCTCCTCCATTAAAAAAGCTTTCATACTGAAGTGTTCCACTGAAAGACTGTGCAGTGAGTGAGGCCAGTCAGAAGCAGGTTTGGTTCATAAAAGTTTATAAGGTTTTTAAGACAACAGCTGAATTAACAGCAGCTGAGCTGTTAAGGGAGTAAAAGACAGACATGGATTTCACATGGTAAATACCAAAGGAATTTTTCTTTTTTTTAAGTAGAGAAAAAGGAGCCATTTTAGAAGTTTATCTACAAATTCAGTGTAAAATTCTGAGTGTTCCCAAATTGGAAATTGAAGTCATATATTCAGATTGTTACCTATGTATTTGGAAGAGTTTTGTTTATGTCCTATTTACATTTCTAAAACTTTATCATTTGAAATTGAGTTCTATTTCTCCTACATTTTTATTAAGTAAAGCAGAAAACTCCCTGTGAGTTGTATCTATACTATGCCAATCTTTTAGTAGATTGTATCTTTCTGAATACTCTGTTTGCTGTATTTTACAATGGATTAATGAAGTAACTTCACATTCATATTAATTCACTCTATTCTTTACAACACATCCTAACTAATTTAGTTTTTTGATGAATTAAAAAATTTCAAAAGAGGTTTGAATAAGTATTGATTTTTACTTCTATTTTCCTCCCACTTGGGTGTCACCTAGAAACTCCACAACCTTCCTCTGTTTATAGATAAAGGTGGCAAATAAGACAGGCCCAAGACCACTGTTATCAGCCTCTGTGCAGTGTCCATTAAACCACGATTCTCAGAGTCCAGTCATCCAAACGGGTTTTACCCATCAGATTTTTCACTGATCCAGATTGTAAGGTTTAATGTGGGTGAGAGTATTACAGGTTCTGCTACAGTCAG
The DNA here is from genome assembly GCA_020086605.1 of Lanius collurio. Taxonomy (NCBI): domain Eukaryota; kingdom Metazoa; phylum Chordata; class Aves; order Passeriformes; family Laniidae; genus Lanius; species Lanius collurio. The sequence goes on from JACBWW010000003.1 coordinate 51,414,414, forward strand.
TGTAAATGACATCCACTTCCCTTTCCCCGTCTGCATACCCAGTCATTTTACCATAGAAGAAAATCAGATCAGTCAGGTGTGATTTACCCCTGGTAGTTATGGCCCAGATTCTCTGCTGAGCTGCACATCATGTTTTGTCTCTTTGAAATTACCTTGGACTGACTGCTAGCAGTCCTAACCACCTCTTTTTTTCATCTTCCCCTCAAAAGTCTCTCAAATCATTTAAACACAGAATTTGGTATAGTTGCTGAATTTACATTAATGTCACAGAAAATAATTATTATTTGATGTTGCATCCCTTGCTGTCCAAACTACATCTGCACTGAAGGCTATGGCAGTATACTCACATAAACATAAATATACATTTATATAGAGAGAATTTCCCACAGCAAGAAAAGATTCCTTCTTGCAAGCTTTGATATTTTCACAATTTAAAAAGTGAATTATGAACCAACAAATTGGAATTCCTCCGATATGGTGTAAATACTGTATAACAATGCTTAATGCACTTAATTACAAGGTAGATTACAAGGTAGATTTGCAATGAGTTTTCTTCTTAAAAATCTTCCGAGAAAGAAAAGAAACACATTTAATTAGTGTTATTATTTTGGAACTTATACATTAATAGAGTTTTAAAAACAAAGTCAGCATTTGGGAGGAACTTTGCCCTACACAGAGGAGATTTAGAATATCTATTGTCTTGATCCTGAAGTGTACTGTACAGGTTTACAAGTGTACTAGTTTAAATCATTGTCCAAACAAATATTTAGACATTCTATCACAATGGATTTGAGTTCTACTTTTATCATGGCACTTTGTTTTTCTTCCACTGCTTGGACATTTTTACCCCCTTCTTTTTATGGGACAATCAGAAAATGTTGTGAGTGAAATTTTATTATCTCACTGATCAACAGGGTGCAGAGGACTATTCTAAAGAACAACCAGTAACTTTTAAGTAAGGAAGATAAGCAGTTGACTAGATCCATTTCCTTGACTTGTTGAAGATTCGTGCATTAAGGAAAAGGGTTAAAGAAGGAAAAACATAAAGCTTTAGAAAATGTATTCTGATAGCTATTACAAGTCCAGCTCCTATACTCTCAGGAGCAGAAAGACAATGTGCATAGAATGGATATATCAGATTTACAAACTGATTAATTCAAAAGCAAATAAGAGAATCCATAACTTTTCTGACTGTACAGGTGAACTGTTCGTAAAGAAAATTATTATAATTTTAACTTATTTGAAATAAATTCCAGCAGTTCTGGTCAAAATCCTTGTGCAAGATATAGACAAGCCAGGGACAAGGCATTAAATGCCTTTTACCAGCTTACTTCCCCATTCTGATTATACTAAAACAAAGCCTTGCTATGAAGTAATTCATAACCACAGATAAGAGTTTTGGTTCCTCCAGAAAGACTAAGATGCAGGTTGCTTAACCTGCATTTTCATATCCTAAAATCACCAAACAAGTGATACCTGCTAGGCTGTAAAGTATTTGTTTACCTTTTTATTAAGGTCACTGCCTTAATAAAATTTTTCTCTCATTAATTCACTGGATGAAATGGAGGAAGAGACAATGACAAGCTATGTTTCAATGTCTTTGTTACAAGTGGTCACAGCTGAAAACATACTTTTCATAAATCCTGTTCTCATATCCCTACCTTTATTTGTAGTCAAGTTCTTGACATTTAGTTCTAGACATTTTTGAGAATAAAAACTGGAGTTCCAGAATAGCTAATTTAAAAAAATATTTAATTGTGTGTACAGTTCAAATTACAATTGAGTAGTAGTTAGCAATTACAAAAGGGTATTAAAAGTGCTTAATGCAAATAAAAGATGTGGATTCTCACCCTATGCTTAATGGAACATTCAAGAGGACAATTAACACCGTGCTCACAACCAGATTTTTCAGGAGAACCATTTCCAAATTTCCTTTTAAATCTATATTCACAACTTCACTTTCTCCAAAACCATTATGTATAAGTTTTCACAGAGGAGCATTCATGTTTCAAAACCTTAGAATGTTAGCATTTCAGAGGTCATTGTTCAAAGGATTAAATTAAATTACTCATGTCAATAATGTCAAATATGATTTATAACCCTATGTTTACACATATCTGATGTTACTGTATGCAGTTAGAAGGTCAGGAAAATTTTTAAAGAATCGATATAATGATTAATAAATAAATTATTATTTAAAAATTGTGGATTCAAAAAATGGAAATTTTAGGAAAGCATGAAGAAAAATATGAAGTCTTTACACAGATCACAATAATGTATATATTAAAGCATATATTGAAATGTATGTCTCCATCCTAAAAGTGTATGTTTCCACTTCTACATATTATTGTAACCTGATTCTCCAAACCACACAGTTTTCTTCTCTGCTGTCAAATTCAGTTGTATAGTGTTACGTATTTAAATATTCTCTTCCTTTTTATTAAGGTTGTACTAGCTGAATGGAAAACCTGTGGATTGAGGAAGATCAAATTCAGCTTTCACATAGTTCCTCACATTTTTCAATATGTAAAATGGGATATGTACATATGTGTGCACATGCACTTACAATCCTTACTCTGACTTTGAGGCTTAGTCGTCCCTGAATTGCTGCAATAGTTCTCATTCAGAACACTCAGAATGCAGAGCTGCTTGCATGAAAATACCTTCTCTTTGTTTTGGTTCTCATGATACTATCTATCTTCAGAGATGGAAGAAAAAAATTAAATTCAGTAGTACCCACAAAAATTTTGAAATGTGAGCTATAAAGGATGGGAGTTTCACTTTGACTCTTGGAAACATGGGCAATGACAGCAGTGCTCTGATTCTGTTTCACTTGTAGGTTGCTTGTTCCTTCAGAATCCATTAAAAATCTCATAAAAATGTAGCTTGCAAAATTCCATTTTCCTTCTTTCATCTGGAAACTGAACTTCAGGAATTTATTCAGAGAAATAACCCTGAAGAATGGTCACCTGAGAAACCACCTGCTGTTTCCTTCCTGCACATTGCCCAGCCACATAACTTGGTCTCTCCTGTTCTGGTTTACACAAACTTCTAAGGAAGCTGTCACAGTCACTTTTGTAAAGAAATATTCAGAAGATCTAGACTGTAACTGGGTCTTTTCAGATAGATTCACACAGGCTGTACACAGCCTTTAACACATATTGCATCTAATCACTTTGCAAAAACCAGCAACCTCACATGGAAATCCAGCAGTGCATTCTCCATTATCTTGAAGACTGTGGGAATAAAACAATTTGAATAATTTGGAGCTTCCAAATGTCAAAGAAATTCTCAGAATAATTGAAAACAAGTACACTGGGGACTACCTGGAGGGACACAAAAGCACAGTATAATCATTAATAATTACCTAGTTATGTAGAACAGTACTACTGTATAGTCCTCAAACAGGAATATTAGCAAGCTACTCAAACAGCAACCTGAACATGGACCTGTCTTACTTTACAGTGGAAGATGTAACCAAAAGTATGTATTCTATCCCACCTGTTAAAACCGGGTGGGGCAATGTTCTTTATCTCGTCCGTGACACATCCCTGGTAACTCCCTCTGGGGGATATCGTCTGCTAATGGCCCCTCCAGCCTCACTGTGTGACTCATAAAATTACATCATCCCATTGTCAGATCCCAGGGGGAGGAACCAAGCATTTCTACCTGGATATAATCTGAGGTTTGGAACACCACACTCAGCCCTACCTACTGGATTCCCAGAGGACAAGAGCTACCACTGAACCTTCAGGTGAAGTCCAGACCCTTCTACAGGATCACCACTTCAACAGAGCCACTTCATCTGGACTGCTACCATCACACAGACCAACAGGGTATCAGGTTGTACCCTGAGTCTGTCAGTGTTCTTGAGCTATTGCGTATATTTTAATTTTGCTATTAAATTATAATTCTGACTTATGATCTCCCACTGGTTTGTTTTCAAACTATTACAAGCCACATGGAAGTAGAAAACATTGGATATGTGGCATCTGGTATCACTTACTGATATGTGGTAACAATAGTTCTGATTCTCTCCTGCTACTCTTCCTTTAATCATCTAGATCATGTCATTCAATTTCTGAAACTAAATCATGAGCAAGAATCTACAGAAGACATAATAACAATAAAAATGAAGGAAAAGTAAACCGTCTTGACTGAACTGAATTGAAGGAAATAAAAAGAAAGGAATGTTCTGATGCCATGATGATATTTTGCCTTTTTTATATACCCTTTTGTATAGCTTTTATCTATCCCCAGTGCTTTTAGCATGCATACTTGTAATCCCTTAAGTGTGATAACTTAGCTTGGACCCAATATTCTGTTAAGCCAGGAGACCAAACCTCCTGGAGGCCTCACAACTGGAGGCCAGAAAGTCCCATGCTGAGAAACCAAAGTCTTCCCTAGAACATCCTGTAAACTAAGATAGGTCCATCCAGGAGGGGGATTCCCCAGGATGGGGGGGTTCATTCGAGCCTCTCATTGGGGAATCTTTGATAGATATGCTAATTTGCAAGGCCTGTAAATTGCATACGTGATCTATCATGGGTGTACATTTTGGTGAGCATCTGGCACATTCCACCTGGATGAAGTGGTGCACCTTAAGGATCCTTAAATAAATACCAAGGTAAAAACCCCTCATCCCTTAAACCTTGTTTGGCTTTTAATTTTAAGACCAGAGAAAGGTAACAGTTCTAAGATGGTCTTCAGCAAGTGACTGAAACAAAACTTTAGTGACTGCAAGGCTCCAGTCTTTTGTTGTCTCAATGCAGGAATTGATGTCTATCTGGAAGATATGTTTCAGACAAACACCACATTGCCCTTATGTGCAAAAATAATGAAATCATCTTATTCTTATCCTGTTATACAAGAATAAAACTATATAATTTAATTGTAACTTTGGCCTTCAAAGCAGCCTGATTCTGGCAGTGTTAAATTATAATTCCTAAATCAAATTGTAATACAGACACTGAAAATAGTAAGACATTTTCTCTTTTATATCATTTTTTAAAATAAATTTTTCACATAGAGACCTTAAAGAAATAATTTGATTCAGATTTGTAGGTATCAAAAATCTTAACAGTGTTCCAAATTGAAGAATATCTTATTAGGACTTAAAAAAAAAATAAAATAAAAGAAGAAACCAGAAAAAACTCACATCATCACTGCCAAATTCAGAAACATGCTGTGATATTTAAAGCTTCTGGTTCTTTAGAGGAAAGGAGACAAGAGTTCAGTAAACATATTTTACCATCTGCTTGGGATTCCATAAATTAAAGATGTCTGGGTATTTTTAACTGCATTCATACAGACTTGGGTATCTTTTCTCTGTTTTACATCTGTCGTGTTAACTTCTTGGTATAAAACTAGAGTCCAAAAAATACAGACATGCTCTTACTTCTGGATTGTGATAGAGTACAAAAAGATACACTTGGTTGAAGATTTTAATATTGACTACGAGGTGTTTACTATCTTTCTATTAAACCTTAAAATTCTTTTATCATCTATTATCTACTTGTTGACAAGTTCCAGAAACATTAGCAAGAAATAAAAATGTACAAAGAAAGAACAAACAATCTCAAAAAATTTCCTTTTAAAAAAAAGATTCCATTCACTGACTATATTATGGTTCTTAAATAAATATATTATTGTTTAGATAATAATTTAGATTTAAATTTTTGTTTAGCAATATAGAAATTTAAATTCTAAAAATTTAGATTTAATATAGATCTTTTTGATGATTTTTAATACATTGGAAAGTAATTTTTAATTTTTAATGTTTTCCTGAAAGATGGTGGAATTTGAGTAATTTGACTACAGTTAGCAACAATTTTCAGAAAGAAACTAGTAAAAAAACCTGTGCATCTGGAAATTACTGGAATGTGGAAATTTCCCATTATAGTTGCTAAACAGACCTCCAGTAGAGATAAAGTAAGGTTTCTAATGTTTTTCCATATTTTTTTTATTTAATGGATGATAACAGTCATTACTCTTTATTTTCTACTTTATAAAATACGGAAAGAATTACAATATATTGACTTCATTTTCTGCAGGACAATCTTCCCATTGTAAGGTACTCCTGAAATACTTCTTTTTATCAGAGTGCTCTCTCTCAGTCCTCACAGAGATGTTGATGAAGTATGGGTAAGAGGGGCAGAGACTGAGGCCAATTGGATGGCTGGACCCAGAGGGTGGTGATCAGTGGCATGAACTGTAATTAGAGTACAGTAACTAGTCGTGCACCCCAGGGGTCAGTTCTGAGCCCAGTTCTCTTTAACATCTTCATTAATTATCTGGATGATGGTGTAGATTATACCCTCAGCATATTTGCAGATGAAATGCTAGCAGCAGTGGTACTTGTTATCTTTTTTCCTATGTAACATACCAAAACTGTGAAAAGCATATGAAGAAATTGGAATATTGTGAATAGAATAAAGAACATAATACTATGCATGTATTATTTCCACAGCCATCAAAATGCAAAACAAGACCAGGAAGAGGTAAAAAATCTTCAACACATGCAGAGCTGTTGAACGAAACCATGCGTTCATTAGCTCTGGCAGGTCAAAGTACCAAAGAACACAAAATTTGCACTTCAGTTCACATACTCTGACCTCTTCTCACAAAGAAACAAAAACTACCACTGTTTTATTTTATGAGGGTGCTTGTACATAACAATCTTTCCTGAAAAACTGAAGGAAATAACTTTAAAAAGACTGAAAGCAGTAATATTAGACTTTCACCAGTCTCAGTGCAGAAGAAAAAACGGCTACCAACTACCCTTCCTAGGTTTATGAATCCTCTGCTACTAGTGATTTAATAACAACACATGGTTCAAAAGTAAACATTTTTCTTAACAAGTTCCCATAAATGAATTCATCAGGCAACAAAGCCAATTTCTTTAATGGGCCTTGCAACAGAGATTCCTTTACAACAATTTGTATTTTTACAGTAATTATTTTCTTAGGTAGTGGCAATTTCTGTTCTTATCTCAGCTTTTTTTATCATGGGATAATAATACAGGCTTTTTTACCACAATGCATACAGCCTGGGACATGAGTAATATTACACATATTTTTTGCAATTGGAAATCATACATTTGTTAAAAGCTATAATTTCCCTCACATTGCTATTACAGCCTTAAAAATGAAGCATAGTAAAACTTAGGCTGGTGCATGATACATTAGTCAGTAAATTAAATTCATGGAGAAGAGTATGAAATGAGGTAGCATGTAGTAAAACTTCCTTGGCATATTCTGCAGTCAAATACCTTGGAAATTTATGAACTTGAGACATGTTCTTTTATGCTTAATATTTCTCAAGGATTCTATTTCTCAACAGTTTTCAGAGGGGAGAAGGGGACAAAAAATTTAAACATAAAACAGGCATTCAGTAAAGATGTGATGTAGATGAACTCACTGCTTTTTAGTACCATGAAAAGCAAGTTTTAAAAATATCTCCACAGAAAGTATCTGTGTATGTTGGGAAAATAAAAGCAAACCAAAACACAATTTTAAAGAAAGTACAGAAACAAAATATATTATGTATAATAATAATAACTTACTGTATACGTAAACAAACAGTTTCAGTTCTTTTTCTCTAATAAGTCTATTGGGTTTACATGGCAAGGTTTTGGTGGAGGTGGGGGGCCTACAGGGCTGACTTTAGTGGGAAGCGGCTGGAAGCTCCCTGTGTCCAACAGAGCCAATGCCAGCCAGCTCCAAGAATGACCCATTGCTGGCCAAGGCTGAGCCCTTCACAGATGGTAATGATGTCTCTGCAGCAGCACATTTAAGAAGGGGGAATAAAAAGTTATTGCACACAAGTAATTGCAGACAAAAGGCATTTATATGAGAGAAACAGGATCCATGAGGAAGGAGTGGGAGAAGGTGATTCAGGTAGCAGAGCTGAGATTCCCCTGCAGCCTGTGGTGAGACAGCTGTGCCCCTGTGGCCCTTGGAGGGAACAGGGCAGCAGAGATCCACCTGCAGCCCCTGGAGGAACCCAGCCTGGAACAGGTGGGTGCACACAAAGAAGTCTGTGACTCCGTGGGAAGCCCATGCTGGAGCAGGCTCCTGGCAGGGCTCTGCAGAATCGTGGAGAGAAGAGCCCACACTGGAGCAGGTTTGCCAGTAGGAGTTGTGACCCTGTGGGGGTTTAATGTTGGAGCAGCCTGTTCCTGAAGGACTGCACTCCATGGAGCAGTTCGTGAAGAACTGCATCCCATGGGAAGGACTCACTTTTGGCAAGTCCATGAACTGTCTCCTGTGTGAGGGGCCTCACGCTGGAGCAGGGGCAGCACCCTCTCTGAGGAGGAAGCAGCAAGAGAAACTGTGCTTGAACTGTGTTGAACTGACTGTAACCCCCATGCCTTGTCTGTCTGTGATGCTGAGGGGGAGGAGGTAGAGCTGGGAAGTATGGAGTGCTGGAAGGAAGGTGTTTTTGAGATTTGCTGTACTTCTCATTATCCTGCCCTGATTTTGCTTGGTAATAAATTCAACTAATTTCCCCAATTCAAGACTGTTTTGCCCATGATGGTAATCAGTGAGTGACCTCTCCTGCCCTTATCTCAACCCACCAGCTTTTTGTTGTATTTTCTCACCCCTATCCAGTTGCAAGAGGAGTGATGGAGTGGTTTTGCTGGGCACCTGCCATCAGCCAGATTCAAACCTCCACAATAAAAAATTCTGTTTCTTACTACTGCTGAATTGATAAGATTTCTTTTAATTATACCCATGATAAACTGAAACTATTTAAAAGTACTAATTTGCTCCTATTTTGTTATCTTTATTCTGGTTTACTCTCTCTAATAATCCAAATTATTTTGGATGAGAGCATTGCTTTACATTGAAAATATCTGTTTCAAGAAGAAATACAAAAATGGAGACGAGGTCAAGGAAGAAATGCTAAAAGAATCAAGAGGGCTCATGGATACATGAACTACACAGATATTTTCCCCTCCACTTCCTCAATAAATGATGACATAATATTGTATTTTTCTTTCCTAATTTTGTTTTTTAAACAAAGCTGGTGGCAGTAAGTATATAGCAATTTTTTAACTCTTTCTCTAATTAAGATTAATTTTTCTTGCCTCTACCAAACATATGCTGGACATTGTAGTTTAAGCAGCAGAATATCTGTATCCCACAGGGCCTGACTACATATATTAGAGACAATATTTTCCATAGTTTATAAACTAGTTCATCCTTCGAGAGTACGTGCTTAATAAGGATGGGCATTAAAGTCAATGAGGGAAATACCTAAACAGTGAAGTCTTGTTCCGAGTGGTTATCACACTCAGACATAAATTGCTATAGATGAAAAAAAATTCTATGATTATGAAGGAGAAGCAGAGGTATCTTGCAGTGTAGCATTCTGAACAATGTATTCCTTCTCCATTCACATCCATCTATTTTAACTCTCTAGTAATGAAAAGCTTACCTTGTAGATTGCTTCAAGACTTTGTGTGCAATAGACCTATCCCTCATATATGTAACAGATACTCTTGAGACAATTCTTTGCAATGTTATCTTCAGACTGAGCAATAGTGTGAAGGCTACTTATCCTTAATCATTGGCCTTGTGGATGAATAATGAAAATGCTGCTTAGCTTATAAGCTTGCTGTGAAATTCTGAAAACTTTTCCACCATAACCACACATTCCCCCAGCATTGTTTCTCAGTTTTCCTCTTAGGGTGTTGTTACTTTCCAAGTTTGGTGGTGGGTTCTGGTGGTGGATTAGCTTGTCCACTGCTTAATTTTGTGGTGAGCTTGCCTCTTTATGTCTTGGAATATCTTAAACCATTTACAAACAGCCTAAATATCCTTCGACTGTGCAGCCCCACTTAAGCCAATGTCAGTGACAGCTACCACCAGAGCAGAAGTTGAGAAGAGAAATACAGCTCAAACCTCCTTTATGATGTTAAGTCATTTATTCCCTCTGTCCTGGAGGGGGACGGAGCACCCGACCTGGGCAGAGTCAGCAAGGTAAGAGGGCGGGGCTTTGTGTCCTGCTGGTTTTATCACAGAGAGGGGAAAAGGTGATACCAGGGGCGGAGCTGGGACAAACAACCAACCAGATCAGAGCCCGGGCTGCTGGAACATTGGACAAACCCGACTCAGTCACATGGGAGGGACCCGGCTGGGGGGGGGGCAGGGGGACCCACTGCAACAATGGGTCAAAAATTACAAAGTTAGAATATGTTTATTTTCATTTCCCATCAAAATTCAGCTAGTTTTGAGGAGTGAGCATATCCAGAATTAATTTTTTTGGTAATTTGCATTGGAAGGGATTGATGACATTAGATTTCTGATATTGCATTAATTCACAGAGGATGAAATCAGTGCATTATAAGACAGTGCCATATTTCAGCCTCAAGTTTAGCTAGTAAAATTTACAAAGTAAATCATATGAAGTCAGTACATATACAGATTAGCTGTTATCTACATATAACTGATAAACTAGCAGAGCAATTAAATACTTCTGTTATCTTAATTCAGCCTGAAAACAGCCTCCTACTAGAAGGATTATTCATGTGAGAAAGCAATCTAGCATCCTCTGAAGTCCTGTACCAATTTTCTGTTCTGATTTTTCAACCTCTCCTTATTCAAGAAGCCTTGCAAAATGTTAGGAATTCTGTTCAACTTGCTCACCACAGGCAGAGATGGTAAAATCTGAGGCGGGAGAAGGGATTATTTTAAACTTCTAAGGGATTGAGTAGATATAAACATACAAATTTAATTAATCTTAATTTGACATGTTTCTATAAGGTAAGATTCACAAAACTAGTATATACAGAATGTATTTCCTCAAGATTAAATACCTGGCTCTGAAAGTGGAAACACTTCTGTGGATATAAAAAAGAGACTGCAATGTTAATATCAGTGAAAATGTTTATCAGTACCACATAAAAATCAGAGAAAGAGCTCAGTGATTTTTGATATGATGTCTGAATAAAAGAACAGGTCATTCAGCCTAAAACTAAGAATTAAATGTGAGTTTTCTACCATTTGCTTCTTATGTCTGCATAAAATTAATGACCTTTGAATTGAGGGCTAGGCATCTGCTGATGCAGAGAGAGCTGTAAATGAATTAAGTGCAGTTGATATTATTACTAGACGCACATCTGTTTTTTCTGTCACCTATCTTTAAAAACTTACCATTTTCTCTTTCAAGAGGATTATTATAGAACAAAATACATTAGTTGTTATGAAAAAATAAATTAGTTAAGAGTTGCTTCCTATGTGCATGCAGGACAGGCAAAAGACCCAGCTTGAGCAGCACAACATTTATCTCCCAGTTAGAAGGATGTGTGAGAGTTTAAGTGTGGGCTCGAAGTCAGAGAAATAAATAACTTTCCGTGCTGAGGTTTTCATGTTGAATATGACAGCTACAATACTCAGTTTTGCAAAATGTATTTACTGTACAAAAATAGTTTTATTCTGGAACATAGTTTCAGCACACTGTCTGGTTTTAAAGATTAAAGATGCCCCTCCTTAGGAAACCCTGGAGGAACAAGTCTCTGTAGAGGAAAGGAAGCAATTTTCTTTAAAGTTTTCTTTTATCTATTTCTATACCATTTAATTGTGATGACCCAGATAGGTACTATCATCATTTGTTATATTCTGGACAGGGAATACAGTTTAATGACAGCTACAGAAAACAGGAAAATATTACCACATATATGAAAAATTAGCCAATATTATTATATCCATATCTCGAGGTATTGCTATTTATGGAACAGAGAATAAAATGCATTTGTAAAGCAAAAGACATAAAAATAATTTCTGTGTAGAATATTGTAGACTTTAAAATGAACTTTCAGTTTTAGTCAGCTGAAACAGTCAAAGTTGAGGCACAAGGAATATCTAATATCATAATTTATAGAGCACTGTGATCTACATGGTTCTTTGAAGGTGTAAACAAGGATGAGGATTCTTTTCCTGGAAAAACCTTAATATTTTGTAGGAATAATAATTGTAGCCTTATTAGATATAAAACCCTGATAAATATTTATTTTTAGTCTGCAAAACTGGGTGAAAGACAACATCTGTTGTATTTTCTCTACTATACATATATAAACCTGAAGCTGTATTTTAATTTTATCTTCATAATCTCAGTTTTTCTATATATTTTTTAAGTCTTAGATTAACTACTACTCACTATAAATACTAAAACTCCATGGTAAGAATAACTGCTTTCTGGTTTAGATGAATTTTCAATCTCTCTTAAGAGACTAGAGAGTAACCTCTTCTATTTTCATGGAGTTAAGTAGCAGAAGATGGACACAAAAGTACACAATTCAGAATAGTTCTTCATGAAGACAAAATTAAGAGTAATCCATACTGTACCACAGTCACCCAAAAGGATTACTAAATACATCTATATGTGATAAGAGGTTATGAAATTTAAAACCAGATGATATTTTTATGGGCAGAATGAAAGAAAAAACTGTGATTTCAATAAATGTTAATGCCTTTTTCTAACTTTTACCTTTATGGGATATGATTGCTTTCCACTTACAATGTGGTCCTGGAATTCTATAACTGCTTCATTCAAGCAAATAGGGACTGTGCATGTTTGTGTCAAGGTTAAATTTAGATGTATAGTGCAAATTATATTCTCAGTTTCGTTTCACTGTAAATAATGAGTAATTGAAATCAATGGACCTACTCCTGATTTATATGAGTGTTACTAAAGGCAGATTTTGATGTCTCTCAGGTCAATACCAAGGGTCTTGCACACAAACAACTACATTAACCTATGTCTGCTCTACAGCTATGTCAAGGATACAACTATGTGTAAAGTTGCAGCATTTTATCCAGGCTGAAGATTAACTGAATCCAGAACAATGTCCTCCTAATGGCATTAATAAATTTCCATAATGGAGGTGAAGTAAGTTGCAGCAACAGTAACAACCTTCTGAAAATATATAGCATGGTCATTTTAATGCTGATATGTTATATATTGGTAATCAGAAACATAAACACTACCTGCATGAGTATGAAGTCATTCCAACATTGAAAAGACCTTTTGTTTTCTTTTACAACTTAAAATACTAGAAAGTTTCATGGAAATAAATCACAGTGAATAGGTAACCAAACAGACACCAAAGATTAGACACAAGTGAATATTTTTAGCTACATTTGAAACCTTATTGTCAAGTAAATACCACTGAATATTATTATAAATGAAAATTTTATAGATGTAATGATTTACCATCCATTTTAAACATTTAATTTTAGTGTTTAATATGTTATTCAGTTAAACCATTGAAAATTTTAAAATTAAAATTAGACATAGGCAATATTCTCAAATGGGGCAGCTAAAATAATGTGCTTAAATCAATGCCAATTAGATTGCAACTGATTTTTAATTGGAAATTAGATGGATGCTGGAAACAATGCTACAATTCTATTTTCAAATTAGTATATTTCAGTAGCAGAAACCAACCTGTGCTAAATTAAGCTGGTCATTGATGGATTCCTAAAGTAAGAATAAATTAGCAAAGTCATCGACCTTAGCAAGTATATACGTGTGCTGCTTGCAGCCCCATTACATACATGACAAACTAATAGGACAAATATCTGGGTCATAAAGCAGAGCTGATGGATTGGTGAAATGTGAAGAACATTTTTATTTCCAAGACAGAAAGATTAATGACCATTTCCACTGAGGGAAAGCATGAATTTAATGCAGGGGCCACTACATTTGGTTTCCCTTTTCTTACCTCAGCTTTCCTTGTTATCACACCATAGCTGACCTGGATTTTTTTTTTTTTTGATTTCTACCAAATAAAAATTTTACCTATTATTTTGAAAAGTCCTAGCTTCTCATTCTTTTTGTCTAGGCTTCCAAGTTGATATTTATAATGAGAATGGTTTATATATTATTCTACCCAAATGACAGTTGTCAGTATATTGGCTTCCTATTTATTCTATTTCCAAATAAGTATAAATATATAAATCTAGAAAATAAATAAAATAAAATTAAAAAAAAAAACCAACCAACCAAACAAACAAACAAAAACAACACAACCAAAAAATGGAGAAAAATTTTCATAGGTAAGGATTTGTTATCTAGAGCAAATCTGAAAGCTCCATTTTACTTCTTTTCCCATTCCTGCAGTTTTCCCTTTCTTCCTTTGACAGTTGCCCTGGCACACACACACAGGGAACTCTGCTTGCAGGGGCTCCACAGCAGTCTTTGGCAGGGTCACTTCTACAACACAGATTTAAGCCAAAGCCAAGTATCTTCACCTTTGGAAAATTGTCTAAACACTCTGAAATAAATCAGTCTGCTGTCTAAGAAAGGTGAGAAGAACTCTAAACTACCTCTTGGCAAAGGGGGATGAGGAGAAGCACAAATATAAAGCAGCACAGAAGCAGAGAATTAAACAAAACCAGGAATAATATAAAAGTGAGTGTTACAGCTTAAAAGAGACTGACTTTTCTGGAAGCTACAGGCTTCTGTTTTTCTACACAAAAGCAGCAATTTAAGCTTCTCAATCCCATCCACAGTAGTATGACCTGGAGTGGCCACCTCCCAAGCTTATCCTTCCTTATATCAGATCTGTCAGCATTAGAAAATTGGCTGTGTAAATGGAATTAGTATAGTGGACACTCTCAATGTTTTATTACATTATCCAAAATATGATGCAATTGGGGAAAAAAAAAAAAGCTGAAACAAGGCAGGTATTCACTACCAAAAAGCACAAGAAAAGCATTAAGATGGAATCAATTATAAAAGGGCATTTTTCATGGATAATCCTGCTTAAAATTTTCAGAAGTGCAAATGTAGCAGAACCACACACAGGCAGTTCATCATCTTTGCTCCCTCCCTGTGCTCACTGTCATTCTCAGTATTCCCTGAACACTTGAACTCTCAAGACTTTCTTTCAGGCTCTCTGGTGTTCATGATTTTGAAATGTTTCTAAATGTTGAAAATGCTAAGAAAATTTGATATAGATCTCCTCCATGACCACATTTCTGTAATAACCTAAATGTTCTTTTTATGAAAGACCAAGTTACCTGTCATTCACGTTGTTCAAGTACTTCCACTGAAAGAAGGAAGTAAATCTGACTGACAGACCAGTGGAGAGTGGAATGAAATTTAAATTAGAAAGATAAATCCAGACAACCTCTAATAGGTACAGCAGTTATATTTTTATGCAGTTGAAGAGTTTTCCAATTCAAATTGAATAATACACTTTTTAATGAACTGATTCTAAATGTAGATCAGAGGATACAACACAAGAATTCATGAGAGAAATATGGTGGCCTATGTCTGATTAAGAGATTTATAAGTTCTATAGCTTTACTTGAAATTTAGTTATTCATTTAAATTACACTATAAAGTGTTTACTTTAAAAATTGTAAAATTTTAATTTAAAAAATTAAATAAAATAAAATAAATTTAAAAATTATATCTGTAGAAGTTACTGGTTATAAAAACAATGATCAGAATGAGTCTATATTTATGACAAACAAGCATCAAGCATCTTTCCTGTTTGTCTCTCTCAAAGCCATATCAATCTATTCATCCTCGTTCAGTATAGGCTATTTTAACTGAAATGGATAGGTGGCACTTTCAGTACTGTAAGTGTTTGCCTGAAGATGCAGTTTCTTGTCCCTCACTGTTGACATTAATGAAATGTCTAACTCATAAGTCATTAATTTTTCTATAAAGTTTTTTATATAAGTCTTCATAAAACAACACAAAATGAACAAGTACAACTAAAAATAATGGATAGGATTTGCAGTAGCACTCAGGCCTGACAAAAATCCCTTCTTTTACAGTCACTAAAAGTATCTTAAAGCAAGATTAGGTGAATACTAAAGGCTTTCAAAATCTTACCCCCTATATTATGCCAAGCTAGAAAGTATACACCTTAAAAAGGCAGCACACTATCTACATATTTGTATTGTGTCCACAAATAAAATAATTCTTTCTTTTAAAAGACAAAAAACTAACTCTGGCTTGTTTACATAAGCAATAGCTTGCATTCTTCTGACACCTTTTTGGGCTGTTTTCAGTGAAATGAATTGTTAGATTTTGCTCTAATTTGTCAGTTGGACTATGGAAGTTGGAACAATGAAAGCTGCCAGGGGAAAAGGAACCTCAGTCCATCCCTCTTCTACCAATTCAATGCCAGTGCCAGCAAGAGATGCCCAGAGCCTGGAGAGGCACTGCAGGTCAGCAGGAGAACACCCAAAGAGCAGCACAAAGGAATTCCCTCCAGACCATAGGGCAGCTTCACTGCGGCTTCAACTCAAATGCCTCTATGCAAACACAAGCAGAATGGGGAATAAACCAGGGGAGTTAGAGATGTGCATGTGCCTACAGGGATGTGATCTTACTTGTATGACATGCAGATGTGGTGGGATGGGTGTCCCCTATGACTGGAGTGTTGAAATGAAAGGATACAGCCTCTTCAGGAAGTACAGGCAGAGGAATCGAGGATGGGGTGTTGCCCTCTTTGTCAAAGACAGCCGGAGTGCATGGACCTCTGCTTGAGGATGGATGAGGAGCAGACCAAGAGCTGAGAGATCAGAATTAAAGCAAGGGCAAAGGCAGGTGACGTAATCACAGGGGTCTGCTACAGGCCACGCTACTAGGAAGACCAAATGTATGAGGCCCTCTAGAAACAAATGGGAGCAGCCTTACATTCACAAGTACTGGTTGTCATGGAGGACTTGGACCACCTGATACCTGTTGGAGTGACAACACAGCAGGGCAGAAGCAATCCAAATGGTTCCTAGAATGCATTGATGGCAACTTCCTTCTCCAAGGGATAGAGGAGCCAGCAAGGAGAGGAGCTATGCTGGACTTTGTTCTCACCAAAAAGAAGGGGCTGGTGAGCAACGGGAAGCTTAAGGTTGTGAAGGAATGTGAAACTTTTGCTGCAGTGACCATGAATTGGCACAGTTTCAGATCCTTAGGGCAGTGAGGAGGAGGTGCAGCAAGCTCGCCCCTGAACTTCAGGAGAGCAAATTGACTTCTTCAGAGATCTGCTTGATAAAGTACTATGGGATAAAGCCCTGGAGGTGAGACAGGCCCAAGGAAATTAGTTAATATTCAAGGATTACCTCCTCCAAACTCAGGAATGATGCATCCCAACAAATAGGAAGTCAGAGGCCTGCATGGATGAACAAGGAGCTGCTAGACAAACTGAAACACAAAAAGATATTAAATGGGAGCAAGGACAGATAGCCTGGACAGAATACTGAGAAATTGTCTGCACAGCAAGTGATCAGGTTAGGAAAGCTACAGCACTGACAGAAATCTGGCCAGGGATGTCAAGGACAACAAGAAAAGCTTCTATAGGTATGTCAGCAGTGAAAGAAAGAGTAAGGAAAATGTGGGCCCTCTATGGAAAGACACAGTAGATATGGAGAAGGTTGAAGTACTCAACAACTTCTTTGCATCAGTTTTCAGTGGCAAGTGCTCCAGACACACCACCCAAGTCACAAAAGGCAAAGAAAGTGACTGGGAGAATGAATAAATGTCCAGTGTATGAGAAGATCAAGTTCAAGACCACCCAAGGAACCTGAAGGTGCACAAGTCCATGGGACATGATGAGATGCTTCTGCAGGTCCTGTGGGAATGGGAAGCTGAAATTGCTAAGCCACCATCCATCACAGTTGAAGTCTACAAAGTCCCATGAAGCTCCCAACAAACTGCAAAAGTGGAAACAAAACTCCCATTTTCAAAAAGGGCAATAAGGACGATCCAGGAAACTACAGGCCAGCCAATCTCACCTGTGCTTGACAAGATCACAGAGCAGAACCTCCTAGAAGCTATGCTAAGGTAAAAAAGTAGATGATTGGTGACTGCCAACATGGCTTCACTAAGGGCAAATTGTGCCAAAAAATTTGATGGCCTTCTATGACAGGATTACAGTGTTGGTGGGTAAGGGAAGAACAAGTGCCCTCAGCTACCTGGACTTGAACAAAGTATTTGACACCGATCTGCACAATTTCCTTGTCTCTGAAATGGAGAGGCATGAATTTGATGGGTGGACCACTCAGTGGTGATGTACAGTGGGATCCAGTGCACCCTCAGCAAGTTTGCTGATTACACTAAGTGGTGTGGTGTGGTCAACACTCAGGAAGGAAGGGGTGCCATGCAGAGGAACCTGGACAGGTTTGAGGGGTGAGTCCTTGTGAACCTCATGAAGTTCTGCAAGACCATATGCAAGGTCTTACCACCCGAATCAAGACAATCCCAAGCACAAATACAGGCTGGGCAGAGAATGTATTGAGACCAGCCCTGAGGAGAAGCCACCCTCAGGGACGTTGGTAGATGAGAAGATCAACATGAGCTGGCAAAGTGCACTTGCCACCCAGAAAGCCAACTGTGTCCTGCATCAAAAGGAACATGACCAGCAGATCCAGAGATCTCCTCTTCTTTGCTCTTTTGAGACTTGATCTGGAGTACTGCATCCAGCTCTAGGGTCTCCAACATAAAAAGAACATGGACTGCTCGAGAGAGTCCAGAGGATGGCCACTGAGATGATCAGAGGGCCGGAATGCCTCTCCTATGAAGAGAGGCTGAAAGAGTTGGATTTCACAGCATGGAGCTCACCTTAGAGCAGTCTTCCAGCGTCTTCAGGGGGCCATCATGAAGCCTGAACAGAGACTTTTGCAAGGACATGTGGTAGCAGGATAAGGGCTTATGGCTTTAAACAGAAAGATTTAGATTTAGATTAGATATTTCTTCACTCTGTAAGAGTGACGAGACACTGGAACATAATTCCCAGAGAAGTTGTGTGTGCTCCATACCTGGTGGTGTTCAAGGCCAGGCTGGATGGGGCTCTGACCAGCCTGCTCTAGTGGAAAGTGTCCATGGCAGAGAGGGTTTGGAACCAGATTATCTTTAAGGTCTCTTCCAACCCAAACCATTTTATGATTCTTAGATTTTACAAGATAGGCTTTACCCGGCAGCCCATGGAGGGCCATTGTGGAGAAAATAATCACCAGCAGCCCATGGAAGACCCAGTGCTGGAGTAGGTGGATGTGCTTGAAGGATGCTGCAACTCTGGGGGAAGACTGTGCTAGAGCAGGCTCTGGGCAGGACCTGTGGTCCCAGGGAGAGGTCAGATCACCCTGGAGAAGGTTTCCTGGCAGCACTTGTAACCCTGAGGGGAACCCACACTGAAGCAGTTAGTGAAGGACAGCATCCCATAGGAGGGGCACATATCAGAGGAGTTTTGAGGTCTGTCTCCCATGGAAGGGATTTCACACTGAAGGAGAACAAGAGTGTGAAAAGTCCTCCTCTTGAGGATGAAGGAGTGGCAGAGAAAACACATGATGAACTGACCACAGGCCCCATTCCCCAGACCCCTTTCACCATTGAAGAGAAGGAGGGAGAGAACCTGGGTGTGAAATGGAACCCAGGAAGAAGGAAGGGGTGAGGGGAAGGGGTTTTAAGATTTGGGTTTATTTCTCATTATGCTACTCTGATTTGTTTGGTGATTAAATTAATTTTCTTAAGTCAAATCTGTTTTTCCTATGATGGTAAGTGGTGAATAATCTTTCCCTGCCTTGATCTCAACCTATGAGCTTTTTTATATTTTCTCTCCCCTGCCCAGTTGGAGAGGGGAGTGATAAAACAGCTTTAATGGGTGCCTGGTATCCAACCAGAGCTGAACCCACCACAGGCTTTTTTAATACCACATGAGTAGAAAAAGCTGTTTGCTGTGCGGGGATATTTCGTATGATAATAACTGAGAAACTTCTGGAAAAAGTAGAAAAAAACCCCTGTAATTCAAGGAAGTACTTAAATTCAATTGCCTAATTTTAAGTGTGTGCTGAACTGTTATGCATTTTAATGAAACTTCAGCCTTATACATAAGGCTATTGAAGATATTTTCTGCACCAAATGGGAGCAAGGTATTCCTGTAAAGGGTTAATATTTGTTTACTCTGATTTTCCTTGCTTTTCTTGGCTTTTCTCTTCTGTGTTCATTTGTTTGTACTTTCAAGTGGCTTTTTACATCTCCACTTTACCTAATAAGCTTTGAAAATCATCTTCTAAAAAAAATAAGAAGAAAAGAAATTGGATTTTTTTTCAGATGGAATTGCTTTTGCTCTAAAATATTCTGGGAAATGGTCTCTGGGAACTATGCTCTTGCATGCAACACTAAAATATTCTTTGGTATAATAATTAAAATATCACTTCAAATTTATAATTATGTAATTGATGGGTGCAAGGAAAATATTCTTACTCAAAGTTGGTTTTTTTTCATCAGCACTTTTTTTTTATTATGTTGGCTATTTTCTGAAGGGAAAACCAATCCTATACATATGCACGCACTGCATGTCCATTTTACTGCTTTTTAAGTGCTTGGTAAAAGTAGATGTGCAGACTGCCAGGTGAACTCCGTGAAATCTGTAAAATCTGGATGAAAAGACTATTGAATTTTTGAAAAAAAAAAAAAAAAAAGCTGGAGGCAATCTAAGCTTTTACCTAAGTTAAACACAAGTCACACACAGACAGGAGTAGAACAGCTCTGTTCTAGCTAACAACATGCTTTTTTTAGATGGCCTTTGGAAGGGAAGGAGAGAAGGCAACAGTATTAAGGGAGCAAGTAAATGCTGTTTGTTCTATGATATCCATGTAATTGAATCTAGCCACACAATTAACTTTACATCTTAAGAAATTTGTCTGGTTCTTCAAGTCCTGTGGGAATTTTGCCATTCAGATCAACAGGAAGAGAACAGGAAAGAGTTAGTAAGATTACTTCACTGTAAATTAAATTAAACTTTTATGCGCAGATCAGATAGAAGTAAGAATATACAGAAAGGTATTATGCTGCATAAGAGATACTTCATCATTTTCCTTATTATTTTGCCTCATAATCATAGAATCCTTTGCAAATATTATTTGGTCTCTATTATATACTTTTAAGGAATGAAAAGGAATTTTCTCTGCTTACAAAATATTTTTTAGTAAAAGTGAGCCTGCAGCAATGAATTATTGAAATTTACATAAAAGTTTGAGCTTTCATTTTATTATACACTATGCATTAGAATTTTTCAACAAGCAAATCTATGCATAGTGAGTAAAAAGAATGTTTTATATATGATGAAATTGATGCAATTCATAAATCACATGCTGGATCCATTTCATACATTTTACACCCATAAACAAAGATTTTTAGAGTAGTCAGCTTTATGAGGAGGAATTATCAAATGCAGGACAAATAAGGTGAGAAGCCTGCCAAAAGCAGCAGACTAAAGAGATGAAAGACTGACTTCCCATTATCAAAATGCAATGACAACTGAGCAGTAACTGTACCCACTATTTCTGGAATACTGAAATAATATTTTGGTATTATTGTTGTGAATATTTCTTCTTAAAAACAATCAAACAAACAAACAAACCAACAAAAAACCCCAAACAACAAACTCTCACCAAAACCAAAGTCCAGCTGGTTTAGTTTCAGCAGCCCTGTACAGTAAATGAAAGCAGTTCTCTTTCCCAGCAATATAGATGACAAACAAGGTCCATGTGCATGCCAAGTTTTTCTGCAGACGTTGTAGCACCAAATAGAGAAGGTTTAATCCCTAATAGCACAAAGAGTTTCATTGGCTTGAACTCAGCTATGAAAAACAGAGCAGTTACTGTGTTGTTGCACGTAGCCATTTCATGCACGGCCAGTGAATTACTTCTGATGCATTCATATTTTGGGAATTTACAAAACCAGAGGGAAGGAAGGGTAAGTATCCACAGGAAGACAAGATACACACACTTCTTTAAATACCCATCCAGCAAACAGACAAAAGTCATAAGCAAAAACAATTCCTTTAACAAACCATATATTATTCAGCAATAGTTGCTTAATCCAGGTTATAAAAAAAATTCCCAGTGTAAGAAATTTAAGCCAAGGTATTTTTATTCAAATACTTTTCATAATTGTTAAGATGCATCATTTCTACATGTTATTTTGACTTAGTAAAAAACCTTAATAAAGCATTTTCCAGTTTTTTCACCTACAGATCACTTAAACATAGAATGATGGATACATAAAGACATATAGGAAATCATGTTCATGATTTGTTCTGTCTACTGGATAAGTGTTTATGTTATCCAAATATTCCTTTCAACTACAGGATTTTTATAAAGTATTGGGCATACAGAATTTTTGTGCTAAATTTGGGATTAAATAAGTTACTTCAAACCTACTGAAGCAACTGGAACTGGAGTCAAAGTACCTCTGATGACTTGAGCATCTTGCATGTGAAACTTTCAAAGTCTGCTTGGTCACCACTTAAAAAAAACAAACAAAAACCAAGGGCAGAATAAACTTAAAAGCTTGGGGTTTAATATGATAGAGTTGAGACACAGAGAAGTTCTTTGATACTTAGCCTGGACTAAGGCCATCCTTTCTCTCATGTCTTCAGAACACCTAATAGTCATTCTCTAAATACATCTCATAGACTAGGTCTCTTACCTATACCGATCTGCTGTGTCCAAAAAAGGGTAACAAAGATGGTGAAGGGTCTAGAAAACATCTTAGCAGGAGAGGCTGAGGGAATTTGAGCCGTTTTATCTGGAGAGGAGGAGGCTCTGGGGGCACCTCATTGCTCTGTACAACATCCTGAAAGGAGGTTGCAGTGAAGGAGGGGATTGGTCTCTTCTGGCACGTCTCATGTGACAGAGTGACAGGAAAGGGCCTTAAGTTGTACCAGGGGAGGTTCAGATCTGTTATAAGGAAAAAAGGTATCATTGAATTAGTGGTTAGGCACTGGAAGAAGTTGCCCAGGGAGGGGGTGGGGAGTCACTGTCTCTGGAAGTGTTAAGAGGGGTCTGGATGTGGCACTTGTGGATATGGCTTAGGGGTGATTATGATGGTGCTGGATTGATGGAATAGATGTTCTGGAAGGTCTCTTACGACCTTGTTGATTCTGTGATTTTGTGATTTTTAGAAAATATTATTAGAGTCACAACTTTATTCAAAATACGCCAGTTGAACGTGACACTGTTTCTCTTTTTTGTCTCAAAACATCCCTGAGAGAAAAAAAAATAAGTAGAAACATTGCAATGACGTTTATAACTGTAGTATTCTTCCTGGTTCAGAAGTTGTTGGTTATTCCTGAGGGAATTCACTTGTCTTCAAAATTTTCCTAAACACCAGACTATGATCTTTGGACATTCTCCAGTCCTTGTTATATACATTTGGACAGAAAGTAAGATCAAGAATACAAGCCAAAAAATTTCCTTGGTTCAAGCACTAAAAATCACTTAAATAATATTTCTTTCTGTGTATCTTGAGTTATACATCAAACTAAAAGATGGCAATAAAGTCACAAGTAGAATTCTCTGCCTTGAGTATTAATAATAGCTGTTGGCTAGTACAACTATAGCAAACATGGACAAAAGTCTCCAAACTTCAGAGAAAAAAAAGATAATTTAAAGTTTATATTAATTTGAACTTGAAATGGATATAGTAAATACATATCAAGACAGAATATTTATATCCACCTGAGACACCAACACACACAAGTGCAAGATAAATATCAGAGCCTAAATCTTCATTAGTTTGCATCTGGTCTGATTTTCTACAACTTTGCAACTTTTTTTATCCCTGCAAAACTTTTATAAGAACAGTTTAAGGATGGAGCTTAAAAAAGAATTAGTATCTTACTGACATGACTAAACAATAGCAATGTATTGAAGAAGCATATTAATAATAAATACTTTAGTATGTTCTTTATTACAAGAGTGAATTCCATACTGGCTGTTTGGTTGGCCTCTTTACATACATATTAGTATGGACACCAAGGAGGTAAAGAAAGTTTGGCCCATTTATTTTTTTCTGAGATTTCTGCACTTTTCAGCATTTATGTAACCAGTTGGGTTTTTCTGCAATCCAGAAATAGAAGTTCAGTGTTCAGATGTCAAAATTATAATTGATATTAGGCAAAGTTATGTTCCACTTTCATTAAGTGGAATGTGAACAAGAATACAGACCTTCACAATGCATATTTGAGAAATCAGAATATTTACAGACTGGTAGGCATATTTTTACTGCATATCTAATGTGAAAATTCATTGTTCTAAGTTCATGCCTAAAAACAAATTCCTTCAAGAAGCCTTTAAATTTTCCTTCGTTGCAGATTGATCATTGATTTAATATGAAAAATTTCTGGTTAAAGTATGAAGTTGTTTGTGACTTTCAAGAGAAATAGTTTCCATTTTGGACTTTAATATAATTAATAAATCCCCAAAAAGACAAACTAACTTTGAAGATAATTAGGTTATTGTTACATGCATTTTGATTAATCATTAATCAATCTACTGAAACATGCTTAAGAGATTAAAAACTTTTGAAGTCCAGTTTATTTATAGCCAAGAATCCCACAGAGATGAGGTTTGATCTTTCCTCTCTGTGAATGTCCTTTTGCCACTAATGTCTTTGAAAAACGGACATAAATTGCTATTGTAATTGAAAATGCAAAATTATGATTTGGTTTCTTATAGTAACTCTGCTTTTCAAAAGTGACAAGCAGTCAATAATCAGACCCTCTGAATCAACTTCTTGCATAGTTTCCACCATTACTGCATGACAATATTTCCAAAATATTGACATGTACAAGGTGTATGTTGTGCTACACACTGTACTGAGACAGGAACTTTCAGTTTGAGAAGACTGCAGGCTAAACAGAATGCAGGATATTACAAGTTCATGCAGACTGGACAGCATAAGAACAAGCAGACTAGGGAGCACAAAGAAACAATAGAATGATGTTAATGACCATAAAGTGCAGTGGTTTCAGCTCATCACCTATTGGAGATGTACCAGGTTTGGAGAAATTATAGCAAAGAAACATCTCAGAAAAGGAATTAATGCATGTTTAAAAAAACCCTATATCAATTCCTTTTTTATTAGTCTCCTTTACCAGATCCTGCATATATGTTATGGAAGTACAGTTATTTGTATATTTTAGTCAATACTTGTATGTGTATTTTCCCAATGGCTTTGACTGTATTTCAGTTTCTATATCCACTCAAGTTTTTAAAGTTCGTCAGAGAAAGCAACGTCTAGAAATTAAAATCTTGTGTCACTTCCATTTTGTGAATTTTTGCACTAGTCTGATTATTTCATATGGAAGGCAGATCAGTACTGAAAAGTGGCATAAAACTTAACAACTAACATCTATTAAAAAATTAGCAATTTAAATAATATAAATAACCCCTTGGACATTGTTGCTTTATAGCTAGTAACAACATGGTTAGTATTTTATGCTTACTCAGAGAAAAGAAGAGGATTTATCATAGATTATTGTTAACAGAGGTGTCCTGGGATCAGGAGACATGGCTTCAGCTTTCAACCCGACCAAAGATTCCTGTAACTTTGAGAAGTCACTTGGGACATTTTTAAAATTCCTTAAGATTTTTAAAAGGTATTTTCCAGATAGGGCACAGCATGACTTTGAAAAATGTAGTACCTAATACCTATTGAAATAATGGGTCTTAGACATTTAGGTTTCTGTCAGTTCCACTAGGAACTTGTCTGGATCATTAGGTACCTAAACACCCTGAGCAAATCTGGTCCATAACTGACTTGCAGAAAGATTTTCAATCTGCAAGCAAGGTAATAGGTAATAGTATTCCCTTATGACATTGGTATAAGGAAACATGCATTAAAGGTTATAGCACTGCTAGATATTAAATCATGGGATGGTATATCAATATGTAAGACAGATCATTAAAAAATGGCATTACATAATATTAATGGTGCAGTCATATCCAGAAAAACTGCAGACAGTAGTGCCCAGCCTGTACCAGAGATGACACTGCAGAATTAAAGGTGCCATAAAGACTGAGACAAAAAGGATTAAGTGCATTGAAAAAAAGGTTTGGACAGAACTTGAGAAGAGTTGAAAGAATCTCAAAGAAGGAAAAAGCAAAAGGAAACCAAACTTTCAATCAAGATCTTAAGTTAAATGATCGGGAATGCTCACTGTTCTAGATCACCTGTACTTTGTATCAATTTACTTGCCTTCACACAATAGACTAATATGTTTTAGCTCTAGATATTTTCCTTTTCTCCCTTCTTTTTGATGCATTATTTATCTATCATCTATTCTATAGTAATAAAGGTATTTTATCTTAAAAGCCAATATATGTATGCATTTCACTTCAAAGCATATCTTTGTCTCTGCTGTTTTGTTTGATTGTTTGTCCTGAGCTGGCCATCCTCTTTTCTCTACAACTTCTGATTAGATCAAAAGAAACCTTCAAATGTCCATTGAAACAGGTGGGAATTTAATGCATGGCACTGCTAATGACTGAAGATTTTGCATGGACTTAATATACAGAGGAAACAACATAATTAATAACAAAATTAATAAATGTTACTAAACTTTATGATAGAAGATAATAAAAAAATCATTATAGAGTTTAAAAAGCCATAAATACTCTTAAAACCTGACAGACTATGTCTAACTAATCTGTTCTGGATCAGCTGCCTTTAGACACTTTCCTGGAAATAATTTTCCTATTCTTTGTTTCTTCTTACCAGTCTTGCTTCACATATACTGCATTTGTGTTTCACTAACACTTCATATTATCTTAGAGGTCTTTTGGACCAGGATTTCTCACAACAGCATCTTTGTGTCATTGTTGCTTTGTCAGTATTTGAGAGAAAGGCTGTTATCCTGAAATGGAAAAATTCTGCTTTGAGTATGTGAGTATAACAATTTGGTTAGAAATTAGTAAGGTAAGGCAACTCCTATTAGGAAAGAGAGTGAACCTAACAAATAATCTCAGTTTTGATAAATCACTTTGAAACAGAGAATACAATGAAGAAAGATCACTAAGAATATTGGACCTGAATCAATTACCACTTAATGTTACATCCCACTAATAGTATAAATTTATGTGACAGTTAATGTATTGACAAAGTCTGGGAAAAAAAGAGCTAATAAAACCCTCATAACCAGCTTCAAAAAAATTTAAACATATTTCAACATTCACTAACTAGGAATGAGTATCACATTTTTTTATATCCAAGAAGCATTATGAAAATCCTTTTAGAGAAAGTTAACTGTGAGAGATTATTAGAAAACCCCTATTCTATGAAAGATAATGTTTCTTTACTCACATCTCAAAACAGTGACAGTATTTAGCTGACACCACATGAAGTGCAGCTTTTAAACATGCTGTTCCTAATCACTGGTAGAGAGAACTTGTATTTTGGAATAAAAATAATCAAATCAATGGGGAGATAATCTGCCCGGGTGTCACCTGCTCCCCTACACATTTATTTTCCTTTCCATGACTTCAAACATAGAATATTTGTGGCTTATTTTGAATGTCAAACCATGATTATATGATCATACACTGTAATTCCTTTTTAGCAATGAAATATTTTTGTGGTTTACAGTTCTAAGCAATTAGTGATGGGTTTACATATGTTTCACTACTCATATCTGTGATGTCTGTTTTGCTATGACCTGAAACCCTATGAAGTCAGCCATGGGTTCAATGAACTTTGCAATGTTAATTATGGTGACATTTGGTTCAGTACCTGACAGTGAAAGGAACTATGTGAAATCCAGAAACAGTGTGGTATGTGTGGCAGTCTTTGTGAGACACTTTGTATTAAAGACTTGCCATGGGATCTTTTAGTTCATTATATTTTTCCTCACTTCAAAGTTCTTACCACAGGTAGAATATATGGGGCAAATATCAGTTTCATTAAATAACTATTTCATTTTGTTTTGAACATACTTTAGGTTCTTGCTAATCTGTCATGTATAGACAGATAAGAAGCAATGGACAGGATTCTGCTTCAAAGAGCATTTAAACTTTTTCTCAGTCCTAACACAGTAAGGTTCCAACATTTCACTTTAGAAATGTTAATAACCCCTGAGATATTTTTCGGGTAGTGAACTCCAGAATACATAAGTTAAGGAATGTCATAATTACATATTTCCCTATGTTTCAAAAGCTGCAATGAAAATGTCCTTTTAGGAAAAACATTAACATTTTCTGCATGAGAGGTATAATGTTAATATTATGTACTGCATGAAAACCAGATCATTGCCTAAAGGATTTTGGTCAAGACAAAGCAGAAATAAGGTAGAGTTGAAATCTATTAATTCTCCTGTCATCTTCCCTAGAAAGTCTTTTCCCAACTGAAGAAAGAAAAGAAACTCAAATAGATCTCCTTCTGCTTTAACTTTGCTGGGTTGAATGATTTTGCATTGAGATCTACAGATGGCTCCCTGAAGCTGTGATTCCCCATTACATCTCAGCAAGTCTGTAGTTCAGACATTTTCAGTAGTGAAGGCACTTGTAACTGTACATAGATTAACTTGCTTTCATTACATTCCTCTTAGAAAAATAATCTCCCATTCCCTTATCCTTTAAAGTGCATGTCCCTCAAAGTACAAATTTTTCATACAACACAAAAACAATACAATTACTGGCATAAGCCAAAGAGACCCATGAAGAGCATAGGATAAGGAAGCCTTTTCTTCTTTTCTGTGAGAGAAGAAAGCATAGGCGCTGCTGCCTAAGGCATTGTGAGCCTGAGAAATTTTCTGTAAGTTTTAGAAAAAGTGACAATGATAGGAATATTCAAGCCATCCAAGAATTTCCTATGCAGTGAGAAAGGGAAGAGTCCATTTTTTTTTTAAATTTTGGATCACTTTTGTCTTAACTTTTCTGACTAGCTGGGTATAAGTTGGCAAAATTTAATTGTGAAGTACTGCTGATGTTCTTACCCTTGTGTAATTTAGCACTTATATGCAGGGAGAGAATAAATGAGCAAAGGAAAGTCTGTTATGTTATGCAACAAAACACTAATAGGAGAATGCATACAGAACGGGCAAACTTTATACAAGCAGAAGAAAACATCCTAGGAAAATGAGAACCTTAAAGAAGATAATTTGAAAATAATGTGATGTTTGTATGCAAATAAGATGTTGATGATCTTCTCTCTCTTACAGTATATTCAACTAATTTGCCACGAGGCAATGTAAAAAGCGATAACAGTGAGCTAGTAAAGTAGGGAACCTTTGAATGTTCAAAGGAGACATTCAATCATTTAAGGCTCACAATATAATGTGGTGTGAAATTATTATAATACGGTGGGAAACGGCCTACTTAGCAGAGAGGATGCTCCACTCTGCAGGCTGCTTTGAGCTCTGTGGAGGAGCAGCCAGTGCTCCCTGCAGGTCCGCTTGCTCTGTACAGGTGAGCAGCTAGGCTGGCTCCCTGGCAGATAAACCTCCCAGCTGAGCAGGGAAAACAATAGGAAGTTACCTAAAAGATTTGTATGGCTTGCTATTGAAGTAAGGCTTACATGGAAATAGCAACTTTTAACCCAAAAGACCACAAATTGTACAATGAACTGAAATTCAAACTGCCCTTTATCTGTCTCTGTAGAGCAGCATCTCTGGAGTCAGGCCAGAACATGTTGCCCTAAATGCTTAGAGAAGGATCATTTGGCTCCTTTTTCCTTCTTTCTCACTCCCAGCAGGGAAGGTCATCCATTTCTCAAAGCTCGTAATTATGATGAGACAAAAAGAACTCCTAAACCACTTCTCAGATAAGAGCAGAACAATCAACCTACCAAAAACCTGCCCAAAGGTTTATAATGAAAATGGTAAAAAAATTTGCTTTTGGTGAGATTGCCTAAGCAGTTTTGATAAACAGGTGTTGAATTGTCTTGGGGAGGAGAAGTAATATTTCAAAGGCAAAACTATGATTCATGATTTAGTTGCAGTTAAAAAGCAATGTACCATGCATTCTTCTTAAAGAGCAGCAACAAGCAACAATTACTTTTGTTTGTTTTTGCAAATATAGAAGTTATTTCTAAAATTTTTATTTTAGTCTCTGAAATCTATAGAATGAGAGGCTCTTGAATAATCCTCCATTTTTTCTTCCATTTTCTGAAATTCATTTTTTTTTATAAGAACTTACAGAAATAATTTTTTTAAAAAATTAAAAATAAATGCTATTACACAGGACTGAGTTCACAACCCTAAGCAAGTGCAAGAGGCAGCAGATATGCTCATATGTCTATTTTGTAGTTGTGTCACAGCAATTCAAGGACCTGATGCCTCTTAGCTGAAATGCGCTGATGGACTGTAGGAAGTAAATTATTTCAGTACTTGTTAACAGTGAAGGGTTTTTTACACTGTGGTGTACCCTGAATTATAAGAATGGACATGGAGAAATTTTCAGAAGCTGATAGAGATAGTCAACAAGCTCAGAAGGGTGAGACAGTGAGCAGATGCATGGGTCTAAATACCCAGTTATTTGGCTGTGGTTTTAATTTTTTTCAATATTTCAGCATCTTATATAAGATTATTCACTCCAGTAGTCAGCAGAAAAATGTTTGATTTAAGATGCAAAACCATGATATGTTAGTGAGCTCAAAATCAGAAATAACCCTTATATAAATGCAAAATGAAATGTAATACAATTATGAAAGTGGGGTAATCATCAGAAAAAAGAAAATCTCTTTCATGTATGAATGAACCTTTATTCTGGCAATTTTGAAAATGTTGCAGTTTCATTCTCATACTGAAAAGTAACAAATTCACAGCTCCAAAACTGAAACATTAGTAACATTAGTAACATTAAACCTCATTGAAGCTGGTACAAATCAAACATTATCTGAAAGTTTATCTGAAAATAGGTATATTTTTTTGTCCTAGTGAAAAATCTAATTCTCAGAAACTAATTCCCAGTTGCCCTCTTAACAGCATGCATTAGTGAAGCACAGTGATAAAAAGAAGAAATAATTAGAAGCTTGGAAATAAATCCTTCAATCAAGTTTGATCTCAAACATTAGATTTTTTTTTTTTTTGGTGCTGTCTGCACCAGATTTGGACCCATGCAACTTCTCAGAGCAGTTCTAAAACAAACCATTTATTGCTCTTTCCTTATGTGCAGATATGAGATGATATTGCTTGCTCTTTTTCACTTTGCTATTTATGCAACTGAAAAAATCTTGCAATAATACCCCTTGAAATGGCATATAAATAGGCTTTTATGAATAATTATTCATGATTTCCATCTGTTTAAAGTAATTAAAGCAGATGAAATTTGACCCACTAACTTCAAGATTTTATTTTTGTTTTTTCTCTAGCAAAGGATAGTAGCAATTCCCTTGAAGCCAATTTCTTACACAACTATAAAGAACTGAAGACTTCAAAGTGTATTTTGAACTGCAATATATATACTGAATGTTTTGGCAATGTAGTGGTAAATTGCACACCAAAGTACCTGAAGTTTCACTAACCAATAGATAATGAAGCTATTTAACAGAGAAATTAACTCATTCCATTTTTCTCCTGATTGTTATCTTAAGAATGCTGCTACTTAGTTTGGAACTGTGCATATTGTATTACACTCATATTTACTAATTTTGTATTCATACAAGAAACCAAGCTAATGAAAATTCTGTACTGAGGAGACTCCAAAATAGCAGTTAATGCAGTTTTTGGCAACAGTAAGTCATAGTGATAACCAGGCCAAAAAGTTCTCTGTGTTTCTCTATCAGAGAAATTGAGATATCCTCAATCTTCAAGATCACAATCAACTCAACCATCTGCACTGTAATAAGAGTTTTCTTAGAACCAGATTTAAATTGTTTCTCAAAGTGCTATAAACAACCTCTGCTTCCATTCAATCCAGACATGCATCAGCCCTGTGAATACCTAATTTACATGTAACATTATGTAAAATGATCTTGTTATTGTGCTGTTTTAAACAGATTGGACTGAGCTTAGATATAGTTTAGGCAGACATGAGTGGGTATGATGGTTTTTTTCTTGAACTAAAATAATACCAAACAATACCAGGAGTCATAGAATTATTATGTGGTTGCATTAATCGTGTTGTATTGTTCTCTGTAAAGCCCACCCCCCAAAAAGGTTTTGTCATGAACCTGTATAGAATTTTCAAAATACAGGGCAGAACAACCATGAGCAAAAAATGTTGACACTGATGTCTTTTCTTCATGGAGAGCAAAAATCTTTGGGCTTGATAGAGGGCATTTTGCAGGAGGTAAATAAGGTTGGGAGGTAAATAAGGTTGGAAGAAATGGTACAGGAGAGGGTTTTTTCTTGTTTAACACATCTGTGCCAACAGGCCCCGAGAAAAGATGGAGATAGTGAATGTGAGAACATCTTTTTGAGTCAAGACATTTCTGTGGCATCTCTTTGCTTCCTTTCTCTTTCTTCTTTTGCTGAATGCTGCTACTTAGCAGGGGCAGAGAGGGAGAAGTAAACACCACTTTTGATGGACCAATGAGCTGAAGCTTAAAAAAAATTATCCTTAAACTAATCCAATAATTACAAAAGTTCAAAAACATGTCAAGCAATTGTGATTAATATTGAATTCCCATCCCTTCTTTTCTCACATTGAAACAAACAACTGAGCATTATGTACTTAGCAAAATATTGCACTCAACTAAATCTGAAATGTTTCCTTTTAATCCATTTATTTCAAATCTGGGACTTCATAACTGGTCCAACTGATCCATTTTTTCCCCTTGATTTATTTTATAGCTGAGGAAGTTCAAAGCTTTGCACA
Organism: Lanius collurio; assembly: GCA_020086605.1. Classification (NCBI taxonomy): domain Eukaryota; kingdom Metazoa; phylum Chordata; class Aves; order Passeriformes; family Laniidae; genus Lanius; species Lanius collurio. The sequence goes on from JACBWW010000003.1 coordinate 51,446,975, forward strand.
GTTTTGCACTTTTCTATATTCTCCTGTGTACTACAGTTGGGTATATTAATCCTTCATCCTGAATAAGAAATCTTTATTTCAACCATCAACAACTTGTAACTTTTCCAAAACTTTCTACATAGATTTCTCCAGGCTCATATTCCTCATCTTGGAAGAGCATATTGTATTGTTTATCTAAAATATTTCCATGAGCTCTTAATTAAATTGCAGCAATCTTGTTAAGGAGGTAGTTGCCTTATTTTTTTTGTACAGTGCTAAGGAGCATTTCCTACACCAATGCCACTGTGTAATTTATCACTGAGCACTGAGTAGTCAACACACCTTCTAAAACAGTTACTTTCCCCTAGCATTTAGAAACAGCTGCCTTTTAGATTAAATAGATCTATTATTTAATAATTCTCAGAAATGCCCCTCAGAAGATTAGAAAAGGAAGTGTAGAAGGTTATTTAACACACTCTGCTTAGAGAATTTAGATAGCAGACTGTAATTATCCAAATTGGAATTCAGCCAGCAGATGAAGGCTAATAACAATCTCTGTGAAAAATACCATGCAATCTTTCAGGACCAGACATGCCAGCAACATCTCATCTGAAACGTGGCAACTGCAAGAGCTCGGTGTCTCTGCCATTTTGCTTGGGACAGTAGTCTAGTTCAAATCCCAGAAAGTGCTTCCAACAGCAACAGCACAATTTCCTGCAATTCCAGTAATGTATTTTTAAGTCAGCTATTAAAGTACTAAACAGTCTCATTGTACCTCAAAAGTACTATGAAAAGTGCTCTGATTTAAAAAATATTTATGGTTCTTCTCTGTAGCATACAAGACAACATATCCAGGCAGCTCTTCTCCAGTGGTTTTTTGTTCTTTGGTTAAAGCTGTCATACAGGAGAAGGAAATTCTGGGTATAGATCCATTAATCAGGAAAAAGTAATCTTTTTAAGTGTAGCCACTGTTAACATGCAAAAATCTTTTAACAAGGCTTGCCACCAAAAGCTATTAGAATTAATTTACCACAGGACAGATGGAAAGATCCTTTTATGAACTTAAAGATGCTAAGATATAAGACACAGAATAGGTCTTAATGATCACTTGCTTAGATGATGAATCAAAAGTGGAATTGCCACTTTTGGATGAGGGGTGAGATCAGTTTTTCTCACATCTTTATCCTCAACAGAGTAAGGAGTATGCAGAGAAATCTGCAAGACTGGCAGTGTTAAGATCTTCTGAGTAATCAAATGATGCACCAATGTCAAGACACTCCAGAATGTCCTCACATAATGAATAGGCGTGCAAACGCATATGCAGGCAAGTTTTAGAGATTAATATGCATATAGGAAAAGATAACTAAATTATATCTGCATGATGCTGAACTTGGAACTCAGAGTTTTGACTTCAGACATGTCACTGAAGTTTCTTTGAAATTATTGACTTCATGTTCCATGGCACTTCCACAATCAGGAAGAGGAAGACAATGAGAGTGAAACAACTCCTGCAGAAAACACTGATGTACCCCTAACTTGAGCACTGTCTGGAATTCTAATCTCTTTATGTCGAGAAAGGGACAATGATATTAAAGAAGATACTGAGATGGGCAAATAGCTGATCTTGGAACGGAAGTAGTTTCTTCATAATCAAAAATTAGACTTCCAAGTCTCTTTTTGGAGAAGGCAGCAATCTGGAAAGAAGGTATGTATTTCTCGTTTTCACTCAGGATATTTTCTTTGAGTTTTTTCTGTCATTGCTGTGGGAACCTTGGAGAAATAGATTTCATTCTCCCAGCAAACTACAAAGGCAAAAATGCTAGAGGATATTCTGTTTCCTTGAAGGGCTACCATCATATGTGAAAGTTGTTCTACAGGCACAGTTGTGTACCTTGGCTGGTGCACAGAGATTGTGTGGAGCCAGAGCAAGGCTGGTTTGTCTGAGTCATCCAACCTAAGCAATCTCTGCAGAGCAAATACTGTCTAGCTTTTCAGGTGGTTATAGCCTGGACAAACTTGGGAAGATTTTCATGAGGGGAATGAAAAAAACATTGAAAAAAAACCTTTTCAAGGGAATCTTAACGACTCTGTCCCAAAGTTGGCAGTGAACAGAGTTTCTACATTACAGAATTTGTAAATTAGAGTCCAGACAGTGACCTTTCTCTCATATCATCCTCTATTTCCTCCTCCCTTCAATGCAGAAGAATTTAACACAACACAAGAGTATTAGGGCAGTAAAATCATAATTTCTGTAATTTTTGTTGGTTGTGGTTTTTCTGCTGTGTCAAGTCAATAATAAATTTCTTCTATGATAATATCTCATTATCATATTAAAAATGGTTGTTTGTATGTTTTTAGTCATAATTTACTAGAAAGGTGACTCAAAAAGATTTAAAAATGGAGGTTAAGTTAAAATTCTAAGCATCACTGGCTGCCTCTACATTTTCACAGATAATGCCACATTTTTCTTCAAATAATTTTTTTGTCACTGCTGCTTCCCAAAGTGGATGTCTAGAAGAACATATAGCCTTGCTACAGTTCAGCATTTCCAGCACAAATTTGTTTTTTTTCCTTGCTCTCAAGAATTTATATATTTAACTGCATTGTGAAAGATTAGACAGATAAAGAAGCTTTCAGCAGAATCGCAATACAGGTAATTAAGGGTCTGTCAGCATTTCCATTATGAACTCCATTTCATATTAAGGGCTTAGCATTTTTCCATCATTTCAGAAAATGTCAAGCTGAAAGCTGGCATGCAGATTAGCAGCCTGGATGCAAATTTGTTTACACAAAATATTTAAATCTGCTCAGCTGTTTTAGATTTAGAGATCAGCCAGAAACTTTAAACTCTCAGGGCTTCTCATGTGTTTCTGCCAAATTCTAGACTAAATCAGTTAAAAAAAAAAAGGGATTGGTTAATAAAATGTTGACTCATTGTCTTCTAAAATTTTGATGTTATTTACTTTAAGCTTTAAGAAGGATTTTAGATTTTTGGTCATCTTGCAACTGTATTCTTCTTCCTGCCATCTTTATTAATGAATGATGAACTAAAATAGAATTTGAAAACTATAGTAAAAACTGATATTAATCTTATAGTCTGAAACATTTGTTTTGTCGACTTACTTAACCACCTTCATAAGACAGTGAACAGAAATGGACCTGTAAGCTTTTGTGAGAGTGGCAGTAACTTAGCCACTTAGCTCTAATGCCATTTTAGGGTACTGGCAAAAAGAATCTGGGAGAGTTCAACTGTTACAGCTTTTCAGTCTCATCAGCTCAATCCCATGCATGGTATAAACATTTTTGTAGAGCTGTCACATCCTAAATAAACTCCTCTGTATTGAAATGATATTTTGCTTTTTAGTATCAATCTGCTCTGTTCTGCTAAAAGTCAATAACAAATCTTCTCTTCAGTTCGGTGGGGACAAGCTCTAAAATAATCTACTGGTAAATATTTCGGTAGGGTTATAATTGAATGGATGATCACTCTTTTTCAAAAGCACACTTCTCACTTGAGAAGTAAGAAGCTTTGAAAGGGAAGACTTAGAGCCACTAAGCAGTGTGAAATAGAAACACTGCTAGGAACATTAATTGAGCCACCAATTGAAATGAAATAGAAAAAGAGTATTGTCAGGTAGGAAAAAAAAGGACACAGAGATTGTAAAATAGGGATATTCAAGTAAATAATGGGTATATTTATAATACTGATAAGAGATGGGAAAAGAGGAAAAAATCAATGATGCAACTTCTAAAAAAGTGCACAATCATCCAAGTGTGGCAGACAAAGAATAGGAATGTTGCCCAGAGCAACCTGTGAATTAAAGGCACAAAAGTATGGTACAAAAGAGATAGTGCAAATAAATTTAATGTACATGAAGCATGGAGGAAGCAGATGAGGACAAGAAGTTGATCAAATAAATATATCCATATCAGTTTGGCCAGAGGATATTTACCTACAGGACCCTGTGTGCTGGCTTAATAATGCAAAATATTAAAACTTGTAAGAATGAAGAAAACAATCTTCAGAAAACACCTCAACATTATGGTGCAGTTATGTTTTCAGGAGTGATGATTCAATGCTCATTGTATTGGGTACAATATTGTAAAATAAACTATCCATCTTCAGTATAGTTACCTCAGATTTATCATCAATTCTAGGAGGTAATTCATATTTTCTAATAATTACGGGGGTTCTGATGAGCAGATTCCCTCCTTAGTTGTTATCTGTGGCAGACTCTGACTCTCAGATTAGACATTTGTGTTAACTCAGCTGTCAATGGATTCCAAAGAGGTGACGAACACAGGAGGCCCCAAAGGGAGCAATTTGGAACAGAACCTTTCACAAGTCAAGTACACAGCAAACTCTCCTGACTTCATTGCAATACACAAAGTCAATGGGAAAAAGCAGGTAACAGTACCCCTACAAACACAGCCCTGTCTTATCGCATGTGACTTTTTTCCTTTTCTATTTAATTATTTTATTAATCTACAATATAATGTCAAATCCAGAATCCCAAGTCAGCTGTGGTCATCCCAGAACAATGATATTATTAAAGGATACAGGAGTAATATTAGATCTGTAATATTTCTCTTACCATGGCCCATAGACAATTTAACTGCATATAGTGGAGCTTGAAAAATCAAGATGTGTCTTGGATTTCCAAACTATATCAAGTATTCAAATTTTAACTACCTGAGTCTATACTGTTTAGTTGTACACAAGTAAGTGTAAGAATAAGTCACTATTATGTTTTGAACTTTTTTTAAAAATGTGTTTTGAAGTATTCTTGTTTGAGGTGAATGGGTGTTATTTTAGTTACCAAAAAATAATCAGGTAGACAGGAGCAATATACTAAAGAATGAAAAGAAATATAACTGAAAAGCCACTCTTCCAATCTTGCTTTCTTGCAGATGATATAAAATCCAGAGAACTTCCTGAAAAAGTTAGTAAGTCTAATCTATGACCATAAAGCTGGGAGGACATTTCATTTCCTAGCATATTACCCTTACATGATTATTACTTCGGGCCAAAAAAGGACTTTACAAATGACACGGAAACTGAAGAGAACTTTCTATATTTTACTGCAGGCTTTATGTTTTTGGGACTTCTCCAGCGGTACTTGCGGAGTGGGAAGAGAATTTGGGAAGCAAGCCCAGAAGTGCAGAGGAGGCTGAATAAATTCGGAAAAATTACAGGAGCTAGTTGATGAGTTGGATTTGAGTGTAGTAAAAATATATAGATAGAGCTTAGGAGAATGCTGGGGTTTTTTATGGGTATCTTAATTTAAAAGTAGCTGAAAATAGTGTAGAAACTCATACAAATTTCAATGGCCTCCAATTGTAGTACTAGAGAGATTTAGGAATTTTGAAGCAAATCCTTAGGAAAGTTATGGAGGTAGGCATGCAGGAGTCAGCCATGACATTGAACATGTTCTATATCAAACATTGATTCTGTTTCTATATCAGATAAATTTTTGCTTTGTGAATCATAAATTTTTCAGTATGTTTTCAAAAAGACTGTGTCTTACATGGTTGATTATGCAACTTTCCACTGCTGACAATGCAAATGCCAACACACTTCAATATATTATACCCATAAAAATTCTCTAATCAGGTGAGAACTTTTGTGAGCACTACATTGATGCAAAAATTGCTCTTTTATTATGAATTAGTAAGTACATTTACTTCTTCTCTTGTGGTCATTAAAACTGCCATGTCATGCATGGCACTCATCAACCAGCTCTGCTGGGTTAACAGTTGGACTTGGTGGTCTTTTAGGTCTGCCAACCCAACCAGTTCTGCCATTCTATGCAACAGACATTGCTTGAGTCAGTAGGAGTCACATAACTCAAGTGTCAGCACAGACGTATTCAAGGGAAATCACAGAGGATGAGCGTAGTCATGAATTAGGCTTAGTTCTTCTTGACAGAGGACACAGTTAGAGATGCTTGCTACCAGAAGTGCTGATGTGTCTCTGTTCCAGCAGGCATCTGGAGATGCAAGCAAAAAGCATCGATTACCACAAAGCCAATGGACATGCTTATGTGAGGTGGCCAAAAACCTATTCTTTCCTTTCCCCAATTTTTGTTTAACCAGGTAGGCTTTCCAAAAGTCAAGATTTGGACTTTTGTTTTCCACTATATTTTAGTTCTTGTGATTTTGACTCAGAATATTAGATGTCTTTAAACTAAGGCATCTCAGTTTAACAATACTTGACAAAAACAAAGGATGTGTTAGAAAATAAATGCAATAAAACTAACATGGAAACTTCCTGATTTTTGTGCTTTGGTTTTACTAGCTAAATCAGTGTTTTCAAATGTAACTACATACTGGAATATATGATAACCTGATACAAGTAAAACCAAATTGCATTTATAATTAAATTTGAATAATTCTGAACTGCAATCTATTTTCCTAAGTCTTCCTAGTTCCTCTGCTGCCATTAGCAATTGTGCAAATTCCAAAATATTTTACTGGGAAACAAAAAATTAATAGGAAATCTTGAAACCAGGTAAAGAAATTGCTGTAATTCAGCATATGTCCTGACAAAAACAGGACTATTCTGGGGTTCAAGGACTACACCTGACATTGTATTAGCATATTATCATTACACTGAATCCAGTGGACTCATCCTGAGAACTGCTGATGTGACCATCAATGAAATGCAGAAAGAGCATTATCTGACCGTATCCAAATAGATAATTTATTTTCCCTTAATCACAATTTACTTTTGTAATCTTTAGGATTAATAAGAGTTTCCCAAAGCCCACTTCTAATGAAAATATCTAGCGTATATTGTAAAATACATGGCTTTTATTATAATTAATAATTATCAGTCAAATGAAATACATGTACAGAAAATTGTAATTCAAAACTCAGTATGAAAAGAAACAGGCAAATCTACTCTCAAAGATTTTATTCTGGACTCTCCTTTTGCCTTCAGTGGGCTCAAACAACAGGCAGTTTAGAGGCTCCTTTTCTATCCTGTTTTATAATTTCTATTTACTTCTGGATCAAAGCTGATACACAAAAGCAAAAATGCAACTGTTAGTATAGGCTTTTAAAAGAATACTTTTAATTAGACTAAGCTTCAGTTCCCAAATAAAAACTGCACAGCAATCAAGAAAGCTAACTATAGTAGACTGTGAAGTTTTCGTTCTGGGTCAGATTAAATAGTGGAGGAAAGGTTTTGTTATTCAAGTAGTTCCATCTCAGTGCTATGTTCAATGAGAATATCTACACTTTGCATTTATGTGGTTCATTTTCACTAAGAACTCCAAACTACACTTGCAGGTATCCACTTGATGGGTTTGAAAACAGCTCTATGAGGAGATAGTGATGGCAGAGGATTCATTTTAACTGCCACTGAAATACAGCCACCTCTGATATGTCAGCCTCTTCAAATCATAATACTAGTATTAAAATAAACCAGTAAATGGCACCAAAATGTACATTTTTTTTTCTATACTTAAAAGGTGATTAGACATTTTCATTCTACTTAAAACAGTTTATAGAAACTATATTTGGTAAAAAATATCACTAAATCAGTAGGAATAAATATGTCAGTCAATTCGTAATATGCTAGGATCAGTTTCTAATTACTGATTTTAGTAACTAGTGTTTTTTCTTTTCATCAAGCTTCCTCCTAACATGTACTCCTAGCTATCACTACTATCACTCTTCTTTTCTTAGTGAAATCAATTATGTACTATAGTAGAACTTCCTCCTCAGATTGGGAATACACAATAAATTAAGAGATAATAGATAACTTAGAAAGTACATAAGTTTCAAGCTGTTACCTGTGCCTTTGTAATCTAGCAATGCAGTCTGTTGAATTTCTTCATAACAAAACCAAATATGTGGATATAATTCCTACACATGCATATTATATATTATCAGTCATTTCTGCCTCAAGCCTCCAGATTCTTTCAGTTCTATTACAAAGACAGTCTGTGTTATTTACAGGCCTTGGAGGGTGAGAATTCATCACCCCAGGAAAGCTTTTGTGGTAAAGTTACTTACAGTTATTTTTGCTATTACTATGATACAATGCAAATACGACACAGGACACTATGATGCATTTTGCAGAATCCAAGGGAAAATGGGCAGTCCATCTCTCCGTCTATGCTGGCTGTGTCCCCTCTTGTTTTTGATAACACAGCTCTATGAGACAGACAGCCCTGCTGGAATCCCTTGTTTGCCATTTTCCAGTACCCCAGGGCTCACTCTTTATGAGTAACACTGTTCCTAAATCTATAAACTTACCCAACTAGGATTTCAGACCCTGGGAAGGACATGATGAATTCCCACCATTTCCTTCTTTGACATTTACAGCAGTACTCAGCATCTGTAATGCTGAAATTATGAAGCCATAGTAAATCTTACACGTTCTCTGAGAACAAAGCAATGCAACAATGACTGTAAATCTGCCCAGGAAAGGTAAACAACTGAATGTAAACAAGTACAAATGTAAATGGTGTGTCAGTGTGTATATGTGTATTTTAAATAATCTTCCTTATAATCCAATATCCTTCTCCATTCTACTTCCCAGAAAACAAGTTGGATATTGGGAAGGAGACCTTCAACATTTTCTAATACTACTATGTTGGGGGTTTTTTTTATAAAAAGGAGGGTGAAAACTGGTACATCAGACATCACACCTTGTTCTGTTTAGGTGCAAGATAATTGCCCAATATTGTCCCTCAAATTTTAGATAAAGACAAGTACTATCTCTTTTCTTTTTGTAGAGAAATTGCACCATTTCATTGAGAAGGAAACATTCTTCTTTAAAGCTGTTTGAAACACACGTGTAAAACTTGTAAGCGTTCTGCAATAAACCCTAGCATGGAAATTACATAAACTATGCATTATGAAGTAAGGTTTATAGCCTTGCAATAATTACTTTTATCAGATGCCTCTCTGTTTTGTGACTTAAATATTGCTTCTTCAAATATCTCGCATAGTAAGAACTATCTTAAAATTAGCAGGATCTAAGGAAAATACAACAACTTAGACCAGGTTGTCTGTTCTCTGACTGCTCTTTCCTGGAAATTGCTTTGTAGTAACTGGTAAGCTAATCTCCCACAAAGGCTTTGTGCTATCCTTTCAACCTTAACCATTATGGTCAGAAATACAAGCTGAATGATATGCATCAGCAAGAAGTTGAAGCTAAGATGTCACAACCCCATGGAATTAGAATTGAAGTTTCATATTAGTGGAAAAAGGAAAAAAAATGACCTAATTTTACAGCAGATCAAAAAGCCTTACTTATTCCTACAATCTGATTTATCAGATTCAGTAGAAATTAACATTTTATATCATTTCTTTATAGATGTTTTTCTTTTACTTCTACTGTCTCTCTCTCTCTCTCATTATCACAACGATGGACTCACTCAGCCTTGCTTCAGAGGTGCTGAGATGTTCCCCAGGCTCCTACTAGAGACACCTCAAATTATAAATATTCAATACCTCTGAAAATCAGACAGTGTCTATGACACTAATTTTTTTTAAAAGGAGGGATATAAGGCTATCTTATTCTTCATAACATTTTCTCTGAGAAGTTGCTACAATCGGGAAAATTGAGCCACCCCCGCAGGATATTTCACAACTTTTTCAAATTTATCTGATCAAGTATGTGCTTTTCTTTTTTGTTACTAGATACATGTGCATTCAATGGTTTCAAATCTCAGGTTTTGTGGGTTGACTTTCACAGCACATCAACAACAATTTTATTACAAATGTTCATAGAAACCAGTGCTTTCAGCCAGATGAAGAGTGTAAAGAACGGAGGACACATATGAATGCCATGGTATGGAACAGGGAAGGAAGAAAGGCAAGGCAAGGCAAGGCAAGGGAAAAGGGCCAGCAGAATGAAAGAGAACAGACAAATGAGTGGAATAGAGGCCAGTCCATGCCTTTTCAAATGTGATGGTTCAACAGCAGCTTGTATCTAAGGAGACCCAAAGCTGCTGGCTGCTGAAATCCAGGACGTGCTAGTCACTCCACTCGCTGAGTTTCTCCAATCCTTCACTAGACCGCTGCTAATTGTCACAGTGTGAGATAAAGGGCACTAAGCTAGATGGGCAATTGATCCTGCTAGACTTATTGCTCAAAAACACCCCCTCCAGACAAACAAACAAGGAAAAAAACGCAGGTAGATTACAAGTTTCTGCAATGTTTCTGCACAGAAGTCTTGGAAAATGAAGGATTTTAAAACACATCCACAGAATGGTTTCATGGGCTGGTGCTTGCAAATTGAGATGTTTATAATGGAGTTGAAGCTACAACCTGTCCCTATCCATCCTGTATTGCTGCCTGGAGTGCCTAGACTCTCGTAGAGGAACGGGCTGGTTGTGCTTAGGGAGTGAGGGGCTACTGCTGTGTGGCAGCCAATCAAACCAATCAACCGACCACCATAGAGCTGCCTTAGACTTGTCAACCAGAGACGCGCAGGATTCACCGAGATGAAATAAGCAAAGCCAAAGGACAGAAGACTGTGTCAGAAGGATTGCCCGGAGGTGCGGTCACCTCAGACGGCTGCGGGGCCGGCGCGATGCCGCTGCCGGGCGCGAATGGAGGCTGCCAGCGGGCAGCCGCCGCTGCGAGCCAGCTCCGCCTTGAGACGGCTGCCTCGCACAATGAAAAGCGGAAAGCGAAGGTGAGGCTCTCCTGTGCCCTTTGCGAGTCCCGAGTGGCGCCGGCAGGGAAGGGAGAAACGGTGCCTGCTGGTGCTGCTGGGAGGGGTCGTGCGCTTCTTCACTGCTGCCCTGCAGGAGAGGAGGCGGAGGAGCCGAGCGCTAAGCGGGGGCACAGCAGTGCCTCCTTTTAGCCCTGAGAAAGGCGCGGGTGAGAGAGGGTAACTTTGCCTGCAGCCCTGAAGAGCTGCTTAGCCTGGAAAAAGCGGTGAGTCGTGCCCAGCTCGCTGAGCACAGCCAGCCCTGTGTCACCTGCGGGGGCATGTGGCAAAGAGGTACCCTAGAGGAGACAAGCGTGTGTGGAGGAGTTGGAAAGGAAGGACGATGCTGTCCCTGCTCCAGTCAGTGTGTCCCTGCCCCCCTGCGTGAGTACATACACATAAACACACGAATTTACCCAACACACAAACACACACAAAGAGGCAGCACCGGCATCGACCATCTGGAAATAAGGAAACCTGAACCTGCTGTTACTCTTCCGACCATTCCCGCTTCGGGGACAGAGCCAGCACCTCGCTGCGCTCACCCGTGCCCCACTGAGGAAAGCCATCCGCCAGTAATCCCATACCCATCTTCAGCATCACCGTAAATCAAGTGACTGGGAAGGAAGCGGTGGGGAGGGGCTGACAGAGCATTAAGGGAGCGGGACTGAGGTTGTAATGGGGGAGAAGGGAGATTGCAGAGATGGCTAAAAGAAGCAGGGCACGCTTTGTCCCTGCTAAATACTCCCTCATGCCAGGTACACATCAATGGAAATGCTTTTCATTTTCTCATCACTTCTTCTGTCAATGAGCTGTTTAAAATCTCAGTGCTTCATCTCCCTTTCATTTTGAAAGCTGCCCTTTTTTCGCTTGTCACAACTGCAAGAGGGGAACAGAGGAACAACAGCAGCGGCAAAGCTTCATTTTAGTCAGGCAGACAAAAGTCGACCTTGGTGCTCTCTCTCTTGGAGCGACGGCCAAAGAGAAGAGATGGAGGAGTCATGTAGAATCTGGCCATTTTGCTTGATTTCCTCTGATTTGCCTCCACTAACAGATCGCAAGTTTTTTGTTGCTTTGTTGTTGTTGTTGTTTGTTTGTTGTTTTTGGGGTTTTGGTGGGGGTTTTTTTTGTTTGTTTTTTTTTTTTGTTTGTTTGTTTTTTTTTGTTTTTTTTTTTTGTTTTTTTTTTAATTAGGTGGAGGGTGGTGTCAAACCGAAGGCTTGCAAGTATCTCTGATTTCTCTCCTAAATCCCAGTAAGCAAAGCTCATTGATGCTGCCTAAATTTCTTCTCTTATATGCCCTCTTTTTCCCTTTCTGTAAGGGAGTTGGTCAGTGGAGTTTTCCACTCCCTGCTCCTCCAAACTTGGTTTGTATCTCCTGTGCCTCAATGGTGCTTCTCATTTTTCCCATGGTGTGGGGTGGAGGAGAAGGGGAGGGAGCTTTTCTGAGTGTCTCGCTCATCTAAAGGGAAGGGCACAGGATTCATCACCCCCTGTAGCTGACCAGGAATCACTCTGCTTGGTCTTTTGCAAAGGGTGGATCATGGATGTGTTTGCTTGTTTTAATGCCTTTCATGCTTTCCTCTCAGTTTTCAGTGATGCCATTTCTTTGCTTTTTTACTCCATGCCTATTGAAGGAAGATTTTGTTGGAGATTGTTCCATGGCATAATGGGATGTTGTGTAAGCAAGATTTTCATTGAAAAAGGAACAATTCCTCTTAGCTCTTCCTATCACCCCTTCCTCAACAGTTCTGACAATTTCCTTTCTTCCATCTTCTCCTGCTTTCTTCTCCCTTTTCTAACCCCTTTCAAGTATTGTTGAAGGTTTCAAAGAGGCATGAATTTATAGACAAACGTGAGGGATTTTTTTTTTGTCTCTATTAATATATGCAAGATATGTTTAATTATTCTGATATGAACATGGTTTCTTAAGCATCCTGGGATCGTTTGGCACCTGTAATGATGGGAGAGCTGTGGATCAAGACTGGTGAAATGATGACAGGATAATGACAAAAATAGGAAGACCCTGAGAGGCAGATATGAAACAAAGCTGTGGAAGTGGTCTGGATGACAGAAATGACAGCAACAGTTTGGATGTTATGATGTGGTGCTGGACTGTTCAGTAGAAGTGCTTTATCAAGGAAAGATACAGCCTAGAGCTTGCAGAGATGGGGTGGGGTAAAATGGCCTTGCCAAGTAATGGTAGAGCAGATGTAGGATCTGGGGAGTCATCTTGGTCTCAACACCTGGAATGTTTTACGTGGGCAGGTATTCATTCATCGTTTGCCTCTGCTTTCTACGGGCAGGAGCTGTGTTGACACAATAGGAATGTAAATCGAAGTAAAATGCTTTCATTCACGGGAGTGGAGAGAGAACTAAATATAAACGCCCAGAATAGATGCAGTGCTGCAGTGAGTGTAAGCCAGCTCTGCGAAGCTTGGCTGCCTAAAGGAGCCCGCATGCAGAACGTCAAATCTCACCTCCTGGGTCGGCAGTTTCTGGGAGAACTGCCCCAGTCCAAAGGAAGGTGCCAGGGTGGGCACCAGGGAAGCTTAGGCCCTGACAACGGGGGGAAGGAGAAACGTCCAGTTTCGCAAAGCCCTTTTTTCCTCTGTTTCTTGGGCTGTTTCTGATGCTTCATCCCAGATTTGCCGCCAGTGCCCAGCGTTATTTCCTTACCCCACCCCCGAAGCAAGCGGAGGCTGTCAACAGGTGCCGGGGAAGCCGCTCCGCTGCGCGGCCGCCCAGCGCGTCCCTCGGTCGGGTGCTGCCGCCCCGCGACTCGCGCTCACAGCGCAGCCGCCTCGGAGCCGCGCCGGAGCCGCCGCTCGCCCCCGCACCGCGCCCGCGGGGCCCCGCGCAGCGCAGGGCGCGCCTGGCCGCGATCCAGACCGGGGCTGGCACCTCGCACCGAGAACTCGCTAATGGCAGAAGGCTGAACCGGGGGAAAGAAATGCCCCCAAAGACCCGGGTTGGAGCCGATTGCAAACCGTCTCCAGACCGGGGCAGAGCGCCGGGAGCGGCTCCCTCAATAGATGCAAACAGAGAGGAGCTGCATGTAATTAAAATGTGCATAAACGTCGCAGGCAAGCCCCTTCCCCTTGGATACCCCGCGTCAGGATAACGCGGGATGAGGTAAAAGCCCTCCACACCCTCCCCGTGAAACGCGAATTGTCTTTTTCTACGCGATGCAAATGGGGGGGAAAGCAGCTGCAAAGCTCTACAATAAACTGTTTCATCCAAGCCAGAGCCAGCTCAGGAAGGCACGCCTTTGAATGCCACCCCCACAAGACACCTCCTTCCCACCCGTGCAGGCAACCTCTGTAGGCAATAACCAAGTCTAAAAACTCGGAGAGGATCGATAATGTCTACTAAATATTCTGGGAGTGTGTGAGTGTGGCGGGAAGGAGGGATGAGGATGAGGAGGGGGATAAAAGTGCGATTAATCAGATATTAATCACTGGCCACAAACAAGGGGAGATTATTTCGGGTAGGCAGCCGACTCTGGGGAGTTGCAGAATAGATCCTTTTACTGAAGGCACGCGTGATGGGATCGGCACTTCACTGTTTAGCGATGCCTGGGTAATTCTGCAGGTGCACATTATTCAAGCCACATATTTCTTCTTTTCTCTGTGTGTAGCATTTCCCTTAGCTGTCTGCAAGCACAGACTTAGTGGA
>JACBWW010000003.1:51466250-51572202 GCA_020086605.1 Lanius collurio
GCATATTATGCTGTATGTTTCATGTTCGTAGTGTCCTCTTTCTCCGTCTTAGTTTTCCTTCCTGTCTTCCTTCCCCCTCTCTTCCTTCTCTCCTTTCTCCCCTCCATTTCTTCTTTTTTTCCTCTTTCTTCCCTTCTTTCTCTCTTTCCTTCTTGTGCTCTCTCACTCTGTTTTGGTTCCTCCCTTTGTGTTTCATTTTTTCTTCCTTATTCTTTTTCTTTCTCACCCTCTTTTTTTTTTATCTTTCTCTCCTTTCTGACTTTTGGCATGGTCAAGCTTATTGATCATTTGGGTATCAGTCAAGGGTGAAAGTGACTTGGCAAGGACCATTAAGTCAATCACTATGATTAAATACTCCCAAGAATTTTAAAATGTGCTGAAATCAGAAATGGGCAGATACTTAACTGTCTGACCTGTCAGGCATATGAATATCAGCACTGCTAGTGGAAAAGTTGTATCACAGACCTGACAGGCTGAGATGCCTTAGTCACACTTATCTGTAAGCAGGCACTCTTGCCTCTGAATCTCCAAGAAATAAATACACCAAAATAGCTCTATGGAATAACATGTTACTATTGGTATTCACATTTTCCCTGTTCACAGTTCCCTGTTCACTTTGCCAAGGCAGATCAAATTTAAGTTTGATAATTACATTACGAATTCCTCCTACATTTTCAGCTGCATTTGTTATTCTTCATTCACTGTCATATACTTTTGTGTAAGGTAGCTGTATTTTGTTAAATAGCTCCTACATTTTGCTTCCAGGTAACTTCATTCTAATTGTAGATAGACTGATTGCTTTGCTTTAAAAAAATGCAGTGGGGTCTTCTGTGACAAATAATGTTGTGAATAATATGGTGCACAATGCTTGCAAGCACAGACAGCTTGCACAGTAGGCATGTGTAAAGCATATAGGCAGTGATATTTAAAAATGAGTATTTGACTTGGGATACAAAATTCATTCACTCATATCACATAATTCTTTTGAAAATCCTGGCCGAATACAGAATATTCTGTATTCCTATAACTTAGTCCATCTGGTTATAAATGCCAGTATGATTGTTAGTCTGAACTCTGACCCAGAACCCAGACTGAATGTCTATCAGTGAGACCTAACATTCTTGAAAACAGTAGGAAAGTATTACAAATATGCTGTAAACTTCCATTTCCTCACTTAGGCTTTTGAACATGCATTGGAGTCCTTCAGGGGAAGTCACAAAGAGGAGGACACCATTGTGCCACTCCCTCTTTACTCAGACTAGAATAGTTTTACTGCATGAAACAGATAATAAAGTTTGGATGGGAAAGAGTAAGTGGAGGTCATTCCACAAATATTGGTTTACTAATGTGCTGCTGTTACTGCCTCATATTCACAGTACAGGATACTGCCATAGTATGAAGATTAAGGATAATACAACCCAAACAATGAAAAATGCATTAAAGAAAATGTAGTGATGGAGAGAGCTGGAGGGGAAAGTGCCATAATACTGACCTCCTCTTGGCTACTTACACTTTCTCAAGTAAGGTTCTAAGCAGCTTCTAGTACAAAATACCTCTGTTAAGAAAACTGAATAGCAGCAATATTCAGGAGTACCCACTACAGTCCTGACTCAAGGAATATTTTCTTCAGAAGCACTGTGCACAGGGAGATGGTGTTCATATGTTTCAGTATTACAATTAGCTGTGATTTTGTTAACTCCCTGTTAAATGTTCCTTGTATTCTGCTAGAATATCTGTGCGAAATCTGTTTGGAGATGAGAGAGAATGCAATTCTATTTTATGCAATGTTTCCTAATTTAGATTTTGTACCACTTAGTTTTCAAGTGGAATCCAAGGAATTAGTTTTGGTCTACTGCTACAAGATTTTGCTTATCTTAGTGACTAAATTTATTGTGTTTATCAGTCATGGTCAGTCAAGATGATGTTGGCGTGTAGTTGTGTTTGTCTGAGATTTAGACAACTGGCATTCTCAGCAAAAGCTGTCACTACTGTAATGTTCTGCCATCTCTTGTCAGGAGAGTTTGATGATTTGGGAATCCTGTAGGCTATGTGAAAAGCAGAAGTGCCTTGAGTTCTTCACACAGGCAGAGCAACTTTTACATAGTGTGTGCCGTGCAATCAGCTTTGACAGAATTTGTGTCTTGATCCCCGTCTTTAGTAATGGAGTAGCATCTGTTCAGGTACCTATTCAAACACTAGCTGTATTGCCCCTTAGCTCCAGTAATTTAGGACTTTCTGTCCATCACCAAAAAATGCCAGTGTTTGTTCTGCCCAATACACTTCTTTGTGGAGATATATTAGTAAAAGAGTGTATAACAATGTGATAGCTCCCACATGAGTGTGGTACAGCTCAGCATTGTGCAATGGAAGCTTTCAAGAGACTCTTGAATGGTGAAAGTTTAGAAAATATGTTTAATATGATCATTGCACCAAATAAAATTATTTAGTGTGTACTTGAAGGTAGATTATCACTTTGAATTCTGTGTACCATGGGCATAAAAAAGGGAATTTTCATAATAGGAAATTACTGCACACAGCGTCAGTATAACAAAAGAGAAGAAAATGTAAATATTGCAGGGGAAAAAAATGTGCTGGGAAATTGCTGTGCTTTGTCACTGATGTAATAAGAAAAGGGAATTATCCAGAATCACATCAAATATTATCCTTCTGTCATAATAGCAGTACCGCAGTATGTAGAGGAAAAGAAATCAGGAAAGGGTAGTGAGGTGCTGAAAGGGGAAGAGAAGATTTTTGTTTGGTTTGTGGATTGTGTAGGTCATAAAGTCAGTGAGCTCATGGAAGGATGTTAACCCATCCTTCCAAATTCCTCTTTTCTGTTTGCATTGGATTTAAATATAGTTAAGGTACATTAAACATGTCACTTATTTACTGCAATTTGGTAATAATGAAATGCAGTGTATGTACAATCATTCTTCATTGATCAAATCTGAAATGCATTCCACTGGTGAGTGTAGATTTTCTGTTTGTTAGCTGGAGGGGTGAAAAGAATTGTTCATACAAAAAAGTTTTCTTGTGTCTCAGGTTTTGCTTTAATTACTTCTGTGACCGTTTTTTTTCTGTATTATCTGTTGTAATGTTTTCAATGTCTTTATATGATTCTTGAAGTTTCAGGGAAGATAAGCATGTAGATATAAAATTAATCATAATTCTTGATGATACTTGCAGAAGTTACAGATGCAAATATTCTGGCATATGCCAGAGAAGAGAAACAAATCTATAACAAATTTAGAATGCCTCTGTTTTTCTGTTATTCTTCATGAAGGATTCTCCTTGGCTTGAAACAGAATTCTGTGCATGGAGCTGTACATAAATTAAGCCCACAAAATACTTCTAACCCTGATTCTAATTTCAGACTAAAATTACATAAAAAACATTTATAAGTAATTTGTAGCTAGAAAGAAGATGGTCATTCTATCTACTTGGCATATATTCTTTAATAAACACTTAAGAATATAGAGACTGTTGACATTGCAGACAATTGATAACCTGGTTTAGTGACATATTTCTGGACACATAACTAACATCTGCTGATGCCTTTCAGATGCCATATGCTGAGATTATAAAGTTACAGATAGGTTAGGAAATTTTGGTAGCAAGTGTTCGTAATTACTAATCTTGAAGAAAAGACAGGCAAAATCGGAACTTAAGTATATCTGATGAACATCTAAGATTTAATTTCTATTCACAACTGCATTATTAATTGTTGCAGTGTTGAAGGTAGCACAGTAAAATATTTCAGACTTTTTGTATTATTTAATGTTAAACATTGATCAGAAGCTGGGGGAGGGTCAAAGAAAGAGTGTGGAAAAGAGTATTGGACTCGTATCATGCTATTTTGTTTCAGCTAGATACTTGGTATGCATGAACATAGCTAGACTCTTTTGCTATCTATTTCTCTCTGTACTCCACTCTAAAATGATTTATAATGTTTGAATCCCTTCCCCTTTTTAGCCAAGTGCAATATTACAGCAAAGAGTATATTGGTGCTGATTTTGAATACCATTTCACAACCAGCTCTGTCCCTTGCTTCTTTCTCTTTTAGGGCATCGTATCACTTGGAGAATGATGAGCTAAAAGTAATGAGTGTTGATGTAGTGATGCTATAATTTTTTGTGCAGCTTAAAATGCAGATTTGAGCTGACCTGTGTGAAGGGAAAAAGCTCCCTGTCCCCCACACAGAGGGGCACGAAGACACAAGCCCTTGCCCTGAGTTCCTGGGGTACAGAGCTCATTATGGGATAAAGAGAAAGAGCATGCTGGGATCGTGTGGGACTTGCTATGGAATGTTTAGGGGAGGGACCAAAGGTGGGCATATGATGGGATCGTGCCAGTTTGGGTAGGAACAAATGTACAAAAATGGAGAGGGAAGAAGATACAGGGGACCTGTTGACAGTTTGCTTGTTGACACCGTAGTCTGTGTTTCACGTGGTGGGCTACATATACATCTATAGTTTATGTATTTTGGTGCACTTGAATGTGCTGCTTCTTATCTATTTATTGATTTCATTAGTAGCAAAATTTGTTGACATAATATGTGCACTGGTTTTGATTCTAGAACTATTCTGTAGTTACTGTTTTTTACATTAAAATGTAGAATGGATAATATTACCCATTCCCATGAATGAACTATTAAGTCCTTCAAATTCAGTTATTAAAAATAAAGTACTTCAATAAGTAGAAAGTATAGTATTAATATTTGGAGGCACTATTTTTTTTTATTTTCCATACTGATGTATTTTACTGCTTTAGGATTTCCAGTTTCCCATTGAAGTGTTAGCTACAGTTCTGAAAGAGTAATCAGTTACATTTTTTATTTCAGACATGTTGTCTATCCATATATGTGTTTGCCATTATTATAGAAACAAAGAAAAATAAGATTGTAGTGTATTGTCTTACTGAATGCATGACTATATGCATCTCAGTCTGTTCATCTTTTTAAGACAATTGTTTCATTTATAAGCAAGTACTTTTTTTGTCTGAAATCCTAATAGCTTCTGGCAAAAGTATTTTAGAGATACAATAAATGGCATACAAATATTTTAAACTAAATGGCAAAAAAGATTTGCACTAGAAACATTGAAGGGCTACAAGTAAGGAAAATAATAAGCTCCTTAAATATTGAATATATTGAAAAATTGACAATTAGCTCAGGTGACTGTAAAAGACTCTAGTAGCCTTACTGTCATTAAATGGAGAAAGTTAAATTTAACTGTAAATATTTCAGAGTTATTTCAAGAAAATATGTTGGAAGTAATGTTGAATATTTGAAAGGCTACTCAAAATAATTAATTTAGTTGCATGCCATTAAAATATTGGAGTATGCCTAGAATCAGATGGAAAATAAATAGCAAGATAAATAGGAACTTTATAATTTTTCAGTATTTTTTTAATATTAACAGATATTATGATAAATCAAGCAGGTGATGTAGAAGACCAACTTGCCTGAACAGAGAACTCCTCTTGGAAATCAAGAGGAAAAAGAAATTGTATGATCTCTATAAGTAAGGTTAGTCTTCACAGGGAGATTACAGAGATGTAGTTCACAGACATAGGGAGAAAGCACAAAAGGCCAAAGCTTAGTTACAGTTGAAACTGGTCAGTGTTGTGTCCAAAACCAAAAAAGACATTTTGAAATATATTAATAGCAAGAGAGGTCTAAGGAAAATGTTTGATTGATACTTGATGTAATACTTGATGACCCTTAACAAATAGGGATGAAGAAAAGGTGGAGGTATTCAATGTTGGGAGGTTTTTTGCCTCAGTCTTTAATAATACTGGGAGCCCTTGGGCTACTTGGTCCTCTGAGGTGGAGGACCACAGATACAGAAACAGTGATTTTCCCCTGGTGGACACTGAAGTTTTAAGCGAGGGCTTGTATCAGTTGAATGTCTGTAAGTACTGAAGGAGCTGGTGGATGTTATTGAAGGACCCCTCCTGATCATCTGCTGCAAGTCTTGGAAGTTTAGCAAGGTCCCTGCTGACTGACAGCTCTCCAATATTGCTCCACTCTACAAAAAGGATGTGAGGAAAGACCCAGGGAACTACAGATGTGTTAGTCTAACCTCAGGCTGTAGAAATATGGAGAGGATTATACTGGGTGGTATTGAAAGGCATTTAAAGAACAATGCAATCATCAGGCACAGTAAACTTGGGTTCACAAAAGGAAAGTCCTACCTAATTTAGTGCCTTTCTGATTAAGGTCACCCACACTGGATTACGGGAAGGCAGTTGAAGTAGTTTTTCTGGATTTCAGTGAGGCTTTTGATACTGTCCCTCACAACATCTTTCTGAACCACTTGACCACCTGTAGGCTGAGCAAGTTCAACAGTGAACTGAATGAAGAACTGGCTGAACAGATTGCAGGGAGTGGGGCTACATCTGGCTGTCACCAACAGTGTTGCTCAGGCTTTAAATCTAGGGCCAGTTCTGTTCAATATTTTTATCAGTGATCTGGATGCAGGAGCTGAATACACCCTTACTAAGTTTACTGATGATACCAAACTGGGAGGTGTCATTGAATCACATGAGGGACAACAGGCTTTGCAGTGGGATCTACATAGATCGAAACATTGGGCAGTCACCAGTGGCATGAAGTTTAACAAGACCAAATGCTGAGTTCTGCTCCTAGGACAGAGTAACTCTGGGCACATGTATAAACTGGGAGAGGAATGTCTGGAGAGCAGCCCTGCAGAGAGGAGTCTCCTCCACAGAAGCCAGCAGTGTGCCGTGAGTGCACTAAAAGTGTGCCAAACTGGGTGTGAGAGCAAACTGCATCCTGGGGTGTATCAAACACAGCATAACTGGCTGGGCTATGTGCACACATTACCAGCTCAGTCTCTTTTATCCAACAGCACCCCCAGGTCCTTCTCAGCAGGGCTGCTCTCAGTATGTTCATCCTCAGCCTGGACTGATACTGGGGATTGCTCTGATCCAGGTGCGGCACCTTGTACTTGGCCCTTTTGAAATCCATTAAGTTCACGTGGGCCCACTTCTTGAGCTTGTCCATGTCACTCTGGATGGATCCATCCTTCGGGGATGCCAACAGCACCACTTCATCTTGGTGTCATCTGCAGATTTGCTGAGGATGCACTCAATCGCTTTGTCTGTGTCATTGATGAAGTTGTTGAATAGCCTTGTATAGACCAATACAGACCCCTAAGGGACACCACTTGTCAGTGATGTCTGTCAGAACACTGAACCATTGACTATTACCCTGTGGATGTGTCTGTCCAACCAATTAATTGTCTATTGGACAGTTCACCCCTCAAATCCGTATCTCTGTAATTACAAGAGAAGGATGTTATGAGTGACTGTGTCAAAGACTGCACAGGAGTCCAGTGAGATGCTGGCTGTAGCCTTTCCCTTGTCCTCCAATGCAGTCACTCCATCATAGAAGGCCACTAGTCTGGTTAGGCAGGACTTGCCCTGGGTAGAAGCCATGCTGGCTATCTCAGGTCATCTCCTTTTTTCTCCATGTGCCTTAGCAGAGTTTCCTTGGAGGATCTGTTCCACAATAAATGTAATTTATCTGACATAAGTAAAATTATGCCCTTTCACAATAACAGATTATAATGGCTTTACTTCCATCTCTCTTCCCACATCATTACATATAGAATTTAGGGGAAACAGAGTGAATATAGAATGGAAAAAAAAATTAAGAAATGAGAAAATATTTCTGAATACAGTGAAAAAGTTGGAACTTACTAAATTTTACTTTCTGTAATGACTGTTTAGTAAGACTTTTTGTCATACTTACTAGGACTAGACACATGTTACTATTCTCTTAAGTGAATTAATCATCTAATACTTATTCATGAGCCTTTCTCAAAGGGACAAAGCATGTTTTTCTCCTTTGATCAGTGTCTGTACTTTCTAGGTAGTCTGTCTCCTATACTGAGCATCCAGTCTGACTCCCAAATCCTGGCAAGCTCCTGAGATTTTTACTAAGCAGAATTCCTTCCAGGCATCCTTTGGAATAAATGACTCATCTGTGTTTCTTAAAGAAATTGTTTAAGAACCAAAGTCTGTGAGAGAATTCTAGGCTGATAATCCTCAGAATAAAATAATTTCCCTTTGGATGAGAATCAAGTGTGTAAACTCTTGATGCATTTTTTCATCATTCTATAATTGCTAATTCTGGAAACTCTGTACTCAGAGGACTGGCTGTTGTGCATCTGATTATTGAATGCCCAGGTCTCTTTATGCTTTTTGCCTGGAGCTAAGACTTTATGGTTTAAATAACTTGTCTTGGTGCCAGGTACCTTGTAGCCAAAGAAGAGGCCTATGTCAACGAGAAACTGTAAGTGCTGTAATCTGTATTAACCTGCCTTGAACTTAAGTGTGAGGATGCTAAAAAAAAGCTAAAGTAAGGCATTAATATTACGTATTGGTTAGTGCTGTGATGGCAGAACGGGAGACTGTGCATAACCACAAAGTATGTGAAGACTGTGATCATCAAAACGGACTAAGATTTATGTTTTTGCATACAGGATGATTTGGGGAATACTCAAGAAGCATGACTTACAAAATGAGAAAAAAAACCAATATAAACAGATTCAGGAGCAGTTGAGACCCTGCTTACCCTTGGGAGAACCAAATAGCCTAGAAACATTAGACATAGTAGGAATATAAAGAAAGAAAATTAATTTATAAATTCTCCCATCAAAGTCTCTTAGTCTTAATCATTTTAATGTCAGCAACTGAGAACCAACAATGACCATAGCCAACAGTGTCATCCTGAGATCCTGGATGTTGTAGACTCATAAAGCAGCTCATTAATTAACTAATTTTATTGATTAATTTTATTAATTAATACTCATAATAGTGTTACTGACTGACAGTTTTGTATACATAGTGGTGATCAGTAATAAGGAAAAACTAATTATTAGCATAAAATGTGTTGTTAATTAATAAATTTAGTAAAGTTTGGGTTTAAAGCTTAGAACTGCCCCGATTTGTCAGTCTTCTAAGCACTATATAGCATTCTCTTAATTAACTGAAACATAGATAGACATATATATAATCTATATGTGCACATACATACATAGACACATACAATTTAATAGCAATGGCCTAAAAGTGAAACACTGAAGCACTGGCCATTGGAGAAAGAGCACCATCCTTCAGCCAACTCATCTTCTGCAGGTATTGTTTCCACCTCTGGAACCCCCAGGTGTTAGTGTGGCCCTTCTCTTGCTTTCTCACCTAGACTCTTCACTGCTGCTGTCACCTCTTCTCCATGCTGTCACTAAGGACCTGGAAATTCTTTTTTTTTTGCTGGTAATACTCATTGAAGCAGCAGCTGTTCAGCTTGAGGATACTTGCTTACTCAGAAAGACACTCGTCTTGTACCATGCATAGTGCTGAGTTTTCTATTCTTACCAGTCTTCACAGCATCCTAGATCCATAATTTAATAATTTCTAAAATGAGGGGTTTGTTAACAAAACCATTGAACATGACAGCTTTCATAGCATCTCAGTGCACAAAGTGTTTGAAAATTAGATTAAATGGACCTCTGATCTTCTACATCAGATGCTGTGTTCCTGTGAAAAAGATATGAGTCAAACAGATGAAAATAATGTTGTTCTGTATTTTTAATGGATCTGTGTAAAAGGTGTTCAAAGAAAATCAAATCAAAACAAGCATATCTAATTCAAAGGTAGTAAAAGTGAAAATGTTCAGCAAGTTATGAGTTGTTGAAGTCTGTGGATTCAAGGGCCAGAGTTTCTTCTTTGCAGTTGCTGAAGCCCTCTAAGTTGCAGCCTGGGAACCCAGGGGTCTCTCCATTCTGCTTCCATGACTGCTGCTGCTGCTCCTGTTTGCAGGCTTGGCAAAGCGAGGCTGAGCCTGTGTCCCAGAGAGTCCACATGTGAGCACATGCTCATACACACACACAGCTACACACTCACAGAGCACTCAAAATTTGCTAAGAAATGACACACATATGTTCAGAATTAAATTCCCTGGGGAATTTAATCAGTCAGGTCTCTAGTTGCTGGGACATTTACCACCAGCCCCTTCTCCATTTGCTGCCATTTCTGTGGTGTGCAGCACTGATACATAGAGAGAATGAGAGAACACTAACAAACTAGGTAAGAAAAGGATTTAATAAATTCATGTGAGGAAAATAAGATCTCTGAATAGCAGAAGAAGTTGTTACAGTCCTCACCAAAGGGTACATTGCCTTCTGCTAACATGTATTTTTTTCCAGAAAAGACTGAAGATGAGATTTAATTCCAGTGGAAAGGTTTGGTTTGTTGATGATATCCTCTCTTGATTTGACCCCTTTTTGCCTTTGAGCAAGGAATTAATTAACTTCGCTGTCATTATGGAGATGGCATTGAAGAGGTTATATTAGGGATGCAGTGTAGGGTATATCTACCCTCTGTTTCAACTTTAGGTCAGCAGATCGTAATCATGGACTGAATCTGTATCACTCTGTAGATGCAATAATGATTATTTCATGCTGTTGTATCTTTCTACAATGATTTCTTGCCTTCCAGTTTGGAGCTGGAACAGCTTTTAGCCCTTTAATGAATCCATGCAAAGCCTTTTGTGTCTGATTGCGATGCTCAGTGAAAAGTAGGAAAACCACAGCAAGAAAAATGCAGAATTTGCTGCTCTGGGTTAGAAGGGGACAGAAAAACGAAAGACATACATTTTCAATTAGGTTTGGATTGGTTGAAAACATTATCAGCAATGTTTCTGACAGTTCTACTGTTGTGAATCTAGCAATTCTGATGGTTGGTTTAGCAGGAAATTGAAAGAAAATGTCAAAATCAAAGGGACCATAAATCCCTTGGTGGATTTGAAGTAGATGTTGTTAGATGCATAAATGCTAGGACCTGTGGAGTCTAATTAACAAAGGATCTTTTTACTTCCATACTTGGAAATAAAAAGTAAGAAGAGAGAGGAAACTTTATATGAGCATCATTTAAATCATTAAATTCTGACATGTAAAATGAGCTCATTGGGTAAATTAATTGCTTTAAAGTTTACTTTGGGTTGGTGTCTTTGTATACTTGCTCTAAGCATAGAAGAAACCCACTTTCCACTACTATCACAATACATCTTTTCATCAACACTAAATTTTCTTCGAATGGTTTAAGGAAAAAGAGGAAAAAAAAGAGAAAGGCTTTCAGAAGGGACTTAAAAAAAAGTCTTCTACTTTAAAAGCCTGAAGCCAACATTGTAAACCGTAGAGTTACACATCTTTTTTCCTCAAGTGGGAGACTGATGCTCATTAGGGAGAGTTTCCTAAACTGGCAAAATAATAAAAACATTTATATGTAATAAAAAATCAAAGTATCCAGTACTTGCAATCCCTAAGTGTAGATTTTAATAAGAGATGGCTATTATTGAGTAATACTTGATCATATGTATAAGAAATAAAAGCCACAGAAACAATTATTTCCATGACATGACATGTGTCCACTCAAATATGTCATAGGCACAGACTCAGATTTCAGAACTTTTCTGGAGTAAGTTAAGATGCTCTAGGGCCTTAAAACAGGGTTGAAAATTTCACGCATTTTTGTGTACCCTAGCTAAAAGTGAAAGGAAAATTACTTTTTTTTTGGGGGGTGGTGGTGGTGAAAACTTGTCAGAAAGAAATCAGCAGGGCAAAATGCATACAGAAAATTAAAAATGGACTAGTAAGTTGTGCTTCTTTGACATCACAGAATTTCTACACTGTGTTGCATAACTGGTATCTTTTGTATAAAGGATTCCATTACTATTTTGTACAAAGTTATTTTTCAGTAATTAATAAAAAGTGCTAGTACTCTGGGATTTTAAATTTCTCTCAGAATTGACATACTTTTCAATATGTGTTGATACTCATAAGCTTTTTTTTTGACCTAGGGACATGTGTTTGTCCTGTAGAATTCACATATTGAGGTTATAAAAATCTAGATGCTCCATATTCAACTGTTAGTTGCTACTTAATGCAAAGTTTCAAAGCATACAAAGAAATGTACATTCTTAATTTGAGATGGTATCATACTAATTTAGTTAAGATAGTTTGCTAGATAACTAGCATAAATCAATATGCTCCCAGCAGATTCAGAGAAGGTAGATCCTAACTAGCTGGTCTTTTTCATAATATAGTTAATCATGTTTTTAAACAAAAAAAAAAGTTGAAAAATGTATTCTCTAGTAAGAATTTTAAAGGATAATCAAAATAAATCATACTCTGTAAAGGTAAGTTTGCTGATGATACAAAACTAGGAGGAGCAATTGACTCCTTCAAAGGCAGAGAGACCTCAGCAAATTAGAGGACTGGGCAATCACCAACTATGTGAAGTTTAAGGGCAGTTGCTGGATTCTGCACCTTAGATGGGGCAACCCTGGAGGTACAGACAGACTTGGGACTGAGAGACTGGGGAGGAGCACAGTGGAAAGGGACCTTGACGTCCTGGCCAGTGGCAAGTTGAACATGAGTCAGCAGTGCCCTGGCAGCCAGGAGAGTCAACCCTGTCCTGGGGGGCATCAGGCACAGCATCACCAGCCAGGCAAGGGAGGGATTGTCCTGCTCTGCTCTGCACTGGGACAGCCTCACCTTGAATATTTGGGTGGCACAATATAAGAGAGATATTAAGCTATCAGAGGGCATCCAAAGGAGAACAACAAAGGTGGTGAAGAGCCTTGAGGGGAAGCCGAATGAGGTGCAGCTGAAGTCGCTTGGTCTGTTCAGCCTGGAACAGAGGAGACCAAAACCGCAGTGCATTCTGCAGCTTCTTCACAAAGAGAAGAAGAGGAGCAAGCATCAATCTCTTCTCTCTGGTGAGCAGTGATAGTACCCAAGGCAATGGCATGGTGCTGTGTCTGGGGAGATTAAGGTTAGATATTAGGAAAGAGCTCTTCACCCAGAGGGTGGTTGGGCACTGGAACAGGTTCCCCAGGGAAGTGGTCATGGTACCAAGCCTGACACTTTTTTGAAAAGATAAGTTTATGAGGCTTTCTTTCATGCTGTGTTGACTTTTGAACCTGTGTGTATCCCACCAACTTCTTAAACTCTGGGCTACTGGATGCCACCATGTTCATGTCATAGTGTAATTTCTTATTTCCCTAGACATTTTTGAATTATAAAAGTTTTTGTTTCACTGTGTAGTGTGATTTTTTTTTTTTTAATCTCCTAACATCTCTATACAGTACAAAGACAGTATGTACCAAAAAAAGAGCAAGTGTTGCTGAATCTTTTTCTATATATTGAGCTCCATAGGGGACAGTGAATGTGCATTTTTTCTTCCACATCTACACAAAGACAGAACTAGAACTCAAATAAAATGGTTAAAAGTGTGTTTCACCTGCTGCCTCTGGCTTGATGGTAGGTGTGTTTCTCACTTGTTTTGTCCTCAGAGAATGTCACAGAAAACAGAATTTCAGCGTGATATATTATGACTTGACAAAACACTGAAAAATTGATGAAGGAAATGCAAGTACAGGTACAATTTGTGCTCATATAGTGTTTTTACTATAAATATTGTTAATGCTAGTAGAAATGCAATTAATTAGAAAAAGTATTCTGAACATTTTCTGTACAATCTGAAAATAACGTATTTTCAATGGAATATTATAAATGAGCAATCCCTATTGTGCTGGTTTGGGCTGGGATAGGTTAATTTCCTTCATGGTGGTTTGTGTGGGGCTCTGTTTTGGATTTGTGCTAAAACCAGTGTTGACAATACAGGAATGTTTTAGTCCCTGCTTGGAGGTATGTTGTATGTGTGCCTTTCTCTGAGCTTGTCTGCTGGGTGGGACCTGCACTGCAAATACCTTTACTCCTGGATGAACCCCTCATACTTTCAGGGAAACTTATCACAAAGATTACAAGAGGAAACTTTTTTTTTTCCCCTGAATCTGTTTCAGAGCTGATGCTCATTAGCATTAACACAAGGTGATGTAGCCAAGAGGAGGCTGATTCATTCTTCAGTTTTGCTTGGAAAAAATGTCTCTTGCCGTCTGACAAAGGCAGGTCACAGAGCAACAAAATGCAGCAGCAGCAGCAATACAAGACTAATCAGCCCCTGTTTCCCAAAGAGTGGGAACTTGAAGAATGATGACCGACCACAGTGAGACTGAAGAGATGCGTGGTTCTCTGGGGTGTTTTTGAAAGTATGACATGTACTGGTGACAAGCATACTTTTTGCCTTCAAAAACTTGCTTTGCTGTGCATCTCAGCTGGTGATGCGTGAGAAGTGCTGTCGGGCCTGCCCCGTGATTGTACTGCATGCAGAGAGAGCTGGAAAGTGGCGGCTCCTGATGGTGCAGCAAGCCTGGAGCCCATCCAAGCACAGGCTGTTTTGCATGAGTAAGAACACCTGGGAAATGGAGCCAAAGGAAGTGCAGAGCTTGCTCGCACTGCAGAAGGCCAAGATACAGCTTGTTTTTTGTCACATGGATGCCATGAAATCCAGGATATAAAGTAGAGAAGGAAACCTATTTCTTGAACAAAAATAGTTTTTGGCAACCTAAAGTCAGAAGACCTGACCAGGAACTTTACTACATTTTACCTACATTTGATGACAGCAGATCATGAAATAGGGAGCTTGAGATGTGCTAAGGATACCATCACCCATCAGTAGCTTGCCAGAGTCCATATGGTTGTGACCAGTGAATCCAGCCCTCCACTGACTGGGTGAGCACCTACTGTGTGGGTGGACTTTGAACATGCCACTGGTGATGTCAATCTAGTCACTTTAAAAATGGGTGTTTACCTCCAGGAAAGAAAATAACCACAGCTGACATTAGCAAGCTTCCATTTGGAAATTTAATTGAGAAAAGTGCCAAATCAGCCCAGATACTGAAAAATCTACAAGAGATGACCAGTGGTTGTCAGTGTGATGCAGTTAGTGAGAATATTCTTTACTCTCTGGGAGTGTGCATTAAGGTTGCTAAATTTTAAAGTAATTCTGCAGGCACTGAGTGAAGATTAGGTTCTCATTGATAATGCTGATATGGGTGGGGAGGTGGCTGGCAAGGTGGTCACCTGACACTGAAGAGCATCTGCTTCTCTGTAAGAGTCCCTGTGCACCTGTAAGATATCTTCAAAGAAGGAGTGAAGGTTCTAGTTTTTATGCACCCACCTGAAACCACTTGAGAATCTTGCTGTGATGAAATTACTGATATTTTTCAGATAAAAAGGATTATTTTTTATTCTTTTTCTTTCGTTTAATAAAAGTAAATAAAACAATCTTCTAGCACATACATGGTAATATGTTTTCAAAACAGGTTCAGTAAGTGAAAAAAGCAATCAAACTATGACTATTCAGTTAAAGAATGACAACATTTTGATGCAGGCTGAGTGTAACAAGATGGTCCCTTGCCTGTACCCAAACACAGATCTGATACATCAGCAAGTATAGTGAGGCTAGAGATTAATTCCTTTGCCATGAGTGGCCACTATCGAAAGGGCTTTGAGAAAAAAAGAAAGTCTTTTAGCAGCAAGGATTTCAAACATCTTGGAATTTATGAGCTAAAACATATGCTTTGGAAATTAAGTCCTAGCCAGTGTATTTTAAGGCCATTTTTTGCTCTCTGCAGAAGGCCATACAAGGCAAATTAATTCTGACATAGCACATCCTGAAACAATTAGTTATAGCTGTACTAATTGCATTCCCATACTATAGGGAATGCAATCCCATACATTGCACCCCACTATAAAAAAGGATGTAAAGGTACTTGAACACATCCAAATGAGGGTTACTAAGCTTGTGGAGGGGCTAGAAAATGTCTTCTGGGAAGTGCCTGAGGACACTGGGTTTGCCCAGCTTACAGAGGACAAGGCTGAAAGGCGACCTTGTTGCTCTCTCCAGCTTCCTGAGGAAGGCAAGTGGAGAGGGAGATGCTGAGCTCTTCCCTTTGGCACCCAGAGACAGAACACCTGGGAATGTTTCAAAGGAGCTCCAGGGGAGGTTCAGATGAAACAGTGCTGATAATTCAGGAATGTTTTCATTATGGCTAAGCAGTGCTTACCCAGCACCAAAGCCTTTTGTGCTTCTCACCCCACCCCATCAGCGAGGAGGCTGAGGGTGCACAAGGACGTGGGAGGAGACACAGCCAGGACAGCTGACCCCAGCTGGCCAAAAGGGTATTCCATAAAGTACAGCATCATGCTCAGCACATAAAGCTGAAGAAAGAAGGAGGAAGAGTGGGACATTCAGAGTGATGGCATTTGTCTTACCTAATCACTGTTACTTATGATGGAGCTCTGCTTACCTGGGGATGGCTAAACACCTGCCTGCCCATGGGAAGTGGTGAATTAACTCCTTGCTTTCCTCGGAGTTTTTTGTAAGGCTTTTGCTTTACCTCTTAAACTGTCTTTGTCTTAGTCGATGGGATTTCTTGCTTTTACCCTTCCAATCCTGTCCCCCACTCTGCCATGGAGGGAAGAGCTGTGTGGGGCTAAGTTGCCATTTGCAGTTAAACCACAACACCTATCAAAGTTTTCAGTAAAGCTTGTTTTAAATTCTTAAATTGCTCCTAAATTTTCACATAACAGTGTTAGCTATAAAGATTTTTATGTTTCAGCATGTGTCTAAAAATGTTGGAGTTTTACTACAATCAATATTTTTTGGAACAATTTATCTGCTGTAACACAACCTGATTGAACTTATTCAATAGGATAAGTTCACAGTCTAGGATTCAGATGATATCTAGGTAAGAATGGTAGCTGGGGGTTACATTGCTAATTGAGCACAAACAAATATGTTTCAGAAGAGCATACCTTTGTGGTAGAAAGCAAAGTGAGTTCAATAGAGTTTTCTTTAAGTATATATTTAATGACACCTCTTTGCTCTGTTCTGGGAGCAAAAATTGGTCGATACGTTCCTTTAACAGAAGTAATGACAGAATTCAGAGAAATCTACTAGTTTCCAGAAGGCAGAGTAGTTTGTGGTTCCACTGACTTTTAATTAAAAATAAATGTAATATTGTATCAGGTAATGAATGCCAGCAGAGTGTGAGCTTTTGCAGAGTTTAAGGAACAACATCTAAAATATTAAATAGGCTCCTATTCACTGGTCATTGGAATTGTATAATTGTCTTTATAAGGTAAAACTAGGGAACAGTGTAATAGACATATTTTTTCTGAGACCTAACTGTCACAAAATAAAGAAATATTACAGAGGTTAAAGGTAAAATATTACAGAGGTTAAAGGTAAAATATCTGTTCTTTGCAATTGCTGAGCTTTTTAGAGGGGTTGCAGTTATAGCAATGATCTAATGAAATGTGTGAATTTCTTTAATGAGATGGAGCAATGTTGAAAAACTCTCTTAGAGAATCTCAGAGAACCACATAATCAAATTAATACTTTTTGTTCTTTTTTTTTTCCTATGTGGGATGGATTCTACCTGCTGATGCTAAAGTGATTATAATAACTAGGAATTTTAGAGCTCTTTCATCATTAATACCCTGAGGGAAGAATCATCCTCACTCCTTTCCTAAAAATATCACTCACTGAACAGACCAGTGTTATTGCGTGAATGGAACCAGAATTCTATTCTGAAGCCTTCAGAATAACAATGTGGGCTTTTTAATGAGCTTTAACAGCTAATTACACAAATTCATTGAAATATGCCTACAAAACGTTATGGTCTGTAATGGCAAAAGGTTTGCTTCCAGAAGCAGGTGTGTAGCTCAACCTATTGAGGTTTCTGTGAGTACATGTGTAAATATGTAGCTGCAGGGATACATGTCCTTGAGAGAAGACATTTATTCAAGATCCATTTGATCATTCATCATAAATTACTACTTAGGTCCAAGGATTTTGTTTATTTTATTTGTTTGTACCCACTTTATTTTAGCACACTGCAACAAGAATTGTAAATGTATCCTTTTTTTAAAAAAAAAACCTGGCACCATGTACCATAGCATGCCATCTAACATGCAGAGCAAAGCTCCTTTCTCATCACCTCGTTATGACCTGAGTAGTTTACTTTGTCATCATCTTTCTTGTGTAAGTAAATAAATTATCTTTGTCTTGCAGAATACAGAGTGAATTTTGCTTGACACAATATATGAAGTTCATAAACTGAAAACAGAGAAAAATACACAAATATTATTTATGGTCATATGTTTAGTATCTTTCTGTTATTGTGAATTATGTTGTACCTAAAGGCCTCATAAAAATCATACAAATGTTCTTTGTCTTAAAACAGAGTGGGAAACCCCTTCCCCCGGGTTTTTCTTCCAAAATGACTACAATTGTAGGAGGTAAAGAAATTGTTGCAGGAAACTAAAAACTTAACCAATTTGTAGACTGATAAAGACTTTTTTTAACTTTTTAAAGTTCAATAAAGAGGTAAGGATGTCGTAGAGCTGTTCAGGGTTAGTTAATAGGAGCAAAAGAAATACCAAAGGAAATTGAAATTGGAGAATGCAAACAGAAAAGACCACAAAAAAGCAGAAAATGGAAGCATAAAATGATTGCGTAGTACAGAACAATCTTTACATTCCCTTTCCTTTTTAGAATGCATTGTTCCATATTATGCATATGAAATGAATTAATTTTAGGTCTAAAGCTGGTAAGTAAATTGCCAGTTCTGAGCTAATAAGAACATTATTATGTCCAATTATGCTTACAGTTTTTCATATTTTATTTGGACACTAAAATATTGTATTTCTTTCATAAAACATCATCTGTATCTTCAGTAATGTCCTATGGCTTTACACATACAGGAGATTCAGGGGATTTTTGTTGGGCAGACAACATACTTGCTTTGCTTTGATAAATTTCTCATGTGAATTTTTTTACATAACTAGGTGCTACAAAGCCCATACTTTCATCTTTGGAAAGTGTTTAAAAAGAAATAACATCTAAGTTTCCAAGGCCTTTAAGTGCAAAGTACCTCTTCAATGAGAAATTTAATCTCGGAGCTCAAAGACTTCCTCTTGCAAAGATGATGAATTTTTGTTGCTCAGCTTAAAAATATGAACCACTCATCAAAAATCTGGAATATAAAGTGATCCTTTATGATAGTTTGAAGATGCCTTTTGAATATTTTTGGCATCCACTTGATTTATTTTTCTGACTCAGATAAAATACCAACTGACTTATTTTCTTTCTCTGGATAGTACAAACACAGAGATTGACAAAGTTAGAGGAAAGAAAATATTAATTAGCATACTGAATATGGGCAGCCCAGGCGTGTGTGTATTTTCTTGGAGTTCATCTTTGATGGATCAATATGTTTTATCTGGAAATAATTCTAGATGGGTACCTAATGAATTATCCTCTGGGCTCATAGTACTGTTAGCTGAAGCATGACAGAATACTTGTAAGAAGAGCATACATTGCATTCTTAAATGACATAAATCATAGAGCCACTAATATGAATTTTTATCAAATAGATGTTTCTTTTTATTAAGGTTTGTTTGACTGAAGAAGTTTACTTCATAATACTTTGCATTTTTTTCCAAAGTTGCCGAATATGGTACAAATTTCACTGAAATAGTTTGAGTCTTTAGATGAAGCTGAGATGCATCTGATTTCCTTGCACACATTCAACAGGTGAAACTAATTGTCTGATTGTTTACTTTTCTACTTGCATCCATAATTGGTATAGAGCAAGTGTTTGATATCAGATACACTAAATTGTACACAAGTATATGCATACATGCATTCTAGTAAAAGGAGACATCCACTTCATAAAAATTCAAGAGGAACATTAATTTTTTCTTTCTGGAGAGCCAAGAAACTTCCCAAATGGGGATCTCTTCAACCATTGTATTATCTATTTCTTTCCTGCTGGAACATGTTTAATTCAACAGCACTCTTAAAGGCTCTGTGGAAATACACCTCCTTTCTCTTTTCTTGAAGCCTTACTTAGCCAGATCTTAGAGAGTTTATGAAATCAGTAGACCAACCTGCAGAAAAAAGAATATCATAAATTATTATTTGTTTAAAGAACTTTAAAACCAGCCAATAACTTTTAAATTAAAAGAAGACCTTCTAGTCCATGAGGATATGATCCATACAGCTACTAAGTCTGATGCAACACAGTATAATTGTAGGCACAACCTTTGAATAACTTCTTTCAAAGTTCTTTCAAAATTCAAATAGCAGTACTGTAATTAGAGGTCCAGAAGCTCTAAGGTTATTAAAAATTTAAGCATGGAACCAGCTACCTCTGCAGTGTCTGTCTGCTAGCAGCCTGTTTTGTGAATTGAATCGATACACAGTCCCTGTATAAAACTTTTAAGTATGCCTATAATTTTATTTTTACTAAGGCTAGCAATTCTGTTAAAAAAATGTTTGTTAACTAAAAGAGAATAAATTGTTATGTGAAGAGAAAAAAACCACTCCTGTAATCTGTGCTTGAGGATTATTTGCTTAAACAGCTTGATGTGATTGAATTTATTTTCTGTCTTCTTTCTGCTGAACAGTTCAGATGTGCAAATTCATACTCCATGTGTTATCGATTAATTATTCCCTGTTCATTGTTATTGCTTCATCTTTGGGTAGTTTGGCTAAGCAATTTGTTCTGTCTATAAGGACTATATGAATGACTTTTAAGAAAGGTTATTAATTTGTGCAAATAAAAAGCATAAAAAATGCAAAAGGACTCAATACCATATTCTTAATATTAGAATATTAGAAAATTGGTTTTTTCTTTACTACCACCACTCAACTAATACATTTTTGAAATAGTAAAAAATTACTCTAAATACACAGAAAGTGATAAAAGATTTGAGATGGATTTTTTATTTGTTTAGAAAATATTATCTTTGAAGTTTCATTTTAATTTATTTTTGAATAATTTCTTCCAACCATAAAAATTGGTATTTTTGCAGTATATATTGTACTAAAGATTCTATTAGACCTAATAATGCTATTTTTTCTTGGGCATCTCTGTTTTGAAGAAACCTAAAATAAAATCTCTTTGACAAATTTCATGACCTATTCCTCAGAGTAACTGTAAATTGTTTTCAGTTACCAGGACTACCAATGCTCCAATATTATAGTTGTTCTCTGTTTTACAAAATGATTAATTTTTTCATCTGCTAAATATCACTTGTGTTGTATTGAGTAGTCTTGTTCAACTCAATAGGACATGAAAGTATGTGCTCAGCTTTGTGCTGAAACTAGTGTATGTCATGAATGTCAATGAAATCAATTTATTTGAATGGCATTAGGGATAGACAATTCACTACTTTCCATTTATTCAGAAATAATTTCAACCCATGGTTTCCAGTTTCTGAAAACATACATCCCTCTAATATCACATAGTTCATGCCTTTCTTGTAGGTCATCAGTCTCTCTATAGAATCCTTAGAGGTCTGTTACCTTAGTATTTAACGTAAAGATATATGATGACAATATTTAGGTGTGTAGGTGTTTTATATAATAGCACAATTATGTATTTTCTCAGTTCTTTAAAATATTACAGGATTTTGTAAGGGGGAGAGCTAACATTTTTTGGTTGCTTTATTCGTGTGATGCCTGAAAAAATTTTTAAAACCTCAGTGGATTACAAGATTCCTTCTCTAGTGACACTTGTCTTTACATAAATCTCTTGACACTGAGAGGCAAGGCAGTTTTCCAAAGCATCAATTTGTTTTCAAAACTCTGGACTTTCTTTTAAATAATTTATGTTGTTTATTATAAAACAAATCATGGCTACATCCAGTGTCTAAAGTATAAAATAATCTAAACTTTAAATATTCAATAGAGCTCTGAAAGCTCCCAAGTTGATACAGTGGCACTCTGATGCTACAGATTTCTATATTGGTCACTGTCCAGAGCAATGGAAAAACATAACTCACATTTTGTTAAGTTTTCAACTTGCAGACATTCATGTTACATTTCATTGTATCTCAGCACAGCAAGAAAAACTTTCTATCTACAAGTGTTGTACACTTGTTCTTTTTCTCTAGGAACGTAGGTTTCATGTTTATGCTTTCTTCAGTATGTGCCAGAGTACACTTTCATTAAGTAGATGAATATTTACTGAGGTGGTTGTAAGTATTCAATGTACAATGGAAAAAAAGGAACATGGCATTAATGCATTCTCAGACCATTGCCATCATCCTGAGTGGAGATGCAGTCATAATAAACACAGGAGCTTAAGGATTAACAAGACCTTTAACTGCCCGAAAGCTGGCTGTAGGAGAGAACAAGTTTTTCTTTGATTAGAGTCTTCAGACAAGCAATTCTCTGAACTCATACATGGCTTGATTATCATTAGAACCCTATATTTATGTGCTGTGTGCATTCTTACCACCTTCAATTTACTGTAGAAACTCCTATTTAAATCTATGTAATCTATGTAAAAACAAAGAAATTAAGATATTCAAGTTGAAGGAATTTCATTGTACTTCATTCAGGAACAATGTAAAATGGCTTAAAAATCCATATTCTGACTTCTTTGTATAAGGAATTTAGGAATAAAAATCTGAATATTCTGATTATTGTAAGATCCTGGACTAAAAATAAAAGAAGACTAGAAAATTATATTATTTTAAGAAAAATCTGGCAAAATGAAAAGTTACTTGGTGTGCCTAGATTGATTAATATCTGTGTTATTTTTATTATGGAATCTGAAAGTTTAGATTGGATTAACTAGATGTAACTGGTAAAAGTAATGGAAGATATAGTTCCATATAGTTTCACCAGTAACTGCATTCATAATCTGCTTTGAAGGGGAATATAACAAGATCCTGTTAATTCCAAAAGAAGGAAACCAGGAAAAAGTGAGGACAGGAAAAAAAGTAAATTGTGTGGTCATGTTCCTGTATTTGCTGAAAATCTTGCATTTTAAAAACATGTTGGAAAAACTATTCATAGGTGTCTCTCTTTGCTATTGTACTGGGAATCTGTGTTTAGACTGATGTTTGTAGTCAGTATTAAATAACAAATCAAAAGTATGTATTGATGATTGTACTGGTTTTAAAAATTGACTGAAGAAAAGTTAAGACTGCTCAAGCCTCACCCCTGAGGGGAAACCAAAGTAAACAAGACTGTGAGAGGTTAAAAATGTTAGTCACAATTTCACTGAAACAAAACTCACAAACAATACAGAGGAAAATGGTTTACCCACAAAACCACCAAAGGCTAAACCCCACCTGGCACCCCACCTCTCAGGCAAAACCAGAATTGCCGGGTGGCCGGGAGATCAGAGAAGGCTTTTTTTTTCTGAAGGGATTTCCTCAGCCGAGGTGCTGGTGTGAGCCCCAGCGCAGCAGTGGCCAGGGGAGGCACCGCAGTGTCCGAGTGGGCAGGGCTCCCCCAGCACCACGGCGGGGTCCAGCCCCCTCTCCTCGACCCCCGCCAGCCAAGAACGGCCACCCTTCTGCTTCTGCCCGCTGCCCTGCAGAGACAGCCCGTGGGAAATGTACAGCGGTGTGGAATCACACTTTGGTCACCCCCACACAGTGCTAAACTTTGCCTCCTCTCCCTCTGACCAGGACAATGATGAAGATAACTGAAGGTGTAATCTCAAACGCAGATTTGAAGAATGAATTTAAAAACATTTCTGAAAGTGATTTCCTTCACTGAAACTGATGCTATTGTGGTAATTACATGTATCACAAGGCAGTCTTCGAAGAAACTGCAAATAATTTATAAATGTCTTAATGTACAGAAAGTTCCAGTGAGTTTTTGGATTTGTGGGTTTTTTTTAATCTGCTAGAGACGGGCATAAAAGGAATCAGAGCTTGAAATTATAAAACCTTGTGTAATTAGAAATAAAAGGTACATTTTTTTCTGAAAGGAAGATGTAATTCAATCAAGTAGAGAATGGTGTGGAGTCCCAGTCCTCACTTGGCAAATTTACTAAAAGGTGAGGTGGGTGCATGGAAGAAATGCAACAACATTCTCAGTAGGTTAAAAACCCAAACTTTACTGGCTAACTTCAGAAGATCAGAAATTTGGCAAAACTTAAAAAAAAACCCCATTAAATCAAAATAAAGTATTTCACTTAGAATTGACTTAGTAAACTCTACTCATCCAACCTTAAATTACCCATATTTCAAGAAGATGGAATTAGGAGTAGAAAAGAAGAAAAAGAGAAAAAAAAGAGGGAAAAGCAAGATACAGCTGCTGTCTTAGATCCTGGTATAGTTTGAAATCCAAGGACAATGGGGATGCAACCACGTGTCTCAGGGCAATGGGTTTTATCTGCTCTGTCCTCTTGTGACCACCCCATCCAGATGGGGCTTCCAGACCTGTGGCCACTCTGGGCCTCAATGGGGCTGCAGGGGTGGGGTGGGGGCATTGCTTCCCATGTTCCAGGTGTGCCAGTGACTGACAATAGTCCTGGGCTGGACTACAGGCTCCAGGGGGATGGGGTGTGGAGCAGTGCATGTCCCACTTACACATAGCTTGCACTGCTCCCCCCGACACACATGCTTCAGTTGTTTAGGGCCAATAATCATTTTCTCCAGTCTCTCAAAAATGGTAATGCTTCCTCTTTCTTACTCTTTGAATAAAGACTGGATTTTTTTGGAAAGAAATGATTTGTCGTTATGCAATCACTGAGATCAATAAAAATTACCTTTTACAGAAGTCAAGCTGATAGTCTAAGAGCTTTATCAGGATCAATCCAGAGTTACAGCCTTCCAACAAGTCAGCAGACACATGCTACATCAATGCAATGGGCTGTGTCATCTTAACCTTGCCAAAAGATAAGGCAAAATTTATACCTCCATGAAATTACTTTAAAGTAATGCATTTTACTTCAGAAGATAGGGTGAGCTAAGTGTGCACATATGGTCCATTGTAACTCACCTTATGAACAGTGACTTGTAAAGGTGCTGTAAATCATTAGCTTTTGATTCTGTGCCCCTATGAACAGGAAATACTCCGTACTTAAACACTTTTACATGGGTAAAAAGGTTTTACAGGGCCTTCCATGGGTAGTAACATTTTTATGAGATCTAATGGATCTGTAATTCTGATGGGAATAAGTACTTTTTAAAATAGAAATAAAAATCGATTTTAAGCCCCTCACTACAAGACAGACCTTGAGGAGCTGAAATGGGTCCAAAGAAGGGCAACAAAGCTGGTGAAGGGTCTAGAGCAGTCTCATGAGGAGCTGCTGATGGACCTGGGATTGTTTAGTTTGGGAAAAAGAAGACACAAGGGAGACCTTATCTCTACAGCTCCCTGGAAGGAGGTTGTAGCCAGGTGGATGTCAGTCTCTTCTCCTAAATAGCAAGCTATAAGACAAGAGGAAATGACCTCATGTTGCACCAGAGGAGGTTTAATTTGGATATTAGGAAAAAATTCTCAACTGAAAGGATTGTCAGGCATTGGAAGAGGCAGCCCAGGGAAGTGGTTGAGCCACCACCACTGGAGGTATTTAAAGATGTGTAGATGCCGTGTTTAAGGACATGGTTTAGAGGTGGACTTGGAGTACTTGTCTTCGTAAATGGTTGAACTCAATGGTCTTAGAGGTCTTTTCCAACCTAAACAATTCTGTGGTTTTATAATTCTAGTGCAAATGAATGTAGGTTCTTATTTAATTAGTTACAAGATCAGTTTTTGCAAAAATCATGATTCACAAATGGTAAAGATGGTGTACATTTGATACAACTTGATACTTTAAGACCTTTGATAAAAGAATTTATTTTTTAAATCAACTGTTCATTCCTTGTAAGCTTCTAGAAAACAATTTTCTCTTACATTCCTTGTGAGCTTCTAGAAAACAATCTTTCTCTTACAAGATGACCTCAAGGGTAAACAAAATTAATGAAAAGATTTGATCAGAGAGGGCTTAAAATTCAAGAATACAGGCACTACAATGAAAATATTTTCCAACAGTGCAAAATATATAAGAGTTCAAAACTATAAGCTATGCCAACAATTGATATTACCATGGATAGTTGATTACAAATTCAGGCTAAACAAATGACCTGTTAGAAAGTAAAGATCCTATTTACCTTTAAGGTGGTTGATAACACTGCATGAAGCAACATATTTTAAAAAAATAAATTAAAAGATGTTTACATTGTTCATAAATGAAGCATTGTCTAAAGAGTGCTAAGATATGCCTGTACATTTGAGCCTCAAAATTAGAATTTGAAAACAAAAATAAATTATATTATCTTTATTTTTCTCAAGCTATACAGTTATTCATCAAATGTTTTTCAGAAGCAGCTGTTATTCTCATACAGTAACTGGCTTCTGTGTCACTTTCTTGTTGAACCAAGTAAGTCAACAACCTTCACATGCTCTCTCAGATGCGCTTCTTCCAAAACAAGACCGAAACACCTACCAGTATGTCTGTGCGAGAAGCTAAAAGTAGTGACACCTGCTCTGCAGATAAACATCAGTCTTCAGAGCTCTCACTGCAGTATCTGCTGATGCTGTGCAGTTTTATGTAACCCATTTTATTATTTTCCAAATGGCCAAGAACCTTGAATGAAAAGGGGATCTTATCTGCTTAATATCTCTACTTGAATTAATAATCTTCTGTTTGTGATATCTCAAATTATTGCTATGAAAATGATTATAATTTCACAGAAGGCCATGGTAAAAAATAAGATGTAAATGCTTCTAATCAAAGATACTCTTCATGCAAATGGAATTCTAACTAGAACAGGAAACAATCTGTTTTAGCAGACCACCATGAGAAGAGCTGCTCAGCATTAAATATAATTTGATAAAGACATTAACTTGAAAAAAGATACTGGAGTAAGCAAAAGTGAGTATTTAATCTGGCTTTTAGGATATAATTCTAGAATAATCAATACATGGACTGGATTTAGGAATTGGATTTAGGGTTGAATATAAGATGGAGTCAGAATAATTTTTGCTCTTAAGGCCTTTGCAAAAGATATCTTTCATTTTCTTAAAATTGTTCAAATCTGGTTCACTGAAATGGGGAATTCATGTTAGATTATCATAGTTTAGTCTATTTTCACACAGAATTCTATCATACAGTCTAATAAGATTGTCTTGACGATTGCACCAGGGTGCCAAGACTAACTGTCATACTGTATAGGAAACAAAAATTTAGATTACCTATTAATTTGCATCTTTTTTATTTTCCTTTCCTTCTGTTGTCTGAAAAATTAATATTTTGCAATAGGGATTATTAATCTATGTTTCTAACTCTACAAATGCTTGGTTTTTTTCAGCTCTGTTCCTTCAGGACCCTTCAAAGCCCTCATTCTGAGAAGCTTGCAGGCATGTATTTGTTATTAGAGTTGGTAGACACAAGAATTATAAGCAGACACTGGTATAATAACAAAATGTGCTCTGTTAGACACTACAAGTTTATCAAGACGAGATCTCCAGAGAAGAAGGCTGATTTTATGTAAAATGTAACTAAGAGAAATTCTTAATTTCAGAACAAAAAATTTCAAGATCAGGAAACAGTGAAGCTGAAGAAAACTTTGGAATAACTGAAAACATTCAAGTCTCCCTGCTATTTTCTCACATTAAAGGAATCTTTTTCATGAAACACCTTTTGTTTGCTTTGACCCTTTGGATACCAGTTTGTCTGTCTTTTCTGTCTTTTTTCCTGATCAATAGAATGTGATCACCAGATAAAGAAGAGAAACCCATAGCTCACTGGATATAACATATGGCTGGGTTTATGGAATTTCGGTGTATCCTGTTCAGCTGAATGGGGCAAAGCAAGTATTTGAAATTATGTCAGCTATTTCCTACACTGTTTGAGAGGTCCCTTATTCTAACCAGGCAAACCAGGGATGTCAATGAGGTCATAGTTACAAACTGTTTGTTTGCAGCTTTATAGGAAAGTGCTGATTCAGAAGTATAGCTAGTTCTAGCAAGAACAGAACTAAGTGACCTTGATGTCATCAAGAAACCACCTCAAAAAAGCAAAAGTAGACTCAAAGGACTCCTCCAAAACTGTGCTGTAAGTTTCAATTAATTTTCATTTCTGGGATAGAAGACAATTCATGGCTTTATGCACAGAAGAAATTCAAGGAATAAAAAACCCCAATATAATGCATTATGCATATTCTAGTTGTGTAAAGACAGATATATGATAATATATATGGTATATAATTTATGAAGTGCATGGTATAGTATGGAAAAGTTTGTTTAAATCTTATATTGTGAGAAGACTATTGGAATCTAAGCATGTTACCCATTGAAGTACACCTGCATACTACAGCTTCTTAAAGTGATAATTATAATGAAAAAAGGTTGTCTAATCTTTAATATATCATATATCTATACAAAATATACATTTGATAAATGTACTCACATATGCAAAAATAAATTCTTAAATTTATAGGGAATGCTGAAAAAAAAGTCCAAACAAACAACCAAAACCACCAAAAAACCCCTAAACACCCCAAAAACTAAAATCCAAATAAAAGACATAATGTCTATAATTTTTATTTGTCTTTAGATATATTTTTATTACAGTCAAGAAGAAAAAGGCTTAATAAATATGATCAATATTTTCAAAAATGTGTTAAGCAGTAAAATTTATGAATTTGGGACTAATCCAATTAACCGTGTCACCTGGAAAAAATCCTGTAATGGGAAACTCTTAATTTGCCCTTG
Source organism: Lanius collurio (assembly GCA_020086605.1). Classification (NCBI taxonomy): domain Eukaryota; kingdom Metazoa; phylum Chordata; class Aves; order Passeriformes; family Laniidae; genus Lanius; species Lanius collurio. The sequence continues at coordinate 51,494,760 of JACBWW010000003.1, forward strand.
ATCATGCTATTCTATCTAAGATTTTATACTTCCCAACACAGATTTCTTACTGTGTGTCATTCAGCAAGGTGATTGTGGAAATGGGAGGGACTGAGAGTATGGACTTTATGTTAAAGATTGTTTATGAACTTAACATTTAAAGTTAATTGGATAAAATGCATTATTACCCTTGAGGATATTGGTCAGAAAAAAAGAAAAATCTTAAATCTCAGAAAAGGCCTTGTCCTGTGGAAGCTATCAGGCTTCTTTTTGCTTATTCTCTGTATGACTCTCCTAGTAATGCATTTGGATACTGAAAGTATCCCCTTTTTATCAGGAAGGCTAAATGCTCAGCCCCAGGCTCTGCAGTTTGTAAATTCAGACACTTTCTCAGAAAGCAGAGCTTTGAGTTTAAGTCTTCTTAGGGCAGGCAAGACTTAATGTCTCTATTCTCTTATTTTAAGTATTTAAGATGCTATTACTACAAGACTGCTCTGTGAAAGAGTTGTTATGTTTTTTCCACTGGTCCTGTTTGATCAAAAAAATACTTGACAGCTATTCTTAATATTTTTATGTGACTCATGTTTTGCCTGTTTCTGTTAGTTGATATAGCACTTGGAAATGCAGGTGGAGAAATATGTTGGCAGAGAAAAGTAACTTTTCGAGAAGATCTTTTTGGGGAAGCTGTGGAAGGAGTCTGGCTGCCTCATTAAGAAATCCTGCTGGGGCCAGGAAACCACTTTTGTGTCGTAAGTAGACTGCAGCTGGCCCCCTGTTGCTTCTAAGTTCATGGTCAGCACCTCAGCTGTTAAAAAGCTGATGTAAGTCTGGATGATGTCAGGCCTGAGCCTTCAATATTCATTGGTAACACCTTGAATCCTTTTAGTGGTATCTTGTCTTCATTAACTTTCTTTTCTGGTGACACATCAATTCCAGTATTTGGACCTACAGTTGGCTTTTTATATTGATTTTTAAAATTAATTTAGAAAAGGTTGTGAAGTTCTTCCGAGTAGATATGAAATGATTTATTACTACCAAGAACTATATGTCTCTTCAGTGGAATTGAAAAGGAGGGCTCAGCTCCCACTGTTGACTAAGAGCTCTTCTGTATATTAAGCTACACTTAAAAAGGTGCAGAAATTACTAGAATTTATTTAGGTATATTTTATCCTTTTTAATATCTATATTAGAATAAACCTACACATTTTCTTAGCTTTTGGAGAACCATTGTGCTTCATATGACTAAGGAATAACTGGCCACCTTGCAATTTCGTTATTTCAGTTCACTTATCTTGATTTGTTTGGAGAGAGGCAAGGAATATACTTTAATCCAAACATTGGTCTAAGATACCTTACACATTGAAGATAAAAGAATTAAAGTCTCAAGCTGATTTTAGTTGTCACTAGCTCTTATTTTGACAAGTAGATCTTTTGTCTAAAACAATGATAAGTAGGCAAACTAATGGTAAGTTTTCCTAAAGTGGCAAAGGTGACAATTATGAATATAGCATTTGGTGACATCCCAAGTGATGACAACAAATTCAGAATGACAAATTATTCCCTATTCTTCCCTGACTTTTGCAGTGGTATCTGACAAAGTGCTGAGATGCTGTGCACTAATACAGGTCTCTTTTGGTATCAGAGCTACTGACACTGTTTCTTCATCTCACCCCCATGGTACACCTATCCCTCACACCTCTTACCCCTGTTCTCCTATTTCTCCTCATCAATTACTTTTACTAATCCATATCTCCTGTGTTTTTTTCACTTTATTCGGTCATCTTCTGTAAATTAGGTTATTGCCATTACAAGTAGAGTGCCACAAGTTCAGGGACTCAGTATGTGTTTGTACTTGTTTTCTTTTAAGTATATTATCAGTTGTCTAATTATCAGTTAACTTTTAAAAATTTTGCTTTAGCTTACAGTGAGATCAAATATTTATTCTGTGCAGATTACATTGTCTCTGAATGAAAAGCAGTACCGAAATCTTATTATGGGTAAAAATCTCATATATGCAGATAAAATATTTACTGTTCATACAGTTGAAATCTTAACAGTCTATTCAAAGATTTTATTTTATTTTATTTTATTTTAATTTTTATCAGATTCTGTTATTGCAGCGTAAGAAAATAAAGAGAAATACCATTATCGAAAAAAATATCTTTTAGAATACAGTTGAAATTATTATTATTGTGTACCTAACCCTTTTTTTCTGAGTTTCAACCATCTTTTCACTGTTTCTCTGTGTCTTGAGGTAAGTGGCTTCAATCTAATTGGGGTATTGCAAGTCATCAGCATCCTAAATCCTTTCATAAGGAAGAGTATGGTGTTGATTATGATGGTTTCTTCCTCCTCTCTCCTGAATTTACTCAGGGCTATTTTTATGCCCTTGTTAGACCCACTTTGCATTTTGATCTTTCTCCTGTGGTTTGTAACCACTTCATGCATATGGTGCATTTTATATGTATAGTTTAGTTTTCTTTTGTTCTCTTTATGAACAAACCCCAAAACCAACTCTTATGTCTGCATTTATGTGAATTTTTTGTAGCCCTGAGGTCTGGAGCCTGTGTTCTGTCTCTTTGACACCCCCATGCTTGTACTTCTATCTGTATAAAAACTGTAGCTACACTATACAAATGTAAGTGAAAATGAACCAAATGGGGCATAGCCCCAGTGATTGGATAAGTTACTGTTAAAGAAAAATCAAATAAAAACAAAGTTCCAGGCAGGTTGAAGCAAAATCAGACAAAATAAACTTCATAAGCCTCAGTCTGGAAGACCCAATTAAGTCATTACACAGTCTGTTACTAGCAATATCAACCATTTATTTACAGAGCTACCGAACTAACAAGTCTTAGTTCACAAACAGAAGTCACAAATCACACCAGATATTGCTCCACATAAAATCTGTTTTAAAGCTAACAAGGGGCATAGAAAGCCTGAATAATCAGGAGTCACTGAACAAAAGGACACATAGACAACCAAGAGTACCCAGAGTCAAGCTGCTGGAAGACACCTTTGCACTCTGAAGGCTTGCTGTGATGCTCTATTGTATTGTTATATCCGTCATATTTTGATTAGACTGTTCAAATCATTTTAATTTACTAAATTCTTGGATTATCAAATAAAATGTGAACTTTTCATGCCCATGACAAGATTATTAATGCAACACTCATTTTTTTCAGACAAGGAAAAAAAAAGCTTTGATCAATTATTTGACTAGAAATTTTAAGTGATTATTCTGGGGTTTTTCAGTGCTTAGTATCTCAAGAAGATTTATCAGTGTCTTTCTAAAATCTAAAAAAAGGAGAAAGATTTAGTCCTAATTTACTACTTTCCAATGAAGAAATTAGTATTCATTAGCTGTTGGGATCTAGTTTTATATACTTTGAATTCAAACATCTAGAGAATTGAACTAATCTCCACATTCCACTTTATATTTTTGCTCTGCCTTATGCTAAGGCTGAACTGCTTTATTTGTATTGCATTGTTATGAAAGTTGTGAAAGTCATAAATGTCACCTTTTTAAAGCATTCTTATCAGCTGGCTTAGTCATATTTGCCTTTGTAAGCAGGAACATAATCAGAAAAATGGTTGGGAGAAGTCTCAACTAATACTACAAAAGTTCTAAAAGTATCCTTCCAAAAGTTGAGTTAGCTCTTCTGCTGAGTCCTGGTGAATAGATAATATGGAGAAAACAACGAACACAGATGAAAAATTTTCATAGTGGCACAAAAGTCAAAATCCAGACTCATTTAATGTCTTTTGTTTTGTTTTGTTTTTTCCTGTGTGTTTGGGAGCTCTCTTTTAACCTGTACTTGATGTCTAAATTCACTCTGTGAGATACTTGAAACCTGCTGATATTTGTATACTTCCTAGTTCTGTTTCTTAATCTGTAAGGACTATTATGTGCAATATGATTAATGCAGTGAGCAGTATTTACTATATTTAAAATTACTACTATTTAATTAATTACATGTCCAGTTTAAGTATTTAAGTAAGGGATAAATCCAAGCTTTTCAAGAGTCTATTTATTTTATGGATGAAGAAAGAAGTAATTACTCTATGAAGAAAATCAGAGAACCCTGAGAAGCAGGATTAAAATATGGCAGCTCTGTAGACTCCAAAAGGTCAGATATACCAAAATCAGTTAAGAAGTTTAACATCGTGCTAAGACAAAGCTATGAAATATTTAGTTAACCAGGGAGCTTTACTAGGAGCAGGATAAATTATGGTGTTTTGTCTGCTCAGGATTCTATTTTCTGAATTATTTATTGGAGGGGAGGGGGAGCTGTTTCTTGTTGTGTGTTCTTTTTTAGTGATTTTTTTTCTCTGAGCAGATTTTATGCTGAGTGCCAGATAGATGCCTCTCAAATACTATGTTTGCTTATCTTTTAAGAGGCTACAAAATGTACAACAGTCTGAATGCTGATTAAGGTGGTCTGTCTGCATGTCTGAGTTTGTTATTATATATGTCTATAATGGCCTAGCATTCAAAACTTGGATTTGGAATAATTATTATTTTTCAAGGAAAAAAAAGAGAAAAAGGAACTGGACCAAGTCTTGTTGATACAACTATCTACTGCTATTGTTGATGTATTTTATAATCCATGTTGTAGTGTAAAACATACAAACTTTCCCTCTTTCCTTTTGGAAATGCTCCTTTATTTCTTTGAACCTTGCTCCTGCAATAGTGTACTGGCTTTCTATGTTCTGCAGTGTTTATTCTGCTATCAAAATCTCCAGACTCTCTTATCTCTCATTCTTACTTCTTGACACCTTTATGTTTCTTTTCTTTTTATCTGCAGGGATTTTATAGTTTTTGATGATGGCACTAAGGTTATTTGATGTTTAGCATGTAACTGGGTTTTCAGATTGCATTTTCAAATCTGCTTTTCAATGGTGATTCAGTGCTAAAGAAAACCAAATAAAACTCATTTTGTATCTTATATTTATTTTCATGATATCAAAATTCCACCAAGTAAATATTTTTAGAACATCTACATTCTCACATCGACTTCTGTTGAAGTGTTTTCTTCTTTTTGATAGGTGTTTTGTAATTTAAACAGTTTATCTTTTCTTCATTTTGCTTTACTCTCTACAGCAATATTTCTTTCCTTTTCTTTTTTTCTTAATGCAGGTTGAATTCTTATTTTCCAGTTCTGAGTGAACTTTTTTTTTGATGTATTTCACAAAGCATGAAATATTGGGGAATATTTACAGGGGAATTCCTCGAGCAGCCAGTAAAACCTAAACAATCAGTAATGGAACTAAATACTATGACTATTATTATTATTATTATTATTTTTGTTTTGTTATTGTTACTGTTATTGTTATTGTTATTATTATTATTGAAAAGAATGAAAAGAAGATGTAGTTCTTCCTTTAAAATTAAAATACTAGTCTTTATGCGTAGGTCAATAAGCAAATTAAGCTCTGGTATAATTTCTATTTTTCTGGCACTATGCTGAATTGAAAAAACATTTTCATTTTAGACAACCAGATAAAAGCTTGGCTTTCAATTTATAAAGTCTCACCTAATAGAAATGTAGCACTTGAAACTATTTCAAAGTCTTAGTTATCATAGCTGTCTTCTCTGACATGCAATAAAACATTTATCTCTTTAACTCTCTTCTGGTTTCGCTGGGATAGAGTTAAGTTTCTTCACAGTAGCTGGTGATGCCTTATGTTTTGACTCATGTTTTTCAAATTCTGTACTGCTTAGTGTGTAACCCTGAAGTTTTTTGTAGCCTGTTAGTTTTTGCTCTCTCATGCTAGGAAGACATAACAAAGCCTCTCTGGGCCTGCTCTTCAAGGACATCCAGACTGTCCTAGGCCCAAAAAGTAAAAACCAGAGAGCCTCTAAGGGGGGCAAGCAGAGGGGAAATTACATCATTAAACTGAAGCTGTAATTGGAGAATGAACCCTGATATGCAAATGAACCAAACCTATAAAAGTGTGACCTGTCGTCCATCTTGGGGTCCATTTTGGGAATAACCTCAGTCCCCAGGATATACCTTTGAAGGCCCTTCAAATAAATGCCTATTTTATTCCCTTACTCCTGTTTAGTCTCTGTTTCTAGGAGGCCTCTCAAGGTATCACTGGTATGGGGTTGTGTTTTGGATTTGTGTTGAAAACAGTGTTGGTAACACAGGGATTTTTTCATTATTGCTGAGCAGTGCTTACACAGAACAAAGGCCTTTTCTGCTTCTCAGCCACCCTCCTGTACACAAGAAGTTGGAAGGGGACACAGCCAGGATAGCTGGTCTCTACTGACCCAAGGGATATTCCACACCATGTGGCATCATGCTCAGCTCATAAAGCTGGGGAATAAGGAGTAAGGTGATGCTTTTGGAGTGATGGTATTTGTCTTTTAAGTCACCATTATGTATGTTGAAGCCTACTTTCCTGAGCACCTGCTTGTCCATAAAAAGGGGTGAACGAGCTCCCTGCTTTGCTTTGCTTTAGCTTTGCTTACATGTGCACTTTCTGGTTTCCCTATCAAACGGTCTCTATCTCAACCAATGTGTTTTCTCACTTCTACTCTTCTGATCCTCTCCCCCATTCCATCAGGGGAACTGAGCTGCCACCTGGGGTAAAACCAAACAACCCCCTCTTTGTCTGCAAACTGAATATAATGACACTGCCCAGTACATAGTACTGCTGTAATGATACATGGAATGTTGTGGAACATGAAATACCCTGTTGGCTGCATCTAAAGGAATAGTTGGCATGGTGGTGTTCAGTCAAAGATTAGACTTGATGATCTTAATGGTCTTTTCCAATCTTAAAGGTTCCATGATCTTATAAAATAAAGTATGTAGAATTATATATTTGGGGATAAAAAAAGTATAGAAAGGAAGATAATTGGAATTTTCTATATAATTCATTTTCTCTTTATTTATCAGATTATGGTTTCTTCTCACTGGTGGATCTTGAATGAATGTATTTTTCTTTTCAAGATTTCAATAACTTTCTAAAATACAACACTAGCATGTTCCTCAATAATTGAATAGTCTTAGAATGCAAACAGCACTTCAGGGCTGTGCAATTAATTACTTCTGACATACACAAGTAGTAAAATAAAAACTTTAGGCCCTATGTTGCTGTACAGGGGTTTTTTTATTGCATATGATCAAGAAGATGAAGATGAATACTGAATCAATATCCATCTTACTCATTTAATCAGTTGTTCCACTTAGAAATCTAAGGAAGTATCTTTATTAATTTTGAATCTCTAAAACTCTTCATATAGAAATGAACTTCATTCTTCAAAAAAGAAATTAATGTAGACACATAAGAATAAACCCAGTATAGAAAAACTCACACCCGTGATCAACTTGTGATTAGAAATGCAGTGTTTACTTTCAGCATTTAAGCAACAGGTTTGTATATCAACAGCAATAACTTCCAGCAGTTTTGATCAACAAAAAATACTAAGTAAATAACAAAGTAAATAATCTCAGCACTGCAGGTAAATTGTGTTCACTTTAGAAAAGTACAATCAATCATTGTATTGTAGCTCACCAGAAGCTTCCTATCTTCTATTCCCAGCACAGCATGATTTGCTGGTGTTAAACATCAAGCAAATCTATACTGAAAATGCACTGCTTCTTAACCAATTCACAGTCTTTGTATTAAATTTATATACATTGATAAGAATAAATATATCAATAAATTCTAATAGATCATCTATCTTAAAAAGCAAAGGAAAAAAATCTTAAAAAAAACAAAGAAAAAATGTGATGAGTCATTTGGATAAAGCAGATCACTTTATCAATTCCATAATTTTACTACAGTATAATCTAACAGAGAACACGTTAAAGGTTTGAAAGGGTGTCTGTCTCAACAGACTTGTCCTTTTCAGTGGATATGGTAATCATAATTTTCTATTTCATCCTGTGTTGCCCATAAACAAACTAAAATATCTCCTAAAGTCACTTGGACTCTCTATTTTAATCTCTTTCCAAGGGAGTTTATTTATGGTTGGTAAAAACATATTGTTTCCTTTTCTGAAGCCTTTTCTTGATTCCCCTGGTGACCACTGACAAGAATGTATTTCCCTCCAGCTGTCAGTTTTTCCGATGCTGCCTTAGAGAGAGAAATGTCTCCTTTATTGATTTTTGTTTTTTGAATTTGTGTGTCTTTTTACTTATATAAGTTAATAGCTGGAGAGCTAAAAATGGACTAAGTCATAACTTTCTTTTGAATACAATGAGTTGTACTTTTGCAAACATTTCACTGCTTTTGCTAGTGTTCATCCAGAATAAGGCCTAAACCTGTAAGTAGAAAGAACCTGCACTGGATTTGGAGTGATTTGCCTCTGGCACTGTAACAAACTCCCTGAGAAATGAGGAGACTCTGGGTGAAAAAAGGGAAATAAGTGAATTATAAATGACTATGCTTTGCAACTCCTAATGAAGAACTGATAGAGATACCCTATGAGTGAAGAATTAAGGAGGAGCACAGCTGAGAGGACTTCCTGAGACCCTCTGGGAAATAGATACTGCAAGACTAGAAAACATCAAACTCCCCTCCCTTCTGCCTGTCCTGCAGGATTCCTTTGCTGAAGATTCAGCTTGTTCTAGCTTACATGCAAGGTTTCAGAGGAGCCTCTGAAACTAATGCCTCTGTGAACTAGAAGGATTTGGGTTTTCTGACTCCTTCAAAACTGTTTTTCACCTCTGTAGTTTAGCTCACCTCTCACTGTATTCTGCACTTCTCAAGAGGAGCTGGAAGTTAGTTACCTCTTCTAACTCAAGTTGGATCAGTCTTATTATTATGTTCCAAAACAAAGAGAAACTGTGAGTGATCACTTATAAACTCAAGTGTCCCTTGAATCTGTTGCTTAGAAAAAGATAGCAAATAAATTGTTCTAATACATTGAAGGCAGCAGTTTAATTTGTTCTGTTGGTCCTACTTCTATGAGAAAGGTGTAACTTATATGTGTATTATAAGCAGACTCTTTTCTTACTACTCTCAAATAATAAAAATTTAATAATTCCTTTTTTATTTTCAAAGTAAAACAGTTCTAAATTGAAATGAAACAAAAGAAATAGAAGGAAATGTCCAACAGGGTTTGCTGACACACGCATGTGTGTTATATCCTTGTCTCCAAACTCATCAACTTAGGTTTTAAATGGCAAGTCCATTTGATCCAGGCCCACAAGTATGGGCTTTGCAAGTGTTCTAAAAATCCATGCCATTTAATAATGGCACAAGATTTTTATGCATCCTGTGATGGCAGGAAAATAAAATGATAAAGCTTATGCCAAATGTGCAAGAAAAACTAAGATTTTTCAAAATCTTATTGAAAATAATATAAAATTCAGTGTAATTTATTCTTTAATATTTTGGAACTTTGTTGTTATTTCCATGTTCCCGTACTTCAACCTATTCAAAGACTTAAGTTCTCCTCATTTATAACTTAAACTATAATTTAGCGCTTTTTTTCTGCCATTTTAGGAAAAGAAACTACAATTTTTTCTGACATCTAATCTAATAATTTTCATGTTTGTACTGGTGCAATGAGATTGTTTGCCTAATATGACACATGAACAAGTTTCAAAGCTGGTCATAAGACCTTTATTGTTTTTTTTTTTTCATGTCCTCTTTCATTTGTATTCATCAGATCAGGGAATTTAACTATGAAAGCCCTTCTACTTCTTGAGTCATCAGCTGTGACAGATAATCCCATCACAGAAATTACTGCGCCAACAAATTGAAGTTTATTATTAAATTGAAGTTTATTATTAAATAATTTTTGCATCCCCTTCATCCTTCTTTGCTTCCTTCTGATTTATATTCTTTCACTACATCATTGTCACTGAGATACTTCTGGAATATTTTCAATAATCTTTATTTTCTAGAGTAAATAATAATCTTAATAATAAATTTATTAAAAACATTAATTTCTTCAGTAGCAAACTCCAAATAATATTTTCCTTCTACCAACATTTTCCATTTATTCCTAGTGTTTATTCCCCAGATGATTACAGTCCTTTATCTTCCTTTTTCTTTGCCCTTTTCTGCTTACCAAATTGCTTTTTTTGTCCTTCTCACCCTCCTCTCCTTGTGGCACTGATGCATACAAGAATAATTTTTTGAGATTACATGAATCTGATTAATAACTGATCATGGCTTCAGGAAACACAATTCAGATTAAACCAACAGGAATCTACCTCTAACAATGATTCATTCACCATAAATTGTCAACAATATCTAGCAGAGGTAAGTCTGAATGGGCCAGCTCTAAGGGTGGGGCCAGGATTATTTTTTTTTTGGCTTGTGAGAGGAACTAAAAATCATTGAAAATATTATGTTCTCCTTGTTATTCGAAGTGAAACAGTGAATCAATTCTATGAGGCAGCACAGTAAAACTGAGCCACTGGTTACGGAAAGTGCTTTGAAATCTTCTGCCAAGCCCTTATTAAATCACCAGTAACTGCAAGAGGTAAGCATTCAGTACTTCCTCTCAGTGTTAGTTAAGTAAAAGTTTGTAATCTGTTTAAATTTATCTGTCCTCTGTCTATGGAGGCAAAATAATCAAAAGCATTAGGAAAATTTGAAATGTTTAATTTTCCTATGAGAAAAACTTTTGAATTTGTTAAGATTTTACCATCCATATCTTAACAAGTCTCATTCTTTAAAAGTCTTTTTAAGAATAAGGCCTATGTTCTCTCCTTTTCCCTGTGATTCTGGAGGAGCCCTCTACAAGCATCCCCCTTCATTTGAGTAGAGGTTGATAAGATAATGCATTATTTGAAATAAGTAGATAGATATCCTAGTGAGGACTACTAGTGATATTCCCTTTTAATACTAATGTTTACTATTTCAAGTGCTGCTGAGTCAGTAAAGTGAATGACTCACTGACTTTTTCACATTATATTTTAATTTTGTTTGCCTTAGATGTATCTACTTGAATGTGTTTAGTAAATGAAAACCAAACAAAACCCTGAGATTCAAAGTAATTTATATGTCAGAAATGTCAGCTGACTGAACAGTTTCTGAACAAATGGAAGAGAGGCCAATGCCATAATCCTTTTACACCCATGTGGCATTTACTGGCACCAACTTGAATGGCACTTCAGTATGAAATGTTGAATTAATAGCTATTACTTAGCCCAAGTAAAGCTTAGAGTATAAAATCCTCTGTTAAAAGATGAAAATAGCAAGGGAAAAAACAACTAGCTGCCACAAAGGGCTGAACCTTTTACAGTCAAGATATGGTTTGACATGGATTCCTTAACTAGTTCCACTGCTGCCATTTAAAGCTGCCCTGCCCCTTTGTTTGCACTGATACAATTATCTGTGGGGAAGGATCGAGTTAAAAATTATCACTTGTTTCACTTTTTTCTTTCCCTCAAAGTTATTTTTATGCAGATCAGTTCCTTCACCTGGCATTTCTGGAGCTCCCCAAAATTCCTACTAACGCAGCTGGTGCTACAAAGGGAAGGTCATGTGCAGTATTTGGAGGCTCCTTCCCACTTGAAACGTGCCCAGGAGAAATCCATGTCAAGTCATGGCCTTATCTATAACCAAGGTAGGAAAAATAGCTATAAATAATAAATAAATTAAAATTTTAAAAGAATAACAAAGTAATAAATTTCTGAGTTACTTAAATTAACCCACTAGCTTTGGAAAATGAAATACCTTGCACATAGGATGTACAGGGGAAAAAAAATCAATTTTTACTCATGCAATTTTATGCATTGTTACTTTAACATGTTAACCAAGTTTAAAAATATCTTAAAATCCATATAAATTAATCTTTTCTTTTTATGCCAGTTTAAATGACAAAGGTTCCTGAAAATAAAATTCTTAGATTGATGATTTAATTGTCCTTGAACATAAACTTAGTAACTTAACTTTAATCATCCTTTTTTTGAAAATTATGGCTTTTGCCTTAAAAATTTGCATTATCATTTGTTATCCTTTGTTGATTTAGTCCCCTTTTCTAACTTTTCTTCATTGTTCTTTTACAGTATAAATGATGGAAAGGGACAGTACCCTATGAAGAAGTCTGGACATACAACTTCTGACTGTAAGAATTAGAGAGATGATTTTCTATATATTTCACATTTTTGAAGATTGCAAGCCATAATATGCATCATTAAAATTTGATGCAATTACTCCTTTAAAACTAGAATCACAGAATTCTAGGTTTATTGGGTACCTTTGTGAAGCAAGTTTGCTTAACAAAATAAAAGCTGTTGAACTACAGTTCAGCCTGACAGAAATAGCAGTCAGCCTAAAGTGCTCAGTAATATAAAGCAGATCCACATCTTTATATTATGCAACATAATTTTGATTTCACAATGTGCCAAAAGTTGTTAAAATTGTATTGTAAATGTTACAATACCCAAAATATAATTGGAGAGGAATCAAACATTGTTTTATGCAATAAATAATCAGTCCTTTATTTGGGTGCCAGTTTATTAAGTGTCAAGAGGCATCTTACCGCTAACTTGTAATCATATGGAAAAAAAAATACTCCCATCACCTTGTTGCCTCTTATTATACCATCATTCAGTTGGAAGGTATTCACAAAATACCTGTCTGGAAGATGTGTACATGGGTTATGAAGTAACTAATAAAAAACTGTATCATCTTAAACTTTTATAATATATAATGTTAATATTGACTATCATATATATGTTATATGTATAATAATATAATGGTGACTGTCGTGTGGGATATAAATCAATCTACACTTACAGAGCAAAAGAATAAATGTTTTAATTTGGAACTAGATTTCACTTGATGGGGCTCTGAGCAATCTATCTTATGGATTATGTCCCTGGTTATTGCAGGGGCATGGGACTAAATGACCTTCAAATGTCTTTTAAAACTCAGACTACTCTATGATTCAAACTACTCAAGATTCAAAGCCTTAACTTGCTTCCTCTAGAGCACTCTGCCACAGAGCAAGCCTAAAAAACTGAGTATATGAGATCTAAGCTAATTTACGGGGTGAAGTGAGGTACCTTCACACAGGGTAAAAGTCTTTTTGCTGTTCCTTGAAGGAAATTTTTCAAGCACTGTATTCCATTGTTGATGAAAATTTGATGTTTGTTTAGATGTTTATGCTTGAAGGCTCAGTTAGTGCCCACATTTTCAAAGCCTCTTGCTAACATTTTACACTTGTCATTTTCTGCATTTCATTTTATTCTAAAAAAAACCCTTAATTGCTGTGAAGATTTTTTTAATAGAAATTTATAAAAGTTATTATAACAAGGAGTATAATAATAGCAGTACATTCAGCTAGAGCTAGATTGAGTTAGGTAGTGTTCAACCTAATTGTCGCAGTGAAAAAAGAAAGTTTCACCCCTAGGCAGGACAAGATCAATCTGGGCAATTTTTACCCTGATGCCCTGAAGAGTTAACTTAGACATTGTGGACAGCAATACTATATTTTCAGGGCTGAATTAGCTCCAAATGGTTTACAATTCATCTACCTGTGCAAACAGTAGGTACTTTGTGCAGGAGAATCTAAGATAGTCTGGAAGAAATAAAGATTTCCTAATTTTTAGTTAGGATTACTTTACATATTTGCAGTGAGTTCAAATTACAGTGAATCCAATAGTGCTTGTTGAATGCAGATACAATATTGTCAGGTGCAGCACAAGGAAGGAAGGTCAAACACTTGATTTAACTTGTGGTCTGCTATGGTTCCAGGACCACCATGTAGTTATTACCAACAAATTTTGCACAAGGTCCTGGTCCTAGCACAAGCCATGCATGCATGGAAAGAGCAGCTGGAGAACCTTGCATCCATGAAGTGCTTTGAGTGACTCTGTGGCTTCAGCACCCACTCCACTGCCAATGAAACTGTTCTGAGCACATCAGTGGCGTCCTTGGGTGCATGGTGCAGGACTACAAGCATGGATACAAGCAAATTGCCACCAAAAACATCTCTCTAACACACAAGTTGTATAACGTAGATGTACCCATTCATGCCTTTGGATTTTGTGTTGGACATTATTCTATGAGAATAAAATGATTTCTGCTTTTTTTGGTCCTCATGCTGTGAAAAAGCCAGCATTTTCGGAAAAGCATTTTCCCCACAAAAGGATCAATACAGGGTCTAATTCTATTCAAAATCTTTGTGAAATATCTGGATTACAGGACTGTATGCCTCCTCAAAAAGCCTGCAGGCTGCATCAGATTGGGGGGAGAGGTAGATACACTGCAAAGACAAGCCACTGCATGGAGACACTGCAATGGGCGGGAAGCTTGGACCATAAATAATTGTATGAGGTTTAACAACAGTAAATGGAAAGTACTGCACAGGGGAATAGTTCCCAAAAGAAATACAGGTTGAGGTATAGTTCTGCTGAAGTGCCTCTGTGGACAGGAAAATGAACACTGATTAGCAGCATGGTAGGGCAGCAAGGAAGGCAAACCTGTGCTGCATCTGTAAGATAAAATCCAGCAGATAAAGGCATGTGGTTAGTCCACTCTACTTGGGCAACACCTGGAATAATGTGTATAGCTGTAGGTTCCCCCCATTCAAATAAGGAGAGAAACTGTAATACTGAGAAGGGCCCAGTGAAATGGTGGTCTTCCAACACCTAGGAAATCATTGCAGCAAAGATGAGGATATTTCCTTTGCAAGAATATATGGTGGCAGGACTACATGCATGAATTTCTTCAATGATTATGCTCCTTGGCTATAAGAAACATAATCATTTCTGTGGGAATAACAAAATCTTGCAATAAATTGCCCAGAGGAATGGTTCCATTTCTTTGCTGGAAATATTCAAGACAGTTTCGACAGAGCCATGAATAGTCTAATTTAATGCCTTCATTCAACAGAAAGGTGAACATCTGATCCCAGAGCTCCCTTCTAACCTGGACTTTTCTATGATTATGTCATCTTCCTATGAAATTTCTTGTATATATATTCCAGTTGAAGATGATTTGAAATACAGGGTCTGAAGGAACATTGGTATTAGAGCTGTATGACTGCAAGAAGCTTTAAAGATTCAAAGAAAGAAGTCTGAAAGAAGGGATTAAAAAAAGACATCCCTTCAAAGAAGCCATCTAGAATCACTACATACAAAGTCTACAGAGGTTAATAAGAGTCTTTTCTGTGACTACAATGGGCTTTGTTTTTTTCTTTAGGTGTTCTGGCTTATTGTATTTTTTTTCCCTTTTTTTCTACCTCCACACTTTTTTTTTTCCTTGTGGAAGTCCTGTCTAAGAATGCCTAGCATTGTCCATATTAGGTCTGCACACTGGACTGGGATTTTTTTCATTTCATACATCATTTGCACTTGCTACTCTAATTCCAGGTAAAAAAGGGTGTAAATCCTTACTGACCTGGAGAGAATAAAAAAAAAAAAAAAAAGAAGAAAAAGAAGACATTTATTGTTATACAATTGAGGAACATTAGCTATGTGCTTTAATAGCAGAACATATGTTACACAAAAGATGACTTCTATATGAATTTTAATGAATAAGTGTAAATATTTTAACATAGTTTTGAAATTATATCTGAAAAATCAGAGAATATGTCAACATAACTATGCATGATAATATATTAGCAAGTGTGATTAGTTCTAATTTAATAGGCACCAACAAAAATGCCACAAGCCAAAGGATTCGAATTTGTAAGGAGCTCTGTGTTAAAAGAAATGGAAAGAGGGAAGGGAAATTCTTTAAAATGCTCTGCTTTAAAGACCAACAAAACCTCTTCCTGTTCAGTGAAGCTGTCTGTGAATGTAAGGATGGCTTGAGACTCTATCTAGCATGTTAATCAAAAGACCATCTTTAGGAATAATAAGATACCTTTTTTAGCATATACAGCAGATTACCCATTCAATAGCTCAGTGCTATCATCAATGTACAATTTACTAAGGAGATACAAAATTTGGGCTGTATGTTTGGGAATCTGGATCTGCAATTTCTAAATATGCAGAAGACCCTAAAATCAACAGTTTTGGATCATTTACTAGCTTGGTACTTAACACAAATCTAGAGACAAATACCTATCTAGGCTTCATTGGTATTTAGGAACAAGAGACAAGCACATTTAACCTTTCTGTGATATATCCCAGCCGGGTGTCTTAATTGACCACAGAGGCATCCTAAGTACCAAACTCTTTAAAAGGCTAACATTAGTTGCAGTCAATTATCTCCTGAAGGTAAACTGGATGTGTTAAATGTACAAAAAATTGAAATGGTTGAAACAAATGGTTTTGAGCCTTATACAAACTCACTAAAGAAACTGAGAATACTTTCATTGACTTCAAATTATTTAAATGTATCTATTAAATAGATGCCCTTATGGAAAGGTGATGGTATAGTGCTAGAGGTAGAATATACCTCTGATAGTAGAAGAGAGAAGGGAGTTAGATTCCTCATGCCTTCACATTCTGCAGATTTTTGTAGGAAAAAGAAATAGATATTTTTGTATGAAAGTTATTGTATTTTTTTATTTCTTTAAAATACACAATGAAAAAACCTAATGTTGAGATTGGATAATTTTCCATAAAACTGATTTCCTTAGTGAAAGGACTGTTGTTTTTCTAGTTAATATAGAATCAACCTTTAGTGCAGAAGACATAAAAGTAATTGGATAAAGACACAAAATATATCAGTGCACACCCATAGAAAATCAAGTAATAATGTGCAGATTTGGACATTTGGTGGGTGGTTTCCTTTCATATATGACAATACTGAAACTATCATATATTACATTTAAATGCAACAATCTATATTACGAATGACAAATGCTAAAATCTCTATATTAATTATATTTTGCATTCATAAAATATAAATTTAAAAAGAGATTTGATATGAATTCAATTTACTGCTTGGGAATAATAATAATTTGTAATGACATAACACTGAGGGATTTATATTTTTGAGGATACTACACTGAAGAAGAATAACTTTATTCTTCTATTATTTCTTTCTGCAAATATAGAAAGTCATAGAGAGAAGAGATTGAGAATAACGACAGTAAAATCACATTAACTGAATAAGTCTAGCCTGTTTTCTATTAAATTTACATCTGATGCTTATAATGTGACCATAAGATTTCTATGAAGTAAAAAGGAGCAGAGCTAAAAAACTTCAATTGTTTTTTGGTTTTTAGTTTACAGGATGCACCAGAGTTAAAATGAATGAAAAATGTTCATGGTTAATATTACACTGACATCTGGGTCCCTCTGTAGCTCCTGAGCCTGTTATGTGAATTCCAGAAGACTTCATTTCCAACTTGGTTGTACTGCTTATAGTGTATTAATGTGTGAAAACTCAGTGAGCCAGCTCCCAGGCAGAGTAATTTTAACTAGCAATAGATTGCAATCTTCAAATGAAAAACTGTGCAGAATTTAAAATATTTTTTAATAAAATATTTGCTGCATATTTTATTGCATCCATTTTCTGATGGAAATGAAATTTGCCATTTTTTATTTCAACTGGATGGGATAATTTTTCTTCTAAATAGCTTTTATTTATACATGCAAGATTTTGCCAGTGTCTTAAAACTTACTTTATTTATTGTTTTTCTCATTGAATTTCAAAAGACTTTACATTTATGCATTAGAAACTTCCTGCTAAAATCAACGAATCGCAGAATGGGTAAGGCTGGAAGGGTCCACAGTGAGTCATCTGGTCCAACCTCCCTGCACATGCAGGGTCATCCCAGAGCACACTGCACATGACTGTATCTGAATGGCTCTTGAATATCTCCAGTGAGGGAGACTCCACAAGCTCTCTGGGCAAATATGATTTCTTGTTGCAAAGATTTGAGTACCTCAGAGTCAGTTTTCAGTTCTTCTTGAAGTATTCATATCAAACCCCCAGAGCATAATATGTATTTTAATTCCTCTAACAATTATTGTTTTCCAGCTCTTGTCTTTGGCAAAGAAAATTATTTTTAATCCAAAGCAAGATTGACAGTAGTTTCCAGCTGAGCTATAGCTCAGCTACTTGCAGCATTGCTCCTTTTCTCATTTTCCTTTGCAATGGGGGAACCTTTCTGGGGAAGTGTTTGACTTCTAAATTTATCAGACTACCAGAGGTAAGGTGCTATTAGTGTTCACTGGGACTGAAAACAGTCAGAACATCTATGTAGTAATTAATGTAAATATATATATACAATGACAAAGCTATAAGCATCTTTATGAATTTATAGATAAAGCAGCTGGGCAGTCTTCTCAAGGTGGACTTGCAAGGAACACATACTTTGATTTTAATAAAAGGTAAGTGAAAATCTAAAGCGGGCAACAAAGCCTTCTAAGCAAATAAATTCATCATTAAACCTTTAGCAATCCAAGATGCATGTGACTTCCATTTCAGCTTTTTTGAATTCAGAAAAAATTTTGTAGACATGCCTTAAAGATCAGGAGCAGTAGCCTTCATGATTAGCACAGCTCGCATTGCAGATCACACCCCAAGGGGAATAGTTAATTTTTCTGGCTTAAAGCAGGGGTAATTAAACAACAGGCAAAAAGAGAATCCTTATGTTTTCTTCCATCCCATCTCTCAGATATTATTCTGAAGGGATTTTTTAATATAAAATATTCCTTTAAGGAATAACCAACTCAGATAGATAATGTGTTTCTATGTTCTGTGTTCTAAGGATGGTTTTTACTGTTTTTTAAAGCAATAATATACCTAAGCCACAAAGTCTGGTCCTGAATTTAGAGTCTGTTCAGATTTATATTTGAAGTTTAGTTGTGAAAACTGAATCAGGATCCTGCTTCAAGCTGAGTAAATTAGGATCAAGTGAACAGATTTAGACCCAGTAAAAATTCTACACCCCAAATTAATCTGAATATTATTGTTTCATACATAGACACACACACTCTTCATGAAGATTATAGCCTAAAAGTATCTGTATGAGACCCTACCAAAAGTAAATGTCTTCACCCTGGCCAGAATTTAGAAGTTTGTTCAAGTGTTTTGGTAAATTCATCCTCCTCTTTTGTTCAGTATTAGTGAGCACATTGTGATTTTAATCAAGCCTGTCTATAAAAAAAAGTAGGCTTTCTTTCCACATGATAATGGCAAACAGGAGTTAATAAATATGCAATGATTCCAATTTGGGTTCTGTGGATTTGTTATGACTTATAATAGACACATTATAGCTATTTCTTGATTTAACTAATGTACAGACATTTGAGTATATAAGACTGTGAACTAACCATATCTCTGTTCTCAAGTTTTAAAGAACAACTATTCCCATTGATGGGTCCACTGGAAGAATGGCCAAGAGAGTTTTGTTTGCCTAAATAATTTAGTGAAATCACAGATGTACAGAGCTTCAGAGAGAAAGAAACCCCTGTCTTCTCTTTATGGGAGAGGAGCATAAAATAGAGGAGCTATCAAGAGAGCTTCATTGGTGCAAGTTTTTGACCAGGAATTCCTCTCATATTTGAAAGCATGAATACCTTTTGCAAACTTAAATTTTTTTCATGCAGGCAGTCTGATGTGGAAAAAAAAGTGGAGTGGAAAGGACTGTAAGAGATAACCTTGATAGCAATAGTACAGCTAATGTATCACAGAAACTTGGAATCTGGGCAGTTAGATGGGTCAGTGAAATTAAGCAAACTCTCATTTTATCTTTTCTTTCAAGCATTACCTGAAATTGAAATTATAACGTGTTGAAGACAGAGAATGATGACAGCACTCTCAAGAGACCTGAAACAGCTTGACTGAATATTCCTCATTTGGGAACTAAACATCAAACTCTGATATGTGAACAATTTTCTGGATGGAAGAGAGGCAAATGGTCTGGTATTGGATGGTTTCTCTACTAGATAAAAACTGCTGGGGAACCAAGGTAACAGTTTTCTGATCATCTCCCTCTCCAAGATACCAGAACTATTTTGTTATGGATCCACATGCAATAATAATGTGCTTTATTTTCTAATAATAGATTTTCCATGTTTCACATACAGAATCAGAATTTACTTCACCTGATTTTAAAAACAAAATTAAGAATCTATGGAAATATCCCTAAAGGCTAACTGTAGCACAGTGACTTTAATCTCTCTCTGATTCCTCTATCATTAATGAAGACAACTAGGCATTTATCCTAAGGGACAGTACACCACTGAGGATACAAGGAAGATTTAGTTAATGATTTGAAAAATTGTGTCTGGATATCAAGTTAATAATATTAGTTCTAAGGTGAAAATCTGCCGATTTAAACTTAATTTTTTATTTCACTGACCATTTGATCAAAGCTGTGAAGTAATATGGTAGGATAATAATTTAGAAGGAATAAAAATAAATTGTTTTAAAATTAATAACAGTTTTAATTTTTTTTCCCAGTTATCCAAAATTGTCAATTGACACTGGAAACAGATACTCCAAAGAAATGGAGAAGTTCATAAAGGGTGTGTTTATTGTATTACATTCTCATTATATCATAGTTTCTATAATCAATTTTTAAATTTTTTTAAAGATTGCTTTCTTTTGTTTCTTGTTCCTTCTTTTCCTCTATACTAAGGGAAATAGAATAAAGGACAACATGGCTTTGGAATACATTTTTGGGAGTAAATTTTACAGACTTATTGTGTGCACTTAGTTAACACTCATAGTTTCATTGCCTCTCATCAACTTTTCACTTTTCATTTTAAGATTTTCTTCCAGAATTATTCACTTAGAGTTTACTTATTAAAAAAAAAAAAAAACAAAACCAAAACAAAACAAAACCAAAACCAAAACAAACCAACAAAAATAACCTAAAAAAGAAACCTTGCCAAATGGAAACACTGAGGAATACTTTTTTACCATAGGAATGACAGATTAAAAATGACCTCTGGATTCATTCTAAAATCAATGTTTTTTGTTACAATAAGAGACATAATAGGTGAGATATTATCAGACTATAAAAGAGGTAATGTTAGATTACTCACATTATTAAAGTTACTCTGACATTCTGATTCCATAAGCAGCTGCCTGTACTTGATGCTTCAAATAACAGCAAAAGACACCATAAAGCACTTGTCCACTGTTTAATGTCATAATGAGGGAAGAAAAGTCCTTTCCTGACTCTCACAAATTATCAATTTATGCCCTGAAGCATACAATTTTATTGTAATTATGTTAGCTTGCATAGTTGTAACTGTTATTAATGATCATAAAGTTGTAGCTTTGTCATGTAAATGTATTGGAGAAAGAAATAGGACAATGTAAAAGGTAACTAACCTTGACATCAGTAGAAGCTGCGGCAGCCTGGCAAACAGGTCATTTCCTGAAGTGTTCAAAATACAGTTTTAGTTCTAAGAAGTACATATCCAATGCAGTGAGGAGGAGAAAAGAGTCCACATTCTTAAGAGTCATTATGGTTTTATGGATTGTGAGGTCATTTAAAGGTTTGCACAGAAAATGTGCAATGGCTAACATACTTTCAAATTGCCAGCAGGTTTAGGCATTGCAATTTGAATGAAGTGGGATGAACTGGCTGAATATTCTATCTGTGAAAAAACCTCCTTCATATTGGTGGGGGGGAAGAGGTTGTTTTGGGTTTGGTTTGGTTGTGTTTTGTTTTTTCATTCACATTCTTCTTTCTGGCATTCTGTTTGTTTTAGTTGTAGTTTTGGATCAAGAGGAGAGAAACAGTACTCTATGGCCTCTAAAGATCATTTTGGATGAAAACTGGGTAGTGGTATGTGGAAAAAATTTAGAAATTAAAAGCTGAAAGTTGTTTTGGAGACTATGCAAAAGGAACCTTGGAAAAGCTGAGAAAGGGCTAAATGGAAATACGTCTCCAAAATTGACAAAAAAGGATGAATTGAGGCTTTGCATTCCAATAGAAAAATTTTGGAGTCTAATCTGGACATGTCTAAATGTCTGCTGAAACCGACATAATTAAATAGATTGTCACCAGCAAAACATTTTATACAGAAGCTACATCCTCAAAGGATTAAAATAATAAAGGAGTTTAAACAGTTTTTTTTCCTTATTCTTTATATTCAGATTTCCCAGTATGGTTCATTATTCTTATTTTCCATCCATTTCAATATGCAAATGTACCATGTTGGAAAGACTAAGCATATTATACAATTTAGGAATTAGAGATTTTGCATGTAACATTGTGGAAAAAGCCAACAACTGTTGATCGTTAATAGGTAGGAATGTATTATGCTCTGTGTCTTTCCATTCTAAGTTATGTTAGCACAGTTACAGTTTTCCTGCAGTCTAATTGTGACTAAGTGAATAAAATGTCAGTTGGGATAATGAAATAAAAGTAGCAAGATGGTGCTGAAAATTAACTGCCAAACTAGCAGCTACATTAGCATATTTATGTTTGTTTCAGTCTTTGACTTTAACAAGTTTGAAAAATAGCAAAGAAAAGCACTCCTGTACTCTTTGTTCCTGGGTAGACCCTGTAGGAGTAGTCTAGCAGTGCCCATTTGGAGTAGACACTTATGACTGAGGTAGCAGATTTCTGAATATATGTTATTTCAAGAATGTTTGACATTTTGCCTGGGAAGCTGTTCTCTTGTCCTGAAAGAATAACAAGCATGTTTTTGTACCAAGGAAACAGAACCATCTTGTTTCATCTCTGTGGATAATCGAGACTACCAGCAAAAAGTAATGAAAAATTTTTTTTCACAGTGTCCAATAACTGAATGTATGACACTGTAACTACATACTAACATGTTGTTGTTTTAGAATCTGTATGTGTTACTACTGCTAAGTCTTAGTGGAATAAGAATTTATTTTGGCAAGATATATGCAACTGTTAAATCCAGAAAGCAACTAAGTTTTTACTCATATCAATACATGAGTGTAGACTAAATAGATATCAATATCACAGCAATATCACAAGATTGCTATACACATTGTACTATTGTATTATAGTGTTACATTATATATGTTTTTACATTAATTATACATGTACAGATGTTTCTGGGCTCTGTTGTTCTCAGAGAAAATTATTAATCTATTTGTAATAAGAATGCATGTGGCCAAATAATAGGAAGACTGTAGAAGTCATATCTGACCTTGCTTGGACTTCTCCCATCCCAAACCCAGAGTTTTTGAAAGTTCAGGAGGCTCTTAGGCTATTTATGCAAATAACTTTTTTTGATATAAAATTGCATCATACCCTAATATAGAACCTATACATGACATTGTAGGCAGAGTTGTCTGTAAATTCTCTAGAAGACTACAAAAGGCTCCAACAGAAAATGAATGGATGATTCGCAATATACTTGAGAAACTCATCTGTAAATTGATTACTCCTGTCTCATATTGCACTGCTGCCTTTGTAAACGTTATAGGAAACAGTAGCTTAGTATTTGCTCCACAGTTTTGTTGACTGTGTTTGGCTGGTAAAATGTCATGGCTTAGGAATGCTACTCCCCAGTTCAGTACTCCCACAGACACTCCCAACACCGCTCCACTGCTCGCTTGGTCGCCCCACCCCCGGGGCGGGCTGGAGAGGAAAACTGGAGGCATTAAAAGATCACCAATTTACATAAGAACAATTTCCTGGAAACAGCAGTGAGAGAAAACTGAATGATAACAGCAGCAACAATGACAGAGGATACAAGGAAAAAAATATTCTTGCTTGCCGTAAAAGGCCCTGACAACGGACAATACCCCAGCACTCACTCCAGCTCGAAACCAGCATTAGCCAGCTGTGTCCTCTGCCCTGAAAGCAGGGCCACCACCCCGCCTCTCCCTCTACCACTCTTACTCAGCCAGAAGGAACCCCTTTTCTGTTGCAGTGACTCCCTTCCCCCTGCCCTCATCAATGACATGAGGTGGTGCAGAACAACTTCTGGGTCCTGGTCAGGCCCCCTTCTGGCTACAGCAAAAATTAACCCTGTCCTGGCTGGAACCAGGGCACAAAACTACCTTCCTTTAAAGACTGGCAGTTTAATGTGAATGCAAAGGCTTCCCCAAATTTATAACACTCTTTTGCAGAAGAGAGCAAAGATAACGGAAATGTGGGTGGCAAGGAAGAAGCATTTATATCATTTCCCATTGCTATCGCTCTGTCCATACTAATTCTACTCAGCACTTTTAGTTTTGGGGTTTTTTTTTCCTTTCAAGAAGAGAAATGTTATCTTATATTTTTGTTTGGTTCAGTTTTCCCTGCTCTCCCCCTGGAAATGTATTAGTACCACACATAACACATTTTCCTAGGGAAGATCAAAAAATGAGAAAGTCTTTTCTGGTAATCTCTGCCTGTCATTGCTTCCTTCATTCTCAGTTACCAAGGTGAATTAAAAATTTTAAGTATTAGAAAATTGAATGTCTGTGTAAATTGCAGCATAATTTAAATATTTTTATATTCTTTGGTCTCTGTATATATATATATATATATATCTGCTCTAAACATCAGAGAAAAGTAAATTTATCAAAAGAATTTAATAAGCATTGACATTTACAGTGCATCAAGACCCTTAGCTACATTGGCTCACATTACACATTTCTACTGAGATCATGAAATAATACAAAAGTGTTATAAAATACAGTGAGAAATCTCCCATCAGAAAAATTATTCTGCTGCCAAATTTAAACATTTTTGTATAAAGTCCTTGTGTAAAGGCTCTGGTATAAGTTTTTCATATAACCATAATAAATGTGTGCCTAATGACCATTTCAATTTGCAATTTAAGAAAATTTTCAGCACTGGTCTCGTGAGCCCTGTTAGATTTACATTACTAGCAGATTTCCCAAAGTGTGTTAAAATACTTTTGGAAACAAGTCAAGAGCATTTATCTCCCCACAGAAATCCAACACAGTATATATACATAGCACAATACACAAAAAGAGAAAAGCATATGTTCATGTATCTGACACCCACCGAAGCAACAAATACAATGAAGATTTTCATTGGGAGTTGTAAGCAACAGATCATTTCCAAAGGAAAAGTTGTGCCTGCAAAGGTTTTTTGAAGTTAAATTATAAAGACAGTTCAGGATCAAAGAAACAAACAAAAAGGTTTTCTATTGTTTCACAGAATTTTTAAATCTATGCTCAATTACTTTTCAGATATGTCACCTCAGATATTTTATGTAACTTTAGTCTATATTTAACTCTAGTACAATAGTGAAGGGAAGGAAATTGTGGAAATTTGGGTTGACTGAAAAAGGACAAGACCTATAGTTAGCATTCATTTGTGCCAGTGCAAACATTATCTATTTTAGTTAGAATTCATACGTTTTAGGCATGGAACATATAAAATTATCTGTGTAATTTGAATAAAGGGAAATGTAGTACTTAATGTACCATGGATAATGAATTCATTATACCCAAAACTTCAGTCATGTATCCTTTGCTACTTGAACACATATGAAAGCAGCTATACAGGCTACTGAGAGGAATTTAAAACTCATACTTTCTTGGTACCTTAGGCTAATTTTTACCAAGATTTTTCTTTGGGACTCCATTTGTTTGTGTTTTTTTTTTTTCCAGTGGAAAAAACAAATTAATATTTTTTAACCATTATCCAAATAACATATCATAGAAGTTGCTCACCAAAGTCATAAGTAACAGAAATATATTCTAAAAAAATTTTAAAATTCAGTTTTTCTGAGCAGCTTTAGGAAGAAAACTAGTAAGATTTTGTGTAGACACTGAAAAATTATTAAAAATATTGGTTTTCTAAGAAATGAAAAGATAAAGTTTGGGTTTTTTTTCCCCAGCTTTAGTTTTCTGCAGAGGTTGGGGATAAATCTGCATAAATGTATTTCTCACTTCTATGGCAACTAACTACCAACAACTATTTTATGGCACTAAACAATCAGTAACCATTCATTAATCATGAATGAAAATATCAGAGGGCAAATGCTAGCGTGAATGTTAAAGGGATACTTGTTTAGAAAACATTTATCAGTGACGAATTAAAAGTAAAAAATACACAAAGATGATGTAGAATATTTGTTATCTATTCCTATCAATGTAGAGTTGAGTTAAAGTTGTTACTGGGTTTGTTTATTAATTTTTACCGGGTTTGTTTATTTTTATTAATTTTATGTTCTTATTTTTGTTTCCTTTCTTAGGCCCTGGGTTCATGGGCCCTGGCAGGATGGATCCATGAGTTTTGAGAAAGCTGGCAGACATCATAGCTATGCCAGTCATGATCATTTTGGAAAGGTCCTGGTGATCAAGAGAAGTGCCTAAGGACTGGAAGAAAGACTTGCTGGAAAGCAGCTTTGTGAAGGACCTGGGGATTCTGGTGGACGACAGGCTGTCCATGAGGCAGCAGTGTGCCCTTATACCCAAGAAAGGGGTATGGTTTGCTAGAAAAGAAAGGCAACAGAAGAGGGACTAACTCATAATTCTAATTTAAAAAACAGATTCTTACACTGAAACTTTAAATGGAGTTTTTGCAAATGTTTTGGGTAATGATTCAGGACAAAAGGAACATTAACATTAGAGGAGTCCCCACAGATCAGTAAATCTGAGAGATCATATGAGTTAGGCTTTTTGTAAGCAATCTCACATAACTACAGATATACACAGTAGAGACTTTTGCATGGGACCTGGTAATTCTAAGCACTCTTCCTGGCAGTCGAAGAAAACTACTGTTCACTGTCTGCTGCAGTTTAGTACGTGCTGAATTGCATTCTAAGAGCATCTGATTCACTACATTACCTATACAGCAAAGTGTAGTCATAATAGACATTTATATGTCACCAAATTAATTAATCCCTCCCAAAAATATAGTAATAGGTCACTGGGTTGACTGTTAACTGACTGCAATAACAAGAAAGCATGCAGAGAATGAAAAAGTTGGCTTACTGATACTGGGTCCACTATAATGAGAGTAGGAAACCATTGGCAGATGATGATAAGAAGGTCAACACGCTATGTAATTATTTTTTAAGAATTCTCAACTAAAACATCAGCTGTAACTCAGAAGTAAATATAGTTAAAACCTTAAATAAATCAAGAATAAGCTAGAGACTGCTTATACAAGTTAGGTGTTTTCATATTGTAAGTGCCATGGTTTTTAGTCTATGCAGTTAAGGAATTGAATGGTGAAATCAGACCACAAGTAGTAGTTACTTTGAAAATTTACAGATCAAAGATCAAAAAGGCAATTGTTGTGCCACATTTGAGGAAAATTTAGGGAAGGAGGAGCTGTGGAACTGTGCATCTTTCAATGTTAATTTCTAAATAGTAACTGAAACAAATAATCTAACAAACCTGGAGTACCTGCAAATAAGAAAGAGCAGAGCAATAGCCAAAAAAAAGATATATCAGTAACAAACCACCTCAAAACACTAATTTACTTCTGCAATAGGGTAATAGTCCTTGTAGTCAGAACAGAAGAAGTAGAGTCATATAAGTTGGCTTTCAAAGCCTTTTAACATTGTGCCTCATGATAGTACTAAGAAAGCTGAGAAAAAAAAATATTTGCATGAAAAAGCTTGAGGGTGGAATTCCAATCTGGCAAGAAAATTGTGTCTGTGTTGTGGTCTTGAGTTCACTGCCAAAAAGATGGGGGTTTGCAGGAATTGGTTAGTACAACAAAGCTGACTAAAAATTCTGCTTAGGAATGAGTTGTATTCTTCTCATTGGATCTTCAACAGTGGAGTAAAAAGCATCTCACAAATTTAAATCTATATAGTCTATACATAATAGAACAGAATGTTCTGCCAGAGGCAGTTGGAAAGATTGGATAGTCTCTTGGGATGCCTGCCTTGCATCTTCTTTCCTTAGCACATATAAATTGATGTGAGAATGGGTGGCAATTTTTTAGCCTACAGGTTTTATTTGTCTATTTGCTTATGCCGATAACAGTTTTAGCATCAATGGGATTATTTGCAGTAAAATGCATTCATTCCTGGAGTTTTTGTAAATGCATCCAATTGTTGGTTAAAGACAATGTGTGATTTAGTACTTGCAGACAATTCTTAGGTCAAAGGCAGGGCAGATATTTAGTTTTATGAATAGTTAATTACTCAGATATAAATTAAGAACCATCAGTCTCGTGTTCTCACGAGCAACGCTATTTATAGACATCAGAAAGAGACGGACTGTTTTTCAGAGAATTTAAAGATCTAATGGTGGACTTCTGTGTGAGGAGCTTTTAGGATTACATCTATGTTTTATAGTATTTACTAAATTAAAAATTTAGGTTTTAATGTTAACACTACAAAGAGTTTCAAGTTGAATTCTAGGGAAGGTTCGAATGATGTGCCTCTAACTACACCATATGGTCTAAATGCTGAGTATTTTATAAACATGCTTGAGACAGCTCTAAATTAGGTCATGGCTAAAACAGTGAAATCAAAGTCAAATTTGGGTCAAAACGACCTGCTTGTCCTTTCTGTGTAACACAGAAATAATTCAATGCATAAATCATGTACATCTGCATAGATGTCTAATTTGTGAATCATGTTTTTGTCATTAAAATTTCACATGTTGTGTAAAGCCACAGTCTTCCATCAGCATCAAGTTAAGCTTTACAGAGAGAAAAAAACTGTCCTACTTAGAAAGAAAAATATGTAGGCATAAGTATTAAATCCATAGTTAATAGGTCCTTAAGGTTTTTTGAGATCTTTCAGCTGAAGCTGGATTTAAATTCCCATGTTCTGCAGTTCATGACTAAATTCATTCTCTGCATCTGTTGTTATTACTTTTTGCTGGGTAGTCTAGTTTTCTGCAATACTGTATATTAATCCAGAATACTCATGTTACATTATACACTGTAAAATGTCGTAATTTGTTTCCTCAGAGGCTCTTAATCTTTTGAAGAATATCACTGGTGTGATACCTTATTGATCCAGAAACATGGGACAGCCAGCTGCAGAGGAAAGCTAACATCTCGAGAATGTATCTGAATAAAGCTCAGTTTCTTAAAAAAGCTTGTCTCCACTGTTTTGGAGTGGCTTAGCACAAAGGTGGTAGTCAGCTCACTTAAAAATTAGATTATCTAAAGGTTTCATATCTAATGAAACCATTGGGCTTTGACTATTGGAAGGAGAGCTGCCACTGGGGACATAACCTTTTCCTGCAGTGGGTATCTAAAGCTGAGTCAATACTGACTAGGGCACCACCCAATGTACCCAGCTGTGCTGGTTCCCTACCACTGCCCTTAGGGGATGTTTTGGCTCCTTTACTTTCACACATCCAGATACATATTTTTACATTTCCAGGGGGAGGACAACCTAGACTGACCCTGGCACGGCTAGGGAGCAGTGAGGTTCTAAGGAAACACTATCAATAAAACTGAGGCATAGTTGGGTGGCTATACTGAGCCACCCACTCTGTAGGTTCCCAACTCTTTCTAGTGCCAAGACTTAAACTAGACAGCTAATCATATAATAATACTTTTGGTTATTGAATGCTTTCTTTTTTTTTCTTCCCCACATCTTAAATATATTTCCTAATCTGTTAATTTCCTGACAATCCACTGGGCTAAAACATTGAGGAAAAAAAGTTTATCAAGATATCAAGCACTCAGTACTCTTTCAGTTTTAATTTCACTAAAAGTTCTTTATAGATCTGGGAAACATTGTATTTGTCATTCATTTCAATTTTATTAGTAACAAATGAAGATTTTGATGGCTTGGAAAGATTATCTGGAAGATTCTCATGTTTTTGCAGTACCTTAATATTAAGTAGCTTTTGTTACTTCTCAGAAAATAGTTTTATAAAGCAATGACTCATGAATCCTGAGTGCAGTCAGTGATTTCAGAAAGAAATCAATACAGTATTTATTTCACATATCAATATATGGTACAATTCAAACTGCTAAGAAGAGTCATATCTATATTCTAATTAGTAAACAACACTTTTAATCAGAAATCTACAATAGTTTTAATACATAGCCTTTATTTCTGCTATAAATAAAGTAATAATTTATAAAAATGTTAAAATGTAATCTAACATGATGTTATTTATACTAAAAATAAATATGATCAAATTCCAAATTTTACGAAAAATAACATAAAACAAATATATAATACAAATAACTTTTATTTCAAGGTATCTTTCACACAAAAATGTTAGCAATGCAAGTGTTTTCTGTTTCTCTTACTTTTAAGCACTGCTTTTCAGGATATTCATAGTGAAATTTTTGATATCATTACATGACATTTCCTCAGCCTAGCATCCTGTTAATCATGTCTTGTAAAATTCCAGTAATGGGAACTTTACATTTTGTCTGGGGAGGTTGTTTTAGTCATTGACTGTTCTCCCTGCAAAACTTCATTTCTTGTATAAAGATTAAATCTGTCCCAGTCTGCAACTTGTACCCACTGGACATGGACTTCTCATGTGGCTTCTGTAATGGAGACACATCTCTCAGTAGTTATCCTTTAAGTACAGGGATGGTGTTACGAGGTTCCCACAAGCCTTGTCTTTCCAGGAACAAAAGACCTAACTTCGGTTGCTCCTCTTAGGGCAGTTCTCCAGCCCCTTTGATCTTCATGATGACACTCCCCTGGACTGTCCTCAGTCCGTCCATATCTTCTTTTAAATTTCGGTCGCCAGATATGAACAGAGTACTTCAAGTGTGGCCTTACAAGTTCTGAGTAAAATGGGATGGTCACATCTGTACTACTGCTAATAATGTTTCTGCAGATGCAGCCCAAGATCCATTTTGATTTCCCTGTTGCAGCCACACACACACTACTGACTCATGGTCCGCTTCTTGTCCACCAGGACCCCAGGTCCCTTTCAGTGACACTGTTCCCCAGCTACACAGATCATGGCCTGCTCTGGGTTCTTTGGTTGTATGATCCCAGGAGCAGAACCTTGCAGGTGTTTTTGTTAACTTCATACAGTTCTTGCTCGCCTGCTCCTCCAGCCTGTCCAGGTCTCTCTGTAAGATGTCTCTTCCTTCTCACGTCTGCCTCACCACCACTCTGGTGTCATCAGCAAACTTGGTGAGGCTGCTTTCAATCCCATCATCCAGTTCATTTATTATGATACTTAAAATTATAGGGCCCAGTATTGATCCCTGGGGGACCTCACTGGTGATAGGCTGCCAGCCTGAGTGAAAACCATTGATCACCAACCACTGAGTGCAGCCTGTTAGCTGATTCCATACCCAAATCACTGACCACATATCCAAGCTGTGCCTTGGCAGTTTGTCCAGGAAAAAGCTGTGGACAATTGTGTTGAAGGATTTGCTGAAGTCCAAGCAAGCAAGTGCTCTGTGCATGTGGACAGAATATGCTATTTTGCTGTAGAAGGTGATCAGGTGAGTCTGGCATTGGTAAAGGCATACTGCCTTTTCCCAATCAGCTACCTCATTGGGTTTCTACCCTCCTACCAGAAGATTTTCCTAAACCCTGCTACTGTGGAGGAAAAGAATCAAGCCATCTGTGCTGTTCATATTTGTGTGAATGTTGTACATTTGCATAGGCTGTGGTAAGGCACAGTTTTCTCTGTGTTGTCTGTGCAGCCAGCTGAGCGCCTGCTGGATGTGTGTATGTGTGACAGGCTGTTCATGTACCAGGCTGTGAGTGTGGTGTGAGTGTGCGTGTTCTTATTGGGGATTGTGTGCTGAGCCCTGCTGCCGGCTGGACTCTGGAAACAGGGAGCACAGCAGACTCATCTCCATCAGGCTACCCAGTCCAGCAACCTCTAACATGGGAACATGAATCTACAAATTGACCTCATGCGTAATACACCGGTAAGAAAAAGGATATTTTTTCTACTGCATGTGAACCTGATGTGACTCAAGGGCATATGTGTCCTTGAAGAACAAAATAGCGGTCTAGATGAGCTTTCTGTTTTTCTTCCTGTTTGCTCTTTTGCTAATTGCTATTTTAATTCACTTAGAGGTAAAACAGTTTATTTATAGCTGATTCGACTGGCTTATCTTAGAGTAGAGATAAAACTATTTAAAACAATGTGGGGATAAGAGCTTGTTTACCTTATACAGACACCACTTCAGTAGAATTGACATTTTAGTGTAAGAAGTTTCAGTTTTCAGAGAGGTCTCTTAACAGCAATATAGATTTTTGGCAATCAATATTTTCCCTAAAATACCAGAATAATTAAATAGTAAAGATTACTGCTGGAAAAAGTACAGCACATCTTCACTTATATCACAGAGAGCAATTCTTGGTGGCCAGACTGTGACAAAAAAAATTTCTCTTATGTGACTACATATTATACATAACAATTATCAAAACAAAACAAACAAAAAAAGAAAACTGATTGCTTTCAGGAGAGCTAAATAGATTGTGAATTGTTGTCTTAATTGTTGTTTTTACTAGGAAAACATTATCTTGGTGTTGGCCTAAAGGCTTTTCTACAGAGGTAGACTGCATTAAAGTGTTAGGGATTTAGTAAGTAAACCAAAGCAAATAGATAGAGAAAAAATATTTAGTAAAATGTTTCTGAGAAGAATTTGTACCAATCACCTACTCTAGGGAAGAAAAGAGTAGTTAGATGGAACATAGAGGATTTATACTCAAATCCTTTATTTGTCTGAGGAAACATGGGCCCATGTTGCACATTAAAGTTCTCTAATGCCCTTATTATAAGGTATTTTGGGATTTCTCAGGCTTTATAGCATGGAACTAACTATAAATTGCACAAACTAAAAAGCTGGAGAAATTCTGTGGAGGCTAATTGTAATTTACTGTTTTATTTTTCAAGTCAACTCCTTGTTCTCGTCATTTTGTGAAACTTGTTCACGCACTCATGTAGCATAAAGGTACCATGGAGAAAATGTGAAGATAAGAAGTGGCTAATGGCAATGAAATGAGTGTGCTTATGAATTTCTGAGGAGTGAGATGTTTAATCATATTCTTATATATCAAAATATTGAAGCTGTAGCTACTGGTGTTCTTATTTAGTGTTCTGGTTTTTGTTAATCTTATTATTGGTTGGTTTTTTTTTTTACTAGTCTTATCCATAAAATATTAAGAAGAGAGGGAATTAAAGCAAGTTTTAAGGTGACCAGAAATTAGTAGTTGTCATAGTGATTACCATACCCTGTGAATTCAACCCTTCAAGGATTTTAGTTGGATCCAACAAAAGACCACAATGACATTTAGTCTGAAAACAAAAATATCTGGATTGCCTTCAGAATTATTTCACTTATTATCTGTAAGATTAGACAATCAGTGAACATATTGCACAAATAAATATTTAAAAAAAAAAGTCTCACACCTACGAGTACAGAACAGACTGTATTCAAAAATTAAGGAATAGTGTTTATGACGAAGTTGATAGGCAGTTCTTCTTACACAGGATTTAAAATTTATCTGAATATAGAATGATGATGGTGTGTATCTATTGGTACAGAACTGGGACTTACCTGTTTTGTAAATTATCAGTATATTTGATAATGTTTAAAGACCGCTAAATTTATGCAGTTAGTTATGCAAATAATGAGATACACATGCTATCCGTATAAACAAATTGGATAAAATTGCACATAAGAACTTGCACAAAAATTTTTTTTGGAAAACAATGTTTTACTGCATTTTAATATCCATTCAAATTTTGACTTTTGTATCTTTTTGGTAGTGTGCCTGGTTTCATTGTACAGTGACTCATTTTTCAGTTTCTCTTTTTCTTGTCTTTAAATTTTTAAAGATAAAACATTGACCTATATATAATTCCTACTGTAAGCTTCACGTAAGAATTATGATAAGAAGCGCTATTATTTCAGTCAAAATAGAATTTCAGTTACCATAAACTTTTCCGTGACAACTCAAGGAAGGAAACTTCTTTCATTATTTTTTAAAACAACTTTCAGGAAAGGAAAAGAGAAATGCTTTGTGAAGGATATTGAGTTGCTGAGTGAGATTTTGCTTGAGGACTCATGAAAATTAGTTAAAAGCAATTAGTTGAGAAGATCCTTTCCAGGGCTCTCAAGAGAGAACTAAAGAAAAATTACATAAATTATTTTTAAAAATAATTAATATTGGGCTGCACAATTCCAGAATAAAAGCTAATTTTTATTAGTTTATCTAGGTATTCTTTTCCCATTTTATGTGATATATTATTGTCTAACCTCTTAAAATAAGTTAATTTTTTGTATAAGTTTTGTTCCATTTTCACGTACCTTTTTATTGTATGATTCAGGCATTAATTACATAAGCATGAAAGAATCTCTTTTACCATTGTCTTGGTTTAAGAAATTTAAAGAGGTGGACACTCTAAAACGAGTTTCCTCACTTTCATTACAACCAATCCCTTTCCACCAATAAGCAACTTTTAGGAGAAGATGTAAGGCAAAAAAACCCAGTTTACTAGCAAGTGAAATAGCAATGGGCATAAAATAACAGTGAGTAATCACTAGATACAAAATAACTAAATCTTAGGAATTCCTTGGGAAGGGTCACCCACACTTGTGGGGCACCACTCCCTTCCAAGATGGCCCCACTGCTGACTGTGTGTACAGAGACAGAGGGAAAATGGCATCAGACCCTTTCCAACATGGAGCGTGCCACAGGCAACAGCGTGCTCTGGGAAACAAAGGGACAAGATGGAGGAACACCCTTCCCGGGATGTAGGAGCTTACAGAGCAGTTCTACTGCCAGATGAAGACTTGCCAGCGTGCACGGGGTCGGTGCTACTGCTGCCACCTCCTCCTGCTGCCCACCAGACTCTGATGGCGCTGGTGCTGATGTCCCCTGCTCTGTGGGAGTGTTGGAAGGGGAAAGAACTGCTCTGTCAGAGCTGACACAGGGTTGAAACAGCCACCGGGGACTGGCTTACACTTCACTGCTGATAGGGTTTGTGAATTTCACTCCAAAAACACTAACTGTGAAATGCAGTTTTTTTCTGAGTTGCTCCAGTTGTGAGCCCAGAAACCTGTGGGAGGAAACCTGCAGAAGTGCCTCTGCCTTCAGCAAACACTGCCAGGCAAAAGAGGGAGTCAGCTCAGGTGCCCCAGCCTTTTAAGGGCACTGACACCTCCTAACTGCGTCACAATTCTGATTCTGATTGAACTGCTGGGCTTTAAAGAGAGAGTAAAAATTGCTTTGGCACACATAGATATGGAATGCAAAAACATTTTGGGTTACCCAGGACAATCATAAATTTTAATTGTTCTGAAACAAATTTATGGTGTTTATTTCTCTTACTGTATTACAAAATGTATAAAGCTATGCCTTAAAGGACATCCTAGATTCCTTATAATGAAGTATATTAATGAAGACTATTTTTGTAGGAAATGTCTCCCTAATCCAAATTTATTCAAGATCTAAACCTAACGGAACTACTATTTTCCCATAGCCAAAGAAATTTCTCCTACATGGAAAAAATTGTCAATAATACAGAAAGGAAAGGCAAAAATAGCTGCAAATGTAATTTCAAATTCTGTCTTAAAACAGACATCATCAGACCACTTTCCTGGTGGTTTTATCCAGCAGACAATCTTTTAAGATCTGCCATAGAACCTGGTTGTACCATGTTATGGCTTCTTCTTGGACCTTATGCCTGAATTCTCTTCTCTTGCTGTATTGGGTTATCATGGTATGGCTTCTGTGAGAAGATGCTGAAAGCTTCCTGTATGACCAGCAGAGCCAGTGCTAGCCAACTCCACGACAGATGTGCTGCTGGCCAAGGCTGAGCCTATTATAAGTGGTGGAAATGGTGGTAATGCACCTGTGATAACATATTTAACAAGAAAAATTTTGTGCAGATGTAATTGTGGCCAGAGAAGAGTGGAGTGAGAACATGTGAGAGGAGCAGATATGCAGACACCAAGGTCAGTGAGGAAGGAGGGGAAGGAGGTGCTCCAGGCACTGGAGCTGAGATTCCCTTTCAGCTACTGGTGAAGACCATGGTGAGACAGCTGTGCCCCTGCAGCCCATGGAGGTCCATGTGGAGCACAGATCCATCTGCAAACCCTGGAGGAAACCCATGCCAGAGCAGGGCTATGAACCCATACCTGAGAGGGGGCTATGAATCTGTGGGAGGCCTGTGCTGGAGCAGGCTCCTGGAAGGGATCTGCAGAATCCTGGAGAGAGGAGCCTGTGCTGGAGCAGGTTTTCTGGTAGGACATGTCACCCCATGGGGGACCCACAGTGGAGTAGGCTGTGCCTGAAGTACTGCACCCTGCAGAAGAGTGACCCATATTGGAGCAGTTCATGAAGAACAGTTGCCTGTGGGATGGACTCACACTGGAGAAATTCATGGAAAACTGTCTCCTATGGGAGGGACTCCCTACTGGAATAGGGTGAAGACTCTTTTTCCTGAGCAACAGCAGGAAAAATTTGTGATTAACTGATCATATCCCCTATTCTCTATTTCTCTGCTTCACTGCTGGGGATGAGGTAGAGCTGGGAAGCAGGGACAGGTGGTGGAAAGGTGTTTTTAAGATTTATTTTACTTCTCATTATCCCATTCTGATTTTGTTAGTAATAAATTCAATTAATATCCCAAAGCTGACTCTGCTTTGCCCATGATTTCGTATTTGGTGAGTGGTCTCTCCTAGCCCTTGTAACTCACGAGCTTTTACTTATATTTTCTTTTCCGTGTCCATTTGCAGAGTGGAGTGATAGAGCAGCTTTGGTGGATGCCTGGCATCCAGCCAGGGTCAACCCACTACACTTGCCCATATACATGTAGTTAAGAATTACAGCAATATAGCCAAAATTATAAATTCTCCTGTTGGATTTAAATATTTCCTTGAATTGTTAACTATACTTTTATACTAACTTGCAAATTATTTCCTGTTTGATATTACTTTCACCATTCCTTTTTCATCTCTGCTTTCATTTTACTAGTCTTGTTTGCACCTTGATTCAGGCAGGCACCTCTTCTAATCAGATCCTAACATTTTGTATTCATGACTTCCATCACTTTTTCTTAAATGGTTATAATTTTCTTTTTCTGTCTCATTGCACATTTTTCCCTCTCTTTGATGTCCAGACTGTTCCATATATAATTTGTTGCTAGATACTTGCATTTGGACTCAGCCTCTTCTGAGGACATGAGTCACAAAACATCATAAAGACCTATTGGAATCCTTACAGAGTAAATCAGCCATTTCTCATTGTATTGAATGGCAAAAATTTTTCTTATTATTTATAGCCTTTATTTTTGTTATAAAACAGAGTGAAACCACTTTTAGTAACAGAAAAATAAAGTATTTATACTGTAGTTCTTTTTTAAGAAGCAATAAATTACTTTATAATAATATATTTTTGAGGGAATGAGGAAATTTTTAGGAGTCTATTGTTGTCTTTAGAGCTATCAGATTATTCAGTATACAAATGAATAGTAAAAAATGCCAAAGTAGTCTGGACTCTACCCAGGAAAAATGTTGCACAGTAAACAAATAAACAGTCTGATTTCAGTCAGGTATAATGGTATGTCAGGTATAATGGTATATGGTCTCTTACTTCTATCTGAATTGAACCCTACTCTACTTCAAAGCTGAGATGGTTGGGGCCTGGGTTAAGCCTCCCAAGGGCTTAAATACACAAATTATTTCCTGCTTGATTTGTTCACCGGATTGTCTTTTTACTGGGCATGATATGAAATCACTTCTCTTCAGGGTCACTTGATAGAGAGGTGTTACCATCAGACTGTAATTTGGAATATGTATTCTCTGAAAACTTGCAACATGTAAAAAGCTTGTGTTTCTTTCTTATGAGTTGGTGGAGACATTGCTGTTATCTTACTAATAACATCCATTGGGATCAATGATGTCCATCTTGCCATTTTATTACAAAAAGCTGTATCTCCTCTGCAGGGCCCTTTTCTTTATTTTACGGCAAAACTGTCTTTCAGATGGATTTGGACTATTTTCTTCCCCTTCTCAAAAACTTCCTCTGCTGTATTTCTCCACACAGTAACATCATAAGTATGTTTAAGGTGTTCCAGAGCTTCACCCTGCTCCAGTCTGAATCAGTACATGGCAGATGGTCAGGCTGTGTTTCCACCCCAGGGGCAGTCGATGCCAGGTGTACTGACCTCCCCTCCAGGTGAAAGCAAACTGTGGCCTGAACAGCCACAAAAGGAAATGAGAAAAACTCTTTAGCAATATCAGCTGTGGCACCACTTGGCTGCCTTTGACTCCAGTTTGTACTGAAGTTCCAGCATGTCTGGAACTGCAGCACTCAGAGGCAGTGTGACTTCATTGAGGCCATGATAATCTGCTGTCAGCCTCCATTCCCCATTAGAATTTCATGTCATATAGGGTTGCTGAAGGATGTGAGCAGGTCCTGCTGATCACATCTTGGCTTTCCAGTCAATGAATTAATTTATGGGTGGGAATTATGGAGTTTATGTTGGTGTGATACTGCCTCTGGTGCACCATCATGGTAGTGATTGGCACCTGCTGCTCTTCAAGCTTCAGCAACAACACCTCAACCCCACAACAGAAGAGCTGTCTAAGAGACCAGGCAAGGTAGACAACTGTTTGATTT
This sequence comes from Lanius collurio, assembly GCA_020086605.1. Lineage (NCBI taxonomy): Eukaryota > Metazoa > Chordata > Aves > Passeriformes > Laniidae > Lanius > Lanius collurio. The sequence continues at coordinate 51,533,024 of JACBWW010000003.1, forward strand.
CCTCTGTCACTGTGGCAGCTATAGCAAAAGCTCACCAGTACCCTTTTGGGTCCTTGAAATATCCTCTTCTGAGACAGTCTACACCAAGGATGCACAGATCCTCTGGGCCAGTCATGAAATCTTTTTTGTATGTCCTGCAGCTCACTCAAGGTTAGGGATTGAGTGGTGGTTGACTCTTCTGTCTCTTCTTCCCGTTACTGTGATGGCCCTTGTAATGGCCTTGGTAATGGCACTGAAATAGCCCTTGTGATGGCCGTACTTCTTCATCCTCTTTTCCCTCTCTGACCTTCTTGTCCTCATTGACTGCTTTTGCTAAAGCTTTTTTACAGTATGACTTCTGCATGCATTTATTCTGCTTCTGTTACAGGGGAAACTGACTCTGGCACATGCTGGTTCTCTGGTTCAGTGGCAGATTTGTCACTGGGGTTTAAAGCAGCCGCATTGTCTGTCACAGTGGTTAGAAGAGCTGCAGCATTTGTTGTCTTGTAACCAGATCCAGAGACCTTCTCCCCCTGAGGGTACTGAACAGGTGCTGAACATCACTTGATAGGCCTGGGCCAGGCCCCAGCATGTTGCAGTAATTTGAGTCCTCTATGGGATGCCAGGTTGACAGCACACCTTTTTCAAATATTTTACTAGTATTTTTGATTCTGCACTTGTTCAGGGGTAAAATGCAAACACATTCGAGGTGCCCACTGCCCTAGGTACTTGCCCATACCATCCCACACACCCTGCCACTCAGAACTATCCACCCTTTGTGCAGATCTCTGGGTGATATTCTTACTTAACTGTCTGACCTTAAACAAGACCTGAAACATATGCAGCAACATGCTGGTTCCTAGCAAAAAGATCAACTTGGTTTCAAGAGAATTCATAGTATATTCAAAATCTTTAAATTTTCAAACACTATGGTACTCAGCCTGGAGGAGAAGGAGGGAAAAAAGGAAGGAAGATGTAGAAATGTATCTCCCCCACAGGTTGCCTTTCTGAGGAGAAAAGGCCACAAGTATGATTATTAACCATTCCCAGTAGATCACTGCAAGTAAATGAGTCCCAAAGTACAGAGGTGTTTGCAGTACTGGGTACATTTACTGACCAGCAACACTAGCATATCATAAGCCAATACTACAAAATACCCCTCAATGATAATCTTAGCCCAGGCCCCAAGGACAATAAACCTTACCACAGGGAACACAGATACTACTGCTATTACAGTACAAATCCCTGGGATAAAACACAACTGTGAGAACAAACAAATCAACATTATAACCAGCAACTATTGAACCAATACAATGAACACTTATAACAACTTTCATTTAATACACTTTGATCAGATCTGTCATCTCAACCGGTTGTGCCTCACACTGGGCACCAAAAAGGACTCTTGCAGTTGAAACCCAGCTGGCAACTAAGTACCATGCAGCTGCTTGCCCACTCCCTCCCCCTGTCCCCAGTGAAATGCAGAGGAGAATTAAAACTTGTACGTTGGGGTAAGAATATTTTAATGATTGAAACAAAGTAAAATATAATGATAAAAATATTAAATAATAATAATGAAAAAAAAACCAAACAAACCTCAAGGGAAAATAAGTGAGACACAATAAAAGTGCTTACCACCCACTGACCACTACTAGACCCTGTCCCACACCCTAATCATGCCCCCTTCCAGATAACTTGCCCAGTTTATATGCTGGGCATGATATTCTATGGTAAGGAATATCCCTTGGGTCAATTTTGGGCATCTATCCCAGCCATGGTCCTTCACAGCTTTTTTTTTTCATACCTTTTCACTGGCAGAGCATAAGGCATTAAAAAATCCTTGATTTAGGATTAACACAATTTAGCAACAACAAAAATATCAGTGTTTTATCAACATTATTCTCATACTGAATCCAAAGCACAGCACTGTATTAGCTACTGAGAAGGAATTAAGTCTATCTCAGCCAAAGTCAGGACACAAATCTATTCTTGTTGTTAACAGAATTTCACCATATAACTTTAAATATTTATATTTTTACGTGAGTATTCATCCATTTCCATGTATTTATTAAAGTACTTTATACCGGTGGTCCTAGAAGAGGGTTTGTGATAGCACATTTAATAATTGAAGACAAAAAATCATAGCTCAGTCAGAAAGCTAATAAAGCAATTACTAGCCATTGGCAAGGTAAAAAGTAATGTAGCTTGATGCTGTAAGGACAGCTTTTGAAAATGAAACACACTCTCCATGTTTGATACTAAAACTGCTGTATAAAGGAATAAATTGTAATGTAATATAATTAAGGCAAAGCTGAGGTCAAGTATCCTTTAAACTGAGATTAAACATATTATTCATGACAGTGTAGGCATCATTAGACATGTATAATGTCTATGAAGAGGAAGATATGTGAGAGGACATCAGTAATTGAGCTTGACACCAGTAAGCCAATTCAGACTTCTTTTGTAATATGTAAGAGATATAAATCTTCAGGAATAATATTTTATGATGGAACTGGAAACATAAACCTGTGCAACAGCAAGTCATGGGCACAAATCTCTATACTTACACAATAATTCATTTGTTATTGTTTTGAAATTGATAAATGACACATACAAGATGAACAGAAAGGTGGGAGGTAAATTTGTAAGGTAAAGAAATAAATGTAAGAAAGAAAAGGATGGGAGGAAAGAAAATAAAGATGAATGTCTTTCCCCGGTACCATAAAACCCAAGTCAACAATTTCAGGATGAAATATGAGAGAAGGAAGCATAATGAGAAGAAAGGTGAAAAAAAATTATGAAATTCAGTAGTTAACTGATGTGAATTATGCAGTCTGATTCCGTTAAAGTGTTATCACCAGATGCTATGAAAATTTAATATCTTCTGTAAAATGGTAAATATACTTTTGAGAATAAATGACGCCTAACAGTTTTGTCCAAGGGAAACTAGACTCAACCTTTTTTTACTACAATACTGTCACTTTGCTTATAGGGACATCTTGTCATGGAAGTTCTGTTAATTTGTGACAGGGGGCTTGCAAAGGGCAAAGGGGCATATGCATGTCCGTTAATATATTTTAAAAAAATAGTAAAGGAGGATGATGGAACCACAGGTGTTGATTAGATTTTAAAGGACAGAAACACCACCAAAGTCTTTCTTTGATGCTCTGCATGCATGTAATTACTTTTTCTTCTCACTTTCTTTTCTTTACCTGTTCTCTTAATTAATATTTATTGATTGTTTTGTTTTTTGGGGGGTTTTCCTCCCTTCACTCCCCAGATTACTATTCGTTTGTCAACAGTTAACAATTGCAATATATATATATCCACCTCTATATCTATATTTACATCTATATTATATATATGTCCATATATCTACATATCTGTATCTATATATCTATATATATATAATGTAGTGCTCCACTTACTTGTCAGATTACAGACAAATATTTGACAGCATTTACAGACTGTATGAGGCTATGGACATGTTTTTTTACAAAATACTTTTAGTGAAGTCTTTTTTTTCCACAGTAATGGAAATAATTTCTAGTATGTAAACTATTTGTTATCATTAATCTACTATATAGAAGTCTATCATCCTGGATGTTGAATTGGATATTAATCAAACACATTTTTGAGAGATGAAAGGAATAGCACAATGTCTTATCCAATTCCAAAAAGAGAATCACTACAGATTAAGAAAAAACAAACAAACACAGAGATCAAAGAGAATAAAGTCTGTTAAAAGGTCATTTAAATCCATTAATTTAACCTAGCTGGTAAGTATAAAGGTAATGAACCATAAATCAGAGCATTTTATGCGTAAACAAAAAAAATAAAAGTACCATCTGCCTTGTTGCAGGATTTGCACAAGTCAGATTAGATTGTACTTTTTACCAAATATCAATTCATGTTCTTCTAGATGCAAAGTACTTTGTTCTTATTTCTGAACAGTCATACTTGTGTTACACAGTAGCATAGAACACTTAAGAAAATCCATGTTAAATTAGAAGAATATGGTGATATGGTTATGTCTTTTGAACTCAGTCAATAAATATACAAATACACATACTTAATCATACATACATAATAAATATACATCAGATTTCTGTGTTATTTGTAGGCTCTCAGCAGTAGCTTCAATTCAGGAGTAAACTGCCCTCCATTATGTATTAGCTAAAAAGACAGACATTTATATGGAGTAGAGGACATCTCTAGGTTCCCTCATATAACTTGTTTATAGGTCTGTATCATTATTTGGATGCATGGGATATACAGGAGAGGCATTAATCATTGGACTGAGAGGAAAGAAGTAACAGTGGGATTTAGCTAGTGCCAGAAGATAGATTAGCTCTCTTCTGTAGACTCTAGTTTTGATATCTGACTGCTGAACACAATTCTTACCCTGTATCTCTAAAATGCTTATCGCTACTGTGTAATGTTTATCAGCCTACTCAGTCTCTGCAAAAATTTTAAGTACAATAATATTTAGCTAGGAAAGTTAAATTATAATGAATCATGGAGGGACACGAACAATGCAGATATTAATAATGCTATATTCTGAGAAAGAACAGAGATATTGTTTCTAATTAATTTATTCCAGCCACATCATTCGCTCTTTTACAGTTGCAATTCTTCCTGAACTTTCACTGAAGATGATTTCTTTTGGCTATTCATCATTTCTTCCAGATAAATTAAAATGCAAGTAATTTTATGTACAAGATGTAACTTTTCTGAGCTTCTTATTTATTTTTAAGTATTGTATATAAGATCTAAACAGTTATATTTGAATATTTTTTATATAGTTTTCAATATTCCTCTTTCATTTCTCAATTAAGAAAAAGCAGGTGGGCCATACCTTCAAAAATGCCATTATATAACTTCTTCTTGTATTAAAAACAAAAAGCTGTTAAAAATATATATAGTGAAGAGGACTTGCAACTAGGAGCTAGGGCATCATTCTTCTGCAGGATCTCTAGCTGTGTTCTGACAATTTTTGCCAAGTCCTTTCCAAGATCTTCTGCAGGAATAAGCATGACTGGTATATTTTTATATCTGTCTTGTGTTGGTAGCTTGTTCTCTTAAATACTTGAAAAAAAAAAATTTGAGAATCTGCTTCTCAAAGAGAGCAAGCATAAGGATTTAATTAAACCCAGTAGATTCGTAAACTACCTACCAGAAACGAATATCCTAAAGATAGCATGTTCAAGTATTTTGAGGCACAGATAATCTTGCCTTTGACAACTGGAACAGTTTGCTGATGGAGTCAAATAAAAAGCAGTAGCTACATATCAGTGAATATGAGCAATGTACTTTCAATGTTGCACTAATCAAGTCCTCAAATTTGTGAACCAAAATTAATGTTCTACCAGCAATGTTCAAATAATAGTTCATATGATGTTTAAAATGAGAAATATTCATGTTAATTGATTGATTTTTCCCTCTATTGTTCAATATTTTTATGTAGTTAGCCCCTGCACTTTGACTTCATCTGTATCTTCCAAAACAGGGTACAAATTGTTGGTACGTTTTACAGAAGAAAAAAAAAGAATCATCCTGAATTCTTTATTATTATGTTTTAAATTGTTCAGTGTGAAAGATTTTTCTAAAAGTACTATCTTCAAAACTTATAAATATATATCTTGTTCAGCAGAAACAGATAAAACTGCTGAGAACAACAAATAAGTGTAGACAGACTGCTCCCCCCACACTACCTGACTTTCCAAGACTGAAATGTAACTTCAAGATTGTCTTGAACTTCTAGTGTATGTTACACTGCTGCTTCCAACTCCACAAAATTTGAGAAATTTTTTAGCAAGAAGTCCATCAGAGCCAATGCACACCTCTAAACATTTATAATTGTATGTCAAGACATGAAGATTGATCAATATTCATAAATATGATGAAAGGCGCTACTTGTGTTGCTCACTTAAAGGATCAAAACCAGCACAAAGTTATTTTTGCTGCCTTGACTGAGTAAAGAATTACTGCCACTAAGAACACTTCTTTTGGAGGTCAGAAGCTTGGAAATCCTAAACTGACTATCTGCAATTTAGAGAATTTATAAGGAATTTAACTTAATTTTTTTTTTTGTTTGCTAGACTTAATAATTTTTTCAAATAATTTTAATTTTAATTCATAAAGAGTGAATTAGAATAACAAAATTCTTAGAAACAGTGTCGAATTAGAAAATCTGATACTTTTATATATTTTTATATATATTCTATATAATCTGCTATCAAATCTATAAGTATAAATAAAAATACAAACCCCATAATAAATAATCTAAATAATCTAATTAATCTAAATAATTATCTGCATAATCTAAATAATCTGCTGTTGGGGTTTGGGGAGTTCCCTTTTTTTTCTCTTGAGGAATTTTCTCCCATATATGCTAACGAGACAACAAATGGCTGGGTACTTGGGAGAAACAAAAGAACTGGCCACAGAGAAGAGGAGCCCATCTGGGGCTACTGTCCTCACCTGGGTGTGTGCTGGGCACTCGGGACTTGGTGCGGGGACGGGGAGACCACTCTCGTCAGCACTGCGGGTTTCCTGCTGGTCTTCCTCTCTGCTGGAGAAACCCCGGGATCCCAAACCTGTCCTTCCCTGCCCCTCTGGGAACTGAGCTGCAGACCCTGCTGCCTCAGCCTTCGCTGCTCTGCAGCCCTGCCCGTCCTGCCTGCCGAGACCTCCGGGGATCCCTACCACAGCTCCGCAGCTCGATACATCTCGCCTGCCACCCGGAATTTGTGCTCCTACTGCTGCTCCAGCCCGCCTGGCCAGGAGAGCTCAGACAGACCCCAGGATCAGCTGCCCAGGGAGGTGTGTGAAGCCTTTCTTCCATCCCTGCCCGGATCCCAGGCCGCCATCACTGCGTGCTCCCCGAGCTCGCTCCGGAGCGCCCCCTGCAGCCGCGGGGGAACCATCGCACCTGCCCTGCTCACCGGGAGCCGCCAGCGCCCCTGCCGGCTGTGACTGGAACTGCACCAAAGGGGAAAGGGCCTGACAGCCGAGAGAGGCTGCACTGGGTTTGTGGTTCTGTTTGCTGTCACCACTGTAGTTATTGCTGTTTGTTTGCCTGTTTATATATCTGTATTTTAGTAAAGAACTGTTATTCCTATTCTTTATATCTTTGCCTGAAAGCCCCTTAATTTCAAAATCATAATAATTCAGAGAGAAGGGGGTTGCATCCTTCACTTCAAGGGAGGCTCTTGTATTCCTTAACAGACATCTGTCTTTTCAAACCAAGACATCTGCATAATCTAAATAATAATCTAAATAGTCTACATAATCTAAACAATATAAATAATATAAATGATATAAATGATATAAATGATATAAATGATATAAATGATATAAATGATANATGATATAAATGATATAAATGATATAAATGATATAAATGATATAAATAATATAAATAATATAAATATGGAGTTCTCTTATTAATGCATCCAGTTTGGTGTATTTATTAGTAAGTTCTCTACTAGCAGTACTCTTCTAGAAAATACTGTTCTAGATTGTCTAGTATTACTTTTCCAATAATACACAAAATTTCCAAGTTAATATGACATAAAAAAAATAAAGTTCCAAATTGACAGCCTCTTGGATGATAGGACTAAGATTGCCCTATTAGAGCAGAATAAGTAAGGCCAATTGACTTCTTGAAATTCAACTTGTAGACTACTTCTATAAACATTGTCCTTGGGAATCAAGCTTATCATCCATAAATTCTATCAGTTTAAAACAGAGTGTGAGCATGAAGACATTCTGTGCTCTGTGTGTAACACAAAGAGTTGATGTGTATCCCAGACTATGGATATTTTTCTCTTATGTTCTGGTTCTTTTTGTCCTTTCTCTCTCATTTTTCTCCTGGAAAAAAAAATCTATTTTTTGTCTTTTGTTTAATTGGGCTTTTAAGGTACACACCTTCTGTTCATTGTGGACAACTCTAAACAAATCATTTTTAATACAAAACAGAAAAGACCAACCTTCCTATGCTAATCTAACATTTTTTTCTCTTATGGCAATGATTTACCTCTTCATTTCTGATAGGTAAATCTTCTGTATTTTACATAGAAGTGGAGGACAATGGAAGACAGTAATAAGCCTTGAACCAGATCTCTGCAAAACTGTGATGTGGAATTGTTATCAACTGGACTGAGCTTTAGACTAAAATGCAAAATATTATTTGCATTTATGTTTATGTTGCTGCTGTCTGTATAAAGAAGACTTCAACATATAAAGGAAAAGTATAAGCAAGCGAGAGAGAGACTTCTTACCAAGGCCTCTATAACAGGGTAAGGGACAGTAGGTTTAAACAGAAAGGGTAGATTTAAATTGGACATAAGAAGACATTTTTTATGGTGAAGCTGGTGAGACACTGGACCAGACTGCCCAGGGAAATTGTGGATTCCCCATCTGAGGTCAGGCTGGATAGGGCTCCAACAGGGGGCTGAGGTCATCAGTCATTTTCTCTGCTGCTCCTTCCTCCTCAAAGGGAGTACTCCTCACACTCTTCACCTGCTCCAGTGTGGTGTCCCTCTCATGGGAACCAGTTCTTCACAAAATGCTCCAGCATAATCCCCTTCCACAGGGTGCAGTGCTTCAGAAACAGGGTCACAATTCCTCCTAGCAAACCTGCTCCAGCTCCATGATTCTGCAGATCCTTGCCAGAGGCCTGCCCAGAGTGGGCTTCCCACAGGGTCACAGCATCCTTTGGGAACCTGTCCAGTGTGGGATCCTCTAGGGGCTGCAGGTGAAATTCTGTTCTAGCACCTGATGCGCCTCCTTCCTCTCCTGCATCACTGACCTTGGTGTGTGTAGAGCTGTTTCTCTTACAGATTCTCACTCTTGTGATTCCACAGCTTTTTCCTTTCCTTCTTAAATACATTATTCCTGAGGTGCTAACACTGTTACTGGATAGGTTCAGCCTTGGCCAGCAGAGCTGGCATTGACCCCATCAGACCTGGGGGAAGCTTCCAGCAGCTTTCACAAAGCCACCCCTGTAGGCCCACTGAAAAAACTCTGCCATGCAAACCCAATGCAATGGTGCTTGTATCAGTGGCCATATTCAACTAGGGTTATTTTATTGTCAAAATCCATGTAAAGATGGACTGGTAAAAAGGGCAATAAATGATTGGCATATGCTCTTAGTTTCAGTTATAGTTTAGTTTCTGTCATAATTCAGTGAAGTTTTGCTGAATGTCACTGGATGTCAGAAATGACAAGACTGTTAAAACCAAAGCCAAATCCCAAGATGCAAACTGTGACATCAGGGTTCATAGCATTGGCCACCAAGGGGTCTGTTTGATCTTCTGGAACATAAACTTTGGCTTCAATTTTCATTGAAGTAGGTGTTGTTTTTATCATTTTTAAACTCTTAAAAAAAGGAAAAGGTAAAGAAATTCTTCAGCAAAACCTGTCACTGAGAATAGAACAGCAGCATGAGCATCCAGATAAAGGATTTATTTGTCATGTTATAATACATACTGTGCACCTAACATAAATACTCTCCATGGTTAAACATTTCTATGTATGAAGCCTCATCCCCCCAAATAAGTATGTTATGATGCAGTTTCAAAAAATGTAATTAAGTGATAACTTATTCTTTCTCTTAAATAAAGCAATTAATTTCTTCTGCTGAAGTTTATTCAGTACCGAGGGCACTAAAAGTGGGTAGTCCTCCTATCTAAATAACTTTGCTTTTGTATATGAAATCAAATTGTTTGTAAGTGTTTAATAGAAAATTCCAAAATGTTAGTGTGACAATCCTTTGAAAATTTTTGGCTAAATAGAATTTTTTACTTATTTATTTTTCCGTTGCAATACCTTAAATTTGCTGCATTTTTAAAAATTTGTATTAATTAATCATTCTGAATCTTTACATAAATTTCTCTATTTATTTACACTGCTAAGTTTTGTTATATTCTATAATTACAGGCAAATTATGTCAATAATAAAAGAAAAAAAAAGATAAACCATGTTAGTAGATCTAATTAGTTCTTGCTTATCATTACACTATTTACAAGAAATGTATAACATTCACAATATCTGAAGTATAACAAGAATTCTTACATTATTTCTAAAGAAATAATACAAGGAATTTACTAGAGAATGGATCTCTGACATACATTTTTAATACATTTTCATCATTATCTTTCCAGCACATAAAACAATTTCTTTCTCCATGGAAATAATCAACAAAGTGAGATCATACTGAAAATCCAAAAATTTTAAAATTTTATTTCTTTAAATGTTATTATTTTAAAGGGACACCTTGTGAATGCAGGCAAAAATACACAATGATTTGATCAATAGGGTAATACTAAAGGTCACTGACAAATATATTTAGTGTTTTTTTACCTTATCTGTAAAAGGTGGTCATGTAACCACTGTTCTAATTTTAGATGCTGCTTTTGTAAAAGTCATGAATTTCTATGGATAAAAGTGAGACAGAGTTTGTAGGACAAGGTAATAACTTCTATATAAATAAAATAGCTTGAAGGGGGGGAAGAGAGAAGAAAAATAAAGATTGAACAAACAAATCTTTCCACTTCTCTAAAGTCAAGACGAAACTTAAAGCCAAAAATATTTTTAATTTAAATTAATTATGTTAATTGATTAGATAATGTAAAGATAAAGATGGCTGGCAATTGCAACATAAAGCGGAATGTTAGGAAAGGTAGAAAGGGATACATTTTCTGTATCTTTACAAGGCTCTAGACAATTTTTCAGAGCAAAAAATAATAGCTTTATGTCAACTGACTGTCAGTTGAAATACAAGTTATATTTTGAAAATATACCGAGGCAGGCTTTCCTGAGAACTTCTAAGCAATTAAGCTAGATGGTTTATCAGAAATAGTGCCAAATAACAAGTGTTTTTCTATTGACTTCACAGAGGTATGAATCTGACCAGTCTCTGGTTAAAAGAAGCAGAGGAATTCCTGTTCCTAGCATGAGCGGGTACCAGTAGAGAAGAGCTCTGTCCTTACTAGAGCTATTTAAGCAAATTTTCAGAAATTATTTAATAAAACGACTTCCCCAAATCATTTTAAATTATTTTAAGAATGCAATATAAGCCGACAGAAAGGCTGAGGGGCATTTTTTAGCATGCTATTCCAATAACTTCTTGCTATCAGTTCACTGATCCCTTTCTGCTGCCTTTTTTCCATAATGACCTTCATGATGTCGATAATTATACACAGCAGAAACCTTAGTTACAGATAACGACAGTGAGTCTTGCTGATTTTTTCTGCTTTCAGTTTACTTTGTTTAATGTGAAAATACTATTTCTCATCACTTTTTACTTTTTTTTTAATTCTGTCACTACTCCTGTGCTGTCTGACCTGCAGACAGGTCTCCGGCATAGCTTTTCCTAACGTGCTCTTCCTCACCTCTTAAATTTCTCACCTAAGATGATTTTTAGTATGACAAACTTATCCAACTCAGTGTCCAGCCCTACTGTAAAAACTTAAATGCTCCTTCTGCCAGGTGTAGTAGTATGCCTGCTAGGCCCTGCCAAGGCCCTCCATGCTTTGGTCTGCACTGTCTGCCCACAGTCCCTTATGTGGGAGTCCACAGTCTCTCCAGGGGAATAGAACCTTTTCTACAGAAAAGATTTGTAATTTGATTAAATAAAGGACCCTCATATGGACTCAGAGCCTCTCCTGCCTGAGGAATATGCTTGTATTGTTGCACTGCAGAGAAAATACTTGTGAATGCACAGCACAGCTTTTGCACGTGCATGGCTCAATTACGAGAGATTCCTTATCTCTGTACTGAACATATATGACTTCTTTTGGGCTGTAACAAAGGGCTCAATATCAGAGAGAGAGTTGTAAGGCAATCTTAATTAATTATCTTAAATAAGATTAGATTTTCAGTTAATAAAGATATCATCTAAATATTCCAGGATTTCAGAAACCTAGCAAAAAGATGGAAATAGATATTTCCAATATAAGAAGGTAAAATATTTTCCAAAGAGTTTTTTTTTTAATGCTTTTCATGTGTGCACAAATATGAGACTTTCACAATTATTGATTTAATGTTTTTATATCTCATGCAAAAATGTGATGTTTCTAGCAAGTCTGTGCCCTCTAGTACCATACTTTGGTTTCTAGCTCAGTACAGACTCAAAAGTGTTAGTAACACTTGTGTGTCACCAACTCCCTTTGTCTATAGGAGTAACAGAACCAATAGTGTTTTTCATCCCTACAGTGTCATTGGAAAATAATAGTTTTCAGAGGATTTTGTAGGAGTCTTCAAACAATCCTGCTCGTTCATCTATACCCATAAGCAAAATTCAATTCTTAGTAACATTACTAATATTTTGTATCAAGTTGTACCACAAAATCTGTAGCATGGCATGCTTTTTCAATAAAAACAGACACATCAGGGGAAAAAAATCCACCCTATTTTCATTTATCAACCTCTGCATTATTACTTAAGAGAAATAGTAAAAGCAAACATTGAATCTGTAGCTGCTTAAAACAGAAGATAGCTGACTACAGCACCACAAAAACTGCCTTCAAAAGTCTAAAACTAGAGGAATTCAGACTACATAAAGAATTTTTAAGAGTGGAATGCCAGGGAGAAGTGAGGGACTGAAGGGATGGGAATCTGAGAGCCAAGGCTGGCTCTGTGCAGGCCATTTCCCTGATGATGGTGGGGGAAAATCCTGCAAGGACTGAACACAGGGGCAGAGCTGAGTACAGGTGACAGGGTCCGTCAGTATGGCTAGCAGTGAACCAGGTTCAGGATCTCACCTGGGAGAAGAAGAAGAAATCAGAGACAGATGAAGGCAAGCCAAATCATAGTTCTGGGGGTATATGCAGGGGATCAGGACAGGGCTGCAGACTGGTGCTTCTACAGCATTGTTTGGGGAGATGCAACGGCCCTAGAGCTGAGAGGAGATGGTGTCCTAGGTCTGAGTGCAATGGTGTGTGAGAGCCCCAAGTGAAGCTCTTAATGCCTTTGAGGCTGTGACAAGACACTCTAATTTCTCTATTGCTTCAAGATCTTTTCAGTGATATTGGTATTGTAACTCAGCCAGATGTGTCACGTATTGTTTTTTCAAACACGATGCCCTTGCTGACACAGCTTTCTAGGCACTTACAATTCTGCTTCACTGGAATTAATATATATAATTAGAGCAACATTTATAAAATTAAATATACTGCAAATTGATATCTCTGGGCCACTTTAAGATGAGACTGAAACTAATATTTAATGCAATAGTACACAATTGATCCAGTTTAGAAATGGTGGTGTCTTTTAATTCTTGTCTTATTGATCATGCACCAGATAAATTCAAAAACTTTTGCTGAGATGCAAAGATGAAACCTTTGCACTGGAGAAACAATTTCCTCAGCCAAGTGACGTTCCCTAAAGATAACAACATAAACTTTTTATGTTTTCTATGACTTTGAAAAAAATAAAAATAAAACCAATGCAGAAAACCCTTCTGATAATATGAAAAGGTGTTAGAGCTACTGCAGTCGTCCTGGGTATGGAGGGAAAGAGCGGTGGCGTTTCTAGCACTGTCTAATTCCATATGACCCAAGTCGCAGTGGGGCTGTGGTTTCAGCAGGAAGTACTGGGGGGCTGGAAGAGGAAGGGTGTCCATCTCTTTGTCGGGCTGTTTTTGTGGGAGGTATGTGCCAGGCCAGGATCAGGACTGTGTGGCTGCTCAGCACTGGGATAAATCTGCCCACTGCAGCCCGCACCGACACCCACAGCCCCTGGCTGCTGAACGGGAGCTGGGCCGGGGCTGAGCCCTGCTGGGCAGCGTGGAGTGAGCAGCTTGTCTGCAATACTCCTCATTTGAAGCAGCTGCCCAGGTTTTATTTTGTCCCTGGTTGCCATCGTTTCCAGACTGGGGAGAGGAAGGTGAGTGGGAAGAGCCTGTCTGTCACGCTGCCTTTGTTCTCCTGGGCGCCATGTGATGGGCAGTGTGGGGACAGATGGCATTTTGCCTTTGTCTACAAAACCATGCCAGGCTCTTCCTCTCTTGTCCCCATCTCTTTCAGAAGTGTTTTTGTTTGTTGGGTGGTGAATACCCACTTGTGGGTAGAGCATTGCCCTCTTCTATTGGTATTGTCATGTTTATTGTGAGTTTCTCGGGAAAATGTGATTCCCACTCGGGGTCTGTCCTCTTCTGTTGAAAAGGGGCAAGGGAAAAGGTCCAACTTGAGTGAGGTCAGTTTTTCTGTTGGGTTTTAAACCAGACTAGCAGTCATATTTAGTGTTGCCTTAGGGTTTCTTTTTTATAAAAACCGTTTGTTGCTGCCTGCCTGAACATTTTGTCACCTTATTATGATGTATTAATCTTTTAATACATTTTTACAAATGCTTGTTGTATAAGACACTCTATTAATGTCTAGAATTTATAGTGTTCCTTCATGTTGACCTTTTTTATTTTCTTTTTTAATTGACCTTAAGATAATTAAAAGGAATGAGGATGAGTAAGATATTCTTAGTCAATGCTTTTACTGGCACTTTCTAATGCAAGCTCCAAATAGCTGTATTTTATTTTAAGTACAATTTAATAAAATCCAGATCAGACTTTGTTTAAGTTTTATATGAGATTGAATTCTGTAATTCTCTACTGTAATTCTCTACTTTCAAATACTCATTGGGAGAGGAGAGAAGGTGTTTGGGTTTTTTCAGGTATCCAGATACATATTTAAGCTATTCTGTGTAATTTATGACCAACATATATGGTTAATGCCTTAATTTACAGTCAAAAAGTTATATTAAAATATCTGGATTTGAAAACTGGGCCTTGAAATTCCTTTGTACTTCATATATGACATTCATTCTATTTGATGTTACACTAAGACCTCACAAGGATTAATGATCACATTAGTGCATGCCTGTGTGTGGGTTTACAGTTCTCCACCTAGGTCTCAGTGTATTTCCTTCCCATTAAATCCCTTTATTATTTCTTTGTAACCTCCTCCTACTCATTTTCTTCTTGTTGTTGTCACTGTATCAGGAACAGTTCAGGAACTTCTTCCAAATGCTAACTGATCAGAATTCATATTTAAACACAGGTCTTTTAAAGATGCCTGTCTCTGCTTTATCTGACAAGGTCTGTTTAGCGTTCAAATATCATTTCTGATTTTGATATGTCTTGATCTTTGATACTGTCTGCATTTTCTTGAAATGTTATGCTCAGCTATATCCATACAGTCTTTTTTACATATTTGATTGTGACTATGCTTCCAAAATTAATCTATTACTGTCAAGGCAATCGCTACATAAGGAATACTAATATAGGCATTCCTAAAATGCATACATTTGCCTATGACTGAGTGATTCAGAGTGTTTGCTGTTTAGATAATTAAAGCAGCTGAAGGATGGAGAGAGGTGCAGAGAAAGGTGATTCAGCGTTGTAACAGTCTGATTAGTGAGACTGCACCAATTAATCATCAGAAATGTTACCTATAAGTATAATTTCCTATTCATCTGAAATGCTTTCCCCTGCAATAAATGCCTTTTCCACCAGGTTGTGGCAAAAATAGAATGGGAAAGACAAAAAAAAACTTGGTTGGATTTTGCTTGGGACAGTTATAAATACCTGAGGATATGATAGTCAGAGGCAATAAGTACAATAGAATAGCAAAGAAGTAGCAACACAGGGATATATAATAATATTTATGAGACTTTTCTAGAAATGTATTCAGGACATGCTGGTCCTGAATGCAGAACTAAGCATCCATTTTAGTCAGTGAAGTATCAAAAACTAAACCAATTACATACTAAACCACACCGAAAGTAAATGAGGAGTAGTTGTCGACCTGAGGAGCTACTCTGTCTTTTGCTTATTTCTTCATTATTCCTTGCCTAGAAGAAGGAACAGGAAGGCTTATATGTTTAGAAGATAAATGTAAGGAGTAAAAACAATAGGCTTGATATATATTGAGAAAGGGAGACACTTTAACAAAGAAATGAAGTTGAAGTCCAGTCTCCAAAATTTTTGCAGTATTTTATAGGCTGTATATAGGCAGTAGAACTTCTCTAGCCTGTAATATCAGTGAAAGAAACAATACCTAATGTGCTTTTTTTATTGAATTCAATATATTTAAAGTAGGTTCAGACAATATCAAAACCCTCTTGGGAATTTAAATTTGTCTCTAGGCTCTGTCGAAAGGTAACAGCTGAACTGAAACACATAAATGTTTAGTGACTCTATTAATTAGATAAAAAGGCTCATGTGAAAATAAAAGTAGCCAAGGTGCTTGCAACTCTTGCTGATCTGGAATGACAAGGCTGACCAAACTGCAGATCCCCCTAGCTAAAATATTAATGTAAGTTTGGAATTCTTTTCCTGGGATGTGACTGCCTACATTCCATGGTCTTGTTTCAGAGACCTTAATCAGATGCTCAGAACTTTAGCTGACAGACAAGAGACACAATATGATGTTATATTTAATATCAAATAAGTCTAATTATTTCAAATCTCTCCTTTTTCCTGGTTTGTGTGGCAGGCTGCAAGAATTTTCAGCTTGTCATAACTTGTACTGTGTAAGATGCTGAACTGCATGACATTTTCTATTAATTTCCAACACAATACCTCCTCCTTGTATGCAGTCCCTTATTATACAAATTCAAAGGTTGTTTGTCAATTATTTAAAGGACATCTGTTTAAATTAAGAATATGCTTAGAAGAAACAGTACTGTCTTCCAGTTTAACAGAGCTCCTGTCTAAAGAGTTCATCTTGCTAATGTCATAGGTTGCCTTCAGTTGCCTCCCTGATCTCCTGGCTTCCTGCAGGGTCAGAAATGTGTCATTTCTCTGTACTTCATTGTCAGAGAAAAAAAAAAGAGAGAGGAAGAGATACTGATACACATGAGCATTTTAAACCTTGCATGGAACTTTATAACAATTCTATGCTTTCTTTGCAATTAGAGTCTATGTAGCAATCTAATGAAGAATGAGAAAGAAAAATCAATATTTCTACTATTTTATTTGCCTTCTGGCCATTTCCTAACTGTTTTCATCAGCTACCTCAACTTTATGGATTTGACTTAAAATTTACATAACCCATCAAGGAAGACTAGCAGGATATAATACTCAGAGAGTTGTATAAATAAGTGAACTGATAATGAGGGTTGGACAAGAGGTTGATTTGACTTAGGCCTCTTCTAGTTCTGGCAGGGATATGTTTGCTGTCCGTGTGATCAGCAGAAGTGGCTGAAGTTTAGTTCTCTGTACAAACCATGGGACAAATGTGCATGTAGAAATGCCAGTGAGCATTTCTGGAAAACAGTGGATTTACTGTGATGCCAGGCAGTGACTGCTCAGTTTGAAGACTAAACAATTTTTTGTGTTCTCTGATTTAGTGTCAAGACCTTATAAGAACTCTGGTTGTTACCATATGATATATGCATAAAATAAACTCAACTGGATTTCCAAGTTTTACTGCAGTTATCATCAGAATTTTTGATACATGAGGCTTTACTGGGGATGGCTGGAACCTTCTGATCATTGACTAAGAAAATCTTATTGCAAGGAAGCTCTGTACTGAGCAAAGTGGTGAATGTAGCAAGGGATATTCAAAGAACTTAAATTTAGGAAAAGTACTTATCTAGTTGGGCAAGAACTTACGGTATTTTTTAGTTTGCTCTTCTGGGATATCATTCTTTTTTCTGCATTCTTCAGGTTGCAATCTATACTTTTTTCCCACTGGAAAATGGCCAGTCAAAAATGTTTTGGCTGCCAAAGTATTTGACATTTATGTCAGGATAGATATTAGTAGTGACAGGTTAGACTAAAATGTGAGTGTAGTCATTAAACCCTCATGTTAGGGCAAAACCAAGAAAGATGATTGAGTTAGTACTGTAAGGTAGGACTAAGGACTTTCTGCATGACATCTCTACAGTCACAGCAATGACAATCATTTGTTTGGGATTTCTTTGGAACAAAGAGTGCTTCATTCTGCATATAAGTTTAAATCATACACACTCATTGTCATAAATGAAGACTGATTTGATTTATTTCAGGAATACTACAGCATAAAACAACCTTAAAGTAAATATGAGAATATTTTGAGGACAACTTAATTCACAAAAAAAAAAGAAGAGAAAAGCTTGCTTCTTTTTTTATGTCTCTTTTTTTAATTTCTTTTAAACTCTTGTAAACCTTGAAATAAAAGGTTGATTTAATAGTTCTTGCAAAAAAAGTGGATGAATACCACAGTCATCAGAAGTATTAATTTAAAGGTTGATTTAAAAAAGGGAAAGGTTTGCACCCAGGCTCGCCAGTAATGAGTGATGGGATGGTGTGCCAGAAGTTGAGGAAATGAGCCCTAATGCAATATCTCAGTCTGCTTCATGAGGTGTCAGCTCCAATGTAGTACACCTGAAATGTTTCTACACTATTGCACGTAGCATGAGGAGCAAATGAGAGGATCTTCAGGCTCTGGCCCAGTTCCAGAGACTTGACATTACTGGCATAAGTGAAACCTGATGGGATGAATCCTGTGTCCTTGTTGGATGGTTACAGGCTCTTCAGGAGGGTCAGGAAGGGCAGAAGGAGCTGGGGATTGTCATTGTGTGCAATAGAAGGGTTTGAATATATGGAGCTGACAGTTGTCAGTGGCCCAGTTCAGAGTCTCTGGGTGAGAATCAATGGCCCAACAAGTAATGCAGATGTCATTGTAGGAGTCTGCTGTAGATCTCCCAACCAGGACAATGATGCTCATGAATTTGTTCTTTGAGGAACTGAGAGACACTTCCAGGTCAACTGCCCTTGTCCTTATGGAGGACTTCAACTTGCTAGAAGTTAACTGGGAACATCACACAGCTTGTACAACCTGGGCCAGAAGATTGCTAAAAAACCTGGATGACAGCTTTATGGAAGAGGACCTAAGGGAGTCAACTTGGAAACATGCCCTCCTTGATCTGCTGCTGGTCAACAGAGTGGATCTCAGGAGCAAGTAGAGATTGGCAGCTGTCTTGGCCATCTTGACCATGAAGCCTGACAGAGTTCAAGAAGAGTTTGGACAGTGCTCTCGAGCACATGGTGTAACTCTTGGGGAGGGTCCTGTGAAAGGTTAAGATTTGGACTCGATAATCCTTGTGGGTCCTTTCCAACTCGTCATATTCTGTGATTCTGTAATTAGGCAATTATCATTTGAAACTTCAAAAATTGTTTCTACACAGTAAATGTGCAGTATTAACAGTTTGGGAAAAGACAATTTAAGTGTTAATGCTGTAAGTGGTTGGCACTGTGCAACATCGCCTTGCACCTAACATAATGTCCGATTTCAGGTGACTGATATGAAGGTTCATAGCTCATGCCTATTCCAGTAAGTAAAAGGGGACAGGTCCTGTTGCTTGATAGAGAATAAATGATCCAGTATAATTCATCTCCATACAGTTGTATTGTCTTCCACAGTAAAAAGAAGGTATCTTCCTTCATGATGCCTTTGGCCTGTTCTCCTCCTGAGCCACGCTCAGGCGTTGTCTGGGAGGTTGAGGTTTGGTGTGGGATGGACCATGCAAGTGGGAGCCATAACAGTTAAACCATAGCAGCAGCTGTTCAGCAGTCTGTGCGCTAGTACAGTACCTCACTCAGCTTAATTCATTAAAATTAGGCAATATTCTGAGTTGGAAGGGACCCACAAGGATATCAAGTCCAACTCTTAAGAGAATGGCCTTCACAGGGATTGAACCCACAGTCTTGGCTTTATTAGTATCATGCTCTAACCAACTGAATTAATTACTATGAATGCCAGTTCTAAGGTCCCTTTGAATAAAGGAAGAAATTAGTGATGAAATATATTTGGCACAGTCCTTATTATGTACACAAAACATTACAAAATTCAGTTCTTCTGAACATGTAACATAAAGGAAGCCAAGCTCTTCTTCCTAGATTGCAACCCAAATTTATTTCCCCTCAGAATACTGTGCATTTTTTCCATCTTGTTTTTCTTCTCTTGCTGCCTGTAGCATTGCTCCCACATTCAGGCATATCCATAGCCATTATTTTTAATATTACATTTTAATGAAACCACTTTTTATTCCATGTACTTAGTTTTTGACCACCTTCATACTCTTCACCTTTTATGTGATGACAGCCATTGTTTCAGCTACCCTTTTATACAAAGAAGCCTAATCACATCTTACATATATCTCCAGCATAGGACAGATTGCATATTCTCCAGTTTCAAAGAGCATTGTGATTTCTTATAGCTCAGAGATATTCCTGCTGCTAGAAACCAAATTCTTTGTCATAATACATAGTTGAATGTAGACGTCTCCTATGGTTGATGTCTTTGAAAATTGCATTTCCTGCTGAGACAAGTCACTCTTTTTACTATAAATGTCTTTTGTGTGATGAAGTTTGCTTAAAAGCATCCAAGCATTTCCCAGAAGCAAGTGTTTAAAGGCAGAATGCAATAAAAAAAAGAGAATTTCAGCTGGCAAATTTCACTACTGGAAAAAAATGTCTGAGCTGTGGGACCACACATTCTAGAATATTAAAAAGACTTAATCAAGGCAAACCAGCTGTAAATTAAGGTTGTAACTCTGCAGAAACATAGGGAGACAGAAAAACAAATGAAAGCACTATACAAATCATGAACAAAACACTGACTTTTGTTTAAAATCTGAGATCAGACTAGGTGTATATAAAGTAAGATTATACAGGACCATTCACTAAAGGACTTTTTCTAAATCTGTAAGTTTTATCTTTAATAAAAAGAAGAAAATCAGTGTCATTATTGCTTCTAGGATAGTAAAGAATTTTACCAACTAGCTAATCTACTTCAGATAATTCCTATTGCAACGGCTGTATCAGGAACAAAGGATTATCACTAAGAAGAATTTCTTAACATCTCGCAAAATGCAAACAGTCCTATTGAGAGTAAGCATTAACAAAATCACTGTGATGAAGCCCAGTGATCCAATGTCCAGGAGAGAAGGACATTGTGCTCTAATAAACTTTGATCCATAATATTCCAGAGAGAAACATGGGAAAAGTGTTTGCAGGATATTTGACTGTATAATAGTTCTTTTAAGAAAATTTAGGTTGTCTGGGAAGATTATATGGTCACTTGTAGCTGCCACAAGAACACATTTCTCCCTTTGTGGATCCTACCCTACGTCAGAAGGTGCACAACTTAAAAACTGAGGCTATTCTAACACTTGTGACCCAGCCCAAAATCTTCAACTAAAATTCAGGAAAATAACACATCCACTCTTCTGAGAGAGTAGCTTAAAACTCTTTCCAAGGCCAAAATTTAAAACATTATTAGTCAAGCCTCTAATGTTATGAAAAGTCTTAATGAATACATGAATGAATGAATTGATAACAGATTTTTTTCATGACTTCCAGGTTTGAATCTTTGAGCTTCTTTGTGAGTATTCGTTTAAGACTTTTTCTGAATATAAGAGAACTACACAGTTATCTCAAAAATAGAGCCGTTTCATTGGAAGTTACCACAATTGTTTTCTAGTCCTTCTGCCTGACCACTTTAGTACTGACCAAAAGTTAAAGCATGTTATTATGGACATTGTACAAATGCCTTTTGAACAGTAACAGCTACTGATGACCTCCTTGTGATGCCTTTTCTAGTATTTGATGATCATCTTAGTAAAGAAATGTTTCCTCACATCAAGTCTGTACCTTCTCTGATGCAGCTTTGAACCATTTCCTTACACCTGCCTCTGGATATCAGGGAAAAGAGGTCAGCCTGTCCCTCTCCATTTTTCCTCCTCAGGACGCCATAGCAAATGATGAGGTCATCCTTCAACTTCCTTTTCTTTAAGCTAGAAAAGCCCAAAGTCCTCAGCTGCTGCTGACAGGATGTGCCTACCAGCCACTTCACCAACCTGGTTGCCCTTCTCTGGACTTCTTCAAGGAACTTAACATCCTCTTTAAACATCATTCAAACAATGGAAATGTAAGTTATTAAAAGATGACATTGTTGCCTAAAGATTTGTAGACCCAAATGAAACACCCCCGCACAGTAGATCCAGTACAAAAGCATATGAGTATCAGTCTTATTCACTATAATCTGCAGAAGTTGGTAGATGCATTGGAGACTAAAAATATTTTTAGACAAAAATATGGAAACTTTCTTTCATAGGACATCTCTCTTCATTAATATTCTGATTTGTCTAGACCACCAATATACTTACAATTCTACCAACAGCTGTGGAAAGTGAAGCCTAAAACCTCAACAGTCAAGAGAAATAAGAAATTAGTAGATTTCCACTATGTTGTTTCCTTGTATAAATTTATTTCATTCCTATGAACTCTATCAGTTAAAAATGTGTTGGTAGTGTTGTCTGACTTGTTCCTATGTGCAGTGTCAGATAATAAGCTCAAAGGTTGGATATTTACCCACAGAATAAGAATTGCACTTTGATTAAAGGGGTTGACTGCAATTTATCACCCACAATGTCTCATCTGTATTCTGACTGGAATTTACTCTTAGGAGACTCTGTAGCTGGTCTTGTATGGTGACTCTTTTCCAACCGTATTGTAACAAAATTGAGGTTTTCATTGATGTATGGTATTGGCATATATGGATGACAGATTTATTTTTTTTTATTATTTGAATTTAAAAGAGTAGAAATTATAAAATTAAGATATATTGGTTAGGAACAAAGAATTGCCACAAAATGTTATTTGACAGGGTATTCTCTATTCCTTCAGCCTTTTCCAGACATGGCTGGCAGCATCTCTTCCCTAGAACAAGAACATTCCCATAATGAAGCAGCAGCAGCTGGTGGAACTTGGAGAGGTTTGTTATAATTTGGCATTTTCCTCCAAGAGGCATCCAGGTGCCTTTTTTCCAAGTTCTTGCCCTCCCATTCCTCATTTGGACAGACATTATGGAATAAGTATTAAATGGATGTGAGTTTAAAAATAAAATAAAAATTGTGGTTTGTATCTTTACAGTTTAAAAATGAACTTCAACATGCAAAACCTAATCCATTTGTTTTAAAAGAGTAATGATGTTTATTCAAACTTACTTTATGTAGATATTGTTATTAAACATTATTATACCTCAAAATAAACCCAGGGTTTTAAAATAGTAGTTGATTTCATCCAGCACTTTCTAGTTACCATTCTTCGTTGGAACAGAATTGTTTAAATTTTTGACATTTTCACTCACTAAGGTTAGGAAATGTATGATAGCTATCAGAAAGTAAGATTAGAAATACAGAGAGATGTATTAACAATTCACTTTTAATGGACAGTCACTGCCTGTTGTATCAATAATGAAATGTAACTTAAATTAATGTTTCAAATGTTCAAATAATGTTTCAACATTTAGGGATACAAAGAAAGGTGTATAAAACCCACATTTTTGTAGGGCAATCTAGTCGCACTCCATGTGTATATGGTAAAAACAAACTGTCACTTTAAAAACACATGAAAAGCTTCTTTTTTAACCTTGGAAAGTTTAATTGAAGTTTTGCATCAATTAAATTTTGTCAATGTATTTGATTATCTCTACGTAGCATCTTTAGTTGAATGGCAGTCTTATACAGCATCATCTCAAGTGTAGAACTAGGGACAGTATTTGGATCAGAAATCAAACTCTCTGTAAATTAGAATTCATGAATTAGCTCTTAATGTTGCTACCTAGATAAAAGATGATACCTCATTATAATTTTGGCCCAACAAGAGGATTTCATAAGACAATGAATTTTTAAATTTTATCTTTTTCTGACTAAAAATAGAACCTATACTTGAAGGGATTGGACTTCCATTCTGGGAAAGTGATTTATTTCTTGCTTAGGGTGAATAGTATTGTTTTCAAATATATAACCATCTATTAGACAGCAGTTGAAAAGGCATTCAGGAAAACAGTAAATGAAACGTGTGTTTTACTTTTCCTGTAAGACACAGCTTCAGCTCCATGTTCTAGTCATGTTGCTATTTTCCTTCGTGAATGTTTCATCATTCTAGGAGGTGATGGTATTTTTTGTTTTCCAATAATAAATATGAATATTTTTGGTTTTTTATATATATTGAATTAGTTGATTAAATGGCCCCTAATCTGTCTTTCTCCCTTTTTTTCTTCATATTTTATGAAATAACTTGAAGTCCTCACAGAACAACCTACAAGGATGGAAAGGTTGTCAGACGTGAAGCTGATGAGAGAGAAGCAAGAGGCATTACTGGGATAGGGCCAGGGCATAGCATGGCTGATGATGATTTCCTGTCCAGGGGTGTACGGACACATAAACCAGATACAGTTTGAGGACCATCATCTTAGAATGATGTATGAAATACCAGAACTATCTAACCAGTTTAGGCTTGCCATAACAATGTGGAGCCCAGGATATTTAGCTTCCATTGCTCAAACTGTCTCATTTAACAGTGTCACGATCCAGTTTAAATCCAGAAAAGCAAAGAAAGCAAAGTGTCTGTGCATAAACTAGAAAGAACTTAAACGGTTCTAAATATTCCCAGAAATGAGATTAAAACCAAACAAGATTAAATATTGTTGCAAAAAAAATGGATGTATTTTATTTAATAGTAGAGAGGCAAAGAAATAGAAAAAAGAAGTGTGCATGGGGGTTGGGGGACAGGGAGAGGTGACAGGGGTTAGGTGGGAGCATATCAGCCATCCAAGGGTCCCAATGACATCTCATTGCTCCCCTCCATCTGGTCTGCTGGTGGTGAGGGTCCCCTGTCGCTGCCGTGGCCACGCCACTCCACACCACGGCATGCTGCCACACGCCGCCACTCGCCACAGAGTACGGAATCCCGTGGGTTGGTATCCACCTTGGGCCAGTTGGGAACACCCTCGTGTGTCCCCATGCAGGGGCTGGCCTGACACTGTCCCTTGCAACACCGAGGGTCTGTTGCATCATCCCTGGTGCTCTGGTGCAGGCTCTGGGGACCCCTTTGGGGGCCCTGTGATGGGCCCTGTCCCCCCTTCTGCTGTGGATGAGCTTCTCCCTCATGGTGAGGGCCCCTCAGCTGGGCTCCTCTGCACAGTGGAGGATGGGCAGTCACTGCAGCTCTGACGAGAGGCTTTTCCAAGATACCCAAACCTATCCTCCCTCTGCCCTTTGGTGCAGGGTCTGTGGGAGTCTGGCAGCTGATAGCCTTGGGGCTGTGGTCTCCACCCTGGAGGTGTTAAACCTGTGCTCTGTGACTGTCCCCAGCCCTAAGTTGTTACTTTATCTTATCTCCATCAGCTGGTAGTGTAAGGCCTCAGTCAGGGCCCCATTCAGGCTGTGGTAGTCTTCTCTGCAGCTTTTGTGATACAGTTTTAAAAGTCCTTTAAGAAAATGTTTAAGT
Organism: Lanius collurio; assembly: GCA_020086605.1. NCBI lineage: Eukaryota > Metazoa > Chordata > Aves > Passeriformes > Laniidae > Lanius > Lanius collurio. The sequence continues at coordinate 51,558,285 of JACBWW010000003.1, forward strand.
CAAAAACTATCATATTTTAGTCTCTGTCAAACAGTAACTCAATTATCTGAATACTATGCTAATTAGTAAATTTATTTTAGTAAATTTAGTAAATTAGTAAATTTATTCTTGGTATTTTTACCACTTCTTCACTGTTTCTTTTTTGAGATATTTGTAGAGTTGCTGATCAAATTTATGGATCTTTCACTTTTTTTGAAAAATATCTGCCACTACAAATACAACGTCTGCAGAATGGAAGAGCAAGGATTACATAAAGAGGATCCAGACATCCAAGAGTCAAAGTTAAAACTAAGAAACAATAAAGTATTACCTCTCTGAAGCATGAAGTTTTAATGTAAATGAAATAGGAACTTAGCAACTATTCTTATTCTCACACAAATTTATTAAGTTTATTTGATTAAGCTTATTTAAAATTTTTAAAAAATCATAACTGTCATAAGGACATTCTGAATATATTAGAAAAACATTAATGATGTTAATTAAATCTCTCTTATATTGTCTGTTAACACACGTGAACTTTGGAAATTTAATTCATCTTTTTTACTCCTTCCAATTATACCCTACTGAATGTCCTTGCTTAAATTGAATCTTTAAAGTGAAGTTGTATTTTCTTAAACACACATATATACCTATCTTTTTTTGTGATATTTTCAGTAACATTGGTTCTATTTCAGAAACAAATATACTGTTATTTGAAATCAATCCTTGATTTTTTGATATAATAATAGTCATAATAATATATATATATTTATTTTTACTGATTTTTTTCTTGTGACATTTTCATTACTCTCACTTGTTTCTAATATGGCGCATGTGAACAGGAAAATTTTACAGTTTTAAAGGATGTTCCACCTGGTCTTTTTCTCATTGATTATCTTATTGCTTAACCTTTTCTTTAAAAATTAGTTCTAAGCCCTTGACACAAACCACTTTTCTTAACATTTTCATTTTTCTGTTACATCATTTCCATGGTCTGTGCATTCTTGCATTTTTGTACTTGAATCCTTTTAGAAACGAAATCTTTCTGCAACAGAGCTGAAATTTCTTGCTCTTAAGTACATTCAAATCCAGGAAATATGGATGAAATTATGCAAATAGTGGGTTTCAAGTTTAAGTGGATTAATTTTAAAAATAGTATATCCCATTTTTGAGACTGATTTTCTTTACATTTTTTCCAAAGTATTTATATCAAGTAATGCTTTAGAAAATCCCTTTTTCAATTGTTTTTGCCTCTTGGATTTACTATAAATGTACATGTGCTTTGAAGAAATCACTTCCTGTAAGCCTTGTTTCTGAATCCTATATTCCTTCATAAAGAAAACATGGAACACAAAATTTGTTTATGCGTAATTCATGTTAATCTTTTCAAAGCAACTGCAGAATATAGGTTCTAATCTAATACTGAGTTTGAGATTTTTATTCTCACAATAGATTCACCTTCCTTACACCTTAGAAGACAGGAAGCAAGACATAAAACATATGATGGCACAGTTGAGTTGTAAAGATTGCTTGGATATTGGAATTGGTAATTTCTCCTAAAGTCTCTTTATGATTCTCTTCCACAAGATTTTCTCTCAGCTCAGAGGAACATAGCACAGAGAACATCAAGAGGCTCTAGGTTACAATGAAAACACCTACATCTAATTCTGAGAAGAAACTAAACCTCAAGTGTCTTAGAAATATGCATTCACTTTTGACACACATTTGGAGTGATTTATCATGCTCTCTGAAGAACTGGTCTGAACCAAATCTATTGGTTTAGATGTGGGCTGGATAATGCAGTGCTCCAAACTGAAATTACTTTTTAACAATGTTGAGAGTTGAGTCTTCACTAATGGTCACCCTTGACCTTAGATACCTAACAATAATGTATCTGTTGAGGTACATCTATAAATTTCATTTCTCCTCTTGACAAGGTGAAGATCATCATAGAAGTCATGCCTACCTTTTCCCTCACTCTTCAGGGCAGGAATGGGGTGGGAAAGAGGGATTTCATGCTGCCAAATCCCACAGAGCATGACAGAAACTTCGTGGTGTGCTTGTCAACATTTTTCTGGAAAAATTAATAACTTAAAAGGGAAAAAGGTGTTTGGAACTATAAGATTGCAGAATACACTGAAAAGAAAACTAAAAGCCTCTTTGATCAATACATGTCATACAAAACAGTAACCAAAACAATAAGGACAAGATAGCCACATCCTAAAATTGTATAACAAAGAAGAACACTTAAGCATGTTCTGGTGACTTTCCTCAAGGGCTGATATTACACCATTGCTGTTTAACATCTTTGTCAGTGACATGGACAGTGGGATCCAGTGCACCTTCAGCAAGTTTGCCAACAATACCAAACTGTGGGATGTGGTCAACACGATGGAGGGAAAGGATGTCATTCAGAGGGACCTGGACAGGCTTGAGAGATGGGCCTGTGCAAATCTCATGATGTTTAACAAGGCCAAGTGGAAGATCCTGCAGCTGAGATGGGATAATCCAAAATACGAATACAGAGAGACATGGAGAATGGATTGAGAGCAGCCCTGAGTAGAAGGATATGGGTGTCCTTACAGTGAAGTAAAAATGTCCTCACCCTTTTGAAGCATATACCTGTCTTCTATATCTTATACAAATATTTCACATAATGCATTAAATAACTAAATAATTAAATAATGCATTAAATTAAAGCACTGTTTTTGACAGTTTATAACTGAAGGAGAGAAGAGAGATTGTGACAATGTAAAAGGAAATTAGATATCATAAAACTTACTTGTTTCTAGAGCAAAAGAAGAAAAGGAATCAAAACCATGATCAAATTGGAATAGTAACTCAATGGTACTTTATAATTGCTTTCTATCACTTCCATTAGCAGTGAAGCTCCAAAACACTGATCAAAGCTGATGACTAACACATGCAGCTCAGGCTGCAGCACATTGTTACAAGTTCTCACCCTTGTAATAATTGTAGTGCGAGCCAGAATAACGATGAATACTTTTTCTTAAATGTTTTTCCAATCCAGGCAGAGAGGATTAAAATGTCTGGCAGGAATGAGCTGTATTAGAACATCAGTGTCAATAGATATATCATGGCCAGTTGCCTGAAATAGAGAAAAATGCTCAGAACATTTTACATTACTACACAATGTAAAAGCATAATTCAATGTCAAACTCCCGCTCCACAAAGAAGTAGTGTAAACCCTCAACTGACAAATTGCAAACTGAAGCTATTCTAAATTAAACACATTAGCTGATGATATAATATGCTTATGACTTTGTCTACTGTGATTTAATATGATTTGACATCAGTAAATTTGTGTTGCTATTAAAATGAAGTAGGTTAAGAATTTAAATTTTCTTTTTAAAGATGAGGATCCATTGGAACCAAAACTGCCACAAGAATGTGTGCTACAATTAACGAATTATTCATGTGGAAACAAATAAGACAAATATGACTAACAAATAGAGATGATGGGTTTTCATATTGGTTGATATTTTTGCATTTGTAAATATAAGTTTTTGACTAAAATCATTAACAAGCTAAATATGGGATTTAAAGTAAAAACTCAGCTAAAATTTTTGGACAATGAGAATTAATTCTTTGAATAGTAATAGATTTTAAATTTTTAAGCTATTTATTCACATAACTAATGAAAAAACAACTGGTTATGGCTACTTAAACTCCACAATGATTTCTAATGAATTTATAGATCAGATTAAGTTCATTTAAATCTGTGATTTTTTTTCTTCCTTCAGATTCAATTATAAACTGCTAATTATAATGCAATATGTTACTATGGGATTCTCATTATAGTTCTGGGGAATGTCATTATTTTAATTTGTAAACATAATATGGATATGTGACTTGCAAGAATTTCAAACTCTGAGTCAGTAAATCATAGAGTACACCACAGAGACTATTTTCTAAATCATCTAGAATACAACATCTAGTATAATACCTAATTTTTTGTTTTTGTAAAGAATTTGGGGGGAGAGGGAGGGGGAAATTACATAACCCATCAACATTATCTTTTAGCATAAACATGGTATTTGCTTTCCAGAATTCAGAAAAAACTGAAAGGTTTTAAGGAAGTGAATTTAAAGTAGTTTAACTAGAACTTAACAATTTTAATGAAGAAAATAGGGCTCACATTGAACCCTACAGAAATAGCTAATCAGAAAAAACACCCTCTGCCTAATACTTCCCGATATTCTACACATATCTTACTAGTTCTATTTGCATGTACAAATATTAATCATGAGGGAAAATTTGATGGATACTCTTTTAATAAGTAGTTCACAGGAATTTAATTACTTGATTTTAAATATATTTTAATTTCTTTACAGTGTGATTTTCCTGCAATATTTTTTTAGTAAAGTGTACAGAGAGAATTCTAGTATTATTTTTTTCTAAATTAAAGAATGATAAATATACTCTCATTTTCTTCAATTAATAGTTTTTCTAAAAAGTGGAATTTATTTTACCTACTTTGGATATATTAGGAATGCTCAATGTAGTATTCTTTTCTCAGTGCTAAGGGGATAAAATGATAAAATTATGATATGTATTTGCTTCTGATGCACTGGGTCAAAGAGAAAACTCATTTTTGCACAGAAAATGCATTGATTATTTTACTCTCAGTACACATCTACATCAGGTCAGATAACAAACAACCCATTATAAAATGAGTTAGTTAAATTTATACTGCATAGTTATTTCTGCCTTAAAAATCCAAATTCACAGCATTGCTTACATGGTAAAATTAAAAGGCAAGAAATCACTTACCGTGGCTTCTGGACTCATATTTAGAGATAGTTCTGTGCATAAGATTGATGTATATTGCCAAAATCACACCGAGATACTTTGTTGTTATAGACTCCTCTGTATCATGTCCAATGAATCAAAACTTTAGGGACTACAGGTCTGATATTTTTCATTATTTAATTTAGTGCCTTTTCCTTCCTCCCCCCCTCCCCCCTTTCTTTCATTTATTTCCTTTTTTCTTTTTTATCTTTCTGTTTCTATACTTCTTTCAGGGTCATGGGAGGATTAATCATCCACTTGCTGCTTTTTCTACCCCAAAATTTGTGTTTGGTCAGTTCCTGAGGAGTTTGCATTTCTGTACAGGATTTTGGTGAAGTAGTACGTCAATATTCTGTGATCCAGTTGCCCCATACCTGAAAATGCAGACACTGGGCATGTTTTGGCCAAATCTAGCTTTTCCAGATATAAAACAGCTGAATTATGCTGAATATACGTGGCCGCTTTGTTCTGTAACCACATTCACTGTGTCTAAACTTGAAGATCTAAGCAAGCTCTCAAGAGCCTAGTCTCAGACTAGGGTTCTGACTTTTATATTCTCTCTTTCCTCCTCTTCTAGCTATGCAGCCAAGCATATAAGGTAGATAAATCTGAAGTTTACTTTGAGGTGATTTTAATAGGAACAAATACTTTTTTATGTGACAGAGTGACAAAATCTGAATACAAAATATTTTATCTGAAAATCATGTGTGATGTAAGGCAAATCCACCCATACACAGGATATATGTAGAGACAGAAAAAAAGATTCAATGTGCCCAAAACTGTATTGTTATATTCATGATACACATTCTTTTTAGATTTCATTCCTTTGCTTGTGCTCCTATATAAATAAAGCTAATGTTTCACTTGGGTCTTCAAGCTGAATCACACTGACAAAAAGCAGAAGGTTGCTGTCCTTTCTTTGCCATCCACAATTATCTGTCTCAAAATATTACTGCCATTCACAGTAGTTAAGGGCAATTTCAAGTGCAATTGTATCTGAAAATGCAACAAAGAAAGATAATTTGTTGTTGCTGCTCCTAAAGGGAACTGACTTGAATTGCTGTCTGGAATGCTGTATCAACAGAAGTCTTTTGCTTTAATTGGTAGCTCATAGAGTCTTAATAAAATTGCCTGAGTTTGCAAGAGCTGTAGCTTACATGACCAAAGGAATATGAAAAAGTATGTGAATCTATTTTAATTATAGACATGGTACTTGCTACCTGAAGATAGGTTTTTTGTTTTGAAGTGATTAATGGAGTTAGAAGCTTGCATCCTGTGTGTCAATATACTGAGCAGGACACAAACTACCTACAAGATTTTCTTAATTCTAGTTATTCTTCCTAGTAGAAGTGAAATTCACCTACTGAAATAGAAATAAACCCCATAAAAATTTGAAAATTTACAGTGTCATAACTGTATTGAGTAAAACTAGACACATATATGCAAATTGCCCATCTTTCTGCAGAATGAATGGATTTGATCTAATATATTGATTACAAAGTGATTTAATGGTAATTTGGTTTCTCAAAATACATGGATAAATAAAGAGTAACAGTACTTCTAGCTGCAGATTGATGAAGTTGTTTGCTATTTGAAAATCATGGTCACAGAACCACAGAACCTGCTCAGGTAAGGCTCCCTGGAGTGCATTACTCAGGATTTTGTCCAGAGGACTTTTGATGTCTCCAGGAAAGGAGACTCCACAACCTCTCAGGGACACCTCTTCCAGTGCCTCACCACTCTCACAGCAAAGAATTTCTTCCTAACATCTAATCTAAACTTACTCTCTTTCAGTTTGAAGCCATCCCTCCTTGTCCAATCTCTATATGCCATTGTCAAAAGTCCCTCTCCCTCTTCTTGCAGACTTCCTTTAGCTACTTGAAGTCTGGTATATCATCTATTGCCTTTCAAATTAAAGTTATTCGATCAAAGAATTTTTAAAGTATCAACCTTGCAAAATCCTAGCATATCAATAACATGAAAAGTAATCTAGCTGACATTTCTGATTACAGAGAATGAAAAGCAGTTCAGTGGAACAAACTCAGTCAGTGAGGCAGGTGGTAGCAGCAGCAGGAAGTTCTGTGGCTGAGTGTTGGAATGAATTAGGAAGAGTGTGGCCAGAAGGTTGAGGGAGGTTACACTCCTCCTCTGCTCTGCCCTGGTGTGACTGCATCTGAAGTACTGTTTCCATTTCTGAGTTGTCCAGCTCAAGAAAGAAAAGGAATTGTTGGTAGAGGGTCCAGAGCATCTTTTAGTATGTCTGTAACTGGGTTCCAAAGCAGTCAATGTTTTTAGCCAGAGCTTCTGTCACCTCCTCTTTAGCTCCTAAAACAACAAAGAATTCTAAATTTTTAAAGCCTATGTTTTAGAAAATCAGTGGGGATAAACTATTTTGTAAATGTCTCTCCCCTTCCTTCTTCACAAAATACGTGCCTCAGGTCTCACTGTCAGACCAACATCTTCTGGTGAATTCCTAGACTGGAACATCATTCCCAAGCACAGGGATATCTGTCTCTGACTGTCTCTGGGGTGAAAAAGAGTTATCAGAATCAATGCCTTGTCAAACATATATGTGTCAGTCAGCAGAACTGAGAGCATAGCTAGTCTCAGTGCTCCTCTGGAATACCAATTTAAGACATCTTTGATTGAAAAAAATTCTGATTTTTTGAAGGCAAAAACTTCTTACTGGATTGTCTGTTGAGATGGTGCAGTTATTGCTTTGGTTTCAGAATTTTTTTCAAACAGCTATATCAGTTTGCATTTTTCTAACATGAATTTCTTTTATCTGCCCAGGTTTTTAATGTGACACACTGTTTTTACTTTTGCAGTTGACATTTTAGCATTTTTATGAAATTTCTGTAGTTTTAAATGAGTGCTTTTTACAAAATCTCTTTATTTCATATATGTGTAATACTCTTCACTGAGAATATTTTTCAGATTGTTATTACTTCTGTCTGGAGGAAGGTTGTCTAACCATTAAACAGACAGCAGTCTTAGTTACCTTGTGACCAGCCCCCTATAGAGTCAGGTGGACTTTCCAGTAGTAGAGTAAATTAATAATAGGTACACCTCAATTTTTATATTTCCAATTTATTTCACACAATATGTAAGTTAAAATTTCCACCATCTGTGTTCAACCAAGTTACTTATCTGTATTTTTAATGGAAAACAATTTTATTTTCACTTATGTTGAGCATAAGGCTTTCAAAAATACATATGGAAAGGATCACATGTAGACATGGATCACTGTTGACAATAATAAATTTTCTCTCATCTGTCAGAATGATACTGCTGTCCTGTAACTGGATTGTAAAGTTGGGATTTGTTGGCTTTTTTTTTTTTTACTTTTACAAAATGTTTTGCTGATAGCAAAGATACTTCTGCTTTCCTAGAAGTTTTATTATTAACCAAAAGGAATTGTGTTTTCTTAACACTTCTGAGAAACATTCTATTAATTTATCTGGTCAAGGATGATTAGAATGCAGACACTTTTGATGCTGTGAAACTAGGATATGATGATGATGAAACCATATTTTTCTAAATGAACAATGTAAGTGTTATGCATATCTCTAATATATTAATGTTATGACTCATCTAAGAACTGGTGACTCAAGGTTTTAAGAGGGACTGAATGATTTCACTGATTTAGATTTTTGTGTTTGATTTGGCTCTTCTGATATGACTAAAACAAGCACTGCTTCCTTTCCTGCTCCACTGCATTGACCATTCTCCTCACATGAACTGTCACAGTTAAGATAAAATAATTAAAGTGATGATCCACAGTTCATCTGCAGTGATTTGGATAACATAACTGTTGAAACAGCACAGTTTTATTTTTTTTTTGTTCCTTTCTCTGAAGCTTCATTAGTAAATTTTATTGTCTAGATAGAGAAGAGAAAGAACTGTTAAGTGGTGACATTTCCCACTGTATCGCTTTATACCTTTACTTTCCCAAATTTACCCAATTTCCCTCTCCCTAATTATAAAAAAAGTGTTTAATAAATGCCTAAAAGATCACTTTTAGCTATTAATATCAACACTTGATAATGTTAAACACCTGCACTTCTATTTTGATAACTTTGATCAAAGTTGCCGGGTCACAGTTTAATACTTTTGATGAAAGTATTTGTTAGCTGACACATTTTTTAGGACAGTCATTTTCTCACTATTATATTGTACTCTGACAGATTCTCTCCCACACCTCCAAACTGCAAAACAAATAGGCAGAATTTTTGTAACAGACTCAATAGTGTCAAAACACTTCATATTGGAAAAAGAGAAGCATACAAAAATAACAACTGCTTTTTAAAAGTGAGATTTTGGGGAACTACAGTCTCACCGCTGTGCCTGGCAAAGTCACGGAGCAGATCCTCTTGGAAATTATGCTGAGGCACATGGAAAATCTGGAGGTTATTGTGGACAGCCAAAATGGCTTCACTCGGGGCAAACTGTGCGGGACAAATTTGGACCCTTCTATGGCGGGGTTATAATGTTGGTGGATAAAGGAAGAGCAACTGATGTCATCTTCCTGGACTTGTGTAAAGCATTTCACACTATCCTGCATGACATCCTTGTCTGTAAACTGGACAGGCATGTATTTAACAGATGGACCACTCAGTGGACAAGGATTTGCATTCATAGAATTGTGGTCAATGGCTCAAAGTCCAAGTGCAGAGCAGTGATGAGTGGTGTTCATCAGGAATCAGTATCGGGACTGGTGCCGGACATCTTTTAACATCTATGACTATGACTCAATAATATTTTCATTGTCAGTTAGACTACTGTATAATATAGTCTAAATGATACTACCAAAGTAAAACTTATTCTTCTTATCAAGATTTTTTGACTTTACCAAACAAAAATATTTTGTCAAGACAAAATGTAGTATATCATATGGTTTTTTTTCAAAAAGATACTGACATTTTACATTTTTGTTCCAGTATGTGATGCAGAAAAGGTGGAATTCCATCCAGCTCCAAAAAGATTTTGGCTAAATATGTATGTTTATCAGAATGCCTTCTTGAGTAATATTTCAATAAGCTCTTTGACCTGTGCTAATGAGTTTTTTAACACAAAACTCATATATTATTTGCTCAACTAACATTCTCTCTTACTTAACTTTTTAATTTCAGTGGCTATGGAGAGAAGTTGCTACTTATACTTTACACAAACTCTTCTCTGTAGCTGTTTCTTTAGGAAAAAAATTACACAGTCATCACTATCACTGCACTCTCTGAGCAATAGCTCTGTTTTTTTCTTATAGTTGCTCTTCCTCACAACAAGAAGTTGATAATATCCCACATAAGTAACCTCCACAAAAGAAAAAAAAACCTAAGTTCTTCTCCCTGGATTTTCAGTTACTTCTCAGCTTCTTTTTATTGTCCTACTATGCTAATAATAATTCAGGACTAATTTCCAATGATTTTTCAAAACTCACTCTCAACTCAGGAAAGCTGATTTTTCAGTTTACAGATGATTTTACAGGGTTCTGTGATCTCTCAGGAGTAATTCAGAGAAATTAGCCTCTGTCCTATGTGGTTAATTGCTTCATCAACCTTGCAAATTTATGTAAAGAAAACAAACAAACAAAAAAAGGCTTAAAAAAGAACATAAAAATAAATAGCAAAGAAAGAAACTAAACAAGTAATTTTTCATCTTCTAGCCAGTATGTCCTCCTGTCATTGACAAATGATATTTTTGTTATTGTTGAAGGGGAACACTTTACAAAAAAAGTCTGAGGAAATTTTGCTACTTATAATTATTTATAGAGCAATGGAATTTTGATCTGAAGTTTTAATTAGTAATGCTACAAGTATAAATAAACAATTTTTAATTTAAACTTGCACATTATAAAGCTTTCAGTGCTTTTTCTTTACTGCTTTGTAGTCTGAATTGCTGTTTCACAGCAATGTGAGATAATTTCAAAGTGACAGCAGGGATTTCCTCTTTAATAGGTCATCTAGTCAAAATAAACATCCCTATGTAAGGAGCTAGATATGGAAGACTCTTGGATTGTACTAGAACTATGGAAAATGTTGTCTGAGTGTGCCTGCCAGCATCAAGTAAAGCACACTTCAAAGTTCACTGTTCTTTATATTAAAGTGTCCAGCACATAATTGGATAAAGACAATGTTTATGGGTGAGCAACAGGCTCATGGGTTGGGCACAAAGGGTTACAGTGAATGTGGTGACATCACACAGGTGGCATGTCACTGGTCAAGTTCCACAGGGCTTCATCTTAGGGTTTCAAGATGACCATTTTCTGGATCCTGCCGAAAACATAAGGGGAAAAGTAGCTGCACCACCTGACCAGGGCCTAAGCTACTAAGACAGGAAAGACAGAAGCTATGGAAGTTGTGATAGTACAGAGTTGAATATAAGCAAAAGAAGCCGAAAAAATAGTGGAACAGATGCTGCTGGCTCACCAAGGGTATGGTATCTAAGGCCATAGTTAAATCAAGTATATAAAATCAGTAAAATTGGAGTAAATGGCAAAAAAGTTTAATGGAGGAGATTTCTCCATGAGGAGGAAATAGTAGGAAAACCCTTACTATAAGGTGAAGTAAAGCCTGTAAGTGCGGCTGTTTGGAGGTCCCTGGTGAGCAACCTTGATCTGACCAGCAAAGCCTGGACCAGAATAATGTTCTAATGAAAACACAGGTGTTTGATTTGATCTTGCAGTCAGGAGATGTGGAGTTTTCTCCATAATACTGGTGAGGGAGCATCACACTGCACACTCATGTAAATAAAGGAGAATATTTACGCCAGCGGAAACACTCACCTTGATAGCTATTTACTAAAACAAAGGCCAACCTCCCTCTTTGTTTTTGAGATAAAGTTATCATCTTGGAGTTATTCTCTAAGCTTCATGGGCACATCACCTTTGCCCATCTCCACTGGGCCTTCTTCCTTTGTAGAGGTCACATTAAGTTCCAAAGGGTTTAGCCCATCACAGCCTGTGTCATCAACACAGGGCTGCCTGTCAAGTATCCCTGGACAGCACCAATGATGATGGTATGATTTACAGAAATTGTTATAATTTTTTCTGGTTCTTGACTCTTTTTTTTACCACTCTTGCACCCTCATAACCTGCCCTGATTTATATTTTTGTCCTTCAGTCCCCTCACCACTATATCCATACCCTGTTTAGTATTTTTGCTATCACCACACGGGTGACAGTGCTGCACAGCATTACTGTCACAGTTATCCTTGAGCAAACACACTCCCAATGGGACTCAGTGCTCCCTGAAGGGATCAGTGAGGTTCAGCCCTTTCCTCTTTCTGTCCTTAAGCACTTGTGAGCTGCATCTCTGCTTTGTGGCACTGTCTTTAACACCTGGCTGCTTCTCAGACTGCTATTTGTCATGTCTGGCCATTTCTCCAGTAGTTTATCACATTCTCCTCACTTAACTTCAGCCCTAAGTCAGGTCAGCAGTCCAGTCATGTGCTTGCAACCCTGACAAATGCTTCAAGGTTGTCTCTGGACAGCAGCTAAGCACCCACATTGCCACTCACTTGCTTCTCCCCACAACTGGACTGAGGACTAAACCCAAAAAAAGTCATGGGTTGAGATAAAGACAGTTCGGTAAGCAAAAGAAAGAGAGACATATTCCCCCTCCCACCCCACACCCCCCCCAAAAAACCCTCACAACAAAACACTCAAACCTGCTAACAAAACAAAACCAAAGCACAGATGTGATGCAAAGGCCATTAGCAGACTGATGTACAGTCAGTCTCTGAAAAGCAAACTACATTGAATCCTGCTTCCTTTTTTTTATTTTTTTTTAATTGCTGAGCATGACATCACATGGTCTAGAATATCACTTTGGCAGTTTAGGGTGAGATGTCCCTTCTGTGTCCCTTTCCAGCTTCTTGCCCACTCCTGGCCTATTCCCTTGTTATAGAGACAGAGTGAGAAACAGAGAAAACCTTGACATTATAATGCCCAGCAACAGTGAAAAAATAGATGTGTTACCAACACTATTTTAGTCACAAATCCAAAACACTGCACCATACAGGCTGCTACAGAGAAAATTAGCTCCACCCCAGACACCAGACTGTTGTTTAAAGAGTGTTGTTTAAACATAACGCAAGCTACAAAGGGCATTGAAAACACAGGATAAATAATAAAATTTGTTTCCTTTTTCAGGCCTTTCTGAAATTGCTTGTAAATAAACTGGACTTAGAAGGTTATGCCTTTAGGAACAGAATGTATTGAATGTACATGAATGTTCAGCAATGTTTTGAGGGTTTTATAAAAACTAACCTGTTCAAAGGCTGTTGTCTGGTTGTCAGCATAAACTATGATTTATGTGTTTTTCCCTACAACTATTGAAGTGGGACTGAAATACTCTGATTCATATCAGAGAATTTAGAAAATATTATTAATATTTGTAATTCCTTATTTTAAAAGAATTCTGTTTTAAACCTGATGGGTTTGCGTATATTAATGATAGTACACGAACAGCAAATGGACAAAAATAAAACTTCTAAATGTTCTTTAATTACTGCTATTATGTTATTTTGTAGCACCTGAAAAGTTTTTAAGCTGACAACTCTGACATTACAGCTGCAAAGAAAAAGAGAATTGAATCCTTCTGAAGTCTGCTGCCACAGCTGCTTGTCTATGAAACTTCTGTGCAATATACCCTGGTGCACAGACCTATGTTTAGTACAGCTCAAAGGAACACCTTTCAGAAACAGTAGTTAGTTCTCCTGTTTGTAGAAAAGACTTCTAAGAGTTCCTTTCCTCTGTAACTCACAACCATTCTTCAGTCACAGCTTAAACCTCTTACTATATTACAGTAATGATAGATATCTGAATGCACACAACTGAATTAGGCATCTTACAGCACACACTTCACTATATAAAAAATATACTATATATAAAAAATGACATATTTCCAAGCAGTGATATTTTAGAAAGAGGATATTTTGTCACAGTTTAATCACTTGTCACTAAAACCTGGACTGAAAATTGACGGTATTATTTCACTGAAACATTTCTAAGGCCTAGAGCACAGCCCTGTTCTTATATGCTCTCCTTAGAACAGTTTAATGATTTTAAACACTTTTTGTAAAAAGGGAAGATTGGGTTTAAAAGTTATGCTTTCTAAAACTTAGTGTG
>JACBWW010000003.1:51572571-51614733 GCA_020086605.1 Lanius collurio
TGCTCTTTTGGCATCACAGGGGATATGTTTGCTTATGGTTGCCAAAAGAGCATCTTTGGGAATCATATGATCTCTTTGAATTCACACGGATAGACTCAGCACAGTAAGAAGACTCTAGTTTTCTTCTGTTTTCCCTAGGTAGAACAAGAAGAAATATGTACCCAAGCATATTTCAGTATTACCATGTATGGCTCAAAAAGAGCAAGTAATGACAAAATGCTTGAATAAGTATTAATTCAACCAGAACAATTCACTCAATTCTAAAAGATATCCTTTAAAGTACTGATTAATACAAAAGCCCAGAAGAGATATAATTTTAAGAAGAAAAGTACTATATATTCACGTAGGCAAAGGATTTTTTTCTCCTTCTTTAGTGTGCTTATGGCTTCAATTAATTCTAAGAACTCAAATCAAGTACCTAGCATTTGGACTTCTCCTACGTTACAACAGCTATTGAACTTTTTTTTCTAATGTATGACAGAGCAATGCTTTTAGTATGCAGTTACAGTAAATTGAGACATGCATTTAGCATTTTAAGCCTCTAGGAAGTCTTTCTTTCTACACGGCAGCTCACCAATTGAATATTAATATAACGCTTGGCAATTCAGAAACACATGGTGAATTTCCTTTGTCTTTAAATGTCTGTTTAACAACTATTTAATATTCAGGCAAAGAGTTTGAATTCCATACTTACACTTACCCTTAGAGTATGAATGACTTATTAGCAAGGTGTAGTGGCATTTGATACCTTTACATCCATTTTTAAAGAATGTTGCATGCTACCGTTATGAGATTTTCCACTATTTATAATCAGGCTTGTACTTCAAAATGGCAAAATAGCCTGTAGCTCATACATTGATATGATGCTCCTATTGAAACCTAAAACATATTACAGAAAAATAAAATATTTTCAGTTCTTGCTTTGCACTGGAATTACTGATGGGTTTTCAGTATTTCTACATGCAGTTTTTGCATTTACCTTTCCTTGAATCAAAACTCTTATCTCATAAATATGCTAAATTCAGAGGTATGTTCTATCAACAAGTAAACAGGTTTTGATAGCTGAGCCAGACTCACAAGTCTGTGTTTTTGTATTCTTCTCTTTTCCCGTTCTTACCTTTTCTTCTCTGTTACCCAGTCCTGTCCTTTCTTTTTTTCTCTCCCTTAAAATTAAAAATGAAATTAAGGGATGATATTTTCACTGGTCCAAATTAGAGCAGTCAGACTGTTATTTGGAACTATGTTTTTTTAAAAATTTCTTCTCCTTTATTTAAATAGTTACTGACAATAATTTTTATTAGATTTGCCTTTCAACCAAAGGCAATGAATTTACAGCTTTATGAATGTGGTGAATATAGGCCATGATCACCATCCCTGATAGAGTATCTTCACATCAGAAGGAATTCTTCTGAAATTGCACATTTTCTTTTTTCTTCTTGTTCTACTTGGCTTTTACTACATTTTTTTTTCTTACATCATGTGTCTAGCATGTAACTGAATCACATACTCATCTTTATTAAATGAAATAATAAGTACGAGAAACATCATAGCAGTTCATTTGCTATTGATTAATTCTGTTGTATAAATCATCCTCTGCTTTACATTTCTGGTCCATAAAGGTGAAAACCAGAAGTAATTAAATACTTTTCATGCTGTGTTTGTATGCCCTGTTGTACAGTTACTTTCCATTGCCAGATGCCTACAGGCAGTTTGGTGATGATGTTTTGGAGAGGAGTAACTCATCAAATTTGCTGTGCTTGTTCTGTTTCAGAGCAAGCTTACCACAAACCATCATTAAATGGCTAGTCAATCAGACAATGCTACATTTAGGTATAGATGTGGAAGAATAAAGACAAATAATGGTTCAAGCAATATTTTAACACTGAACATGACTCGTTTGTGCCACTTACAGTTAATTTTAAAATACATGCCTGGTGTTGGTAGAATTATTGGATAAGTATGGTAAGAGACTTCATTACATTAATTATTTGTAATACCCACTGTTATTTTTTTTTCATGTAAACTGCATTTCATTGTATGTCTTTTGGCAATATTTGAGTTTGCTCTTTGGTGCAAAACAGTGAAGCAAAAAGATTTATTTTTTAAAAGGGAAAATTTCTACTGTTTTATGTATCATGTTTTATATTTATTACAAATATTCAAAATTTGAGGATACTTTTAAAAGGAAAGAGTTCATATGCACACATTTTCTTTTATGAAGACCTTTGTTTTATACATTTAAAAGATATTAGAAACCTGCCTTTCATTTTAAAACTTTTTGATGAATGCTCTTCCTTGAGACATGTAGTCCATCTCTTTTCTGAAATGTGTAAATATAATCGTTTTGATAACCTTTTTAATAAGCTTCTCCTGAAGTTTCTATTTAGATGAATGACATTTAGAGTACTGAATAAGGAAAAGAGAAAAAGAAGTAAGATAGAACTGAATGTAGGCTTACAAATTTACTTACATGTTATGACAAAATAAATGCTTTGAATGTAATTTTAGAATTCTAGAAAACTCCCTCATGACAAAAATTGAACTGAAATCTACTTTCATTTTAGCCTATTTCAGTTCAAAGTGAAATTCCAAGGGGTAAAATGTTCTTTCTCTCAGGTTCCTGTGCAAAGACAAGCCTATTTTTCTCTCAGAAATAACCATGACATAAGAAACCTTAAAAAATTCAAAAAGTAGCAGACAGGAGCTACCTGGTACCCTGTAAGTGAACTGGGTAATTTATCATTTCTAATACTGACAACCAACTCATTAAAAATAGACAGTCTAAGGAAACTTTCCACATCTGCTTCTTTAAGTAGCTAAAAAGTATTATAGAGAAACCAATGCTTGTGTGAGAATATACTGGAACAGTCCTGTTCTGATGTCCATATTTGGCAAAATTTTTAATACCATTATAGATGCAGAAAACTGCAACATCAAGTATTTGGTTGTGGAAACATAATTTCTAACACAAATATAAGAAATCAATCCATTTATTTTATTGAACAGAAATTTATTCAGTAGCCTGAGCAGCTACTATAATGTAGCAAGGAAATACCTTATTGTAAATTGTCAGTTTAATCTAGCAAAAGAGTCCAAGGTTAAATTGGAAAAAATGACAAATAGAAATACAGACATTTTTTTAACCCTGGTAATAGTCAACATCTGGAATGCTTAGGGTAGTGAGAAGAGTGAATGAGTCTGCATGGAATGGGAAACCTGTTCCAATGCACTGTGTATCCATGCCTCCCTTTAGCATATGGGATCAATGGGCTGAGGTCAAGAGTAAAAGGTTCCACAGGACAAATTGCTGGGTCCTGCACCTGGGTCACAACAACCCCATGAAGAGCTACAGGGTGGGGGAAAGTAGCTGGAAAGCTGCTCAACAGGGAAGGACCTGAGGGTATTAGTTGATAGCAGCTGAACATGAGCCAGCAGTGCGCCCAGATGGCCAAGAAAGCCAGTGGTGTCCTGGGCCTGTATCAGAAACAGTGTGGCCAGCAGAACCAGAGAAGTGGTTGTCCCCCCCTACTTGGCACTCATGAAGCCACACCTTGAGTACTGTGTCCACTTTTGGGACTCTCACTGCAAAAATGACATTGAGGTGCTGGAGCTTGCCCAGAGAAGGGCAATGAAGGTGGTGAATTGTCTAGAGAGTAAGGGGGAAGGACAAGACCTAAGCATGTTTTGCTTCAAACATTCTGTCTGTTACAACAGTAAAAATGTGATCAGAGGAGAGTATCCCAGGGAAGTGGAGCAGCGCTTTTTTGAACCAGCTTCTTGCTCTACCTTGAGACTTGTGCTCAGTTGTGTCTCCCAGTCCCACTTGCTGGAGGAGGTCTAAAAGGGCTGATTGTGCATATGTGAGCAAAAAGCACAAAATAATCTAGTTTTACACAAGAAGTGTGCACCAGTTTAACTATAAAAGGAAGCAGATTAGGACACCTCACTCTTTTTTTTCCTCTCTTTCTCTTTCACTCCACCTCTGGACCATGCTCACAGCAGGATAAATGTGGGATCTAAGGACTGGTGATACTCTTTGTTCTCTCTCTCCCTTTTATGTCCCTATTCCTCTCCTCCATTGCTTTGACTGTTCAAAACACAGCTGTGGTTTTTCACCCCCTATTCTGTATTGAACTTTATTCTGGGAGTGGGGAGCTTGTAGAAGTGTGTTGTGGCTTGTTAGCCAACACCTTTGAGTATTGGTATGTTGTGATTTCTTAGCCTGCACCTTTGGTGGTATGTTGCATCTTGTCATCTTTGAGAAGTGGTGTTGTGGGAGTTGACAACATATAGAAATGCACTGTATAAAATCTAAGGGCTTGTTTGCCTCCACTTTTTACAAAGTGTGTTGAGAATTTAAGAGCTTGTTAGCCAACACCTTTGAGGCTACACAGTGGGGTAGTTGCCAGAGTAAAAGCGACTGTACAATAAAAGCACAAGAGTTCCCTGACACATGGTCCAGTGTCTTTGTTCAGCCTGATGAGAATTTACAACAAACATCATGCCCATATATCATAACAGTAAGTCCGATGAGGAGCATCTAAGGGAGTTGAGTTTGTTTAGTCTGGAGAAAAGGAAGCTCAGGGGTCACCTTATTGGTCTCTGTAGTTCCTTGACAGGAGGCTGTAACAAAGTGGGATTTGGTCTCTTCTACCAAATAGCAAGAGATAAGACAAGAGGAAGCAGCCTCAAGTTATGCCAGAGGATGTTTAAACTGGATATTAGGAAGAATTTCTTCATGAAAAGTGTTTTCAAGCATCGAAACAGTGTTGTAATGAGGGAAATCCTTAAAACATGTATAAGACATCAATGGACTTGGAAGGAAAGATGAAGCCATATTTTTGTAGATGTTCAGGGATGATTTTATTCCTCCAGCTGTATGGCTGGAGTTTCCAGGCAGCTCCAGTCACGGGACCCTCCTGTTGCAGTGGACCCCCCTGCGCCCCCGCCCCAGCTGGGTCCCTGCCATGTGACTGAGTCGGGTTTGTCCAATGTTCCAGCAGCCCGGGCTCTGATCTGGTTGGTTGTTTATCCCAGCTCCACCCTGGTATCCCCTTTACCCCTCTCTGTGATAAAACCAGCAGGACACAAAGCCCCGCCCTCTTACCTCGCCAGCTCTGCCCAGGTCAGGTGCTCTGTCCCCCCCAGGACAGAGGGAATAAATGACTTAACATCATAAGAGGTTTGAGCTGTATTTCTCTTCTCAACTTCTGCTTCTGGTGAGTAGCTCTCACTAACATTGGCTTAAGTGGAGCTGCACAGTTGAGGGATATTTAGGCTGTTTGTGAATGGTTTAAGATATTCCAAGACATAAAGAGGCAAGCTCGCCACAAATTAAGCAGTGGACAAGCTAATCCACCACCAGGCTCTCCTTCTTCCTGGGCCCCGGGCACCAACCAATCAGGAACAGGTATGGGGCACACGTGACATGGGAGCAGGGACAGGGACAGACCCGTACCCTGCAGGGTCCCTCCCCCCAGGATTTCAGGGTAAGGCACCTCCACAATTCACACTTTCTTATTAAATAAAGAACATTGGAAACAGTTGGATAAAGGACAAAACAATTCCAAAGGAAAGGAAGCCACTATCTTGAGTCCCCAAATGTCCAAACAGATTCTCTTTGGAGCATCAGAAGAGAGACAAGACTTGAGCAGGTTTCAGATGGAAATTGAGTCAGGAGGGTTTTGTTTCCTTTCTGTACCTGTTGGAATCTTAGAAAATAGTTAATTTCTTCCCTCCCTCCTTTTCATCCCCCCATTGGCATTGCAAAAGAATTCATGGCAAATGAAAAAGGCTGGTTTTGTGAGGGGAACCAGAAAGGGAAATTTGGGCTGGACATATATGGGGGATAAAGGGACATGGGATAAATGTGGAAGGTGGGATTGGAGAAAGGATAGGGATTATGGGGATATTGTCCAGCATATCTACTGCCTTTGACAGGGACACCCCCAGGGCCTGTAACACATGAGGCCTGTGGGCCCTTCCTTCCTTGCACAATTTTAAATTCTATTCTCTCTCCTTCTTCTAAGCTTGGAACATCACTTTTGGGGTTATTTTTCACAATAGCAGATTTATGGACAAAAATACTTTCTCCAGTATTGCTTTTCAATAAGAAACCATAATTTTTCTTTACATTATACCATTTTACAGTTCCAGAAACCCCAGCTGCGATAACCTTTTCATTTTTCCGAGTTCCTTTGTTCTTGCTTTCACTTTCAGCTTTGCTTGCTCTCGCATTGGAGCTGCCGCAGCCGGGACCACTGGGGCTGGGGCCTCCAGCATGTTCTTGTCGTGGGGTCTGGACTCCTCAGGATCACGTGTGGGGCCACGCGGGTCTGGTCTGGCCATGCTGCTGCACACCGCCACTGCCGGCTGCTCCACCTTCGGCCACCTTTGCACCACCGCTTGGCGCTGTTCTCGCTTCCCCTCTGGAGCTCCCGTGACTGTTCCACGCTTTCCAGGCGTGTGCGCGGCTGTGAGGCGTTTGTGTGTTCGCGGCTTCGTATCGCTGGCACTGCCGCCGCTGCTGTCGGCTGTGTGGCCGTTGGCTAGCATGGTTCCCTTCTTGCCCCCACACCCCTCTGGCTCTGCTCGGTGTGGCTCACCACGGTCGCCATAGCGACTGCCACAATCACCGCTGCCTTTCTCGGCGCCGAGCTCGGACCATTGCTCACCACGTGGTGCGCCCAGTGCATTGCCAGTCGCGCCTCGGCCGCCGCCTCCCTCGCCGCTGCCTCAGGGCCAACACGGCTGGGCCCGCGCTGCCGCGCTGCTCCTGGCTGCACTCCCACCACCTCCGGTCTCCCTGCCGGCTCTGCTCCCACTGTGCCTGGCCTCACCACCGCCTGCAATGCACTCGGCGCCTGCGGCCAGGGCCGCACGGTCTCCAGGGTGGCGGAGGAGCCCCTGCAACGCGCGGGCTGCTCGACCACGTGTTCGCTGCTGAAACCGCAGCGGGACACAGCTGATATTGCTTAACTGTCTCTGAAATCAGGTAATATTCACAGAAATAATCCTGCATTGGCACGTTTTTTGATTCGGAAATTAACTGTGTCCAAACATTCTTCCAAAAGTCCTTGGTAAGAATCAAATCCCAAGAAACATAGAAGTTTTTAAACAGCCATGCCAAAAAGTGTCTTAGTTCTTTCTGAGCTTGAATTAAGCTAAAATCTACATATTGCTGTTCAAGAACCTTTTTAAGTTTAAGGTAAATGTCTCTTTGTGGTTTGGACAGCCATGAGTCCTTCCATGAGTCCTCCATCGTTCAGAGATGGGACAACAAAACAAAAGTAAGAAGAGATATCGAGAGTTACTCATGAATCACTGAATTATCTTCTTCAGGGATCGTTTGCCTGCATTCTCCACCATTTGTTGTAGTGAGGAGAATCCTTACAGCATGTATAAGAGAGCGATGGACTTGGAAGGAAAGATGAAGCCATATTTTGTAGATGTTCAGGGATGATTTATTCCTCCAGCCGCATGGCTGGAGTTCCCAGGCAGCCCCAGTCATGGGACCCTCTCTCTACCCGGGACCCGGCCACCCCAAACCAACCACTCAGGAACAGGTATGGGGCATACGTGACATGGGAGCAGGGACAGAGGCAGACTCGTACCCTGCAGGGTCCCTCCCCCCGGGACTTCAGGGGAAGGCACCTCCACAGAACAGGCTGCCCAGGGAGGTGGAGTAGTCACCATCCCCAGAGGTCTTCAAAAAATGACTGGATATAGCACTTAGCACCATGGTCAATTGACAAGGTGGTGATCAGTCAAAGGTAGGACTCAATCTTTGAGGTCTTCTCCAACTTAAACAATTCTGTGACTCTGTATTATGCAAAATGAGATTTGACAGAGTTAACTTTTAAGCTAATGAGCTTAATTCCTTGATTTACAATTATGTCTCATGCTTTTAGATTCCTAGACCATAGCTGGTTCTCAATAAATTGCCTATACTATTGTTATGCTGGAAAACAAAAATGAAGGCTCAAGGGATACTGCACTCCCTGAATATGAACTTCTATAGGATGTTCTTCGGTAGGGAGGTGTCATTAAGACTTCAGCTACTTTGGGCAGTGGTAGTTTCAGATCAGATTGCTTTTTATTTATTTTTCCCTTCTTTCTTTTTTACGCATAATGTAGAATTGTATTTCACATATGAACCTTGATACATCTCACTGTACTTTTTTTTCCACCTGAAATTGCATTTCTGCAATCTCTGTGAGACGACTGAGAAGCCAAAACTAATCAGAATTTATCTCCCCTTATTAAAATCTCTCAGACAGAATATAATAGTGGCACCACATAACCTTTGAGATCCTACATGTTGGTGGGCAGTAGGCAGAGTGGTTCCATTTCCTAGCATGCTTTTATAAGTTTAGAAGGATGTTACTTGAGAGTGTGTCTCCACAGAAGTTAAAATACAAGGTCACAGATACTGGCTTTTAAAAAAATAAAGAAGAGCTACCAAAAGTATTACTGAATATTGTATATAATATTAGTGTCTCATCCTTCCTTCTTCAGGTTGTAATTGAGATAAAGTTTACTTTCTGCTTATTAAGCTTAGACACATTTTCTATGCATGCTGTAAAATTCTTTGACCTCCAGTTTTCACCTGAATCTATCAGAAGAATATAAGCTCCTGGCATCATATGATAACATAAATTAACAAAAGTGTTCATTAATAAAGAGTATTAGCCTCTCTAATGGAAAATATTTAGGTATTTAATATTTCCACTTCAGTTTTGATTGGAAATACTATGTGAAAACCAGAAGCTTCTCAGAATTCACTATAAGCTACAAAAATATTTAAAGAAACATCTAGTTATTTTTCCAATGCAGTCAGAACTAATCTGTTTGTCAGCAATTCCACTCTAACACATTATCTTTCCAGAGACCTAGAACACAATGGTAAAAAGATGCCTGAGAATTTGATGTGTGTCTTTTTAAAGGAAAACACTAATGTGCTCACAGTATGTAAAGAAAACTTTTCTTTAATACCTACCTACTCTTTAGGAGTTCACACCATTTTAACGGCTTCAGCTGAAATGGGAAAAGAACTGTGCAGAAGGAATCTCACTTTTGTAGGAATGTACTTAGAAGGTAGAGTTTGAATGGTACTCACACTTTCTTTACTAGTTACCATGAAATATTATTGCCCTATAGTGCCTATGTACAAACCTAACTGATATTCAGTTATTAAACCTTACATAAATTACTGGGGTTTAAATTATCACAGAGGTCACTGATGCCACTGATGGCTCAGCTGTGCCTGACATGGGTCTACCTGAGATGACTGAAACCAGCTGTGCCCATCATAGGACAGCCACTAGCCTCTCCTCACAGGGGCCACCCTTGCAGTCCCCCCTGCCAGCCCCTGGGCAACAGCACCCAACACACCATGCTTAGAACAGAAGAAATCAGGTAAATATATGATATATTACAATATTGCAGAAGGACAAAACTCCTCTTACGAACATGTAGTGTTAGTACAGTCTTCATCTGTAAAACCTGTGTTATATTTTCATTATTTCAGTAAAAATCAGATGGCAAAAGGGACATGCGCTGAAATATCACTTTATAGCCTTTAAAGGACTTAATATCTTCTTCTGGACGTTGCCAGGGTCATGATTTATACTGAAGGTCTTCAGTGCTGCATATGACAATTGTGTTGGATTCAAGTAATTTGGACAGGACAAAATATCATAAGGGACGTAAAAACCATGAGATAGAGTCAAAGACATAATAAAGTTTCTTCACACAGTGGAGAAAACGTGTGTTAAACATATATCATTTTAACCTATCAAACACAGAGCAAAGCCTTCCATGCAGCTCGGCGTTGCAGGACTCAGTAAGTGCTGTGGCTGCAGTTTGCTGGGCACTACAGCAAGCACATGCTGAAGGTTGTTTCCTGCAGCATCAGCAACAGAAGGAGTTGCTCTGCTCCCCCTTGCAGCTGTGGGCAGGCTGGCAGCAGTGTGGTAACAGGGATGTGGTAGTTAACATGAGGAACTGAGCAATTTCAAGTGCAGAAAGTTTCATTTGGAGCACTCATGGATGATTAACTTCAGGTTTCTCCCTCCAAGAAGAAGACTGCAGAAAATATTCCAAGGCAATACACTCCCATAAAAAAGAGATGGGAAAGACTACTTTCAACATCTACAGCAGCCCTAAGTTTGAAAAAGACTACTGTCTAGTCTGGCACCTAAGGAAAATCTGAAATTCACAGCTGAGATGTGGCTAAAAGAATCCATGATTTGGATCATATTCTGCACAATAATAAGAATACTCTAATAAGTATTTTATTAAGATACAGTGAGTATTTTATTGAGATACAAATGCTAAAGTTAATAATGGCACAGATTCAAGAAGAACATGGTTTCTTTTACTGAAAAATGAGCTGATCTGATAAAGACTTGAAAGAAAAACTAAAATCATCTGTAAAACCAGAAAACCTATATGAAAGGGAAAGAGTGAGTAATGTGCAGCAAAAAATGGACAGGCTGGATGGCCCTTCCTGTCTTTAACATCTCTGCTTTCAGTACTCTTTGGTAGTGTTTTTGCTTCACTTTGCACCATTGCTGTAAACATAAAATCTGCTCTTCATGCACTGTGTACTACTTATAAAGCATAGATATGCTACCCTCAGTACATAAATATAAGTAAGTCCACAGGTTTTTCCAAAGAATTAGAATTTTGATCTCTATCCCCTAGCATACACTGAGCTTTATGTTTATATGATGCACAAAAGAATTTAAAGACAGTCTGAACAAGGGACTATCTGCATTAAGGCAAGTGTTTGGAAAATTGGAATAGTAACTGGAAATCCTCCAACTGGTTTAATCCATGTCATATTTTTATAGGTTGCTCAATAAGGAGCATATAAAAAGCTACAAATTTACAGGAAGTTGGTGTTACATCTAATTGGTTACTGGATCAGTTTATTTCAAGAAATGTTTCTTGTGTATTTTTACCTTTTAAAATGACTCTTTGTTAATGAAACAGATATAATTCCATCAATCTTGAAATAATTCCCACAGCACATCGTTATGATTAGTTTCACTTTCACACTAGTGCTGCCAATTTTTAAAAACAGTCTTTTCATTAATAATACTGCCTAGTATGAGCTGCCAAAAACTATTTAATGTGTGATATGAAAAATCTGGCATTAGGTAGGTGCATAGTGAGAGCCAGTAGTGTAAGAATTTCATATTTCCTCCAATAGATTTGTCTGAAATGAACTCTGTGTGTTCTCACAGTGTGTTCTCTGTTAAAATAAAATTGCTGTGTTTCATTATTTAATTTGCACATTTTTGAAGTTAGAATGATACAATCAGTATTCCCTTAATCCTATTTTTATGCCTGATATTCACATACAAAAAGTGATTTGCTTGATTTCAGTGCCAACATATGAAAATATTTTTTTATTCCTGTTGAGACTTAGGCAGTATACCTTTTCAGATTAAGGAGATTCATATTGTCATTTTCCTAGCATATATGTGCTGCTCCACACCAGCTTACCTTTTTTTTGCAGCTAGAGACCTTTCCTCTTGACTCTCTTCAGCAGTATGACTTATTTGGTTACTCTGGCTCTCTCTTCTCTAAAATGAGATGGTAAGCTTTTCATTTCATGGGCCATGTGTTTTTATCTATTCCATAAAGCTTACATGGCATTTATGGGATCAATGTAAATTAATAATAATAATAATAATAATAATAATAAACATTTTATACTTTAGTGTTTGAACTGTGAAATACTTCCTTCAGTCAAGGCAGATGTCCATGTACAGGTGTGTCAGGGCAATGGGGTTGGGTGTCCTCAGCACCTGGGCGTGGAGGGGCTGGGTCTGGCAGCCAGGACTGTCCCACTGTCCCAGGCAGAGAAAGGTGGGCTGGGGGGCACTCAGAGCATCTCCAGCCCTACACCCCCAAGTTCCAGAGTGAACTCACATCTCATATTTAAAACCCAAATTGTATTTGGATGCAAGCTTAATTCTAAAAAACAGGTGGAACAAGACATTGAAATAATTGAAGTTTAGGTTTTAAATTTGAATTTTTTAATTTGCATGTTCATGTCCTTTCCAGTGAGATAACTACCCTTTTCTTTTTGCCTTAATATAAACCAGAATTTTATTCTATCATCATACATACACCTGTGTGTTTGTGCCTTAAGGAATTTTGCCTTTAATTTAATGCTCAATTTCATCTGCAATATTAAATATTCATCATTTTCTTAGGTAATATATGGACATAAGAAGTCAGGTGTCAAAGTCTGGGATAGTTTGTCCTCAGAAGAATTCCAGAACTCTCTCCCAAAGGCTGAAAATAGACAGAAAAGGAGAATGCTTTTATTGAGTATATATCAATACTATCAATATCAGTAATCTCATGATTTTTTCTGTAATCATATGTCAGTAGCTGACTGAGTTTTCAAGCTTGAAGGATAGTTTAGACTTGTTTTATAAATACATTCACTTTTGGCAAAAAGACAAAATGTAACAGCTTCTACCACCTAAAGCAAGCACGTCATACTTGTTGGTTTGAGACTATCCATTAAGTCAAACTATTTTATCTTGAGCCTTACTCATTGAATTTTGCCAGTTAGTGCTAACAATACTCGAGAAAGCATGAAATTATTTATAAGGTCTCACAAATAATTTCTTTTTCTTTTTGCTACAATATTGCATCTCCAGATTCTCTGATGTTCATTGCAAATATGTAATATATATTCCTCCTTGAAAATGTATGAGAAATATATCCCACTTGTTCCATTTTAAATCACAGAAGATAAAGAGAAAACAAGGATGAGGTTTTACTGTCTGCAAAGAGACATAACAGATGTTTCAGCTGTAGTTATGTAATGTACACTGCCTGTCCTTGAGCAGCCTGGCCCCAAGACCCTAAAGGATAATAGGTTCTAGTGATGCCTCCCAAGCTCACGAAGATTTGAATGTCTCAAATGTCACCGGTTACTTCCATTTAGGAAAATAAATCCCACTCTAAATTTTAAATTTGTCACGATTTTGGATATTTGCAATGTAGACACCAACAGATGAGAAAGTCACTAGGCTACATTTATAGTCAAAGGAAGAATCCTTACATAAGATTTTATATGGCCATTTTAGGACAAGATTTATTTTTCAGTGAGTGCCTATTCTTCCACCTTGGCTATAAAATGGTGCTATGATAATTGCTAAACTGAGAAGGTGATGCTGTAGATTTCCACAGTGGATCAGAGAAATTCTTTCAAATTGCCATTGCACTGGATCTCTGCATGTCTTAGCCACATAATAATTCACCCTTGATACTTTTTTCCCAGTTCTTAATAGTTGAACGCTGCTCGTCTTTCACTGTATTGGTAAATCAACAGCTACATACTCTCTAAATCTGTCATTCAGTTGAACCTGTTATATGGAGTTTTGCAACAGAGTTAATACTGAGGTGACTTGAAGTATACAATTCAATAAGGTAGTTCATATGGAGACGTATTTATGTTGAAGAAACATACCTTGGGTGCCAAATAACAATGAACTATTTTGAGCCTTTAAGGAAAATATGTATGGTGATGCCTTATATAAGACATTCTATAATATATATGACTAATCTCTTTCTCTATTAATAGCTCCTAACTAGAACTGAAATTAAAAGCCTTTTGGCTTGAGCCTGAATGTTTATGTCAGATGAAAACTTATCTCATTTAGATAGAGGTGACAGAGCTCAGTGTCAGAGGGAAAAATACAAAACCATTCTTTGTAATTTTGCAATATTTTTGTAGTCTGCACTGTGACAACAGTAAAATCTCATCCTAATCATGCCTAGCTGGTATGGATCTGGTATGAGACCAGTATATCTGGCAACATCAATTATAGATGACTGAATTGTATGGGGTAATGGCTTTATATAACTGTAGTTAATTTGAACTCATATTTCTACTTAAAGGATATGTTGTGATGTATTTTGTCACAATAAAGACATTAATTAAATGTTCAAGCAAATGTGAAATTTTAATATTCACCAACTCTTTGAATATTTACCAAATAATTAAAATTCACCAGCTCACTAGAAGATTAATTGAAAAAATAAAAGAATCTATGTGCCATATATTTCTGTCCTTAATTATGAGTAATTATTCCTAAAATAACCACTTCTAAGAGTTTAAATATTAAAAGTTACTTCTAGTTCTAAAAAAAATTATATTTTTTTTTCCTTTTTAAAAATGTCTTAAAGTGATACCTTTTTATATCAAAGGACTGGACCTGTGGTGTATTCATAAATAAAATTACTGATTGTAGTCAGGAAAATAAATTTTAATTTTATTACTTACTGTTAGCATAGCCCTGTCAATAAAGTAGAAAAAAAAAGTTAATTGGAATCTGCTGCGTTTTGTTCATCATGTGCATCACCACCCCTACTTACTGAGAGCAATAACATCTCAGAAGTGTTCTCTAAAGCACCAACTACACAAAAGGTAACACTGTCATGGATATTAATGCAGAACATGAATTGAGACATCATTGCTAATAAATAAGTAGAAAAGAAACCAACCTGAATCTTTAGGAGACCAAACTTGCATGTTTTCCTTTAAAAAGTAGCACAGTGTTTTTGTGAACCATATTTTTCCGTAAATCACTGGGAAAATGGAAGCTTTAATATCCAACATTGTTCAAGGAAACCTGCTTGATTAGACTGAAATCACATACTGTGTTCTCCCTTCAGACTGGGATGGAGTTTTATTTTGCAACCTCCAAATATCATTAGGTGTGAAAATTACTGTTATTGTTACCCCAAAGTTGTGTGTATTTGCCTTGCCCCTGCACCTAGAGCTGAGCCAGACAATGGCACTCACACTGGAAGAGAAATTCTCAGAGATTCATGGAGTTACTTCTACAGAATTCTACACAGGCAGGAATGGAATTTGTGATTCAAAGTGCCCAGTCTCCAGCTTCCCAAAGGTAGGTTTCTAGGTGTGTGGTGTAACCTCTCAGGCAGCTTAATACCTCACAGCCAGGCCCTCCCTCTCTCCTGCAGAAGGCTGGGGGAGAGAATTGTGAAAAAAGTGTCAGATTTCTGGGTCAAGATAATGACATTTTTACTGGACAGAAAGGAAGGGAAATGTTAATAATAATAATAATAGTAATAATAATAATAATAATAATAATGATAGCAGTAGAAGAATATATAAAAGAAGTGATTCCCAAATGCAAGTGCTCACCACTGACTGATGCACAGCCACCTTCTGAGCAGCAGTCCCTGCCCATGTTTTCCCAGAGCTTATAAAATGAGCAATGATGACATAAGGTACAGAATATCCCTTTGGCCAGCTGTGGTCACCTGTCCTGGTTGTGTCCCCTCCAAGATGCTTGTGCTCTCCCAGCCTCCTCAACAGTTGGAAAGACCATGACATTGTGAGCACAGCTTAACAACAACTGAAATATTAGTGTGTTATCAACATTATTCTCACCCTAAATCCAAAACTCAGGACTGTATCAGCTACCAGGAAGAAACTTAACTCTATCCCAGATGAAACCAGGACACTAGGCTAAATTACCTGCTCAGCAGTAGCCCTTATACAGAGACAGAATTCTATAAACACATTCATCCCATAAAACTTTCACTAATTACAGAATGATCTGCTCTTTCTAGACACCTGTCTATTCTTGATAACTATCAAGCAGACCTAGATTATCATCATATTTGACTAAAATGATACCGAATTCCTCCAAATATCACAGACTATCCAATAAATAATATCTAACTCCTATATAGACAATAAGGTATTTCTGAGTAACTTCATATGAAGTGCTTCTACACATCTCTATTTCTTTTTAAGAGAATGATTGTTCTGTTGCAGGCATTATTCCATTAAAACAGTTGTTGAATAACAAAGGGAATAGGATCAATAGCAATAAATGAGGACTCTAAATTACTTATTTCCAGGGATTTGCCTTTTAAAATATTTTCTTTGCATCTTGTACTTTGATTATGTTCGGCTGTGTGCTAAAAACTCATCTGTAAATTCACAGAGGAGCAGGGAAACCCAAATAGCACCCTGACAGACTATTACTAGGCCCAAAACAGGAACCATAAGCCCATAAGATGATAAGGCTTATCATCTTAAATTCATAGTACCACAAGGGCACTATGGTAGACAGTCAAGGACTCAGAGAAAGGAACATTCTGTTTTAGTGCCTCCCAGGGCAGTCTCAGGACAGTCTCAGCCCCAGTGACTGGGTATGAAAGCCACCACGATGAGTCAATACCAGACATGTTATTAGGATGCAGGGGAAGAGCGCCTTTGAAAAGTGTTATTATGAGAATGTTTAGGGAGGGGCCAAAGGCAGGGGAAAGGATATAGTCAGATGATTTGGGGGGGGAACAAGTATGGGAACAGAGAGGACAAGGGGGTAAAAAGAGCCAGAGCCATCTGCACAGTCTGTCCCATCTTCTAATTGAATTATTTTCAAACTCCTTCCTGGCTGATGGACTTTCTATTCTGTGTGCATGTGTGTGTATGGGGGCATGAGTGTGACAGCTGGAGTCAGGCCATGTGTCAGAAGGTCTCTGTGCTTGCAGTGCCAGCAGGCAGAGAGATTGAGTGACTGTAAACAGCAGCGATTGTAGGTGGCACAATGTGTCATAGGGGCCCGTGTGGCTATGGTGTCAGGAACTGGAGCAAGGGGGGCCTGGGTGCCAGCAGCTGTGTTGGGAGGAGTCCAGATTGTACATATCTCTATGTATTCTCACTAGTGGACCTCTACCTGCTCAGTGAGAGAGGCAAGAAGTATGAGGTCAGTGATGTGGGTGTTTGTGTAAAGGCTCTGCGTGTTGGTTCATTATCTGTGTGGCCCTGTGTGTAGGTATTTATGTGGTGTGTGCATGTGCTCTGTGTGCATAGGCCTTCGGGAATACACCTTCAGCCTCACCACTTAGTAAACCAGAAGTGGTGCAGATGAGGCAACCAACACCTCTCTTGGGCTGTTGTATCTAAGGGCCATTGTTTTTTCCTAAGAACTTACTTTTGAGATGTTATTAAAAGGTAAGAATTAATGTCCAGTTAATGAGATACTGTATAATTAATTTAGGTTTAGACAGCAGGAGATGGCTATGAACTTAGGAAAGCCAATGCTTATCCATGAACCAGTAAGTTCATGGACCTGCACAGAACAGGGTATGCTTTAGTAAATATTTCATGACATAAACTGGTGAATGCTTTGATTGAGGAACATCTTCAGAAGCAACATAACAACATAGGTGGCATTAACATTCAGAAAACTGTGACTTAACTCCTTATTTGGAAGAAACAAAGTAGACTAAAGCATTAACATGTTTTTATAGACAATTAGTTTGATTCAAATAAGTTAGGATGAACTTCATTGCTGAATTTTTTATTTCATGTCATGAATCAATGAACTTTTAAAACTAGTGTAAATTGAAAGAACAAAAGGTGAGGACTACATTTTTCCCTTTGCTACTATTTTTCACAGAATCCTAGACACACAGCATGGAATCAGAGAATAGTTTGAGTTGGAAAGGATCTAAAGATTGTCTAGTTCTAACCTCTCTGATGTGGACAGAGACACCTTTCACTAGACCAGGTTGCTCAGGGCTCCATCCAATCTGGCCTTAAACACTTCCAGGGATGTGGCATCCACAGTTTCTCTTGGCAACCTGTCCAGCTCCTCACCACCCTCACAGTAAAGAATTTCTTCCTATTATCTTATCTAAACCTACTCTTTTTCAGTTTGAAGATATTGCCCCCTTGTCCTGTCCCTACATACTCTTGTAAAAAGCTCTCCACCTTTTTTGTAGGCTCCCTTCATGTACTGGAAGGCCACAATTAGTGATCCCTAAGCTTTTTCTTTTCCAGGATGAATGAACCCGGGAATGGTTTGTGTTGGAAAGGACCTCAAAGATCATGCCATGGGAACTTATAGCTCCAATCCTCCTGCTATGGCCAAGGACACCTTTCACTAGATCAGCATTTTCAAAGCCCCCTTCAGCTGGCCTTTGAAGACTTACAGGGATGGGACAACCACAGCTTTTCTCAGCTATCTGTATCAGTGCCGCACCACCCTCACAGCATTACCTTTGGTAGCTCTGGTCATGTTCTGACCTTTGGTGCTCAAGAAAATTGAAGAGTGAAGCATTGGCTGTGTGAGAAATTCTTAGTCCTTTGCTTCTGCCTCTGACACTAAATAGACATGATGGGCAATATATTACCTTGGAAAGAGATTTCATTATTCTGTACAGTGTGGTAGGAACATAACTATGTTTCAAAATTACCTTGAATGCCCAAGCTGAATTCCAGCTACAGTGAAAGATTCAAGTATCTAGTGACTTATAACTCAGGTGGACTTGCATGAAGAGGTGTCTCATTTCTCAAGACACTCAATTTTATGCAGTCAACTTCTACACTAATGTTTAATTCTTTATCTTAACCTTCTATGTTCATTGTGATTTGGTAATTACCTCAAGATAATAAAGAAGAAAAACATTATCTTTCATAAATTTTAACTGGCCACCAGCAACTATCACGTCTTTTTCAAAACTGTATTCTCTGACAAATACTTTCCAAACAATATTGATCTGTCACCTATTTCATTGGTCCCTAAAGTTATAATTCATATCCTTTACATTATTTTGGAAGAGGAAAATAAGGATCAACAAAATTCAGACACTATAGTAATAAAAACCTTATTAAAACAGGGTTTTGTCCCAAAATTCCTTGGAATTTTACTATTTCAATATATTTCCACATCTTTCTAAACTCTGACATCTCAAAATGTTAAATTGGTTAAAAATTGATAAGCAGTCAGTCCATCTACTTCAGAATGAATAATAGATTTGCATCAGGCGTTTTCTATCAACATTTTGGCACTTGAATAATATCATGAGTCTTTGCAATTTTACAGTAGAAGATGACTCACAACAAATATCTTACTTTGTTCCAATTAGTATGACAGAACATTGTTTGTATCATCTAGAGGAAAACAAACAACACTCCCACAGTGAATAAGAGTGAAAAGGTTTTAATATATTTAATAAATATTTGAAAATGACAAACACAATCATTGTTAATCTCTCCATTGGCATGTGGTTTTGGACAGCTTAAGCAATTCTAACTATCTAAAGAAGACCTCATTTGCCAGGTGAGCTTGTTAAGCCTTCACAATTGCAAACCAGTCTACCATGCTTCTGAGAGATTAACTGCTCACTTGATGTTAATTTACTCACTGGTTTTACTTTACATTTGGGACTGAATAATCGAAAAAGTTCACTTTTTAGGAAAGTTTCAGAGAGTGAATGTAAAAATAATGAAGTAGAAGACATTTTACTGTTTTGGGGGTTTGCATTTTCTTTTATTTACTTTTATTGACTCAGAAATTGTAAAACATAACCATTAACCAGTGCAGATCTGCATCAAGGGCTGACCATATGCTGCAGTTGCTCAGTAAGCTCACAGTGATAATGTGTAATAATCACAATTATGAAGTTAGAAAAGTGAAGGAATATAAAATCCTGAATCACTTACTGCTGTTAGAATTTCACACACACAAAACTAAAACCACATATATTTTTTTAATTGTAGCAAGTTTAAAACATGGCAAAATCATAAAATCCATTCAGTTCTATGAGATCAAGTTGAATAGTTCGTATTACATTGTTTTCAAGATTACAGGGAGGGGAACAAGGAAAGAGATATTTTAGGAACAACTTAGAAGTCTTGTCTATCTCAGTTTTCCAATTTAATAACTTTTTCAAAAATGTGGAGAAAATTAGTCAGTCATTATCTAAGACTGCATACAGTTTTGTGACGTTTGTACTGCTCTTTCTCCCTATGATATTGATACCAAGTTCCATTAACTATTTATATTTATAAAGCTATGGCTTGCTGCACTCGTACAGTAAGTCACAGATTATAAGTATCCTAAGCTATTGAGGAGTTGCTCTGTATTTAATTTATAACAGCAAGAACAAAATTCTCTGGAATTCTTCTAAGCATACAATATACTTGATCTAATAGAAAAAAAAGAACAGTACATACATAGTGGTGGAAGGTTTCTATTGAAACTACCGGAAAGATGTCCATCTTACTCCTGTAAAGATTTAAAGGAAGAAGTTTTCAATTGTCATAAAAAACCTAGGTAGCATAAAATATAGATCTACTACCTGCTTTCCTCCCTCACCCAAGTAATTATATTCTGGACAGTAAATATTTTATTTTCTTTCCATTGGTCACACAGTTACAGAATCACGAAATGGCTGGGCTTGACAGGGACCTCTGGAGATCATCTAGTTCAGCCCTGCTGTTAAAACAGTGTTCTCTAGAGCACGTGGCACGGGATCGTGTCAGGTTTGAGTATCTCAGAGAAGGAGACTCTATAACCTCTCTGGACAGCCTGTTCTGGTGCTCAGTCACCCTCAAAGCAAAAAGGTTTTCCCTCACGTTCAGACAGAACTTCCTCTGTTTCAGTTTGGGCCTGATCACTCTTATCCTGTTGCTGTGCACCACAGAAAAGAGGCCCCATCCTATTGACACCCACCTTTAAGATATTTTTATGCATTAATAAGATCTCTTCAAAATCATTTCTTCTCTAGGGTAAACAGGTCCGGATCCCTCAGCCTTTCCTCACAAAAGAGGTGGACCTTATCCTTCCTCATTCCATCACTGCACTCTCTGACAAGGTTTCTATATTCCTTCCAAGTTGTCTGTCTTTTTTTCCACACTCCATACATTTTCTTCTTCTGTTTGAGTTTTGTCAGAAGCTCTTTCCTTATCCATGCAGGTCTTCTGCCCTTTTTGTTTGATTTCTTACTGATAGGGATGCACTGATCTTGAGCTTGTAGGAACTGCTCCTTGAGTATTAAACAGCTTTCATGGACTCTCCTGCCTTCTAGAGCCCTATCACATGGGATTCTTCCAAATAGGTCCCAGAAGAGGACAAAGTTACTTGTCTTGAAATCCAGGGTTGCAATCCTGCTTACTGCCCTGCTTCCTCCATGCAGGATTCTAAACTCTACCATCTCATGATCACTGAAGCCAAGGCTGCCCTCCAACCTTCACATCCCCAACCAGTCCTTCTTTGTTTGTTAGTACAAGGTCCAACAGCACATTTCTCCCTGTTGGCTCCTTCAGCACCTGTGTCAAGAAGCTGTCATCAATGCTCTACAGGGATCTCCTGGACTGTGTGTGTTCAGCTGTGTTGTCTTTTCAGCAGGTATCAGGGTGGCTGAAGTGCTCCGTGAGAACTAGGGCCTGTAGTCATGAGGCTGTACCCAGATGTCTATAAAAGTCCTCAGGAACTTCTTCCTGACCAGGTGACCCGTAGTAAAAACTCATAACAGTTTCACCCCTGTTAACCTGTCCCTTAATTCATTCAGTCAGACTTATTAAATCAAAAAATCTTCCAGTCAATTTTCTTCAATCTTTATCAAATTTATTTTTAATGAAATATAAATTATATAACAAATCATATTCACAATACCTCCTCAAGTTTAACTTATTTATAGCTTTATATATGTTCTACCATTTATAAAAATATACCTGTCAATCACTGCCCAGGGTCTAATAACTTGAACTTCTTAGTTAACAAACAAGCTCTTGCTTATTTCAAAGGATGTTTGACATTTATTTTCACTCTCATGATTAAAAATTGACATGAAAATCATTAGCAATTCTGTGGCCCATTTGGAGATCAAGCCATTGAATCACAGAATCAATTAAGTTGGAAGAAAACCCTGAGATCATTGAGTCCAACTTGTGACCAAACACTGCCATGTCAGCTAAATATACTAAATGGATTTATGCCACAACTCATGGCACTAAATTTCCTTGAACACCTTCACAGATGGTAACTCCACCAATTACTCTTTGAGTAAAGAGTATCTCTCTCCAGTGTCACACTTTCTTGTAGCTATTTAGTTATATTACAGAAGATGGATCATCTTCTCAAGCAGTCTGGGGTATCTGCACCTCCATAGTTAGGT
Source organism: Lanius collurio (assembly GCA_020086605.1). NCBI lineage: Eukaryota > Metazoa > Chordata > Aves > Passeriformes > Laniidae > Lanius > Lanius collurio. The sequence goes on from JACBWW010000003.1 coordinate 51,594,553, forward strand.
CAGGCCTCTGTTGGGTAGTGGAGGTGACTTCATTTCATCAGGGTGCTGCTGGGACTTGAAACCAGGTCTTGGGGAAATGTTCAAATACTGAATATAAGGGCACAGCAAAGGAAATAGTGCCAGTTTTGCCATCTGTCTGTTGTAAAATAAGGACTTCTGCACCTGGTCCAAAAAAGGCATAAAACAAAATGAGAGAAGATCTATTTCTGTAGCATAAACTCTGAAGAGCAGCAAAATTTAACATCTGCCTTGGTCCTCAGCAATTTTTCTGGCTACTTCAGGCATCTTCCATTCAATATGGCCCTTCTGGCAATTCAATTTTCCTAGTGCATTTACATACTTCTGGGCTTTAAATGTGGAGTTAGCATGTATAATACACATAGTGGATTTCATTTAGGAGGCAAATATCTAAAACTGTGGTGCATCAAAATGCAAAGAGTATTTTTATCTCTTCCAGAATCCAATTAACCCTATAATGAAAATGACAGAAAAGCTGAAATATGAGACATCAATTCCTCACTAGTTTACTGTGTTTGCAATTGGAAATTTTGGCATGGAGGGTTGACACTGTCTGAAAGCCAGGTATCCACCAAAGCCACTTTATCACTCTCCTCAACTGGATGGGGGAGAGAAGATATAATGAAAGGCTTGGTAGTCCAGATAAGGGCAAGGAGAAATCACTCAGCAATTACTGTCACAGGCAAAACAGACTCTGCTTGGGGAAATTGATTTAATTTATTGCCAAACACCTTCCTCTGACCTCTCCCTTCTTCTTGGGCTTTATTTTCCAATTCTCTACATCCTTCTGGCCCAGCTGCAAATGAGGACAGGGCCTGGGGTTGCAGTCAGTTCATCACAGGTTTTCTCAGCTACTCCCTCCTCCTCAGCAGGAGGAAGCCTCACACTATTCCCCTGCTCCAGCATAGAGTCCCTCCCATGGGAGACAGTATTCTACAAAATTCTCCAGCATGAGTCCTTGCCACAGGCTGCAGTTCTTCACAAACTGCTTCAGCATGTGTCCCTTCCATGAGGTGCAGTCCTTCAGGAACAGGCTGCTCCAGTGTGGCTTTTCCATGAGCTCACCTACTGCAGTGTGAGCTCCTCTCTCCACAGATCTACAGATCTTGCCAGGAGCTTCACAGGGTCACAGCCTCCTTTGGACACAACAATCTGCTCGAGTGTGTACTCCTCTATGGGTACCTGCTCCACTGTTAACCTCCAAGACCATAGGCTTCCTGATGGGCTGCAGGGGAATGTTTGCTCTGACACCTGGAGCACCTCCTCCCCTTCCTTCTTCACTGGTATTGGTGTCTGCAGAGTTGTTTCCCTCACATATTCTCACTCCTCTGTGGGACTGCAAGTGCTTTTGTCCCCCTGCTACCTAAACTTTGTCATGCACACCCAACACATATGGTAATTTTTCCTAAGGTAGTCAGCTGTCATAATTATTTGATCAGCTTTCGATATCATCTGTCGATGAAATAGTGAAATGGTTCAGGTTTTTCTTTTCAGTTTGTTTTTTTTTTTTTTCCACAAAGAGGGATGAACTGATAATTTAATCAAAAAGTAAAGAACAGATTTGAACTGGGCTTAGTTTAGTTTTACTGAAGGTATATTTAACAAGGTTGCAAAGGTCATATGATACTGCAGATTTTGGCTTTGGATGAGAATATTTCTACTAGAAATATCAATTTAATCAAGAAAGAAGAAAAAATTTATCAGAAAAACAGAAAATGGAAACTCAGGATAAAGTGATAACAGAACATTTTAATCTAGTGTAAAAAAATTCTGAATTTCTGTACAATAGACTGTTAATCTAAAGGATCTCTAAAAAACCACAAACATTTGCATATAGTAATTTAGTTTTCAACTTCACTATTTTATAGAATTAATTGTTCTATACCAATCTGATAACAGTATCCATCCAGCAAATGACAAGCAACCACCTAGATTCAGGAATTTGTTAGTTTTGCAGCACACAGGTACAAGAAAGGATCACAGCTATCTGTAATAGAACACATTAATTTAATTCAGGTGAAAAGGGCCAGAAAAGAAATCAGAACAGATTTATATTTTCTCCCAGTGGAGTAGATACTACAGCAGAATCAACAGTCATTTATACACAATTGTACAGGATTTGCAAGCAAGACATTAAGTGCAGAATATGAGAAAACAAGAGACAAAGGTTTATGGGCTAATCATAAACTAGCAATGAATGGGAATGTACACAAAGTAATCTGTCTGTGGAGAGTTTTTTTGTTTTTTCTTCATGTATCCCTTTTGTTTATCTTTTGACTGAAAGAATTAAGTATTATAGAAGTTAGTTCAGATGAATTAGGCTTGTATTATTTAATAATTTTTAATAGGATGTAGGAAGAGATGTTTGCGTAAATTTTGGAACCTATTCCAAGAATACAAAGCACAATGGAAAAACTATTAAAAAAAATAATTGCACACTAAATCAGTCTGGTTTTCACTAATCAAACTCCTCTGTACTAATAGTTACCTCCCCATTATGGCAAGTAAATGCATGTTTTCATACATACATATTTATGCCAGTTAAGAATTTGAGGTAATTTGGATGGGAATGTTTAGAAGACTGAACAATCAGGCCAGTTTATAACTAAACATATTTGAATTAATTCCTAAGCAACACATTTTGTTATTTCATAGTTCTTGCTTCTATTGAACATCATCACTACTGGCAGAAAAGTATTGCTCTTTAGGAATCATATGCTATTTTAGATGTAGTAACAAAACATCCCACACCTGATGCCATTCACTGAGCATTTTTGACTGCAGTCCTTGGTGGCTCTCCATTCAAGGTGGTCATGTGTGTCAGGTCTCTGATGAGAAAAATCAGAACTGAAACAGCACTATATTCTCTGCTTTTCTTCTTAATGGTTGGTGGGTTTATGCCATTTCCCCCTTTCTAATTATTGTCTTGATAATATTTTTGTTTGGTTTTTGGTTTTGGTTTTTTTTTTTTGGCTGGTTAGTCATTCCTTTTATACATTAGACAGAACACTTATCCTATAATACGATAAATACATTTTAAAATAAAAACAGCATCCTGTAATGAAAATTTGCTGAATTTCATTTTAGAAAGCTTTAAATGAATAACAAAAATGTGCACATATGTATATACATATGTGCATCTATGTTTCTCATTACATAAATTATCTTGATCTACACACACATTCCAACTGCCATGACTTGACCCTTACCAGTAGAGTAATGTTATTCTGGAGACTTTATCTTTTGTTCCAATATAATTCAGAAATACTTCTTTTATCTGCTTTAGCAGGAAATGGAATGGTTTTCCAGATACTGTCTTTGACTGTAGTCTTTCTTTTCACTTTGAAGCTGAGAGAGAAAGGCTGAGTACCTCTGAGTTGATAAAGGCAACTAGGACCAAAAACTAGAAATGGACATCTAAGAACTTCTTTATATTTTTGATCAATACACTTGTTACTAGAGATAATACTTCTCCCAAATGTTTCAAAAGAACAGTGAAAAAAGTTTACTCTATGGTTTTTATTTTAGAGAAACCTCTGCCCTTTACATAGGCTTGAGACAATTCAAAAAATTGTCCAAAAATTTATTCTGAAACTTTATGAATTTTTTTCAATTGAAAATTAAACAATGGTAATACACATATGTGTGAATAAACCAAAAAATTTTCACAAACAAATGAAAAGCATTAATATTATATTGCCAGTATGCAAAATTCCACTCTTCTCAGCTGAAGGGTGAATGGAGAATTTCCAGACCAAATTTATAGAATTGGTAGAGATGCTTACAAGCACTGCATCTCAAGCTCAGAGCATCAATCCTTCTTATATACTACTAGGACTAGTTTTAAAAATAAGCTTTTTGGATAAGAATTCATGGCAAGAAGACTGATAAGAAACACTTTTCTATCTTACTTCTATTTTCCACTTATAAAAGAAGTCCATGAGATATTTTGATTTGCAAATGTAAGTGTTCCACAGATAAATTGTTGACCTTTGTGCACTGTACTCTTATGTCACCCATCACACACCATGATCTGCCCTTTATCTGAACTAAAGTCATGTATTATAATGAGCTGAAGGTCCAGTGCTACCAATGGACACATAGAAAGACAAAAGCTGTATTGATTTCAACAACCTTTCTTTAAAGAGAAAGACAATTTTTGTGTTTGCAATTAATTACTTTCAGCTATCTATTTGCATGTATTTCTAAGACTTAACTGTGATAGTAGATAAAACTTTAGAAAATAACCATGTCACTCACCCTAACGTTTGGACAGTCCATGAATCAGAAGATACACAAATTTGGAATACTAGGTGCACCATATAAAAACATTCCATCCTTTAAGATGGAGAGACAGAAGAGGTTCTTTTATCTGGTATCTGTTTACTTTGAACTTACTATAACAGTAATCAATTTAAAACATGTTATTTGGAGGTCTAGTACTGTAACTCACCTAGCAAGTGCAAAAGTATGACAAAAACTATCATGAATATCTAGACTTATTTGGCTTTTGTATATTTTTGAGCTATCTCAAGACACTATTTTAGGGGGGGTGAGGCTGAGGGGGAAAGGAATCATTAATAGATACATACCAACTCAGAGAATCAAACTATTCAAATGTTCAAATTTGCTCTTTCTGAAATTTTCAGTTGATATTATTGCAAGAACTATTACAATTATTTTTGGAAGCTTCTTTTTCTCTTCAATGAACTTTTGAAACACTTGTCTACACCCTTTTTGTTCATTTGACTGACTTTTTTTTTAACTTTTCTATATCTTTTTTTTTTCCCAGACAGCCATCCTTTTCCTCTCACTCTTTTTTCCTGTTGACAGTCAAACTTGAGTCATTTCCCTGTTTCCTGACAGTGGTTTCTTTGTGATATCCCATAATTTTTGGGTTAAACAAAAGGGATTTGTGCTCCCAAATTGATTAGGCACCTTTGCTAGGTATCAAAGAATTTGACCATAAGACTAAAATCTGCTCTGTTGATACATTTCGGTAACTTTATTAGGTGGAAAGTAGATCGTCTCTAAAAGGATGTTGCCTGTCTTTAGACCTTAGAAATACACAAACCCATCTACATGTATATATGTATAAATAAATATGTATGCTAGGAAGTGGAAAACATAGGAGAAGTTACTTGGCTTCCAGCTATCATGAACATTACAAGCTATGTAAAGCTTTACTTTATTCATGTTTCAAGACATTTCTTTGTAACCCCTACTGAAAAGTCTAGCCAAACATTTTAACATAAAACATGATTCTTACTGCCACATTACTTAATGTCTGCCTCAATGAATCAAGACCTAACTGTTCCCAAGATTCTTTGTGAGAATTCAGCCTTTCTGCAGCATGTCTTGATACCCTATGTCAGGCTGACACCTTTATGAAATATGAAAATTCAAAGATTTCACAGAATATGATCATGTCAGAGACAGCTGCCCCTATGTGGCATATAAAATACTTATTTCTCTTAATTATGTCCTTAAAATGGAAGAAAAGCAGGTTTTCTCTCATTTCATTGTTGTTTTGCAAATGTGTCTGCTTATATCATAAAATTACATCAGTGCATGTGGTAAACTGTAAATGTCACAGGCATTTTTTATTATCATTGAAGTTTACTGATGGTCATTTGGAACAACATGTGGTTCAAAGAAAAAAAAATTAGTTTGATTTCTGTTAGGCACCAAAAATGTTGATCTATGTTCAACCTAATTACCTGTTCTGCATTTGGACCTGCTAGATTGGAGAAGGATAGAGATGGGGGTAAAGATGAAAGGAGCTTCCCCTGTGTCATTTTTAGAAACAGATTTGTGAACCTTTCTTCTTGTACTGGCAAACTGACGTGCTTTTTTTATGATTATTTTCAGGTAACAAACTATTGATTTCTGGAAGTGATGACTGTTCCATGCATGCTGATTAGCACATGAGCAGACGGTCCAAGCAGCAATTGATTTTCATATCAACACTGAATCTAATGCATCCTATATGTGTTAGACTTGAACAAGAACAACTATTTTCAGGGAAAAGCCTGACATACACATCTCTCTCTCACTGACTTCAAGAGCTGCTGAGGCAGACACCAAGATGCAGACAGAATCAGAATTTAAGATCTACTCCCGTCTGCAGAGCTTCCTTATATAAATGTTAGGGTATGAATATATTTATACAGTCATAAAAATCCAGTAAGGTTGAGAAAAAGAGTTTATAGGTTGACTAAATTACTGGAAATGTAGTGTAGAAAATGCTGCAAGTTTATATATACACTCTTTTACTGTGGAACTAAACAATCCTCCTTTCATGGGAATGATTACTTGAAAATAGATAAAGGTGAGGATTTTGGCAAAAGAGTGGTTGGCTTCTTTCAGAAAAATACACACAAAGTTATCAGGAAATTGTCTTAAGTGGTGTTATTCTATGAAGGATAAAAGGAACAGCAAGTGAGGTTCCTGTAAGTTGAAGGTTTGTAGACATACTTTTGAGAATTTAATGAAAGTCAGTTATCAATCTTTCTTATGAAAATTATCTTTACTATATGAATAGTTCTACCACTGACACACCATAAATAAATGTAATACAAAAAATATTTATGACAATTTTAAATTTTATAGCCAAAGCAAAACCTTTGCTAATAGGCAGGCTGTATACTATCTGGAAATACATCTAGAATTTTTTCTGGAATGAGCACTGAATGAGCATTACACAAAAAATTATGATCATAAATCTCTTTTTTATGCTTTGATTCTGAAAGATTTGCTTCTGCATTAAAAATAATATAGCTTATGTCTATACAGCACCCTTTGAAGACTTCTATTGCAGCCATGTAGTTGGGAGTGAACATTGTGATGCAGTGAAAGCTGCAAAATATTTTCATTGTAATGAGCTATTTCTCTTGTTCTTTGTTTACCTCAGCTGAAATTTGGAACTCTAAGCTGTTTTTAATGCCAATTTCCTTATAAAGTTGGGTTATTTATCTGCTGATTTATCCCACAACAGTTCTCTTTTTGCCTTCCCAGTCCTGGGGAAATAGAGGGAAATTATATAGAACTAGAAATTCTGTGAACTCTTGAAGCACTAGGACATTAATGGCATTTAGCTATTTACTTCACCAGCAAATCTGTGACCTCAAATAAATGTATTTAATAAATGTGTTATAAAATCCCTTTTTCATAGTGTGGTCCTTTGCACATGAAGGAAAACTTCCTTTAGGAATTAACATCTAATTTGAAATGTGCCCTTTGAACACTGGAAGGAAAATGAGCAGATGACAGTGACTATAGTACTCTTATTTAGCCAAGTACAAAATGTAACTGTTTTAAATAATTTATAAATAATCAAAATCATAATCCCACCTCAGCTGGTCTTGTTATGAGAAGTTGATAGCTTTTATGTGATTATTGCAGTGGAAGGAGGGCAGGTAAAGATGTGAGAATTACAGGCATTGGCAAACACAGTTCTGGCAAGTCATTCCATGTACCATGGTTGTGAGACACTGAAAGGGTTAATGGCTTAAACATTGCTAAAATCGTAGCTTTTTGCCTACTATAGCAAACTGCAAAGAAGTAGCTGTTCATCTGTGACCACTGAAGTCCACCCCTCCCCAAACAATCCAACTAACTGGAATTCTGATGGTGACAGGAACTTGAGGTAAAGCAGGTACTATTACCCAATCATCCCAGGTCTGGGTAGAAGAATGTATCCACAGGTGATACTGGAAGAGAGACTGGAATGCTGATAGCCTAAACATTCAAGGGACAAGCTGCTGATGTGCAAAGAACTCATCCAGATGCAGAGAGTGAGCACAGACCCACCTCAGGCTACAGAAAAAGGCAAACCCTGTGATGCAGGTACTGTCTCTTTGTCCGTACACAAGTGAACTCAGCTGTGCTAACTCCCCTGCTGGGAAGTACTGGGACATCCATTGGTAGCTTGAAGGTATTAGTCTCTGCTATGGACCATAATGGGCTATGAAGGACTCAACTGCACTGTCCTCATAGGCAGCTGTAACAACTCAGACCATCAAAGACTCCTAAAAGGGTCCTGTGGCTCACAGCATTACATCATTCAGTGTAAAACTCCCTGCCTCCAGGGGGAAGCTGGGCATTCCCACCTGAACCTGAGTGTATATAACTCATGAAATTTTTGAATTTCGGGGGTTTCTTCTACTACTCATGGATCAAGATTGTCACTTTGGCCAATGAAAACTGGAATTGCCACAACCAAGTTTTGCACTGGGACCAAGGGATAGTGATTATGTACCTTTCAATGTTTATCCTTTCTTTTCCTTATCTGTTTTCCTAAGTGTTATTCTTATAATACTCTATTGCTATATTACTGTAGAAAACAAACCTCAAAATGTGTACAGATCTTTTCTTCCTTTGCAGCCAATTCTAAAATAAATCCTATATATATACTGAAAACCACTAATCATTCAGGGTTGTTTCACTGTAATCCACCCTAAGGGATCTATTAACAAGACTTTAAGTTATCCTCACCTTCTGGGACTGGTTGTAACAAAGGTCTGCTTGGGAAAAAAAAAAAAAAAAAAGCAAACCATCAGAAAAGGGTTATAACAAAGAACATTGACTGAAATACAATTTCAGGCTAAAGCTTGCACTTATAAATTATTGACTGTCCTGCTATAAGTTAACAAAAGGTTAAAACAGAACGTCTCCTGCCTACCTGTATCCTTCCAGGTGGGTATGTTGTCCCCAAATCATTTCAGCTTTGATGATCTTTCTGAGCAGCAGCACATTCTGTTAAGGCACCATAGGTTGGCAAGATTTTCCATCACTTCAGAGATTGGCTTCAGGACTATGCTAGGATTCTCCTCCACCTACCCACATTTGCCAGAGCTTTCTCAGTCCTTGGTAGCTTCCAAGGCAAGGACATGTCTTCTCCCACTTTTCTTGTACCTCGTCAAGAAGTATGAACACACATAAATACAGCCTTATCATGGTGATAAACCAGAGATCCAAAACATTTCTGCAACACTTCAGATTGAATTTAGTTTTTAATATACTTGCAGTGTTATTGCTGCAGACGTAATCCTGAATGTTCAGGTTTATGAAGAGAAAATCTGGCTACTAAGACATTCTCATGACAGTTTTATAGACTTTACTACTATCATATAAACTTTCCATTATTTCCCTCAATGTTCATTGGTATGCCTTTCCGTTTTGGTTGCTTTGACTGAATAGTGAAGTTAATACAAATTCATCATGGAAAAAAACATATGAAATTTGCATTGTGAAAGTTCTGCTTATAAAAATAGTAGTGATGATACTACCATAAGAAAGATCATAACTATCATGTAAGGATTACAAGGTTGTCCTGAATCAGAAAAAAAAAAATACTTTAGTATTGTGATAATTTCTCATTTGTTTGGCTTCTTATATAGAATGATTATGGTTTTTTCTTCTTATTTTTAAAAGTGATGTTAAATATTGATAATGGACTATATCCAGAGGCAAGAAAGTAAAGAGCAGCATCTGATAAATGCAACCTTCAGGTGAGATCCACAGAGACTAATTCAACAATTCTCATCTGAGTAATGCTCCAAGAAAGTCAGGGTTAGACCTCTGTGCTCCCCACACAATCATTTAGAAGCATCTGTCGCTTCCGAAGTGCAATCCAAAAAGATGAATATACTGCGAAAGGGCTGACCTAGCATTAATCAATAAGAAAGGCCAAGTGCAGGGCTATCTATATCAATACTGTTGAATCCAATTTTGGAACTTAAAGGCTGGCTTCTTTGAAAGTTGATGCTGCTTTCAGGATGAATATGCTCATCCCCTTGGAATGTACTGCTGAAGTAATTCTCTGCAAGTGCATGTATTGAGCAGGATTTTAAGTATGGTTTCCAGGAGGTATCACTTCTATAGCACTCAAATGTCATTTAATGAAGAGTAGTTAAAGGCCTGTCTCCTTTTAAAAGGAGCCAAACCATTTTTTCTAGAGTGTTCCCTAAATAATAGGTTATCAAGTAACCATTGAGAGTTCATTTATCATGGAAACAGAAGAGAAATATCCAGGCAGAGGCTGAAATCTGGTTAAAAAAAAAAAAAAAAAAATAGAAGGGCAGACCTAAATTCTTTTCTCAAGTTTCTTTCCTGATTTGTGGTTTTATTTTTTAATTTTGTCTAGGGCTTTTTCGAAAAAAATGAGACTGTCTGAAGAAGGAGAAATGCTGGTATAAATCACTCTGGGTTGAAAAGGTCAAGAGACCAGACCTCCTCATTTTCTGGGTGATGACTGTAATTCCCAGATTAATACCAAAGTCAGCTCTTTGTCAGGTTTGTTTTTGCCCCTCACAATGTTGTTGAACACAGCTGAAGGTCTGCTGCATGGTAGGCTCAGTACTGTTTTAAACTAGGGAGAGCTCAGAGTTTCTGCATGCAGATAGGGACACTGAATAAGGTGAAAATAATACAGTTTTAACCACTGTAATTATTATCAAAAAATAATTATTGTCCAAAAAACTTGACTATCTTCAAGTTAGGCACATAGTAATGTCTCAGAAATTTCTCCTTTTAATTCCAGAGATCTAAAAAGGGAGATAAGTTGTATGAAGGGTGACACCAGAGAGTTGTGCTGACATTCACAGAGGCCTAGACCAACAGCAATATCATGAAGTTCAAAAAAGGGAAAAGAAAAGTCTTGAACCTGGGAAGAAATATCCCTATGCACCAGTAAAGCAGATTTGTAGAGATAAGACTTGGGGTCCTGGTGGACAGCAAGGTGACCTTGAGCCAGAAATGCCCTATGAGGAAGAGTGAGAGCCTCCTGAATTGCTGCCAGCAATTGAGAATAACCATCCTTCTTCTCTGCTCAGCCCTGATGAAACACATCTGGAGTGCCATACCATTTCTGGACTTCCCAGAACAAGAAAGATATGGACTTTTATGGAGATCACCCAGTGGAGGGCCACAGAAATGACTAAGGCACTGGAGTGAGCAGGTTGAGAGAGGTGGGACTCTCAATGGCTGTCACCTGTGAGTATAATCACCTGATGGGAGAATTAAAGGTGTGATAGGCTGGCTCCTCTCAGTAGTAGACAGTGATAGGAGATACAATGGCCACAAATTAAAAAATAGGCAGATTCAATTTTTGTTTGGTTTTGTTGGGTTGTTTTTAGTTTGTTTTGGTTGGGTTTTTAAGTTTTGGGTTTGTTTTTTGTTTTGTTTTTTTTTTGGTTTTTTTTTTTTTGTTTGTTTTTTAATTTTTTTTTTTTTTTACTGTGAGATTGGTAAAATACTGGCACAGGTTGACCAGAATGGTTGTGGAGACTCCTTTATGGATATATTCAAAGCCTGTTCAGAGGTGGTCTAAAGCAACCTATTATAGCTGACCTTTCCTGAGAAGGCTGATTGTTTAGGTGGTCTCACTTTCAACAAAAATGATACTGTAATTTAAAAGTTCTTTTGTAATTCTATTGCCTCTTCCATTAGCTGAATATTTCACAACTATCAGTAATTTAGTAAATCAGCACTTATTTCTGCAGATGTAAAAACTGAGGCATTTTAACAGCTTTCTGAGGAATGTGTACCCACATATACCACAGCACAGATTAAATTCACATGCTGATTCACAGTTCAGTTGCATCACCTAGTCTTAGTTGCAGAATGTCCATTCAGTAAGCACAGGTTTACAAAATCTTGATGCATTGTCTTAATAAAAATCTGAATAAAAAGCTTTGCATCTTCTTTCTGAATATCACAGTTACCTTTATTTGTCTAGATAGATATTGTTTGATATTTCTTCTGAAATCCCAAAGTAGTAATTCCTTTGGTTTTAAACAGACAATCATTAAATAGGAAGGAGTTCACATTATGGGAATGTTTACAAAGTTTACAAAGGGAAAATGATTAATGTAATTCCTCAGAAATGAACTTTATTACTGCTTTGAGATTCCAGAAACTGGTGCTAAAAAATCCAGTATCCAGTTCTTTAACAAATTCAATTAAAAAAATTATGTTCTATGTTGAACTGTTTTTATACTCTGTTTCATTTCTTTTAAGACTTACTCCTAATTAAAATATTGAATAATTTTGTATAGTCGTGTAAGAGACTGAAATGTTATGGTTAATGGCCTAAACATTGTTATGAAGGACTTTATGCCCATTATGGCAGAACTCTATAAAGAAGCTGCGACCACCAAAGCCCACCCCTCCCTGAATATGCCACCTCACTGGGACTTTGGACTGTAAGTTAGGCTGCCCACTGGAACTTGAGGTAAAGTGAGTTGAAAAGTGACACTTTTGTACAATTATATTATGTACAGATCTAGGGAGAAGTAAACAAGGCTGGAAGAGGAAAATGTATCCAAAAGGAAGCCAAAGCCAGCAGCTCTCCCGAAAATCACCCCTAGTGGGGTTCGGGGTGGGGGGAGGTACAACCCACAGACTCATCTGCTGAGACCAGGCTTGCACACACTTCTCTGCAATCAGGGGGAAGGAGAAGAGTTTTGGGGTGTGTGGCATAACTTCTGGTCAGAAGCAATGAACACCCTTCTTCTCTTGCACAAACTGGCTCAGCTGTAACCCTCCCCTCTCCCCAAACAGGGGAAGGCCAATATACACCAGACACTCCTGTGAGAAGCAGCTGAGGAGATGTCATAGTTAGTCCATCAAAGCCCCCCAAAGTGCTCCCCAGACTTAATTCTGAGCCTAGAGCACTGCACATGATGCAAAGAGATTCAACAGATCCAGAGTCTGTTGCAAGAGACAGTGTCAAACTTCTCCCGTGCCAGGGGAGGTACTGGGCATTCCTCCTGGCCCACACATGTGTTAATCCATTGAACTGTGTTTTGCAAGACCCTCACCACCAAGATGGCCAGATAAAGAGGATAAACAAGATGCTGTTGGGATTCATGGAGAGGTGGTATTTTTTACTTAATCAGTCTTTTCCACTCTCTTTCTCTCCCCCCTCACCACTTTTTTCTATTTTTTTCTATTACTCTCTACCTCACATTCACTGTTAAATAAAATCCATACTATTGACTTAAGCATATGGTCTTGTTTACACCTTAATTTGGGCAGAGACATCACTCTAATAATTTTAACAACTGGAGTGTAATAGGTGGATAGTACTGTGGACAGTATTTTTTGTTCATTTAAATCATTGAATCTTTTAAATCAGTGATCTCTGATCACCTGCTCTTGTTTCTCACTATTTTGCCATACATGACTAAGAAACAAGTTCTTTGACAAGCCCTATTTAGAATTCCTTGAGTTATTTTTCCATCTCTGTTGAAAACTTAAATAATTGCTGTGGCAGTGTTTCCAATGAACCTGATAATGAAAGAAGGTGGACACGCTGGTATGGTTTCATGACAGCAACTAAACACCTGGGCAAATTTAAACATGTGAATATTCCTGGCAGAAAGAGATTCTGTTATTTGTTCAAAATGGTCAGCATGTTTTCGACTGATTTCTTTAAAACAAAATGTAAGTTATTTGTTGGCAACTGCAAGATAAGGTATAGCGTCTGTGTTATGAGCAAGCATTTGCTGTGTGCTGCTTCATTCCACTTTCATGTCAGATTAACCTCTGAGGTAACCCTTGATGTTTTCAGACTGTTGCACGTGCACTGCTTTACCTGTATACATGGCTGCCTGCAGAACTGAGAAAATAGCTTTGCAATTTATGTGTTGAATGTCTTGAATTTTTACTGGAAAGAATATTTATTCTTTTATTTCCTCATAAAACAGAAGACAGTCTTCTACAAATATACCCTTCCATTTGTAAACAATATCTATAATATTGTAGTCTTAATTTTTTTTTTTTTTTTTTTTTACAAAAATAAATGTGGAAAATGTAGAAAGACAGGGGAAAGAAAAACCCGGGGGGGGGGGGGGGGGAGGAACGCTCTTAACCTGCATTCTTCCAAATACTTTAGAGAGGGTAGATTACAGATATCGCTAGTTTATGTTTGGGGATGGGTCTTTTTTTCTTACTTTTTCCAACTTGTTTTCAAACCTTGTTTGAAAATTGGTGAAAATATATTTATAAATAGTAAAGTTTTCAGAAATTGGAAGATCTTCTAATCAGAGATCACAATGAGCCAAAAGACATATATAGGATGACTGATGTAATGAATGTGGCCATCCAATCTCATCAGCACCAAAATACTAGAACAGAAGTTGCTAGAACTGCTGTTCAGGCTGGTAAATAGAGCAGTGACTGCCTAGTGGTTTTCTTTAAACAACTGCTCTAGGCTGGTTTAATCTTATGATGTCTTAGGGGATGTTTTTGCACAGTAGAGGATATACACTGCAGCAAAAAAATTTCCATTGTTACAGCTGTGTTTGGAATTCCAGTAACCCATATCAGTTCCATTAATAAACCTGTTGTCAAGTAAAAATTGTCAAGTTGAAATTTAGAAACACTCTGATGTTGTAATCCCTCATTACAACACTCTGACATGAATTATTACTCTTATGGAAATTGTTCTTTTGTATTTTTGATAGGAAAAGGCTCAGGAATGCTGGAAAATGTGTAGGATGAAGCAATTCCCCGAAGATATATTTGTACCCTGTGTTTGTATTCTCAAATATACAGAGCACTTAGCAAGTAAACTCCACTGGAACCTGGATTTCCAATAGCCATGATATTCAACCAAATCAATCAACATTTGAAACTGATCAATTTGCATAACAATTGTGGAAATTTAACTCATAGAATTGAGAATTCACCAGGTTGTCCAACTACCTGATAAACAAGTTCAAATGGCATGGAATATTTATTTTGCTGGATGCAGTTGTGGGGAAAATAACTGCAAAGAGATAATAGTTTTGCTTTTTCAAGAATATGCATTTACATAATTTTTAAGTCTTCCTGGAAATGTGTGAAGTGTTATTGGCACAGAAGCCTATTACTTTAGGTGCCAAATAAAAGGGTCTGCAGGGCTTGAATTTAGTATATTCAGATTTTCAGGGATTCCTGCTTTTCAGGATTTCTGGGAAAATTGTGACTGGGTGGAAATTAAAATGTGTAGGACACATGGTGTATGCTGACCAAGCAGCTCATCTTGAGTGTAAAGGAAGCCCTGGACATGGGAGAAACACTGATATGGAACAGTTCTCCCAGTACACCACTTCTGATCTAGGCTATATTAAAACAGGATGCAGATGAATGTTTACAACTGCTTTTGAAGAGGTCACACAATGAAAACAATAGCTTCTAGAGGGACATAAACTTCAGCTGAATGTTTTGTGTATCAGTATGACAGAAACAAAAGTACAACACACAGAATAAATTTTATTTCTGCTGTATTGCTGAATAAAAGGTAGTTTATTGTTTTAGAAGATGCCCCTCCTCTGGTCTCACTCACAATGAGAAGAACAAAGCTTTCATTCATAGCATTTGATTAAAAATATAACTTGGAAAAAACAGGCCTAGAAATGAGGATGTTACTATGAATACTACCCAATAAAAGACCATGGCTAATCTTCTTTACATTATTTTCATTTCACTGCTGAATTATTAAACAGCAATTTTTCTACTGCTTTGAACTCTGAAATGGCATTTTCTGCAATACTTATGCTCTCTGGTACACTGCATCAATCAAATCCGGCTGCCACAGATTTCAAATAGCTTGTTGGAAAAATGTGGTGATTTAACATGCTGCCTGTACTCAATGCCTTGACAAAACTGCAAAGTAGTGAGAACATTTTCATTAAAAATAATTATCCACTACTGGCTTCCTAATGGAGTTTTGGTTAATTAGCAATTATTTACATGGGAAATATTAAGACAGTTTAAACCTGTCCTTAACACTCTCCCATTCTTCATTTACTATAAAGCCAAATGAAAACCTGTAAATGAAGCTGTTGGTGAATCAAGAGATTTAGGTCTGCCTCTGCTCAATAATGAGCTGCTTGTAGCAGTGATCAGTACACTGGCATCAGATTACATACAGAATGCTTCAAGATACCATCAGTCAAACTCAGATTTATCAAGAAGGATTCCCCATCCTTCAGCCAGTTTAATACATGTCCTTCTGCATCATATGACACAGCTGCAGGCAAGTGGCTGTTGTCCAGATGTCTATAATCAACTTTCTTCCTTTATAGGCATAGAAAACTTTCAGTTCCAAGTAGGTTACTTACTGTTTTCACTGGGAAGATGTTTTTCTTCTTAATTCTCTATCATCATGAAGAAATAATGGAAAACAGTTTAATTGTAGTTCCCTTTGAAAAAATTATTTCTCCTGCTATTAAATATTAAATAGCTTGGACTGAATTTTATCTGGAAATCCCAATTAAAATAAGAACAAAGAAATCATGGTTGGACATCTAGAAATCAGAAATCAAGTAAATGCAAAAACTCTGTGTTCAGAAGCATTGCAATCCAAATGGAAAATAACAGACTGACAAACTGCTGTTGACAACCCACTAGGAACTGAAGCTGTTGTATGACTGTTTTCAAAGAATGAAACTTGTGACTGATGTCAACCTGACATCAGGGCTGAGCAACTTGCACGTGTAGCGCTATTTCAGCAGGCGCGCTCTTTGGATCTGGTGAACTGGAAGCTGTGGGGAAAAGGCAGGACTGGTAAGACAAAAAAGGGGTTGACAGGGCTGCTGTGAGGCTGGCTAACTGGTATATAACCTGCTGCCCGGGAACAGGGTTGCGTCAGTGGCATCAGAAACTCAGACATCTTAAACCTGCTCTGCGGCTGCGTGGGGGTTGCAGGAGGGGTTGGGGGATGGTGGGAAAGGAGGTCAGATGGCTGCAGGCTGAGCAGGTGCCACCGAGGCCCTTGGCAACCAATGGCTGCTATGGCTGTTCTGTCAGCAGGACGTGAGACCTCGGCTGGGCAGACGGATGCATGGCGGAGCTGCCAGATGAATAAGGCTTGGCAAGCCTGAAGGCAGGGATGGAAATCTGGAGCCTCCAGCCAAAAGCAGAGAATTAGTCAAGTCCAGTCTGGATATAGAACACTGCAAGCACAATTGCAGTTCACCCAATTTTCCTAACTAATCTTGTATTTATAGCTATTTTATATGTATGCATTGTTGTTTTCTTCAATGTGCTTTATTATTTTTAATTACATAAACCACAATAATTTTAACATAGCTGTGAAGATGGTTTAAGTTCATGTTAGAAATGTGTAGAATAAAACATAACTGTAAATCTCAAAAATATTCTTACATTGCACAAGAAACAAACTTTCAATTTTTTTTATAAGCAAAGCATACATTTTTCCTATATGAACATCCACACAAGCAAAAATGAGAGACTCAAATTTTAAAAACTGTATACATAAAATTAAGTTTCTAATTGCTTACTGTGAATCGAGTTAAACAGCAGCTGAAAACAGAAATCTAAGTAAAACCTTAGGCAACTAGCTTTGGAAATCTTGGCTTTAAGAAGAGCATAACATATGCATTGATCCACCATTAGTGATTCTGGCTTACTGAATTGGCTGGACACAGTGACAGATTCCTGCCTTGTCAGCACTTGTATCTGGAGGAGGCATTGACAGAGATGTGGTTATCCATTGTCAGGAAACAAAAAGACACTTGAACAGAACTTCATATACTGTTTGTACTGTTTCATTCAAAACAGATTTTCATACTTTTAGTTGATTAATCAGTTTGCTGGACTATTTTATCTGACTGTACTTTGTGCTGATAGCCATATAAATCAAATTTTGCAGAACATTAGAGAATTTTGGATTACATCCTGAAAGTTTGCATTTCATGTCCAGTGATTCATCAGTATATGCACGAATATGTGAACTATTATATTCACAATATAGGAAGTTAGTGACAGTCATACTTTTTATGAACTCTCTTCCTCTCATAAATTTATATAGCTAAATAGATGTTCAAAAATATGTATTAAAAATATAGTCATTATTGTACGGTAAATTAATAAATAGATCTGTTCATTTAATATATTCTGTCCACATTTTGTACAGAATTCAGCCCAGCAACCTGATTAGTATCCCTGGATGGAGTTGAAGAAAAAGTTCTGAAAAGAAATCGTGAATCTGTACAAGTTTCAGGAGCTGCTTTTCTTATTACATATCCATTTGTGTAGCCAAATGCACAGTCCATCTGTCTGCAAGCAGCATAAACAATAGCATATGTTCACAGAGTGGCAAAGAAAGTTGGAATTATATTTAAATAGAGGTCACAAACTCATAAATCCTGTACTGTATCTAGGCCTAATTGGTTTGCAGTTAAAATTTCATTGTGTCATCTTCCTTTACTTTTCAGTGAAAAGTTTTACTGGAAGATTGCATATTGATACAATTTAGTCATCACTTTACTGGTTTTAAAACTAAATTTTGAAAAAATTATATTTGTCTACCTGGCATGAGGAAAAGTACAGAGAGAAAAGTAATTTATGAAAGGGGTTAAAAAGAATAGAGAATGGTAAGTATCACATTCTTTCTCTCGTTTCCACCAATTACACATTTTGGAGAAGATGTATATCATTTTCTCTCAAATGGAAAACTACTCAACTTTATTTTCCACATATAATATATTCTCTTGAATACTCCTCTGAAAACTCACTCTTTCCTTCTTTATTGGGAAGTTTAATATACCCCTAATCCATTTTTCATATGAGAAAGGATGAAAGAATCACAGATTTTGTTTAAATTTTGCTCTCGGGTGGGCGATAAGTGCAGCCAATAAGTTATTAATTGTTCATCAACAGTTATTAATGTGTCCAGCAGGACTAAGGTAGTGATCATTCCCCTGTACTCAGCAGTGCCAAGGCTGCAACTTGAATTTTGTGCTCAGTTTTGGGCCCTTCACTACAAGGGACTGGAAGGGATGGAGTGCATCTAGAGAAGGGCAACAGAGCTGGTGAAGGGTCTAGAGCACAAGTGTGTGATGGGAGGCAGCTGAGGGTGCTGGGTGTGTTTAGCCTGGAGAAAAAGAGGCTCAGGGAAGACCTTATCATTCCCTACAACTCCCTTGAAAGAAGGCTGTAGCCACGTGGGGGTTGGTCTCTTCTTGCAGGTAACATGTGACAGGATGAGAGGAAATGGCCTCAAGCTGTGGAAGGGAGGCCTAAATTGGATATTAGGAAGATATTTCTCCTTGAAAGGGTTGTCATGCTTTGTAACAGGCTGTTCAAGGAAGTCCTGGAGTCACCATTCCTGGAGGTGTTTATAAATTGGGTAGATATGTCACTTATTGACATGGTGGCAGACTTGGCAGTGCTGGGTTAACAGCTGGACTTAAGGACCTTAAAGGTCTTTTCCAGCTGAAGTGATTCTGTGATTCTATGATTTTTTTCCACAAATAGAAGAAAAAAACTCTGAAGATTCCTGCAGCACTTGTGCATATAGGGTCCCTGTTGGGATCCAACCTCATGACAGTTATCTCTGCTCATGGGAGGAGGGGTTAGTATTAGAGGATCTTTAAGGTCCTTCCAAACCATGATTTTATGGTTCTATAGTGCAATCTTTTCAAGCAGTCATAACATTTGCTGTGAGCAGTAAGCCTTATGGAGTTTACCTTGATAGCAGTTCCTGAAAAATCACACATCTTTTTTTGCCTTCATCACTGTAGGTCCTTATCAAGAACCCTAGCAGGAAATGAAATATGGAAAAGAAGGAGACATAGTATTCTCTTTATTGTTAATTATTAAGCAGATTTTTTTTTTTTTGCTTCATTTATGGCAATTCTTTGAATACAAGCTTTTCTCTCTCTCTACTAACTTCTAAAATAAAAGTAAAAGATGCCTACATAAGATAAATATGGTTACCATTTATATCCACCTGCTTAAAATAGGAAAGTTCCTTTACTAGTGACTTTAAAGAGAGTGGGAAAACCTGCTGTAATACTACATTTATGATCATAAAGGCATGCTTTCCTCTAGAAACTGCAATTCTGAAATGTTCAAATATCTTTTCTCTGATGTCCATTGGGTAAATCTGATCTTGCTTTGAGATCTAGGCTTAAGATCTCTCAGATTTTGTCTCCAGATTATTACTCTGCTCCTGGTTTTTTTCCTTCCCTTTTGTCTTGGTTTGAAAAGACAGATGTCTGTTAAGGAAGACAGGAGCCTCCCTTGAGGTGAAGGATGCAACCCCCTTCTCTCTGAATTATTATAATTTTGAAATTAAGGGGCTTTCAGGCAAAGATATAAGGAATAGGAATAACAGTTCTTTACTAAAATACAGATATATAAACA
>JACBWW010000003.1:51624648-51682503 GCA_020086605.1 Lanius collurio
TGGTTCCTTCTTGTAAAAGCTAAAGCACTGAGAGAAAGCTGATGTACACTTCAGAGCTTTTGACAAGGCCTACCCATAACTATTTTCTGTGCTTTTTTTTTTTTCCCCCAGCAAATACCTGAGCATAGGAATGAGTTGGCATAGACAGAGACAAAATTTCACCAATCTGAGCACAGATTTTGGGTGTTCTTTACTCAATGATAAGTATTTTAAGCTTGGAACTATCCAAAACATGACACTGGACAAGAGGAACTGATTAAAAGATGTTTTTTTAAGTTGTTTATTGTAATAAAAATACAAAAATATTTTTTGCATTTCAAAGCTAAAATTCAACATGCAAAGGTGTAATATCATGATGCTCAGAGAATCACAGAATAGTTAGGATTGTAAGGGAAGTGCTTCCTTCCCCTCAAAGGCAGATCATCACAGAGACCTGCAGAAATCATCTCGTCCAGCCTCCCTGCCAAGGCAGGGTCACCTAGAGCAGGTTACACAGGAACACATCCAGGTCTATATTCCTTAAGCGGACTTGTCTCTGAACCAGCATGCTATGTTTGAAAATCTCTGAAAAAGGCAGTGAAATTTGTCCCAGCTATGACTTCAATGCAATCAATCTTTGCCCTCCATATTCCATTTCTGGGTCTAAAATCTGAAGAGAGCTTCTTTTTCTAAAAGACTGAAGAAAATATTAGTGAAGAGAGAATAAATTAAAGTCTTCTCCCTCCATTTCCTACCAGAATGTTTACCTTTTTTTTATTGCTCTGGTTATGATTCTGAGTGGGGGTGTGTGAGACTTACAGTTCTTTGAGGAGAGGTTTTCTAACTCTAACAACTTTAATTTAAATTTGACTTCGGCTAAGTGTGAGACTTCTGTATAGAAAAACATTGTCATGTGCCAGTCTAGAATTTAGTTTTGTTCTGTGAAGTGCCATTTAAATATACTATCTTAATCATGTTTTTAAACATCTGATAATGATTAAGATCATTAGTTTCAATTGTAGGTTTTCTTTATTTTCTTCCCAAAAATAGTTTCAATCTCATTCATTTTCATAAACATTAAACCAAATGCAACCTTTGCAGTAAATCCAGAGTTTCCATTTCAGTAACCTAAAAAGCAGAACAAAATCATTTCCTGAAAAGGGAAGGAAAAAAAAGAAATATGCAGAAGGTACATACATTGGGACAGATCCTTATTATATACTTTAGAAATAACTTTATTCTAATGGTATCCAGCTTACCCCCTTTGGAAGTCATCTGGTTTCTCTCCTGAAACTTGAGAAGATATTAGGGGTTTATTGTTTACAGTTTAGACATTAGCAGGAAGTAAGTCGTGCAAAGAAGATGCAATTTTGCAGTAGGATCCAGGATAGATATGTCATGCCATGGTGACATAAAGGCAAAACCTTCCAGAGCCCCAGCCAGTGGTGTGCAGGAGAAAGGGCTTAGGTGCTCTTACTGAATCATACTCCAGGGAAAGGACCTAAAACTGTTTAAATTAAAGTACTGAATTTTTGAGAGTTTCTGTGAAAACTCCCAACACACAGTTAATATATAGAAATTATTTATTCTTTTGTAGGTAATAATTACATCTTTAGTCATTGTTTATGTCAAGCCTCATTACCATGAAAATTTAAATTCATTTAAGATGTGTGAAAGCTGTGGGTTTAAATTGTTTTTATTAGTGGAATAAAACAAGTTCTATGGTGTTTTCAGTTGTTGAGGCTTCCATTTATTTCTTTAGAAATGTATGCTTCTGAGCACCACGGCTACAATTGCTGTGTGATTGATGACTAGATTGCAAAAGTAAGAGTATGTCAGCTAAATGTAAATTGAAACAGTAGCGTTGAAAAAGAAATTAAGAATGGATGCTGAAAGTAGGTAAGAATTTAACATTTAAATTAAAATTAATTTTCTATTAAATGAAAATATAAAAATTTAATTTTCCTTTTTTTCATTTAAACAGTTCAAACCCAGAAGAAATACTACTGAATGAAATGTCTAATTTTTTTACTATCTGTATTCTAGGAATAGTAGTGTAGGTCTTACATTTAAAACGAGATTTTTGTTTAAAAAGCAAGGAACTACACACATCTGATTATTTTTTTCTGATATGAATTTGATAGACTGCATGATACTTAGTTTAATTTCAAGTTGAGATGGAGTCAAATTTATTTTGAAATGCTTATTTTTAGATATTTCAATAAAAAGCAAAGGACAAAAAACCATTTAAAGAAAAGAAAAATAATTTTATGGACATACCTCATTGCCACTCTCTATGATTCTTGGAATTATCTGTCTGGTAATGTTGATAAGTGTTTCATGCCTAACTACTGTTATTTATTTGCAGGGGTAATCAAAAAATTTCTCTATTTCTCTGTGCAGCGAGTTCAAACTGATGTATCCCACACCTCCAGATAGGCCAAACATTCTTCTTAGTCTCCTCCTCCCTTATTAATGATATCCAAAGGGACCAGGAACAACACAAAAATTTGGCCCACAAGAACTTCATTAAGAGTAACAAGTCCGAGTGAACGATGCTGCATCTGGGTCAGGGCAATCCCAGAAATTACTCCAGACTGGGAAGTCATTGAGAGCAGTTCTGTGGAGAAGTACTTGGAGGTTCTTGTGGATAGTGTGCTGAAAATGAGGCAACAGTGTGAGCTTGCAGCTCAGAAAACCAACTACCTTTTGGCCTGCATCAAAAGAAGAGTGGCCAGCAGGTCAAATGGTGGAGTGGCCAGCAGGTCAGCAGGTCAAGGGAGCTGAGTCTGCCCCTCTCCTCTGCCCTTGTGAGACTCCATCTGCAATCCTGCATCCTGGGGTCCTCAAAACAAGAAAGATGTCCAGACGAGGAGAAAGATGAGTCCAGCAGAGGTACACAAAGATGATCAGAGGGCTGGAGAACCTCTCCTATGAAGATGTTTTCTCAGTGTGTGTTAGAGATATTAGTTTTTTCATAGGAGGGTTATTTTTAGGTGGTTTCTAAACATTCAATATTTTTCCATTAAGAGAAGTTCAAACTTCTTCATAAGATTAGTCTCAAGAGAAAGAATTACTATCAACTTTTGTCATTTTAAAAAAAATAAAATCTACAAAAATGATTTCACAGTTCAGATACACAGTTTTAGTTTATGAACAGAGGAGAAACCACTAATCTGTCACGCAGTATTTTTATTTGGTGGTTATATGATACAATCTGATATGCTCATGAAGAGACAAGGGGGAAAAAGTTTTGTTATTGTAACCATATCCTATTTCAAAAAAGTACAAAAAAGGGTGAGTGAGGCAATAATTCATCTTCTTATATGCTAACTCTGTGATTATTAGGATAAGAAAATATGATTCTTTGTGCTCCAGAATGGTGGACTAGTTCTTAATTAAAAATGTACTATCTTGGCTGCTGTAACCAACCAGATGTTCTCCAATTGATATTTCAGATGATTCTGTGAAATATATTCATGAGTACCTGCATACAATTCAAACAAAACATAAAAGTTTTGTTTGAAATAAACTGAATATTAATGTGTTTTTGAGTAAGTAAAACAATATAATGGGATAAGTAAGTAGAAATGGAAAAGAAACTAATTCAATTGAGAAACACAGTATATACTTTAACAAAGAGTATTGAGAAGTGTATCTAGACAGATAGAGGACTTTACATTAAATGAAATTTTGAGACTGAAATTGGCTGAAGATTAGTTGTGTTCTTAAGTACCATACTATAACTGGATCAGAAATTACAGTCGCAATACAAGAATTAATGAAGGTAATTATTTTGTCTGTTTTATGCTCTAGATCAGAATACAGAATATACTTCTACCTGATTCTGACTAAACATTAAGGTAGCTGATAATTTTTTCATAAGTATTTGCACTTCCATTGTTGTGAACTCTTTGGAAGATTTTTCACTTGTATTTGAAATATTCAAGTTCTATAGAAAGTTGTAACTACCCTGTAGCATTAAATATGCCATGGTTTGAGTTTGGCTTTTTTATATAACATTCTTTTAATGAAGTAGATCTACATTTTGGTGTAAACTCAGTCAAAGAAGGCTATCAGTCTTTCAATGCATAGCATATTTGTCAAGGATTCGTACTTTTTTGCTAAAAGGCTCCTTGATTCAAAGCTGAGATTTTCTTTTGTGGCTTTTTCAAACCTTAAGAAATCTTCAGGGCTTTGAGTACTACACTGATAGCACTGCATACAAAAGAAGAAAAACAGCAAGGAGAACATCACCTTCTGATCAGTAGTTTGAAAACCAAACCATGGAGTAGCTAGTGTTTCACCATTGTCTAAGATCATTTTCCAGAATATCGTCTTTGATTCACTGGTTTTCTTTAAAATAAAAGAGAAATTCCAGATGCCAACTTTAATTTTGCTTTTCAAAATGCTGATCAAACCACAAACTTCTAAGATGCATTTGCCTATGTCAAGGGAATATTTTGTTTAATAACTGGCTATATAAAACTAAATATTATTAAATAGGAAGGCAGGAATTTCAAACACTAATTGCAAAATGATATATTACAAGGGTCAATAGTAGCAATGTACAAGAAGAATTATAATTGAAAATATCAGTATAAAAATATTAGATCCTTTTTAAAGTCCTTGAGGAAAGATGATTTTACTTGATGTTAGACAAGTACTTTTGGCAGTCTTACTTTTTTTTTTGTGGGGAGGCAAAGGGTAAGGGATGAAAACTAGTGTGCCTTAAACTTAATCTGTGCCTTCATCTTCATTGAAAAGCTGCACCCAGTTTTTGCTAGTGTAATAATTTATTTGCTTGTTAAGTATTGCAAATAAGTTGTCCTGGTGCACATAAAAAAGCATCACATTTCAGATACCTTATTAAGCAAATTATACTCAGCAGAAAACAGATAAAAATTTGTAATAGGATAATATGTGTGGAGTCATTAGCTGAAAATGACAAGGAAATAATTTATTTTTATGATTTATTTATGTATAGAGTAGCAAATTATAATTAGTACCAGATTCTTAAGACTAGTTTAGTGACTTGTACATCGATATTGCTTATATGCTGGTCAGGACTGATACAGGTCAGTAATCGCAGTGTTATCAGGTAAACCATCTTGTTCTCAATTAGTTGGAGCTCTCTGAAAAACCTGTATTTGGATTCCTAGGCTTAGTCTTAAAAGAACAGCATCTGTTGACAAAGACAAAAAGGAAAAGCTATTGTACAACAACACAAAATAAATTCTTCCTAAGTATTTTTGGAGAATGGGAGGAAATACATTTAAAGTGCTGTGACAACATACAGAGGCAATTGTGCTAATTGCAAAAGGGAAGTAATATTGATAATGTGTTCCTTGTAAGATCAGTGGTGCCAGCTTCTCAGCTACTCTCTTTAGTTAGCTCTTAGGTTAATAAACCAAAAGAAATAGTGAAAATAGACAATATTATTTACTAGTAATTCCTAAGCGTTAGGCTAAAGGGTTTCATTTTTTTCCACTGGGGAAATGAAAATTTTCATCCCTTTTGATTTAGAATGTGGTTTGAATATATAGTCAATTTGCTTTTATGTTCAAATTTTATTTTTGTTTATGGGTAGAAATATGACAGAATTTATATTATATATTTTGTATTTATTTCCCTTGGGACCATACTAAAGATAGAGAGATCAAAAAATGAACAAAATACTTGTATTTTCATCGAATCCCATAGATACTTTGTCATGTGTTACAGAAGGTCCTAGAATGACTTTGCCATTCTAGATAGACCTTTAAAATCTTGACTTTCCAATGTATTCTAATTTAAAAAAATTAAAATACAGTTGCTATGATGTTTGAGGTGTTTAATGGTTTTTGATATGGCCCAAAGACTGATCACTTTTCAGAATCTATGAAATAACAGAAAACAAATTTCTATCTGCTGGTTAATGCTTCTCCACAATCAAGTGAAAGACCAGAATCGTAGTTGTGACAATCTCCTACTTTCTAAATAAGAAGACATAATTTAGTTTTGTTTTGGGGATTTTGTGTGTGTATTCTGATTTGCTTGGAGTTTTTTTTTCAAATTTCCTCTAAGGACCCTCTCAGAGCTCTCTATATTCAAAGAAGAATATTGATATTCTATACTGTTTCCAAGGAAGCTGCTTATTGTGTCTATTATGTGTGTCTATTGTTTTTAAATATTTTCCATAACTATGCTCTGAAATGTGACTCAGTAGCTGACCAAATCTTAATGTCTTTTCCAAAACAGGGCTTTGTTTTGCAAGGAAATGTATCATAACTCAATAGTACAACATATATCAAGCTCTTCTCAAGACCAGTTAGATATTTTTTCCCATTTCATTACTCTTAGTAGTCTGTTTTAAAACTTGGACCATTCATACAACCCCTTGTAGCTTTGCCAATCTCTAACCATTTGGCTGATATTTTGCATGGACTATGCTTCCCTCAGGCTAACTGTTTCTGGAGATGCTTCAGATAAAATAGTTCAGCTGTTTCCAGGAAGGGCTAACAAAAATTATATTGTTTTGTCCATACATATTCATAAGAGGCAATTCTGGTTACCTCTCTCCCATTTCTGGATTGGAAGCATAAACGATTCAAATCATTCTATCCACAATTAGTAAACACTACTTTACTAAAGAATTTTTTAAACGAGCTATCAAGGAAACAGCATGATGATGCTACATGAGTATCATTCCGTAAAAACCAGTAAACCCAATCAACCTTGCCTTGCCTTGCCTTACCCTGCCTTGCCTTGCCTTGCTCCGCCTGGTCTGCCCTGCCCTGCCCTGCCTTGCCCTGCCCTGCCCTGCCCTGCCCTGCCTTGCCCTGCCTTGCCTTTTCATAATTTGGAAGGGATAGAATTATTGAACAGTTTTCTCAGCATTTGTTCCAGGACAGAAAACATACCTGGATATCCGTATCTGTGGATAGAATCTATTTTCCAGGTACATTTACATGTAATTAAATACACAACATGCAACAAATATTTAAGGAACATTATTTCCAATTATATATTTTCCCTGTGTGGCCTATCCAAGCAAAATACTTATATTTACTGTACTCTCACACTGCCACAAGGACTTACTGCCTTCTCATGCTCAACATGTATACCAGGACCCTCAGGCCTGTTACAGGCAAAAGTCCTTCCTAACCAGTTGTTCCCCAGCAGGTACTGTCACACAGGATTGTTTTGTCCCAGATCTTAGCATTTGTATTTGCAGGAATTCATAATACTTTGCCAGAAACTTTTCCAGCCTGTTAAGATCACAGCCTTACCCTCTAGCATATCAAATGTTACCCAGTTGGGTATCAGCTATGAGTTTTTAAAATGTCCCTTCTGCCACATCAGCCTGGTCACTATTGAAGGTGTTTAACAGCACCAGCACCCTGAGCAGTGCCAGTGGTAACTGGACATCAGACTGCCTTCCTGCTGCTGATCACAGTCTTATCAGTTAAGATGTACAGTGAATTTCCCACACACCATTCTTTATTTTACTATCAAAATCACAGCTCTATAGTTTGATTGTAAGGACACACTGAGATAGCAAATGGAAAGCCTTTCTACCATCAGGATAAATAATATCCACAGTACTTTCCTCGTCCATTGAGGCAGTTGTCTCATCAGAAGCCAAAACACTTGATCCACCCTGGGCATGTAACTTACCGGAAAGGCAGAAAAATTGATGTACATTACATATATCAAATCTAATTATATGTTATGGAAGTTTCCATTGAAAAACCAGAAAATACTCTTGTAATATTCCTTTATAATGGTTATTATAGTCAGTAATCTCATACAGGGAAGTTGACTTCCACAGCAAATGTGACATCAAGACAGTATAAGGAACCTGATAAAACAAAACAAAAAAAAAACCAACCAAACAAACAAACAAGGGATTCACACAAAAAAATTTAAAAGCACTTTACCAAAATCATGCAGATAGAACTCCTTAGATTAATTAAAAAAGCATAGCTATTACCTGAAAGGAACATATAAATCGCATCTTGTATATTCCATTGAAATAAAAGATTCTTAATCCTCATATGTCTATAAGTTTTAGAATGCTAGCAAAAGATAATTTTTCTTAGTTTGTATTTCAAATTTAAGTATCACCTAAAATGCTAATTAGTTCTAGTCATACTACACTAGATAATGAACCATGGGTCTAAAATAAAATGCATTCTCTAGATGCCAAGGTTTATGAGGATTAATATTGCTTTTGAGTATTAGCTATTATAAATACTATGCTGCTATGTGTTATAAATATTATTGCTGTTGAATGTTAATTTTATTAATATTCTTTTATTAATATTAGAGTACAAGTGTTTCTGTTTATTAATATCAATATTACTATAAACTGCTGTTGATACTGAAAGATGTTTACAGGTATTTTAAGAAGCCTCTAAACTTTGTGAGATATGGGTCTTTTAAGTCTTTTAGTCAAAGTTTGGAAAAAAGAAATATCAAAAGAAGGAACAAAGAGAATTTTCATTGGCAAGAGTCTGCAGAAGCACTAAATTCCTGGTACTGAAAATTCTTCACCCCGAAGAGTAATCAACACATCAAACGTACTTATAATGCCCATTACAGAGTCAAATGCTTTGCTGAGAGGGCAGCTGGGAGATCAGGTAAATACCTCGTCCCAGGTGAGTCCCTTGTCACACATCAGTTCGATGTCTCATCTATTCAGAGACAGGATGAGGAGTTCCCAAACCACTCAGGGATTGAAGTGCACTGTGTGCACACAGTCTGATATCCATGATGCTGTAATATTGAATGACAATATAATTACAGGAAAACCTCTATTCTTATCCTTATATCTCACTTAATGACTTTACTAGCATCCTAAAATTTACAAAAACATGAAGTTTTAAGTGATGGTGCCGTGCTTGGGGCATCCTATTGCAGACTATTTCCAGAATGCTATAGGGGAAAGACTGGGCTTGGTTTGGCTATTAAGTGTCAAATGTTATCCTGACAAGCCTTGTACCATGTATAAATGCGCTATTGCTTGATTCCACAACACCATTATTTCCATTCTGTGAAAATATCCTTTAATTCAGACTTTTTGAACAAAGAGGTTTTTGTCTTAGGGTTAAAGTTGTGTCACTTATGACACAGTGCTGGCCCAGGGCAAAACACTGTTGTAGTATTTGCCATGACATTTTTGCAGTGGTTTCCATTCAACCTCAGGGACAAACTGCTGCCCCAAATCCTGTTTTATTTTGTAACAGAGGCATAGATTGCAGTTGCAGTCCTTTCACTTCTGGAGGACAAGACTTCTGATTACTGTTAGGGTGGCTCAGAAAACCTGTAGGTTTTTCAGTACATTGCAGTAAAAGATGCTGTCAGGGAACTGCTCCCCTTCAACTCTTACTATGTATTTACTGTGCAAATAGAACTTTATTTTCTGTATGATGAAATTTTATATGTTACTGATTTCTTCTTTATCCAAGAATTGTTGTTACTATGAATGAGATGTTTTGAGCTTTTGACCTGCATTCAGTCAAGAATCTCAATTTTTAGCTATTCTTTGAAAATATTGGCTAAAAGCCTCAGGAATCCTTTGAATGAAAAGTGCTATGTAAATGTGAGCTCATTTGTATGCTTTTATGAGCATGTTAGAAACTATAAGAAATACTAATTTCCTCTCTGCATTTCATTATTATTTTACTTAGGTGACCACATCTCTTTAAAAATTAATTACTCACCATTAATGTAAAACTAATATTATAATCAAGGTTGCTAGTACTTTGCTTTGTTATATGATGTCCTTCTGATCTTCTCTAAGTCCCTTGTTGAATTTTGGGAAAATTTACAGTTATTTTTCTAATTTTAAATTACCGTTGCACAAAATAATGATTTCCTACTAAAATTCCAGATGAAGTTTCTCACATTCCATTAAAAAAAAAAAAAAAAGAAAAAGCGCCTTATTTACCCAGGGATCAATCTGAAGTGTTTTTGATAACAGCTTGAATTAACTGAACTGGAACTGTTGCTCACAACAGTTGACCTCAACACTTCTCAGAGGATTTCTTTGTTTTGTTTCTGACTGTGTTGTTGGTAGAAACTGAAGAAATTTCCATATCAAAAACTGCATGATTCTAAATGGCTTCTGAAAGTCAGTGATGGGAAGAAAATGATTTGCACCCTACAATTATCAGGTAGTACTGTGATCAAAAAATTTTGAACTGTTGTCTTTTCAAGGGAAAGCCCTGTGAAGACAAGCATTTTGAGTTGAAATTAGTTGCAATGCATCTGACCCTTTACCTGATGTAGCAAATTCAAAACTAAAGATCTATAATTTCCTTGAGTTCATCAGTTAGTTCAAGAACATAGAATTTTTATATCGATTGTCATTGCCTGGCAGCTAAACATTCATTCAATAGAGATTTTATACATTCTGAGAACAGATTTCCAACTGCTGGTGATTCTGCTGATATCAAGTTATTTAGAATGGAAGATGTTTATCTTGCTTAGGATCTCGCACATAGTAGCAGACTCGATCATCTGGATAACTCAGATAAGATTCTCATGTCAAGCTTTTTGAAAGGGACTAATTATTTTGGATGAACCCTTGGTAAATTCACACATACCCTCTTTTGGGTTTTTTTAATTTTTTTTTTGCTATCTTAATTTTCAGCAACTGCTGCGTAATCTCTTTCGCTGAAGGTCAAGACAGAGCATCAGAGCCTGTAAATTTGCTAGTAAATTCTCAGCATGCTAATTAAAAAGAGTTACAATTAATTTTAGTGTGAAAAGAACAAGAGAGAGAAAGAAGTCTTAAGATCATGTGGGGAAATCAACAGTTTAACAGAATAAAAAGTAAAAGCAGGTCAACATAAAAAGTACACTAAAAGGATAAAAAATATAATGGAAACTAGATGATGAATTAATGTTCAAAACACATATTTAGTCACATTGCATGGACAGCTTTACCTCTGCCATTTCTATTCAACAATATTTTAATGTATTGCAGTGTTCACATAATGCAGTCTGGACTCTTAGGGTTTAAGCTTAAGCCACAGGACATGGAGAGAATAAAGACCTGAAAGAAGAGATTAGCTTACAGAAATACCTAATCCTGGTCCAGTTTTTCCTTCTAAGCACTTTGGGAAGTAGTAGATGAAAAGGCAAAATAAATTATTTTACTACTTTTGATCTAATAGCTCGTAAAAATTCAGCAGGAAAAAAACCCAAAACATGCAAAGTTATGCCAGCAGTCAGAAAATGTAGTAATTTTCTTCCAGAGCTGGGGTCATGGCATTCCCAGAAATTTTTTTCAGCTTAAAGGAGTTGAACTGCTAGACAATACAGATAGAAGGAATCTGTTATTTAAAAGAGTGATTCAAAATGCAAAACTGCTGTGGGGGCTTTGATTTTTTCTCTGAGACAATCTCTCTTTAAGGACTATAGAAAGCCTCCTTAAAACAAATTTACTTGGTGATTTCTTTCTGCTGGGAATATTCTTAATATCAACAAGTATGAACTATTAATTAAACTTACATCATTATCAGTATATTCCTATACCTATCTTCCAACCTTTGACACGCCAAGAAATAATTTACTGAGAATATTCTCTTGAAGAACCAGAGTTTGGTTTAGTTCAGCAAGTCACATAAATATAAACCTTATTTTACATCTTTCAGTCAGCATTACCTATATGTAAAGATCAGCACAATACTGAATTTTGCATCACACACTTTCTTGGATTAAAGTGGAAAGCATTTGGAACCTCCCAAAATAGAGTCTTATAAAATGATAACAGAGGAATATATATATTTAAATATTTACTTGAAAAATATAGTTTTGTTGCAGCAAAGAATTCAGTTTCAGACTAAATTTTCACATTGTCCAACAAAGCTTTGGATTTTTTTATAAATTTACGATTTATAAATGTTATAGCAGTATTATCCAGCTGGCATACAATGAAACCCAGATATGAGACACAAGCCTTTGAAATAATGTGCATGTTTGTGATCATCACCTTTAAGCCAGCTTGATAAAGCCAAGTCTGGATATTATATATTTTGGCTGAATAATAATTTTTTTACTGGGGAGAAGACTTTTGTTATGTGTATGACTTTATTATCAAACTGTTCACATTATCCTTTGTAAATATCTGAAGGCAGAGAACAGTGAAAGTAGCAATTTAACCACACACATATTGAGAACAATTTAATAAAAACTTTATGGTAGATGAGATTTTACTGAAGAGAATTTTATTGTTTATTTTTCATAAAATGCATATTCAGCTACAATTGATACCTCATTGTCCTGGTTTTGGTCAGAACAGGATTATTTTTTGCAATAGCTGGGAGGTGGGGTGGCTGAGGGCACATGGCCAAGATTCTATCATTCTCTGATATGACCTCAGGTCAGTTCCAGGATTGGGGCAAAGGACTTTCCCTTCCAGTGGAGAAGGTGGAACTCCAGTATGCTTGTTTAGTTCAGGGATTTTTCTGTGAAAACATTCCTTTTTCTTTTACCTTTTGTTATTACAATTGTTGCTATTACTGTTCCTTTTCTTATCTCATTGCTGTTTCTGTAAATTGTTTGTATCTCACTCAGTCATCTTGAGCTTTTGTGGCTCCCATTGGACCAGGGAGTATGTCATGTGGTCTTTTTAGCTGGAGTTCTAAATTGTAGAATACCATTCCTAATCCATGGCACTCAAAAAAATCCACTTTAAAATGTATCCCATAGAAAAATTCAAGGATCTTCCAGCTTTCCAGAGATTCTACTGAAAACAGACAGACTAAGATTATTTGCTCAAAAACTACTCTGTGTGTGGGTTTGCTTTTTGGATATGTTTTCTTTTCATTTGGATGGTTAGATTTTTTCCTTCTAATAACAGTATTTCAGATAGAAAAGGAATGTGAAGGTAAAAATTGAAACTTGAGTAGTGGAAGAAGTACTTGTAGAAGGCATTGGAAAGCAGTACAAAAAAGAAAAACCACTCAACTGAAACACACACCCACACAAATCCCAACCGTTCAACTAATCTAATAAAGTGCAATGTTTCTGAATAATTCAGACTTCAAATTACTCAGCAGTGAAAACAATGTTCAGAAGTATTTTTCTTCCACATAATTACTTTGGCGGGGGGGAAGCTATTTAGTTAGAGCATTGAGAGAAGTTTATCACAGAACTTTAAACTATTTGACTTCTATGCTTTGCTATGTGATGAGAATTTTTAATCAGTATTTTATTAATACGTGGGAGTCATTGCCCTGATATGCTTCTAGAGATTAATATTAATGTGTGTCACTTTATCTTCATTTCTGCCATTAGGATGTGTGATCTTTGGGGAATGTATGTGTTGGGTTTTTTTTCTATTTCGAGTTTCATGTGGTGGCCAATTAGCCTGTGGTACAAGGAACAAAGAGAGTTTGCTGGTGGGACAAGTCCCTAGTACCAAAAGAATCTCCTAAGGTTACAGCGACCAGAAAGGCGTCTCCCAGGATGCATAGTTCTGGTATGCTAATGTACCCCAGTTCTGCTTCCCTCGTTAGCTGCCCCACCCCCTTGCTAGCTTATATGTTTAATGTCCTAGAAAGTTCTCCACTCCAGTGCCCCCCATCGGCCTCTGCCCCTCAATGCTCCCCCAGAGCTCCCCCAGTGGCTCCCTTACCCCAGTCCCACCTTTGTACCGCCCCCAGACCTTTGGTCTCTGGTGCTCGCCCTGCTCGTGTGCTTAAACCTGAGCTTTGTGTTGTTCTCCTCTTTGCCCCTGGAACTCATCATGGTGTGGAAGCAATAAACTGCTCCTGTGGAATTCCATGCAAAGATCCTTCCAGCCTCTTTGTCCAGTGACCCGTATCACTGAAGCTGTCCGTGCGTTAGTGTGTGCACGTGTGTGAGGGGATATGGCTGATCCTGCTGAGCACCTTCACTTTGGAGATGCTTTCTAGAATTCGCAACACCTTGCACTCTGGCACAGAAGCTACAGAGCCAGAGAGATAGTGGTAGTTTGCTACCATTCTCAGTGAACTGAGCAAAACAAATAAGATTTTTTCTTTCATTGGCTTCCATTACAGAAGACTTAACATTGGCAGTTTACTTTTCTGAAACATCATTCAGAAGCTTTTCCTATACAGAAAAGATTCCATTCCATATGCAAAATTACTTGTTTACATATTATGCATATTTGAGCCACCATTAAGGTTAGCAAGTGAAGGAAGGTATATATAAAAACAGAATAATCTGTATATGTTGTTATGTAATGGAAAACCACATTGAGGTAAATCCATTTACAGCATTAAAGAAACTTTTGACATGTGGAGAAATTAATGTGCAGAATACTTCAAAACCTCTGGAGATTTTGAACTCTTTCCTGCCTTCATACACATGAAGCTAAGGCTTACCATTTTGGGTGGACTGGGAGAAGAAAATAAAATAAAAAAGAAGGAAATAAATTATGAGTACCACTAAGAACAAAACAAATACTAGGACACCCAGATGGGAGAATATTCCCCAAATGACCCACTGTCATACCCAAGTTCTTTCTAAACATTAGTGTTTTCCCCTTTCTCACATAAGAATCAGTCTTTCCAAAATGACCAGCTCTTTTGCAGATATGAAGAGTTCTTTTACTCTTAGGTTTATTGAACATGCATAAGCAACTGGATTTTCTCTGGAGCTGGGAGTTAAATCCCTGAACACTAGGTCACCTCATAAATTTCCCTTATTCTTTCTATCTTTATGTATATAGGAAGTGCAGCAGGACATTCATACTAGTATATCAAGTGACCACAACTTCCAGTAGCTCTGTGAAAGCTAAATGCAACATACTCAAATTAATTAGAGAAGGGACTTTCTCACTTCCAATTCACTCACCTCCAGTTCAGTCTTACACTACAGTTTTATGTTAGTCTTTTTCTGTCCCTATAAAGATCTACCAAGCTAGCAACAAAGTACATGCATATGGCAAAGAACATCATCCTTTGAAACTATCGGAATACATTAATGTGCAGTTCTTTTCCAATTTCAGTACCATTTATAGACGTACCTAAACTGAAGGATTAGGAAAATTTCTTCAGGTTCGGTGTCACTCAAGACATCAAAATAGTCTTTGCCTCCAACACAGAAAAGAATCAAATAGGTGTCTGCTGTTTCTGACTAATGTTTGTTTAATGATTCCTTAATGATCTCCCATAATGAGCACTCTACAAATTCTCACGCAATCCCTTTCTAAGTCTCACCAGCATTACCAATAGGAAGCTTTTTTTTCATGATGTTTTATTTATAGGTATTTTTTCTGTAGTTAAAATTTATAATTGTTTTTGTCTTTTCCACTATAAATATGAAAAAAAAAATGAAACCTTCATAGAAGCCTTTTACATGCTTCAGAGCAGTTATCATATCCCTCCTTGATCTTTGTTCAGATAACAGTTTTCAGACAGCACATTTTGATCGCTTTTATCAATCTCTTGTGCAATTTTCTTAGTAAGTCCCCATCTTTCTATATTACATTATTTGTGTCTTACCAATGTTGAACAAAGTAGAAAGATTATTTTATGTTCCTGCATACTGTACTGTTGTTTACAAGGCCCTGAATAGCTTTTCAACAACATCATTTCATTTGTCAACTTGTTTACAGGTTTGATCCTCTCTAAGCATTGGATTCTATTTAGCTAGTTTTTCAGCATCTTGTTTTTGCTGTCTTCCTTCCTACATGTGATATCTTACATTTTTCTTTCTATTGAATAACATAATCTAGTACATGCATCATTGTGTTTGGCCTTGGTTTTATTTATTTCTTCCCTTCTGTGTGCCTTCTTCCATCTAATGTTGTTGAACTCTCATGTAAAAGAATTAGAATTTGTCCAGCCTTTTTCTTAATAAGTTCTATTTTTTTTTCCTTAGTTTCTTGCCACATTTGAAATATTTAAAGGTGGAGTGAGGTTTTTTTGTTGTTTGTTTGTTTGTTTCTGATTTAAAATGCCACCTACTGTTTCTTTGAAAATTTAAATCAATATCAGGAGTCTGTTAAATATCCCATATGCTCTTTTTTTAAAGACATAATTTATGGTTTTTTTCTGAGTCCTCTGGAAATTAACCTGTCCCTTGAAAGTTTGTAAAGAAAATCACTGAAAAACTGAGTTCCACAAGACCATAGAATCAAAGAATTTTGGCATCTTAGAACAGACCAGGTTGGAGGAAACCTCAAAACATCTGGTCAAATGATTCATGAGAATAGAAGCCTAGATGAGATTATCCAACACCCTGTTCATTCACATCTTGAAAATCTCCAGTGACAGGAACTCTGTACCCTTTCACCAAATGATTGTTCTTATTATAGATATTTTTTTTTTTTTTCTGTAGGGATGCAACCCCTCCCAGGGCAAATTTCAGCTGTTATCCTCAGGTGTCATCTCTGTGTGCCTCCTGGGGAAGACAGAGCCTCCTCT
Source organism: Lanius collurio (assembly GCA_020086605.1). NCBI lineage: Eukaryota > Metazoa > Chordata > Aves > Passeriformes > Laniidae > Lanius > Lanius collurio. Next base: position 51,641,037 of record JACBWW010000003.1, read on the forward strand.
TTGTAGCTGCATCTTAAGAACTGGAATGCTGAGTGGGTCTGTCCTGGGGTTTCCCTTCTCCTGGAAGAAAAGACCTAACACTTTAAGTTATTCCACACTGGGCATGTTTTCCAGATGTTCAATCATCTTTGTGGTCCTCCTTTGGACCTCCTTTAGTCTGGCCATGCCTTTCTCTGAATTTCATCAGCCAGATGCCTAAATGTCATACAAGGAAAAGGCTAATCAATTTGAATACATTGAATTTATCTAACTAACCCCTTCAACCTGTTCTGTTATTATAATTTCTTTTTGGTTTTCTCTTTTTACAGCTGAAAGTAATTGTTATAGCTCAGTTCAGTTAGATTTTAAATAAAAAAAAAAAAAGGGGAAAAATTAGTTCATATATTTGGTATTAACTATCAATAGCTTTCCTTCTCCACTGAGTGGCATATGAGCCCACTTCTAGCTTTCCCTCTTGCTACTAATTGGCTTCTGGTTACTGTTGCATCTTTTTGCCTCATTTGATTTTTTCTCTCAAGCTTGTAGTAAGCATTTGCAATCATATTTTTAATCTTTGTGACTGAGTTGTATACTGAAGTCATTTTTTGTTTGAACGCTCTTTTATTATACTTTCAAAATTTATTCCAGATTTGGTTTTTTAGACTGATCCATTATAACAACTTTTGAATAAATGCACTAAGTTTATTGAAATATATAATCCTATTTTTAAAAATTATTATTTTGATACAATTCTATCTCTGTTAAATTCCATGAAAGTGCTCATTTTATTGTCACCATCATCCAAATAACCCTTCACTCTGAAATTCTCAAGTGTGTCCTCCCAATTGGTCATCTACTTTGTAGAAGACAACATCTTGTTGTCCTAACCCCAGTGAAGATTGAAAGTCTTTGAAAAGTGCTTTTCCAGAGCTTGCTGGACAATCTGTTCTCATGTGTACATACTCAGGTAAATTTCTTTCTCTTCAACACCTTCTGCCTTCAATGACTTTTTCCTTCCAGTTTAGAACTCACAAAGTTGGACATTGTACAGCAGTTTGGCTGGCTGCCTTTTTAGGAAGATTTGATATATGACATACTAGATGTTTGGAATAAGATGTATGTTATATTTCCATCCCAGTTGTCAGAACTCATCTCTGAGATGTATGGATCTGTAACATACAGGGATGCCACCTTAAGATTGAAATGCCTAGACACTCAGGATGGAAAACTGAAAAGTTTTGAATTTTTGATAGCTTATCTTTGGTCTAATTCCAGTATAATCACTTTCATAAGTGCTAATGACATTGACAAGTTTACAATTTTTTAAAAAATAAAAGGTTTTTTCTGCTTTAACTTCTGTATGTTTTACTTATGTCAGCTGGTCAAACAAAGTATATTAATTTTTATATATATTATCCGTTAAGAGAGGGTGTTTTTAATTATTATTGTTGACAATACTATCATTATTAACCATTAATTAGGTGATATGCATGGATGAAAAACATATATGCATTTCACACTAACACCATTTCTGTTAGCTGAAACTTCTGCAGTGCACATTTTTCTGGATCAGCAATGAACTCAGTCATAGTAGCAGCAAATTCTAAGAAGTGGAAAGATGAAGGAATGTGAGAAGACGATCACTTAACTGTAGCAGTATCCTAAAAGATTGTAAGACTTCAGGCTGTTATTCACTATAGCTGCTAGGACTCCACAGATACTCTCTGTCATAGCATGTTAACCAACAAGAACAATAATGTGTTCCATATAATATGTTCCTTAAGATCTGAATAAAATTGTGAACAGAAATGTCATGCCAAGGGACTAGAAAAAACTGCCAACAAAGCTGGGAAAAATAAATTTCCTATGGAGAGAAAAGCTAGTTTCTCAGTGCTGGCTAATCTATGTGCCAGACGAACAGTTTACAAAAATAGGTTTAGTTTTTTTCATGCTTCTGGACTGCCTGGCATAGAGATGGGTACTTGGTTCCTGGTGTAGTATATCCTGTGTCTCAGTGTTCCCAAACCAAATGGCTATTCTGGAAGTAGGGTCTGAACTCATTTGACAGCGTCTTTGCCACACATTTTTGTCTGTTTTCATGCATCCTGTATCTTGGCAGAAGCAACAGTTAAAGCAGCTAAAACTAAAGCAGACCCAGTGTCTCTTTTTGTATAGCTGAAGGAGACAAATCAATTATATTAGGAAACTGAACCTAGCACAGAGATTGCCACTTAATTCCCCTTCTGCAGGGAGAGACAGAGGTAACTTATGGCAGTGCTTCAATTCCTCAGTATTCCTTCTCACAAAAGGCCAAGAAAAAGCATTTCTCCGAGAGGTAAGAGATCCAGATTCCAATCTCTATCACAGTTTAATTCATACAGCAAAATGTAGTTGCAGAAACAACTGGACTTCTTGATACATCAGTTTGAGGTCTGCTCTGCTGTTGTGTAGCCTTTGGTCCTTATTTTTCTTTTCCCTGGTGAAAAAAAGATAAATGTCTCTGTTTATTCCATTGCAAAAACACATTGCAATGCTTCAGAATGTTTTATGAAATAGGATTCTTATCCTCAGATCAGTTGGGTAGATTTCTCAAGTTGGTTGTGCTTGGTGTTTCCTCTCTCATGATATTTTGGAAAGGTTTATTTTCTTCATTATTTTCTTAGGATAAAAATAATAGGAAATTTAAACAAAGAAAATCCAGAAAAGGCCATGTATTTCTCTCTGGCAAGTAGTTCTGGCACTAAATTTTTTTCAAGTCTTGACAAGACGCATTCTTTACTACAGTAACCAGTGCCAAGTCCTATCTATTCTCAGGTCTGTGGCTGCAATAAAATGCTGATGCTGATCACAGAATATTCTGAGTTGGAAGGGACCCACAAGGACCATCAAGACCAGCTCTTAAATGAATGGCCTGTCCAGCAATCAAACCCACACCCTTGGCATTGTTAGCACCATGCTCTAACCAAGAGGTAAACCTTGGCACACTGACAAATAAAAATTAAAGTAGTGGCAGAGCAAATTCCTTTCTTAAACACTTGTCACTTCCAGCTGGCAAGGAGTTGCAGTCCTAATGAGAAAACAGGATTTAAGTGTAATGAAGCTCCCTGGTTTCAGTTGTTTACTTTAAAAAGGTCTTATTCTGCAGAGTGCTTGTTTTCAGTTCCAAGTTTTAGCAGGAATTGCATGTGTCACTGTAAGGCCAGTATTATTACTTTAAAAGATAATCTTTATGAAGGAAAATTATCTCAGTTCCTAAATGATCTCTGTTCATAAATCTTTATAATAAGAGAGATATCAGTAAGAAGGGAAGTAAACATGCTTCAAAACAACCATTTTCTAACTTCAAATCAAAATAAGTACTTACTTCTGTAGAAATTTTAACATTTTGGCATTAATAGAAGTCACCATATAATTAACTTACTAAAACACAAAAAAATAACACACTAAAACCAGTAAGGAAATTTATTTAAAAACTCAAAATTATTTGGTTTGATTTGAGCAGCTAAATTTAAAGATTTTTTCTGCCTTAATACATAAATGAGCTAAAATTTCAAAATCTCTCGTGTTCTTATTTTTCCTTATTTTCTCTTGCCTTTAACAAACCAATCTCTTGTAAACCTTAGGCTTTCAGCAACAGCATACTGAAAAAAACATGAACAGGATTGTGATCAGCAGCATAAAGTCTAGCTGGAAGCTGGACCCTGGTGGGGAATACGAGAGATGAATACTTGCCAGTACTGCTTAACATCACTTCAATGACACTGATGATATGACTTAGCAGATCCTCAGTAAGGTAGCAGATAAGACTGGCAGGAGGGACTTGTGCATTTAGGGTTGTGCTGCCATTCAGCAGGACCTGGAAAGGATGGAGGAGTGAGCCAACAAGAACCTCATAAAATTATAATAACCCCATGCCATCATACACATTGCATCTAATCATCTGGAAAACAACCTAGTTGAGAACAGCCTTGGGGCACTGGTGTACAAGAAGTTCATCATTAACCAGCAATGTGCCCTTGCAGCAAAGGCCAGCAGCCTCCTGGGCTGCATCAGGGAGAACATTTGCCAGCACATTGACTGAGGTGACATTTCCCCTCTGCTTAGGCCTGGTTGCACACCATCTGGGCCTTGTGGCAAGCGTTTGTCACACAGATGTGTGTAACCAGGACTAAGCTCCCCGGTATGAGACACAGGGACATACAGAAGTGCATCAAGTGAAGGTCTAGTAAAATGATTAAAGGACTGGAGCTTGTGTCCTAAAAGGAGAGGCTGAGAGCACTGGGATTGTGCAGTCTAGGGAAGAGAATTTTCAGGGAGGATCTTGTCCCCCAGAAAAGAATTGTGTTTTGTATCGCCTCGCCTTGCACCTCACCCTTGCCTTTCTCGTCTTTGTGCTCTTCTTTCCTTTCCTCCTTTCTCCTCTTTTTTCTTTACTTTCTTTTCATGATAGCTGTATTCCTCTTCATTAATTGAATCTACATAATTTACTTATATACATTTAAGGAAAGAATAACATGTACACCAAGTATTTCAGTCACCCATTATTTATAAAAAAAAGCAGAGACTTCTTTCATTGTTTTGGCCATGAGCCAATAAATAATAACAAAGATGTTCTTCAGAAAAAAAAGGTTTTTTTCCGGCTTTTCTAACACCATAAGTAAATGTATAGCATATGTGGTTGTAGAGCTTATCCTGACAATAGTAAAATGGATTTCAGAATTTATACCAAAGAACCAGATCAAATAACAGTACAAGGGAAGAGGCCCTTTCTGATACTCCTGTAGAGCCATGTCCTCTGGCTGCTCAGACACCTGCAGATGAGTTCAAAGAGGCTGCAGGAGCTGTGCAGAAACTCTTGCTCTGACTATGTATTTGAAACAGGGACTGCAAAGGGGGGGAGATTTCTAGAGTGATAGCTGAGGAAAACAATTACTATGGATATGTTTAGATAGTGCTTGGTATTTATTTTTATTGCAGAGCATATGAACATATGTGAATAATTATCACATTATTTGTGTTTGTTTTTTCCCATTTTTCAAACTAGTTCTAGGTCTTTGTTTCCTAAAGCTTCTCAAGTAAAAGTAAGACCAAAGCAACTTAAATGGAACCCGAGTTATATTTTATTTTTATGAATAAAATAAAAGTCTTGACTGTCAGACTCCTATCTTACGCTCTAGAGTGCAAGTCTTACTGCTGTCATTTGCTGCATAGCTGCATATTGTATCAAATAGGTAGAAGAAAATTTGTTATTTTCTGTGTGTTTATTACATAGTGGAAAAGAGAGAAGAAGGAAAGACTAACAACAAAACTACTTTTATTTCCCAAATGTTGTGGCTGTGATAGAGTTTTATATCAGTCTTATCCCTTTGAGGTACATACATATGCAAGTAAAAGAGAAAATGGTTTTATTTTTTTTTTAAGTGTTACAGAGGCTTGCTAATTAAAATGGTAATTGTCTGTCACTAAAATAAGTTAGTTACAGAAACTTGTTTGTGTAGACTGATGAGCAAGCTAAAAAAAGTCACTTTTCAGAAACTAGCTACTGCCAACATTCTCTTGGTAGGTTGAAAGTGACTGAGGATGGAAAGTTCACCAAAAAAGCTGTTCTCTGAATTTCTTTGGTCAGAATCCAAAACACATCATTCTTAATTCCTAACCCAAGGAACTAAAAAAAAAAAAAAAAAAAAAAAAAAGATAATTTTTAATACTACCTTTTAAAATAAGCTTACTGATTTAACTCAAGGTTTTTAATTGTGCATAATAATATATCCTGACATCTTTAAAAATATGCTACCTCCTACTAAAATCATTAGAATTAGGTATTATGCTAATATACCATATATAAGATTGTGAGTAACAAGGAAAGAAATTTATGTATGTATCAGTCTTGCTTTCTAAATATCCTACTATTTAAATACCTTGCCAATACAACAGAAGAGAGTTTATTTCCTTATATTTTCATTAATTGTTTTCTCAAATTTACATATATATCCTTCAGTTTTTAATCAAGATTCAGTTGATTAGAAGCTCCTGTAACCATTATAAAGCAAATAAATATTTTATTGATTTAGCTGATTTTATTTATTGGGTGGATTTTGTAGTGGATGAAATTATTAAAATTAAATCAAATAGATGCTGAAGATCTTCAGTATCTGAGCTCCTGGAGCAAATCCAGTGGAGAGAGACAAAGATAATTAAGGGCCTGAAGCATCTCTTACAAGGACAGGCTGAAGGACTTGGGAATCCACTTCAGTCTTGAGAAGAGCAGAGAGGAGACATCCTCAATGTCTATCAGTACCTGAAGGGAGGGTGTCAAGGGGATGGAGCAAGGCTCTTCTGGGTGGCACCAAGCAACAGAACAAGCCAAAATTAATGCACAGGAAGTTCCACTTGAATGTGAAGAACTTCTTTACTGTGCAGGTGGCTGAGGACTGGAACAGATTGCCCAGAGAGGGTGTGGAGTCTCCCTCACTGGAAATATCCAGGAACTGGCTGGATGCAATCGCATGCAGGCAATTTGGATGAGATGACCCACTGTGGTCCCTTCCAGCCTTACCTATTTGGGTATTCTGTGACCTGAGTGCAATTATATATTGCTAGAATTACCCACACATACAAAATCAAGTTTAATATTCATACTAAGTTTACTCATTTTATTCAGCCACATAGGTAGCAGATTTAGATAGCCAGATTACTGAATATCTTTCGTTGAACGAATATCTGTTTATTTCAACTGAATGATGATTCGTCTTTTTGCTGGTGTCAAATGCTGTGAAATACACAATCAGTTAACAGATTTAACAAGCTAATGTTTTCCTGCTGTCTTTTAAATTTACCTTTAACAATAGCTAATTAGAATAAATAAAGAAAATAATGGATATTATAATAGCTATAAAGTTTATGAAGGAGATTTCAGAATTCTATGTCAACACAAAAGCTCAGTTTCTGAGTCAATGCTTCCCTACTTGTTCCAATTATGTTCAGTCCCCAGGTGGATGTTTTTATTGGAAAAAGGAAAAAAGCTTTGCTGATTTCATTTAATCTCTCTTGGGAACATGAGAGATTTTGCTGAAGTATTTTGACTCCTAATTAATTCCTAATAGAAAACTGAGTTGAAAATATATTAAATTAGTTTTCAAGGCCATATATATTTTATGTTCCATAGATGGAGGCAAGAGATGAAGTGGACAAACCTGTCACTTACAATAAACACTGTTGAGAAATCATTCCTATGCCTCATTGTGTGTTGCTCACATGCTCTAATTTGGAGTAAGAGTATAAAAAATTTGTACCTTTTCCTGGGCTCCCAGGAGGTGTTATTTTGTTGGTAAATTTCTTCTCTCCTTCCATTGCATCTTTCTTCCAGGTCTTTTGGTCTTCTTACCGAAGATATGCTCTGCTACGGCAAGGTTGCTGGAACTGCAAATACGTATCTGTTCATCTAGCAAAAAAAGAAACATTTTGTCTTTCTTGAGATTTTTGGTTTAGGTTTAAAATATGAGACATTTTCTGGGAATCGTTAACAAAATGTGACTATGCAGAATAAAAGCAATGGGATACTCCTGGATATAATATGTACTAAATGATGAGATTTATGTGAAGCTCGGCTGCCTGAGTGATCTCCTCTTACATTCTACAGAAAAAAGGAAAAAAGTATTCAAAAAAACATCAAAGCTTAAAATGTTTAGTCCTTTAGGAAGTGAAGTTAATTTACTTTTTAACTTTTTTTTTTTTTAATTGAAATGTGGAACTCCTTTTGAGGATAAGGAAAGTACTTATAGCATTGTGAATTTATTTTAAGTGTTACTGTTCTTTTGCATGGATGCATGTGCACAAATATATAGATTGAAGTGTTTTAAGTGTATTTAGAGCATTTATATTGAAATTTATATTTAATCTTTAATGTCTCTGTGAAAGATAAGAATCCTCGTGCAAGGTTCTGACACACTATTAAGATAGGGCTATGTCAGTGAGCCCACCAAAGTACACAGAAGGTTTTAATTATCTGGTAGATAAGTGAACACAAGTTTTGCTATCATTCCAGTACATACTAAATGGAAAGAGTTCTTTGTACAATGCTACAACAAAACCAAACAAATGTCTAATCTCTTACATAGCATAAAAATTGGAGGATGATGTATGTATCCATTTTCACCTGTACATGAAATTAAGTTTACTCCATCTAAGGGCTGGGTCCCCCTTCCTGCAGAAGGAACAAAGAATAAGTTCCACTTTGGCATGCAGAGACCTACCCTTTATGTGGTGTGTTTGTATATTTGTAGTGGCATTACAAATAGAAAGTTTAGTTCACTGAAAAGTAAATATTTTAAGCATCTATGTTCTTAGCCTCTCCTTTGAAATATATAGCAGATCTCTAGACATCATAGAAGACAAATTTGTAAAAAACTGCAACAGTTGTATTTCTTTTAATCCTCATATTTATACCTGAATGAGGATCAGAGTGACAGAGAATGATGGCAATAGTGCCTTACACATGTGTCCCAGACTGAGCTGTCAGAAGTGTCCAGGGAAGGGAAGGGCAGAGGATCATGGTGACACCTTGCTTCTTCATACCCCAGAATTTTTTGAGTCCCTTGTACTCCGGGTCTGCAAACACCTCAATCCTACTACATTAAATATCAAATCCCTGACAGTCTTTCAGACCTTCAATGTCCTTAAGACTCCTGAACCCCTGATACCTCAGTCCTTCCTCCACTTACTACAGTTCTTGTCACCTTCTCTGCTCCTTTCACACCATTAACTCTTAGCCTCCCACTATCTGCTTTCCACCTTTACCCTGTGCCCCTGCCTAAGTCTTACATGTGTTCCCTGCAAACCACGTAATTGTTTTATATAATAAGGATAAAATAATAAAATAAAACATAAGTCTTAACTTAAAATGTTCTGTAAAACTATTAAAGGACCAATTTTCACTAATAATATGGCTAACTAATTTCCTTGATCATTCCAAAGGGATAGCTGAGTGGGTAGAAGTGGTTTCCTGAAAAATCTTGCTTTAGAAGAGTTCTCCTGTTACTCTGAGGATGCTCTAAGAGGTGGCTCTTTGAGTAGGTAGTAAATTAAGGAGGCCACCAATTCATGTGTCTCTGTAGAATCTCAGCCACATTCTCCAGCCCCAGAGGTTTACCCAGTTAGAAATGTTTATTTCGGTGATTGTGATCTGTGTTATCTGATCAAATTGCCTCTTTTCAACTCCCAATGCATCTTTTTGCAGATATGTTTTCAGAGCAAAAGTACAACATTAGCTAGCATATAGAAAAGTTACCAAGCAATTTTTGCTATAGATTAAAAAAAATCACATAAAATTTACAATAATCTAAATGTGACTTTGCACAATCACTATGAAAGCTTTTCCCAAAATATTTCACCAATGAGGCTTTCAGAAGCACTTCACAGATTTTATCAGGCTGGCTAAAGAAACAAGGAACTGCAGAATGAATCTAGGAAGGAAAGCTGTGAGGAGAGAGGCCCAGGAATTCAAACATGAGCTTATCCATCAAAGAAAATATACAAGAACTGTATCCTAAAGCTATAAAAACATGCTTTCTACCAAGGGATTAAGAGTGACCTTAAAATCTGTTACCACAACAGAGAGGTGGGTGTGGTAACAAACAGTGAGAATGAGGTTACATCTTAAGCCAATAGACTGCTTTTCAAAGTGATCACAAATTCACCTAAACACTGTGGGGAAAAAATGCCATGCATAGTAAAGAGAGGTTTTAAAAGAACATGTAAGCTTTAGAAATCCTTTTAAGAAATGCAGTTCTGCTAAGAAAAAGGAGACTGATGCTGACATATAAGTCAAAACACTTAGATGCAGATGTCTAAAGCAATTGCTGTTTCTTGTATTGGCTGGCAGATACAGATCATTGCAGAAATATTATGTATAGACAAACTAGTGACCAATCCACTGAAACCTGAAAGTCTTTGACAGACACCTTATTTCAGTAGTGGGTAGAGGAAATTGGGAATGTGGAAGGGGATATTACAGAAGACTTGTGTATGTCAACACAGTCATGTGGCCAAAACAACCACAAAACCATGGCTGAACTGCAGAGTTAATTTATTTGATTACCTTGCTAACTGGAGAAGCAACATCCAGGCAGAGACACACAAATGGGAACTCAGGCACCATTAGGCTCAGTCCATCCTAGAACAAGGCAGGGCTGCTGTTTGCACCAATTTATCAAGGGCCCAGGAATGCAGTTTCCTACCATAATGTGATCTCTGTGTGTTTTGTGATCTCTGAGCTTTGATCTCTTCCCCAAGACAGGGAGTTCAAACATGTCCACGAAAGTGTCTACAGGTCTCTATAATCACCTATGTTATGTCTACACCATGAAACAGAAAGATGTTAAATAGACATAGGCATAATAGAATGAGGATTCCCACAGTATTATTTTCCTGACCTCAGCATTCCCACCTGTAAGGTCACTTAAGTGAATCTACCATCCTCCTCACCATTCTTCCTCTTTTAACCCTTTCTTCCCAGCAGTGTGCTCTCCTGCTAATTTAGGGATAAATTCATCCATTATTTAATCTTGTAAGAAATATGCACTTTACTTATATTTTCAATTTATGAATCAAACACTATTATTTCACTACTCTCTTATCCTATCAAATTATTTTAGTTTCCAAAGGAGACAGGATTGTTAATAAATCAAGTGTGGGAGAGCCAGATTTTCTTCTCTCATGTTTAAAAATCAAATCCAGAATCTTTCTTTGCCTGGGATGCTGGATTACTGAATTCAGTGTCCTTTAGTTCTGATCTTTTTCTTCCATTCATCATTTACTAATTTTGTATTTGCCTTCTTTTAAAAATATCTGCCTTACTTACTTAGACATCGAGCTGTTTAGAGATCTTGTTAGTAAGGCACATAATCTTATTATGTGTCTAAATAGTGCCTAAAATGACAAATTGAGAACTCTAACAACAGTTGCAAGAGACAATTTTAAAAAGTTACTTTGTCTGGCTGAAGAGTTCAGGTGACAGTGACATAAATAAGTCAGAAGTTCTGTTCAGTGACATAAATCATCGTCTCTTATCACCAGACGTAATTCTATTGTACTAAATTTACCTGATGGCCTGAGCCTGTGTAAGACTTGTAACATATCTGAGACTGTGACATTACTATTGCTTGCTAATTTTCACTATGGCATTATTTAGATATTCCAACCACAGAAGTTCTATTATGCTAGGAAGAAAACAAACAAGCAAGAATGCAGCGTCACTGTTCAGAACAGTATATAGTTGTCTAAGATAAGGTGAACAGAAGGTGAAAAATCAAGCACATAGAGAAAAACCTAAGCAAGACAATTTGCACATCAAGAGAATGTGAACGCCAGGAATAAAGCCCTATCCATCAAACATACTCAATCTCTTTTGATGTTTTTGTTTACAGGTCAAATAATATAGATATTACGTATGCTACTATAAACTTCTAATATGTTCAAACTAACAATGATAACAATGGAAATTCTTTTTGTAAAGTTTCAGCAAAAGAGTAACAATTTTTGAGTTTGGCTGATATTAAAAAATGCTTTTCTTTTACTTTAGAAAATTATATTCAAATAACTGAAAAATTATTGCAGCAAGAATCTTGAATTTTACCCATTTTGTGAATGTCCTAAAGAAAATAGTACTCAGATTCAAATATTAATCCAGATATTTTCAAGTCATCTTGAGAAACACTTAATGTGGTCAATTTCCCACATGTGCAGTAAAGGTCTTTAATAATGGTTCTAGTTTGAGGAGCAACTAAGGATTTCAGAATTTAGCATTGGAAAATTTTGGACTCTACCAACTTTTCTCTCACTTTTGGATGGTCATTAAATGAGGAAATACTGTTGTAGAAGAAACTAACCTCTTCTTTTGACTAACAATTTTCTCAGTTCTATTCAGACACAGAAAAAGACAGGTTGAAAGGGATCTCTGAAAATCATCTAATCCAGACCTCTGTCCAGATCAGGGCCAAATCAGAGGAGGCTGCACGTGGCCTTGGGCAGTCAATTTAGAGCATCTTCAAAGAAGAGAATTCCACAGTCTCACTGGAGAACCTGCTACAGGCTTTGACAAACTTCACTGTGAAGAATTTTTCCTAACCAAATATCTGTTTTGGTGGGTTTTGTCTTTTCATTGCACACGTCCATGAAGGGAGTGATTAGACTGGGTCCAGAGGCGGGCCATGAAAATGAACAGAGAACACCTATTCTATAAGAGAAGGCTCAGAAAGTTGTGATTGTTCAAACAGGAGAGGAGAAGGCTCCCGGGAGACTTCATAGTGGCCTTTCAGCACTTGAAAGGGCCTTATAGGAAATGTGAAGGAAGACATCTACCAGGGCCTATAGCAACAGGACAAGGAACGATGGATTCAAACTAAAAGAGGCTTTTAGCTGGATATAAGGAAGAAATATTTCATGATAATTCTGGTGAGACACTGGAACAGGTTGCCCAGAGACATTCTAAATGCCCCTTAATCATTAAAATTGTTCAGGCAGGTTGGATGAGGCCTTGAGCAACATAATCTAGGGAAGCTGTACCTGCCCACAGCAGGGGAAGTTGAACTGGGTGATAGCTAAAGGTTCACTCTACCCAAACCATTTCATGGCTCTATAATATGTCCAGTAAAGCTGTCTGCAGTAATATCCCACTTTAGCTACCTTCTTAAGGTTGAGAACAAAGCCTGTTTTCTCCAGTCTTTCTGAAGATTTTGAGTTTCCGGGGTATTTCACACTGCCCTTTCTTATGGCTTCCCTATTTCTATGACATTCCTTTGAGAGGAAATGATCAGAACTTTATAGGGTATGCTCTGAGACACTTCATCATTATTTGAAACATTATTCAAACAGTATAATATTTTCTATAATTTGCATCATGTGTGATCCATATTATTTTCATTTAATATTTGACACACTGTAAGTGTTTTCACCTTAGATCATTTTGTTCTGGTGATTATTTTAAAGAACCTGATTATTAAATTGTGTCTTTACACTTTTTCCTTATATTTTATTTCTGGATATTGAATCTGAAGAATCAATATTTTCTACTTCCTTACTCAGTTACTATTTCACTGTCTCTTCTAATACTGTATATTCCCACTCTGAGGCATATTTACTTCCTTCTTTTAGTTAAGTTTTCTTGGATGGTTTCCTCCTTTCTGCCATTCTGATGAGAAAATAGAGGTCTGCATTACCAAAAATGTAATGATTCTAGATTTACATAGCATGAGAGGGCAGAATCTGTCATCCTTTATCATAATAATCATGGCTGTATAATAATTATCATCTGATCTTAAAGCATGTTTTCAGTCTGATTCTTCTTGACTTCTTCCTTTTAAGTAGCATCTTATCCAATAGTAGTATCCATTACAAATTCAGCTAATATAATCACTCACTTTTGAAAATGCCAATAATAGCAGAAAATGTTGCATACCACATGACACACTTGGAAATTTGCAACCTTCCTTGTATTTGATTTATGTCATTTTACAGTCCTTGAATTTTAACTTTAATGTATTACATTTACTTTTAATATGTAATACTTAATGTATTACATAGACTTTTAGATTGAACCCAATGGAAAACTATATCCTTTTACATTTTGAATAATGCATTATCTTTATATGCAAATTTTAAAGACACTAACTGGTATTTCAAGGATTGTTTAGAGACTGACAATTTTAATACTGCAAGGTTATTGTTCCTAAAAATCTTTATGTGGATAATGTGACAATTATAAAATATATGATAAACGTTAACAAAACAACCCAATAGCTATCTATGATAACATCACATTTCATTTGGACTGTGATTGACATGGTGACTGAGACTGATTTAAGCTGCTTATATTTCTCTCACTAAAATTCTAGAAATTAAACTACTTTCTCTACAGATGATTAGTAGTTTTAGTTATTTTTTTTCAGGACTAACAATAGAAAAGTAAAATTTTCTGTGGGAACTCAGCACTTCTGTACAACAAATCATTGTGATTATGCAAAAGCTTTAAAACTCTTTTAAATATGCACCACCTCTTCGGGCATCATGGAGGAACTCACACATCTTCCAATTTTTACTTAATTACCTACTTATCACCTTTTTTGTGTATTTTGCTTACTTATCCTATCCTTACACATTTTACCTACTTTTACATACACATGCATAACCTATACAGTTCACTTACTTATACATAACTCACTACTTGTACATCTTACTCTATTTTTACCTATCACAGTACATACACATTTTACTTACTTATACTTCACACTTACTTAACACAGCACTTCTACCTAACACAGTGCTTACACATTTTACCAACTTATCCATAATACATCAATACACATTTTACTTACAGTTTTCAATTACTTAATACAGTAGTTCTACCTAACACAGCACTTACACATTTTACTAACTTATCCATCACATAGCACATACACATTTTGCAACTGCAATGCATGACATTACACCTTGCTTGCTTATTTCCTCTACTTTGTCCAAGAGCTCTGCATGCACTTTTCAGTTTTAGTCTCAGCAGCACAGTCCTTTTTATCTATTCCTTGCTGTCTTGGTGCTTAGATTTTCAGCTTTACCTTCCTCAATTTAGCACAGTTTATCTTTCAGTACCTTTCAGTCCTTGATGCTCCCGATCCAGGCAAACAGAGTCAAGATGATGGCAGCAACAAAACCCATCCAGTGATCAGCAACCAAGTTAGTCCAGGAAATCCAAACAATCAGACAGCAAAGGACAGAGAGCGGGTACAAACTTATCCCTCCTTTCTCTTCTTCTCGTCTTCTTCTTCTTCTCCTCTCTACCCTGACTGAGCCTTCTGGCTGGGCTTAAGAACCCTCCAGGAGCTGACCTACTACACCTGAAGGTGGATGGCCAGGTGAAGCTGGTGAGGGTAATTCCAGCCTGGTCTCACTCTGAGGGCTCCAATAGGCATAACTACAGATGGCTTGGCTGGGGTACACTATCATGGTTCAAAACACCCTATAGCAATTTTCTTCTATAGGAATGAAGTTTGAGATAGGAAATACTTCTGTTCACCGGGATATATGATGATAAACATGAATAAATTTCAAGAGAATTTTCAAAGAAAACTCTTCAAGTTATGTCATTGAATTTTCTTGTCTGCGTTTTATTCTCTGCTCATTTTATTTGTATTCATCATCTGTACTGTGAATTTTCTCTCCTCTGTAGACTTGTTTATTATATTAGGCTTTCATTACATCTGCTATTTTAAAATATCTTTTAACAAAGAAAGATGTCACATGTCAAGCTTAGCAAGTCTAGCCTTGTTTTACTATTAAGTATAAAAGGAATTAATAAGAAAACACAGAAGTCTCCTGTATAATAAACATGCTCCCACCACCCAGACTGAATTTGAAAAAACTGGGTGACCTTTTCAATCAATTCCAACAATAAAAACCTTATTAACCTCTAGTATTTGTCCTTCCTGTTAATCAGCTTTTGTTAATCAGAAATATTTCTGTTGAGCCATTTCTTCTTATTATTTTTCCAGAGATTTAATCAAATGAAATATGTATATATTTAAAACTGGACAAGTACAAGTAATGTGAATCACAATCAGTAATGAATGATTAGCATATTTCCAATAATAATTAGAAATTTTGGTAGGACAAAGCATGTGTGCTTGATGGTGCACAGGTAGAAGCTAATAGTGGAAAGCAGTTATTTTTTAATAAATATATATGTATGTATGAATTTAAATTTGGAAGAAGAGCTATCTTTAAGTCTACTGCAAACACAGTAGCAGATGAAACTCCTCCCCATCCTTCTCATATTCTTGTGCACATCAAAAGCATGAATAAATTGTCTGAGTGGATATTAACCACTTGGAAAGGTGAGAAAGAAAAGAAGGGAACAGGACAACACTCATTGCAGATCTGAGAGCAATAATCTCTTAGCACCAACAGACAGCAACTGCTCACTCAGCGTTTTTAGTGAAAAGCCATGTTCAAATTGGTCTAGATGGATGTTTAAGACTTTAGAAGGGTGAAGTCATGGGCAAAACAAAGGATAATTAGCTCCTTGTGCCATAGTTAGCAAAGATGACACGGCTAATGAATCTCAAACAGGGTGTAGGACCTCACCTTGGCAGCTTTTGGCAGTGACAAAAGAAGGCAGCCACAGCATTCTCTCTTCTTTTTTTTTTTTTTTGTGGGTTGAGCTAGTATTATCTAGTTGATACACATAAATCTTACTGGAACGGAATATTTCTCAAGTGGACTTCGCAAACTGAATCATTATGAACATTGACAACATCACAAAAAACAAAAATACAGACAAAAAAAATCAAACTTGGTAAATCTTATTTTCCAATCTTTCTTCCAATGGTACATCATATTGCAGCAGTTGACTAGAAATTCCCTTCTTCCACAGATCATTTTCAGTTGTTAAGGAAACCAAGAGAACCTGAACATATATGCACTTGCTCCTACTGTACAAAGATTGATGTCTTTTATTATACCAAAATAGAAAGTGTCAGGAAAGGATAAAAATCTACAATAAGAAATCATTAACAGGAGGTAAAAAAAAAAAAAGAAAATGAAAAAAAAAAGAAAAATAGGAAGATTCAAAATTATGTAATATTTCAAACAGGATTTTTAAAAAAGAAATAATTTTCAAAGGATCATCTGTAAAGGTTCTTTTACTCTTGTCCCCTTCAGATTCTAGTTTTATTCTACAACACGGGTTGAATTCTTTAGAAAACCCCCTGCTAATTCACACAGACCTCTCCAGGTGCCATTTGAAGTGCAAGTCAGATTCAAAAATATAATATACATGTTCCAAGAAGATTGTTTCCTCTAAACTTTACTCCTGATGGGGCCTTGAGATCAGCAAAGAGCTATTCTGTGGGTTCCACTTGAACTTAAAATTATGTGATTTTCTTCCTGGGAGGTATGATGTGCCAGGGGGTTTTCAAGGCTACAAAAAAAATAAAGGAATTGAACTTCAGTGCAAGTGGAGTGTAATGTGTGTGTAAATTCATCTGATTCTTGCTCAAGTTTCTCACCACAAATACATAAGGAAAATTTTTCTTGTGAAACAGTGATCATTTCTACTTTGAACTAATTACATAATACACCTTTGCCTGGAATACTGATTATCTCCCATTTCTTCCACACTGTATTTCCAACTTCATCTGTAAAAGAACTTGTTTTTTTTTTTTTTCCCAAACTCAATTACTCTTACCAAATATACCAACATACAATGATGCTACTATATCTTTTTAAGGATTATAAAATGATACCTATAGGAATGTGCAAATATAATTACAGCTAGAAGTACTTGTTCTGAAAAATAGAAATGAAAGGAAAAAAGTAAGATATATTTCATAATCTTATTTATTTTCACTTTTTCTGTGCTTTGTCATTAATACTATTGTCATTTTCACAGAACAGAAAAACATGCACTCAGAGTAGCAAAACCCATATCATAAGCTGTATTATACATTGTTTTCTGTTCTTCATTCATTGGAGAAATTGTTGTAAGGATTGTATACACCTGTCAAATTGTAAAAACAAAGCCTTGGGTGTTGACAGTGATATGTATTTCTTTCAGCTTACTTCTGGCTTGATGAAAGAAAAACTGTTTGGGGAATATTTCTCATTCAATATTCAGAAACCACCGTCTCAAAACACGAATATTGTACCTACCTGTGAAAAGCAAAGTGAAAATTGTAATCTGTGGTGACTGTAATTGCTTACAGCAAATGCATCCTCAGAAGTGGCAGGGCAACTTAAAACCTCCAGTGCAAGTGCTGCCTTACTAAATTATTGACCTACTTTAGAGCTGAGGAAGACAGACCTCATTGGCTAAAATACATTGCAGGAATTCCCCAGTCCCTTCAATGAAGCATAAGCAGGGTTGGAGAATGTTACATACATGAAATAAATAATCATTCTAGAAAAGAAAACCTCCAAAGGAGATTGAATTTGGCTTCCACCACTCAGCATTAACTTGGAAGTTACATTATGGTAATATATTTGCACTTGGCTAAACACAGAATTTAAGTACTAATTTAAGGTGGGGGGGAGGGTTCAGGTAACTATAGAAATCTGGATATTTTGTACAAAGGTACTGGAAAAGTGACAATTCTGAGTACTATAATGACATGGGTCACCTTTTATATGATCTTGTAGTTTATGTCTTTGCAATTTCAGGAAAAATGTCTGTAGAGGTGCCAGTATTAAAGAATAATTTTTTTCTATTTTGTAACAGCCTCTAACAGAGTACAGTCAAATTCTATTCAGTAATTGCTGGGAATATGTTGACCTCTTTGATTTTTAAGAATATACTGAACAAAGCCATGAAAACTGTAGAATGAGGAGGACTTTGGATAATCCAGTATTTCTTTATACATATTGGTAAATCTATATATTAAAAGTAGTCAGGCTTTTTTCAGTCCTTTTATTTTGAAAGATTATTTTAAAATGCCATTGATTAGAAATCTCTTTTCCTTATTTTCTGCCTAAAAAAGTACTCTTGCTGGTTGGCATGCATTTTCGTCTGTGCAACAGAGTCCTTATTACCTGCCTAGATATCACAAACCTGTGATGAAATTAACTTATTTATTAAAAGATTTATTATATAGCAAGGAGACTGTTCAGATGACCCAACTGACTTTATTAGCATAGGAATAATAATTCAGTGATTTCTGTAGAAATAGTGGAATATTTTTAAATATAAAGTACAAATTCCATTTTCTCACCAATCTTCTTGACTTCTTGTATGGTGTCACTGAACAAAGTTCAGCAGATCTATCTCTTACTAAATGACTGTTTTCAAAGTAATTTTATTTAGAGACTGCTTCATTGAACTTGTTGTTTTTTGTTTTTTGGGGTTTTTTTTCCCAGAGGACAAGACTACAGTTTTGCTTTTCTGCTTTTTGATTTGGAGTTACTTTGAACAAATATTTACTAGTCTAGACACTGCTGTAGATAATAGATCCAGTCGTTCTATCAAGGCTAGCATTTCAAAGCCCTCTGCAATTATCTTAATCAAAGTTCAGTCAAATTTCATTAGACTCTGGCACTCTTGTTTTTGCATCAAGGACAGAGCAACAGATATACTTGGGAAAAGTCTGACCAAGGGGTCTAACTTTAAATATATCAGTATGCCCAATGTAATTTCATGAAATTTGATATGCTAAAAAGAGTCCTAAAAAATGGGATAGTCATGGTTTCTTATCAGTAAGTGAATACTTTATTTCTTTCACAAATGTACGTCCATGATGTATTTTCTTAGCTCTGTACCTCTGTCAAACATTCACAGAGAAGTCAAGAAGAAAAATATTACACATATAATTAAAATTGTCAAATTTTTTTGGTACATAAATTAAAGAGACTGGTTCTTTCAAAAAGACCAGGTGAAGTATTCCCAGGGAAATCTGGTTTAGCTTATGCTTTCTGTTACATATTTCTTATTTCCATTAAGCTTGTTCCTACTAGTCACTACTTAATCACAACTGGGTTGTGCTGAATTAAGTGAGATCTGTATCTGCATACAAAAATGTGATGTGCTTTGGTATTCAGTCTAAAATCTTCCCCCGATTGCTTTAGTTGCATTTTATCATATCTGTCCAGATGTTAATTAGTCACAATTTTTTGAATGACATTACAATAATTTCTGGCATATATTTTCATGTCAAATTCATCAGGCAATTTTTTTTTCCAATAAAAATGCTTAGAATATATTGAAAATTAAGAATATTTGTGGCTTTATGAGAATATCCACAGTAGTCATATGCTTCTTCTTGAGGCAGAGTATGTGTAAATAACCTTACTGACCTTCCAAAAAGAAAGATTTATTTGATGTTGTTAAAAGATTTAACAAGAGGTTTTTTCCCTGATGAGACAGTACAAAGAACTTTCAGGTGAAAATTCAGCAGAGATATGACAAGAAGAATTACTCACTCACCAGTTCATATTTTATATCTGGAAGTTCACCTCCAACATGGCTACTTCTTGCAGCTTTGTTTTTTTAAACTCTAATATCAGAGTTAAAAGATTTTTTTTATCAATTGAACTATAATGAAATACATATTTACAGTGGTTTATTTATAACATCTGAATTATTAAGCCTCTTTTCTTTTCTGTAAAATACTTAAAGAAAAATAACCTGATATCCATTTCTACTCTTTCTCTGATTTATAATACTACAAAGTTAGACAGTTGGGTGGTACATTGTGGTGAAAAGGTTGGTCCAATATTTACCACAGCAAGTAAGAAAATTTTCAGCTAGGTGATTCTTTGGCATGCACTTCCAATCTCGTAAGAACTTACTCAAACATCTGAATAGAAAAGGATTCAAGTCCTTGTTCATCTAACCTTCCTCTTAAATAGTGGTCAAATACAAATCAGTATCTTGCCAGAAATTCAATGACTGAAGCAAAAATAGAGTTCTTGCTTAATGACTTCTCATTTTTCATATTTATCAGCACTTCATATGCCTCCCATTTTCCTGTTTATTCAACATTTCCATTGAAGTCAATACTGATAGAACTGACCTATACATTATTATTATGGACTATTTATCAGCACTTCATATGCCTCCCATTTTGCTGTTTATTAAACATTTCCATTAAAGTCAACATTGATAGAACTGATGTTCATACTATTATTATGGAGTATTCTGACTGCTTAAAGTCTGTGGTTATTGAGCGTTCCAGATTTTAAAAAATGACTAACTGTGCAAGGAATAACATTAATATCCCTGCTTTAACACAAGAAAGCAATCTATAATACTTCTAGCTTCAAAGGATACCAGCTGGTTTATAATAGATGTTTCATGGGTTTTATGTCATCCTGCCCAATGTGATTCTCATCACTCCATCATCATAATTAGCTTTTCAATTAGCAGGTTTGTGTTTGTACAAGATTAGCAGCAGCTGAATCAAATTCACTTTGCTCATGACAGCAACCTTTGCAGTGACTATTGCTATTAAATAACACAAAAATAAACACAGATAAATAAGCCTTCAAAACCAAGATTTCTGCTTTCTCTACTCCCAATCACGTTCAAGGTAATTTTGTTAATATTATATTTTATATATATGTTGAACAAAAAGAACCTTGGAAAAACCCCTATACATTCCTACCAAATTAATTTCTTATGCTAATTAAAATTAGCACTCAAATAGAAACTTAAAAAAAGTAAATTTAAAAAAATACAATATAAAATAGCCTGAATAAAAGTAAAAAAAATATTTAATATAGAGATTTCTAGTATTATTAATAATATAGTCAATGTATCCTAAATGAAAATCTTTGCTGAATAGTACTGAAGAAATTATTAACAATATAAGTAGTAAACTTATTGATAAAAGTAATTTTAATTAAACTTTGCTTTGCTTAGTTATCTACCAGATAGAAGCAGACATATTATATCAGTCTTAGATGTTGCTACCTAACAAATATAAATGAGATAATACAGGCTTCTTGCAATGAAGATCTTACTGTACATACAAGTTTTTCCTTGATGAACTTATGGGGAGTTCTGAGAAGATCTGAAATAGCTGACTCATGACCTTTGGTTGGTTAAATCTAAAAATAAGAGCTCAGGCAATAGTCCACGCAGAATCATAGAATATGCTGAGTTGGAAGGAACCCATCAGAGCCATCGAGTCCAACTCCTGGCCCTGCACTGAATTCCCCAAGAATCTTGTAATGTGCCAGCAATTACTGTTCAAACACTTCTTGAACTCAGGTAGTCTTGCTGCTGTGACCACTTCTCTGCAGAGCCTGTTCCAGTGCCCAGCCACCAAAAGGGTGGGCACCAAAGTGTTAAAAACCTTTTCCTGATATGCCACTTAAACCTTCCCTGATTCTGCATCTTGCCATTTCCTCGAGTCCTGTCAATGACCGCAAGAGTGAAGAGCTTCTTGTGAGGATGTTGAAGGCTGCAATGAAATCTTACCTCAGTCTCCTTCAGGCTGAATAGACCAAGTGACCTCAGCTGTTCCTCATAGGGCTTCCCTTCCTTCACCATCCTTGTTGCCCTCCTTTGGATGCTCCCTAATAACTTAATGTCCTCTATATTTTGCCACCCAAAACTGTACCCAGGACTTGAGGTGAGGCTGTCCCCGTGCAGAGCAGAGTGGGACAATCCCCTCCCTTGCCTGGCTGGTGATGCTGTGCCTGATGCCCCCCAGGACAGGGTTGGCTCTCCTGGCTGCCAGGGCACTGCTGACTCATGTTCAACTTGCCACTGACCAGGACCCCCAGGTCCCTTTCCATGGCACTGCTCTCCAGCCCTTCTTCATTCCCCAGGCTATACACACAGCCAGGGTTGCCTCATTCCAGGTGCAGAATCCGGTGTATCTCCACCCTCTGAATCTTTTGTTTCCCAACTATCATCTAATACACAAAAGTCAAAACAATTTTTGAATGTCTGTTAATGTTTATTCAAGTTACTCTGAATATTGAATGAAAGTTGATTTACAACATCATGCGTGAAAAGGGAAGCTGTCATAACTGTGTATGTGAGTGCTGTATTGTTCATAAAAACTATTACAGAAAAAGAAACTATTCAAGTGAGTGTTAGCACCACTTATCTCTGTGTGACTACATGGAAGTGATTACTTATTTTTATTTCATGGGAATTTTAAATTCCTTTAAAAATTGAAACTGAAGATATGTATAGTGTCTACAAAATGTATGTAGATTTGCTAATTTTGTATAACCAGTGCTGAAAGTGTGTACTACCAGATACATCTCAATAGTTAGATCCTCTCTGTGAGTGATCTTGGACATCTTTGCAAGAAAAAAGTTTTGTGTCTCTGGGTACAGGACCTCAGTGTCATATTCATTTGGAATCTGTAGTGTACTATAGAGGTTAATGAAAAATTAATTAACTTAAAATTTTTTAAAAAGTCCTATTTGGTTGTTCTACTCTTTTTAATTTACACCTATTGCATCCAGAGTAATTCTTATACCAAGATTTTACAGTTATTTCAAGTATATTTGACTTCACATGCATAATTTTGCTTATACTAATCTCATTAAGTTAACATCCTTAATGAGTGTGTAGAGCTGGTGCTGGAGACTGAAACTGGAGGGGTAATTTAGGAACTCACATCTGCCTGAAAAAGTTTGGAGAAGGGAGAATATGAGGTATGGCTATCAAAGGTCTTCACATGCAATCCATCTGCAGCCTCAGCATACTGTCCTATGTTTTTCTTTTTCCTACTGTTCCTTTGTGTTCTCCATTCTGCCTGATTCACTCCTGAAAATGTTATTAGCTATATGTATCTCTCTTGGTAAAAATCCAGCTTCCATTCTGATATGGTAAAAGAGCAGATCACTGTGGTTACCTTAAAAGAGAGATCTTACTTTTTTGACTATAGTATCCTGCACTGCAAATAGCTGTAAGCTATTGTCTGTGTCACATTTTGCTTATATGTGTCTTGAGTAGAGAACTGTATTTCTTAAACTGAAATATTGAATAGAGAGTGTAAATGTTTTCAGGCTTGAAATCAAATACTCTCCTTGAGTCATTTTCTCCACATTCTTTTAGATAATTTCCATTCCTTTCTACATTTTGCCAGATTCCTGAGAAAAATTCCTCATTTGCTTATTTTACTATCTTTGCAAGGAGAAGGCTTTCCTAAGCATTGGATAGGATGGATTATTCAGAATGGTTCAGCATGGTATTTTGAAAACATATTTCTCAATTAAACTTCCAAGATCATTTTAAAAATTAAAAAAATTAGAAAAAATTAATAAATTTAGGAAACATCAGATTACAATCTCTTCTAATGATTTTTTTGTTTGGAAAAAAATCATTTTCCAGCACAGAGATAATTCAAACACTTGATATATTGCATTTGTTAAGGCTCAAATCTTAGGTGATGCTTTGGTGACTTTGTTAAATTTGTACAATTCAACCTTTTAATTCCAAAAGGCATAATGTAACTAACAGAGTAAGAATACATTTAAATATTATCTATCTGCTTCTATCTTCTCATTTTACTCATAGAGAAGTCACTACTTTGCACATATTTCTGCCGTATTAACATGGGAATAATGCTTGCTTTTTATTGTGCGGTAAAATGCTTATGGGAGTATATTCTCTGTTAGCGATGATCCTCATTAAATCAAAAGGATTTTTGAACATTAAAAAATATCACATTGTTTATTTTAAAATCTCTTTGTTAGCCAGCTTTAAACAGCTATCAACATTGTTTGGTTAAAGTTTCTGAAGCTGCATACTCTCATGTTGTTAAATGAAAATTCTTTTTCACTGAAAACACTTGAGAAGCACTCACCATTCATCTTCTAAATCCCTGGGGTTGTTAGTAAATCCTGTGCTTGGGAACTTAAAGATCTTCTTGGAGTTTTCTATCACTCCTCTTGCAAAATATTGCAAGGATTTACAGTCCAACAGCGTTGACCTCTGACACTCATGTCAGAGGCAATTCAGTGAAAGTTTCAAACATGTTGACATAGATTTTTTTTGCCTGTTAATAAGGTAAAACAAAATAATGTTTCTGCAATAAACAAAATAAGGTTGGTTGCCAAGTATCACCACATTCACTTGCGTTGTTCTGAACTGTTATAGTATTTCAAGAAATTTAGAGTTGAACACTCTTCAGATCATTTCAGAGAACTTCAACAAGTTGGCAAGGATTTGTGAATTTTAGACCTAGTTAGCAAAAGTTTGTCTGGGAGGAAATGGCCACACTGAAAAAATGCAGCATGTTTAGGGGACATGGATGCATCTTTCACGTTTCTCCATACATCATAAGGAAACAGGGTGATGATGCTCAAAGAAGACTTCAGTCACTCTTTCACAACCTGGATTTTTGAAGCATGAAATAGAGTATTATCACTTACAGGGTTCTTAGTCATAGGATGAAAAATCAGTTATTAAGCTAATTCTTAATGGATTTACCTTGAATTAAATATTTCCATTAGTCCCTAAAAATATCCTAAATGCTCACTGACAATCAGTGCACTGTTTATCTACAGCCTACAAACACTGGACGAAAACCAGAGAAATGAAGAAGAAATTTCTAGTGCCCAGTGGTGTATCTACAGTTTGTTTAGATTAAGAATGAAAAATAAATCTACTTATTGTTCTCAGTCATTGGATTTTAGATTGCATCACAGTGCAGGCTTGGAGCTCACAAACTAGATTCCTCTAGATGAAGCTAAACAAGATAATGCATCCTAGGAGAATACCTAACACATTCATAGCATTAATGAACATTCGTCTTTCAGAAGCAGACAATAGCTAATCTGAAAAATCCCTCTGAAAAGCAGATGTTGAATATTGGATCTTCAACACCATCTGTTTTGATGTATAGATCATTTACTCAAGGGCCAAACTAAATTCTAATATTGACATATCCTAAGGTTTTTGTTTTCTTCTCCCTCTGTTCCTTTTGCCCAGTATATTGACATCTCTTTCCATCATTCCACATATCAGACAGAGGAACAGTCTCTATGTTACATAACAGAGCGTGCATGGATACAGTTTATAAGTTATTTCTGGGTCCATTAATGGCTAGGAGAGTGTGTGTGCTGTTCAGCTGTTTGAGAGCGTGTATGCAGCTTGGACTTCTAAGCTAGTCCATTCCCCCATGTATCCCTGCTGGTCATTCAACCGGGTTTACATCACTCTTTGGCTAACCAAACATCATCAATATTCCTCCCAGCTGGCTGGATAACCAACACATTGAAACTATTTTGAGAAGAGGTAGCAGCAGTAGAAATCAGCATCAGTGCTTTTTGCCAATTATAAACCTATGTCCCTATTACTGTTTCCACAACTTTTGTCCTGTTTGTGGCAATGTAGAAAAAGTAGAGGTATAAGATGCACTGCAGGAATTAGATGGGAAGCTGTCTCACACAGTAAGCAGCACTAGTAGTAATCCAGCTGCTTGTTTGGATATGTATTAATTCCTGTCCTTTTGTCATTCTGGACTCTTTTTGTATTTCTCTCATGTTTTTTTTCTGTAAAGGATTTTTGTTTGGTTGTTTTTTTATTTATGGTGGTTCTGCTGGTTTGGTTTTTTTCCTGATGCAAAATGAAAATGCATTCCAAAGCTTAACTTTTCATATGAAATAAACTCATAGGGACTACAGAAATACTAAATAAAAAAACCCATGGCTTTGTAATAATAATAATAATAATAATAATAATAATAAGTATTTAATAATAATGATGATAATTTTGCCACCTAAGAAATAATTATTAAACAGTAAACGTCCATCAAAACTTGACAATTGACTTAAGGTTTCATTGAATATTATGAAAAGACAATGAAATATATTTACTTTAACAATTCATTGTAAAAAAGCTGCAATGTTTGAATTCTTGTGCAGTGTAGGTGTAAAGATTTGTGACAACCCCAGAAAGTTTGTCAGTTTGCCACTCATTCCATATGATGAGACATAATGAAATGTTGCACTTCTTTTTTTTTTTAGATAGCAGAGGGTATTATTTAGCATATTGATTACTTCCTTTAATATCTGTATCAGGCTGGAAGAAAAAAAGGAGTAAAGATATTTGAATAAAGACAGAAGAACAAATGAAGAATTTTATTTTTAAACAGCACTCGGGAATTAGAATTGTATGTACTACAAACTATGCTGCTGTACATTGTAAACTATAGACATACTCCATCCTGAGCATGAAGACAGGATGCCACCTGGTTCAAGTTGGCTAATTTTAAACTCTGCTTAATCTGAGGTTAGCAATATTGCTCAGTTTTCATTTATGCAAAGAAAAAAAAGCTTCTAATTGACCGTTGTATGAATATGTAGAGTTTTGTGGGTTTTTTAGAAAAACATTCCTGATATGGTTGCTGCTCTGGTCTGTGGGTTACTGGACGTGATGCAGAAGGCTAAGGGCACTAAAAGACTTTTTGTTATATCTCTTGCAGGTCTTTCTGCATAGCCTGCTATAAGTGAAAGGACAAGGATAAGGGAAAGATATGAACATAAAAACACCATAGTGTTATTTGATTGACACATGGATCTGCAGTTGTATGAGATCAATAAAAGGAGTAGGCACCAGGTAAAAGATCTTTGGAGAATTTCATAGCCACAGAGGATTCTGTCTGAAACCTTAATGACAACGACATGGTCAGTACACTCTGTGAAAGTAAGCGTCACTTCTTGTTATATTTTCATATAAATGTGTGGTGTAGCTGTCTTCCTACTGATCACTTTCTTCTAGAATCTTTAGGAAACATTTGGCTCACAGTGTTCTAGCTTTCTGTGTTATCATACAATAATTTGAGTTGGGAGAGACATTAAAAATCATCTAGGTCCAACCTTCCTGCCATGGTGTCCATCATTCTGAGCAATACCCTTTCCTTGTCTCACCTAGCTGTCCTTCCTAAAGACCCTGTATCCTTCCATTCTGACACTCCAGTCATAAGCCTTACCACCACATCCCCATGATTCCAATAAGATGATAGCCCTGCAGATGTGTGTATGTCTCTAGCTCCTCCTGTTTATTCTTCATGCCATGTGTATTTGCATAGAGACATTTAAGTTGGACCCCCATAGAAGCTGCCTTATTGTCTGGAGTGGCTGGAATTCCTTTGTGTTGCTCTTTGGGTGGTCTCCTGCTGAACTGTGACTCTGCTCTAGGCTCTGGACATCTCATTCTGTCACTGGCATCACACTGACAGGAGTGGCATGGGTTGAAGTTCCATTTATCCACCAATTCTTGCTTAAAGCCCTCTTGACCACCTTGTCAAGTCTGTGACCAAAGATGCTTTTCCCTTCTCTGACAGATGGGCTCCATCCACCCTCAGCAGAACAGGTTTCTCAAAGCAAGCCACATGATCAAAGTACTTAACCCCTGGCTGTGCCATCAGTCCTGTAACCATTGTTTATTCTCCAAATACTAATGTCCCTTTCAACCTCCTTCCCTTAAACCAGGAGTACTGATGAAAAAACTACCTGTTCTTCAGTCCCATATCATTGCTCACAGGACTCTAATTCTCTGTGGGGTCTGACCAGCCCCAGCCCTGGCAGGAAGGCCTGCTTAGATAAGGAATTGTACAATCTCCTGCAGGCTTCTCTTAGGAGGGCCAGAATCTTTTTGGTTATGGTGAGAGGAGACAGACCCATGATCCTCTAGGAAACCCTATGTAGGTTCTTTGTGACCCATTGGCCTTCACCCTCTCACACCCACCCCTGTATCCCAATAAAAGAAGGCCCCAAGTCTCCCCTTGGGAGGGGTCTATCCCAGGTCCCCTTGGCTAATGCTGGACAAATAAGGCCACCTATGTGGAACCACCAGAAGGACCTCTCCTCTCTCTATCCAGGCCTGGCCATGGGGGTTTGCCTTGCAGAGCAGAGCTGAAATCACTCCCTGAATCACTAAGAGCTGATGGCTGCTGAGCCAGGCATCTCTGCAGGCACCCCCGGCCGAGGGCTGAGAGAAGCCACGACCCCCTGGCAGACGGTTCCTCACGGGATCACCTCTTTGGGTCAGCCATGGCTCCTTGGGTCTGAGCCCCAGACCCCAACACCAGCCACCATAATCCTTGATACTCCTCATGCTGCTCCAGCTGTATCATTGGCACTGACAGGAAACAGCAGTGGTCCTGGTAACAGCTCTGATAGAAGCCCCTGGTAAGGAGCTCACCTCTAGAGAAGAGTGCAGCAGGGCAGCAAGGAGATGCCTCCATCCTGCTCAGAAGAGCCACCTGCTGCTATCACCTTGGCTTTACTTAGTTGTGGTGGTTGCTATACAGGGAGCAGGTGGGTCTGCCTTACTCAGCTCCAGCATCTCTCCTGATGTGATGGGTCTTTCCTCTTTAGTCTGCAGAGTGGCAAAGTGGTTATTCCACTAGGTGAACTGCAGTGGAAAAAAACTGCATATTTTCCATCTCAAGCTAGGCATAACATGGTATTGTGTGTCCTGATATGCAGATAAACAACTCTCTGCTCCATTTTCTCTGTGCCATTTTGTATTCACCTTTCTCCTGCACTACAAAAAGAGGACTTGGTAAGAAACCAACCAGCCAAACAAGCAAAATCTGTTGTGATGCTGGTTTGTTATTTTATCTTTAAAAATACCAGTATTCCACAAGGTTGAAATTTGTATCCAAATAGCATAGAGGGATTTACTGTGGTAATAGTTCTATTAGTTTATTCATGCATTGATGGAACCCTGAAGCATCACAAAAATAACTATGAATTTGGAGACTAGAGCTTCCATTGTAAAGGGAGCTCTGAAAATTCATATAGAAATTTAAATCAAATATCTTTATGGATCCAGTTGCTGAAATGTCTACTGAATTGACTAAATTTGTTTAACTCAATTGACTGGTTGAATAAAAAATGAAAAAGAAAGAAATAGCTGGAGAAATACTTCTTCTAGGCAAACATTTCAGTGCTGAGAATAGTCAAGGGCAAGAAAAGAACAATTCCACAGAAAAGACATCAAAGGGACTATTGCAAAGGAAGAGGAAAGAATAAGTCTCTGAGAAGTTATATTTTACTAGATTATCACCAAAGTGTAGGAAACTATTCTGTGCGGTGAATGAAAAATCTCCAGTTTTAAAAGCTTTCCTCTTGAAATATATTTTCCTTATGTTATAGTTTAATTTCAATACTAACTTTCTTAATACAGACTTGCAAAGTGAATAACAGCACTAACAGAGCTCAGTTGGATCATCTGGGAATGACTGAAGACTTAGATCTAGCCTACAGTGCCCTAGTGGTGTCAGAATTGTGAAATTTCCCCCTGGAGAGGTAACAGAGTGGAACTTAATTTTTGAAGGCTGCACATAGAAAGAAAGGCAGCTTCACACCTGTGTCTGAATATCAAGTAAGACCATCATTGCTGGAGGATGGGACTTCTTGTGGAAATAATCTAGTGGATGGGAAGAAGAAGAAATTAATGTTCATCAAAACTAGGGATAGAAAGAAGGTATAAAACACAGGGATTAATTTTGAAATATCAATCAATCTTCCTGTACTATTAGATGATGTTGTTACATGTCCTATTGTGAGTGGATACTGCTGCTAAATACATGCTATTAGTGGATACTAATACATTCTAATTTTTTCCTTACGTTAAGGAGACAGATCACTCACCCATCATCAATTATTCAAAATTTCCTAAGGAACTTCTAAGCACTCAGAAGTCCCCATGGCATAAAGTATTTGACAACTTGACCCTAAAAAGCTGGAGAGCCTCCAGAAAGTGATTTGCTAGTAACTTGGCTTCACATGGCTAAAACACAAGAAGACTACAGAGGATGTTTTGCTCCCCAAAAGCAAATGGAAGACATTTCCAGGCCTTTAACGTTCATGTGCTCTTCTTCACAAAATAGAGCAGACTGAAGCACATTAGCTGGTGTTCATGATAAAAAGTCTAGTTTGGAATTCATGGCACTTGCTTGAAATACATGTGGTGCTTTATTTGGGATAGAGGTGTCTAGAGATTAAATCTACATCTGATGAAACATTTTTGAATACTGTGTGAAAACAAGTTATTAAGAACAGCTTAAACATAGAATTGAACCTCTGAAGTGTAAGCTTTTCTAACTATCTTTTCATAGGAAACTACGGCAATCTATCTTTTCATAGGAAACAAGCCAGGTAACAGTTTAGTTACTAAGGCCTTCACCCAGCTCTGCATCAGTGTATTTTTGGAACTGCACAGGATTCCACTGGATTCATGGTTGCTTGAGTTTAAGTAATGGCAATTTTGGAGTTAAAGGACAATATTTAAAATATTTACTTAGTGTATCATCACTTAAATATTCTATTGGGTTTGTTTCTACCAGGATGTAGGATGTCTGTACAGGTAGACACAGATGAAAAGATAGTCTAGATGTTATAGGAGAAGAATTTTTCCTTTTAATAATTGACTGCTTTGAGTTTCAGAATTATTTTTTGCTTCTTTTTCACACGGAGACTTTTGTCAAGAAAAAAAAAATAGCAAGAGCATCTTGACATCCTTCAAAATCATATTTTTATTGTACCCTAATACTTACACATACAAAGCAGGGGAAGGCCAAACGGTAAGAAATTTTCAGGCTTTCACTTTCAGATAAAATATGTATGAGATAGTCACACATATCTGAGAAGTAACTTACTTTTTCAATCACTATGAGAATACTGTGAAATGTTCATGTTGTGAGATACTTGTCTTACATAATTAGATATTGACATTCTTTCCTTTGCCTTTAAGATCTCCTCTGGAAAGCTGAAAGTAAGATTAAAAAAGAACAAGTTAATATAACTTCCTTACAGGAAGCATTCACTACCTCTCATTTAAAAGAAAAGGTACTAAAAATGTTGTTTTCAAATATGATATCCAAATAATTCTTTGACATTCAACATAGACTATTGAAAGTATAATTAATATGAATATATTCTCATTTGATTAAAATTTTGCTATTTTCTCTTTTATTGTGCTTTTGTTAAACACTTGAGTTGCAACAGCCTTACAAAGTAATTTTTCAACTTTACCCAGAGTGCCATCTAATGGTACTGTTGTCTCAGATGAAAAAACCCAACAGTGTGGGTCATATAGGAGATTTCATTTTAAGATACAAATGAATTACATCACCGTGTTGGAATGCAGCCATCAATTTGTTCAGTAAGTAGAGCAGGGTAGAGAGGAAGTGATCCAATCTTTATATTGTTTTCTCATTGGATTAATTAATCAACTTAAATTCTGGTATTTTAGTGAAACAATAAGACTTCAGTACAAAAATTAAATAAGAACAATGGTAGGATGCTCTCATTGTCTTTTCCTTCATCATCCTTTTTTCTTCTCTTTTACGTTGCATCCTTCTCTAAAATTCTGAATGTTACTTCACTACTCTAATGTACAACATAAATTTCAGTTCCAAGGATCTATATAATTGAAGCCAAAGAATAACCATAAAATTTAGACTTTCCTAACTTAATTTGTTCCGTGAACCACCTTGTATATATGTGATACCTATAAAACCTAATATTATTTATGACACAAAGATCCAGCTGGTGATTACAATAGATACCTAAAATGAATTCAAATTTGCACAGATTCTTTTGATTTGGCACCCTATCTCCCATTAGAGTTTGCATTCACTATAAATTTAGATGTATTAATGCCTGTGGTAACATGTCAAGCTCACTTGACAGTGAGAGAAAATTTAGCTTAAAAAGGCTTGTACTGTATAACACTTTGTGCCATTATATTCCATTTACTTTTATTGCAGTCAGGGAGACCTAAATTCATCTCACAACAGATTCTGATTTCAAAGAAAAAATATACTGCTAATAATGCACTTTATATTGCTCCCCAGATAATGGTTTAAAAATTGAATTGACTTTTTTATATCACATTCAATTTTATTCTTCTGAATATAAGGAATGCATTGTTGAGATTGAAAGGGGGCAAACAAAATGACCAGGTCTGCAAGTCTGAATTAAATAGAAAGATTTGCTTGTATACTTTAAAAAATAGAAGTCCAAGTAAAGAACCTGTAGACAAGGAAATAAGATTCTTAAAGAAAGGAACACACTGACACTAGCATACATGAAATGTTTAATAAAAAAAATTTAAATAGAGACTAACCAAGCTAAATGATACAAGAGCAAAGAAATTATATAATCCACAAATTGTACCAAATGCTTGCACCCAATTAATAAAACAAATCAATTTAATGAGGAGATAGACATATAGAAAAAACAAAATTTAAAGGATACCATGTTGACAGAGTAATAGAAAAATACACCAAGGTGTTGCATACCAAGATGTCATGGATATAACCCCCTAGGTACCAACAGGAGCTGGACAACAAATTGTGTATATGTGGAACCTTGGACTACCATACTGTACCTTTTATAGGTGCTTAGAAGCCAAAATAGAGGATGAAGACTTCAGGTGAGAATTATTAATTAATTCTGAATGTGACTGTAAATTTCTATTTGTCACCTCTCTGTATCTTCAAGCATATTTCATCCTTGAAGTGCTCACATTCATTTTATGATCGGTGTATTGAACTGGAACACCCTCACTCCCCATGTCTTATTTTTTAAATCAATAATTCAGTCTGAGTCTTAATAAATTTAATTCTCTTTCTCTCTCTCTTCTTGATATAAAGATAAAACCTATAAAAAACAGAAGAGCTTTGGGTCGTCTTTGCACTCACAAAATGGAAAGTGCTTTGAAATTCAACACAGAAATTTTAGGATAAAAGTCTTGACAGCTGTAAGATATGCTGCACCAGGAACAAAAAATTCCAGGCATTTCACATGAGAAAAATACTCTAAGCTTTATTTTGGATTGTTCTTCAGATGGAAAATTTCCTACAAGAAAAGAGAAATTTTACAGCTCTTGGACTGCATATCTAAAAATACAACTTATGATAGATAAGGCCCTGATATGAAATTACTGGATCCATTCAAATCCATTAGTTTTTACTGGGATTTTCTCAGTGGAAGACAATAAAATATATTGTACAATATTAAATTTAAAAAATAGAGTCTCAAATATTACCTTACCTTCATTATGGCTTTACAAAGGAAAAACACGATAAGAAATAGATACGATGAATTTACAAGTGGGTAATTATGTGATATAGTGATCTTATACTGTTTCTGGTAGCCTGATAGATATTATTCCTGCACCATACTGTGGTATTATTTTTCAACTTTCCCTTGAAATATGACTAGGTATCGAATAATGATCATAACTTATTCCAAAAATGTATATATAATCTTCCTGGACTACTGCTTGTTATTTTACTGATCTTGAGTTTGAAATAGCTCCTAGAGAAGACTCTTGACAATTACCTCACCTTCACATCTGCTGAATTTTTCATCTGTATTATCTTTCTAGAAGAATCATCACATGGACCTGTGATAGCCATAGCTATTTCTATAAAGTTCACTGCAAAAAATCTACTAATTCAGATGCACAGTTGATCATTACTTTTTCCTCATAAAAGGAATAAAAGAGAAGTACAGTTCTTTTTTCTAAAGAGGATGTTAAACCTTCTACTTTAAGGAGAGTTGATGCTAATTTCATGCTTTTTATCTGCTGTTCACTATTTGCCATGTACTTTTGCCATCTACTAGTTACTGCTCTGAGCACAGGTAGGAAGTGAAGTGGAAAATGTGTCAGCATAATAAAAGGTCGTACAAGAATTTCCATGTCTGTGTTGTTTGTATGTGTATTGCATCAGTGTTCTCCTTTTTTATATTTTTCACATTTTTCACAGACTTGAATATTGTTTCACTCATGGTCAGAATGCCTATTAAACAAAAAAAAAAAAAAAAAAAAAAAACAACAAAAAACCAACAACAAACGAATGAACGTTAATTTATTGGGATCTTTTGAATACTATAATGGGAATTGAATTTCTGTGACAGGATGGCTGGTCACAGGCCAGAGGGTGATAGGAGTCTTTGTTGCAAAAGTCCTTGCAATGACCTCCAGCTGGATTGAACGGGGCTCCTCAAACCACTGATCTGCTCTGTTCTTATGTCCGTCTGGACTGTAGTCACACATGGCCCCCTCAGCATGATTAATTTCTATTATTTGTATTAAACTTTGTGCAAAATATCTCTGAACTATCTCATCTTTGTGAAGAGAATTGTCTTATGTGAACATTTTGTATCTACAAGCACAGTTTCTACTGGTTATTTGCAAGAACAAATATTTCTGGTTATTTTTATATACAATTTCCAACAGGTTTATATCAGGAATGGCCCATGGCTGTCTCTGGCCACATTCTCCATCCAGAGGGTTAATCAACCACACAAACAGTGTCTTTCAGTCTGTGCAGATGCAGCACAAGCTGCCAGGGGAATCTTTGTGACTGCCTGAATCTCAGGTTGAGTCCTTTGTCTCAGGCCTGTTTGTTGGCTCTTCTGTGCAGACAAAGTGGGGAATTCCTGGTTCATCCTACAGGAAATAAATAACCAAGTGCAGTGGATGCATACACAGGCTTCCCAAAAACCTTTTTTCCCATGGCTATAACTTAAATTCTGTAGGTTTTGCCACAAGACTGTCCTAAGATAAAGCTGTCTTCTTCAGTGTAAGTGGTTTAAAATTTGAGTCAATGGCTGTCTAGGTTTCCTCAAAAACAATTCCCTATCTATATAACATAAATAGAACTATTTTTAATTTTATATTATAACAGATGATATTACTAGTGATGAAATGCATCTCTAGAAAATCTCTTCCACTACTAACATCTGTACACAAGTAAAAGGAAGCATTTATATGTGGATCCTCTCCTTGGAAGATATATAGTTTGAGCAATCTCTCCTTTAAGAGCAAGTGACAGATGCTTGTCTACAGATCCCATTAATAATAAGCTTCAAAATGCTTCAAATAAGCTTCAGACATACTAGTATGCACATGTATTTATTCATCCAAGGTTATAAAAATAGATAGATATAAATAAATAAACTAATAAATTGAAAAAGGATTCAAAGACTATCAGTTCCAATATCTTTCACGCTCACAGGCTGATGTACACTGATGTTGTAAGCAGCTTTATTTCATAATTTGTAGCTCCTCTAAATCATGGTATGCTGTTAATGCATACTTAAGGGACTCAGAAGCAAAGTCTCAAAAGAACTCATCTTAAGTACATTGAAATAAAAGCTGGAAATGTACCAGCTTGCCAAATTCCATTTGACTTCAGAAAGACATCTGTACAAAGTGCTCACAGCTTCAAGCTGTGGAGGCAAGATCCAAGGTAAAAATTGTGATCTCTGTGCAGCTGGGAACTCTGTTGTGGTGACTGGCTCAGAATAAGTGTATGAAATTGTTTGTAAACACCAGCATAAGGCTTATTTCTACATGCTACTCTTCAAAGTTGGTAACATTTTTTGTCAATGATTTTCATTCTATGAATTCTTTACACTTTTATAATGCAAATATAAAAATGTGTTAAGTAAGAAAATATAAATATGCTTTTCTGGTTGAATGAGCAACAGAAAGTTTCTTCATAAATTATTTTGGTTATTGAATGCAGTGGGTCTAATATTTCTGCAGAATAATAATTTTGTTGTGATTCACTAATATTACACCAACCAAATGCTTTGTCATATGTGCTTATCTAGTCATCTGTTCAGTATTATTTCATTTTACATCTTGTTGTGGATGTTAAGTTGAAGTCAAACCCAAGTGTTCATAGATTAACAAAGATATAGTGATCTAAACCCCAAAAATATGAACATCATTCAAAGCTATACAGTGCTAGAGCTGCAAGGGACTGGGAGAGAATATTTTCACTGAAGAAATATGAACCCTATGA
This sequence comes from Lanius collurio, assembly GCA_020086605.1. Lineage (NCBI taxonomy): Eukaryota > Metazoa > Chordata > Aves > Passeriformes > Laniidae > Lanius > Lanius collurio. The sequence continues at coordinate 51,677,300 of JACBWW010000003.1, forward strand.
CTATCTAACTATCATTTTTATCCATTTCAGTCTTTAATTTTGAAAATATTAGACTTCTGTCCAAACATTGTTTGTTTATCCTGTTCTGTTGATGATTTCTTTATTCTAATATCTATATTTCTAATATAACTTTTTATTTGTCATTTCTACAAACATATCCACTGATATAAAAGAAACTGCCCTGTATATTTTAATAAACTTATTTATTGCTGGTTGCTATACACAAGTATCTCTCACACTATGATTACATATATGCAATATACATGACAGCAGCTGAAGCACTAAATAAGAACAGATTTTAAAAAGTTACTATGAGATGGAAGATGATGATTCTGTGGACATAATGTATTGAATCCCACTTGTACTTCTTTTATATACTCAAGTTGGAGGTCTTTCTTGTTTGGGCATTTAGAATTATTAAGTAGGTAAGAGTGAGAATTTTTTCTTTCACATGCTCATGCAGATAAATTGTTCACTTACTTTTGATTTTTTTCCCCCAAAATATGAATATCCTGATAACAGAGTGATATATGAGTTAAGATCTTGCTACCTACATTGCCTTTTTGGTGTAAATATTTTCTGTTGACAGTCTTTTTCCATGTACTTCTCTTTATAGTTAGTCTTCCATATTCCAAAATTTTCATTGTTTTCACAATGTTCTTTGTACATTCTTATTTAATTGTCCCCCTTACACGGCAATCTGCATGATTCTTCCCATATCTTTGAAAACAGAAAATATTCACATGCAATTACTATCAAAAGCTTTTATAGTATTCATCTGTCCAGTTCAGATCAGTTCAGATTTCCTGTTCATGTTACCATATTGCTTCTACATATCTCCCTGATAAAATCCAGGCCTAATACTCTTATCCTTTGTAGGGGAGTGATTGTTTTTCTTAACCTCTGGTACTTAGTTTTCTTTGCTTACTATTCCCCCAGCCTCACTCAGAATAATGCTCTTCATCTGAGATAAATAAAAGTGTAAAATGCAATTTGCATGATTATTTATCATCTCTCTGAAAATATTTTCTGCTAAACTGTGACCAAATGCTCATTTACTTGAGCATTTGCAGACATATTCTAACATCTTATTCATGTCATTGAATAGCATTTTACTTCTCAAGATGTCCAGCTCAATACAAGTAAAATGTGCATAGAGAATATATCCAGTAACTGTAAATAAGTGTTACAAAATATGACCTCAGTAGAACATGCTGCCAATTATTAAAGGAAATATTTGATAAATATTTGATTAGCTAAAAATTGAAAGTCATTAAAATGAGTATTAACATAATTTACATATGCAGATGGATCTGGAAAAACTTATGATATTTTTTCTTAAAGTTTAGTTGGATATCTGTGCTTAATGCCAAGAACATTTATTTTGTTGCAGTTATCTCTGTAAAACTGATTTTCATTTTATTATTACTAATTAATGAATGGGTGAAATCTTTCACTGTTCATTAATATAATTATCCTGTCAAAATTACTGTTCTCATACCTGTTTTACATTAACATAGCCCAAGTGATTTAATGTTAAATTAGCAAGTTATGTCAAATGAGACTGCTATCACAGTAAAGGAGGCATATGTGGTGCCATGGCACAATACTAAAAAAACTATGAAAAGGTGATGATTACTATAGTAAGAGAGGTAAATGTAATTTCTGAGAAAAACTTGCAGGTTTCAGATTGAGATTAAAAAAAAATAATCATATCATCTAAATCGGACATAAGCCTTCAAAACAACACATATGATAGGATTTATTCTGCATAAATTTTGGGTTGACCTCCTTCAGAGAGGTGTATGCCATAAACTGTCCTTAAAATGCAAAATTACCATTGAGTCCATGGGGAATTTGGCTAAAGCATATCGAGTATCGTTAATTGAATATTACTGAATATTGAATATGTCATAAGGGTATTGTTTATTGGATATTGATGTTTATTATAGTAGTTTAAATTGCAAGATAATGACAAAACATTTTTTTTTTTTCTGTCATAGAAATTCAAGTGTTGTTTTTTAAAGCTGTAACAAGGTAGTCAATGTCCTTTCCCCATGAACTTCTCATTTTTGGTCCTCCTCCCAAACAAGGGAACAAAACCCCAAAACCAAATCACTCAGCTCAACCTGTCTCCCTCCCAAAATCCAAACAAATACCCATTACAGCTTCTGGATTTGACTGGCTTATGTGCTCTTTTGTAAAATGTACTGCTGACAGTCTTAATTTTCAACTCATTATCAGTTTTACACAGCCCAGCATGCTGAAAAATATTAAGTATGTTATAAAAAAAATCCTCTTTCTTCTTAAGGAGGAATCATAATTATACATTCTTACAATGTAAGAGGTTCTGTAACCACTCCGTTCCTGGTGTAGCATTGATAGAGTACATTTAATAAATCAGGTTTATAGCTCATTCAGAAATGACAATACTTGGGCTGTGTTATATTTTCAGCTGTATCAGTATCATGCAGAGTTTTGTTCTGTACTTCGGTGTTTGCCAGTTATAAGATATAAATAAAGGTTAGATAACAATGACACTTAAACTGTGAACTTTAAAACATGTTGACATCACAGCATTTAAATCACCAGTCTCTGGCAAGATGCCTCACAGCAGTCTTCTGCTGTCTTAAGTAGGATTAATAATTCTGCAATAAACTGCTCACCATTACATACAGTGGTATAAAGCAGGTTGTGATAAAGGGCAAGTGTGCTATTTACCTTTGGTTACTCCAAAAACTATTTTGTAAACAAATATTGTGTAGTTGGGCATAATCCCAGAATGGCACTCCTAGCACGTATGGCAGTGAAAAAAAAACCTGAGGCTTGATGTAGGCTGAAGTACAGATGTCCTTATGGTTGTGACCTGTCATTGAGGACTAAGCTAAAAACTAAGAGGAGCGTGAAATCTGTGAACATTTGCAGGGCACACCATGACAGAGACTGCCTACTGCCCTTCATTCATGGGCAGCTTATGCTTGTTCTCTCTGCTAAACAGACTTATCATGGACTGAGAAATAAACTGTACCAAGTAAAACAAAACAAAACAAAGATTTCTTGCTTTGTGTGACAGATTTGGGGGTTTTACCTTCTCTTGGAGAAACACATCACACTGAATAGTCATTTATTAACTAGTAATTCAGGTATCAAATTTTAGTCATCTACTCTAAATTGATTTATTTGCTTGAAAGCATATATATACCCAAAGTTTCAAACCACAGAGACTGCACTTCCTTATCATTCTGCACAAAACCCAAAATAGGTGGAATTAACCCACTGGTAAACACACAAGCTGCCGCTGTTTGTGAGGCCAATCTGATGATGAGTATGTTACCGAAGCTGAAATGGTGTCTGCTGCAAAAGGGATATCAGCACTACTGTGCTTTCCACACTGCTGTGCCAGTATGTCTCAATCCTGACATTGCTCAGTGATGGAGCACTGAAACTGCTCTCACAGTGTTTGAATCAATTCTGATTAGAGAGACTGTGGGAATTTAGCAAGGTTTTACATTGTTACAAACTTTTACTGCTCATAGTTCATCGACCGCACATCGGCTGCCAAGCACTAGATGTGTTTAGTGTTGCCCTGATAAAATTTTAAATAAAACATGTTTATTGTTATAAGCAGAAACCAGGGTATACAGAAGGTAGAATGCAAGTGCCAGGTATTAAACAGTGCTTTGTCACCTCCAAATAAATTGTCAGCAAGAGTATCTTTTCATGAGATTAAAAGCCTATTCAACAAGAAAGATATTGGTGATGTTTAGTAAGAACTTTCAGATTGTGCACATTCTTTAGACACTTTTTTGGTCTCTGCAATTATCTGGTTTGAGATGGTAGGTGGCTTTGTGTGTTCTCTTCCCTCCCTATTCCTTTTCAATTTATTTCCCCAGACAGTATGGGTTAGGCACAGCAGCTGTCACTGTGACTTGCTTTTTACTCAGCTGTGCAGCTGAGCTGAATAAGGAACAAGGAGAAAAAGTCAGCAAAGTTGTCCAAAGTCAGTCACTGCCATAGCTGAAACTGGAACATGGAATCATCTTGACTCCCAGCCTAAATGCTGCAGGACTTGCCTGTTTTTAATTAATTACTGTACATTTTGGAAACTCTCTTGCTATTCTGTTACATTTTACTTATACAATTCCATAGGGAAAAAGTGTTGGTAGTCATGAAGAAACAAAAAATAGATGCCCCATACTGTGAGCTAAATATTTTGAGCTACTCTATACAGAAATTTCTATATTTTTTATACATGACTCTGCTTATTGTTTCAGGATTTGTGAATTCACTGGAAAACAGTAAAATGGGTCTAACACAGGAATGAAGGTATGGAATAGGGAACAGAATGGAATATACTTTTAAATGCTTCTTTCAACAAATAGTGATTGTAATATACTTTAATTCATATGATTTAAAGAATATTATTTTTAAAAATTCCAGCCATGCTACTAATGAAAGACAAATAGAGTCACTTTTATTAGCTCCAAGTGAAATGCTGATATTTCTTTACAATGAATGAAAATGTATGGTTATTTTATTTTTCTAAAATTATCTATACTATCTACTGGGGTTTTGATGTTATTTGCATGATTCACATGCTCCTTACTTTTTTTTTTTTTGTTCTTGTTGTTTTGTTTTGTTTGTTTTATATAAAAATTGTTTAGGTTTGGATATGTAGGTATGCTCCAAGTAGCATAACAACTATTCAGGTACCTTTAAATTAGTTATATATGAGCTAGTCCCATAACTATATATGCTACAGCTGAGTCAGTGCAGTGCTTTACATCAACTGAGTAATCAGTAATCTTGCTGAGAAGCCAGGCTGGGGATAAGTGATAATCTGAAATAGCTCTTCCACAGCTGCTATGTTACTCAATGTAGGCATAACTGAATATCTGGAGCTAACTTATGTGTTGTAGATGTATCATGGAATCTCTTGTGAATAATGAGAAGCAGTGAAGTAGTGACAGCACTGGGACTACCAGGATCCACAGAAAGGAAAAGAATTTTAGAAGGTAGTGGGAAAAAGGAACACCTGCTAATCGAACATAGAGATGCAGCTGTGAACTAAACCTAAAGGCGTGATTGTGGGCAGTAACTGAAGTAGAATAGAGTCTCTAAAGACTGTGTGAAGGGGTCACATAGAAAGTCATTCAACTTATAAAGACAGTAGAATTGTATATATTTTTATAATTTTAATAATA
>JACBWW010000003.1:51687492-51702711 GCA_020086605.1 Lanius collurio
AGAGAAAATATTCTGAGATATTTAATTAAATAACAACAGATGAGTGCAAGATGTTATCTAACGGCCATGAAATGCCTCATATAACATGAGACTTCCCATGCTTCAGCCTCAAAAACCTTGTCCCTTGTTAAGGAAGTAAAAAAGGAGATTCCCCTCCCCCTCCCCCCCCCCAATTTTCTGACTTACAGAATCACAGAATGGGTAAGATTGGATGGGACCACTGGAGGTTATCTAGTCCAACCTCACTGATCAAGAGTCATCTTAGAGCACACTACTTCAGGATTGTATCCAGATGGCTTTTGAATATATCCAGAGAAGGAGACTCTACAGTCTCCCTGGGCAATCTGTTCTGGTGTGCAGTGTGTGAGGGCTCACAGTAAAGAAGTTCTTTCTCATGTTCAGGTAGAGCTTCCTGTGCATCAGTTTCTGCCTATACCCTCTTGTACTATTGTTTGGCACCACCAAGTAGAGCCTGGATTCATCCTCTTGACACCATCCCTTCAGATACTTGTAGACAATGATGAAGGCCCCTCTCAGTTGTCCTTTCTCAAGGTTGAACAGGCCCAACTCCCTCAGCCTGCTCTTTTAAGAGAGATGCTCCTGTCCCTTAATCATCTTTGTCACCCTTCTCTGGACCTGCTCCAGGAAATCCATGTCTCTCTTGTACTAAGGAGACCAGAACTCAACAAGCATTCCAGATGTGCCTCACCAGGGCTGAGTAGAGGGGCAGGACCACCTCCTTCAACCTGCTGGCAATGCTTGTCCTTATGCACACCGGGAAAACATTGACCTTCATGGGCACCAGGGCACTGCTGGCTCATGGACAGTGTGTTGTCCACCAGGACCCTCAGGTCCTTCTCCACAGAGCTGCTTGCCAGCAGGTCAGACCAGCCTATACTGGTCCATAGGGTTGTTCCTCCCCAGGCACAGAACCCTACATTTGCCTTTGTTGAAAGTCAGACAGTTCTTCTCTGCTCGTCTCTCCAACCTGTCAAGGTTCTTCTGAAGGGCTCACAGCACTCTGGGGTACTGACCTTCAGGTTATGTGTGAATGTACTTCCCCACCAAGGGACTTATCACAGCTGGATTCACTTGTATAAGGACAAAGAGATAGTACTTGCCTCGAAGGGTTTGCCTTTTTCTTATCTCAATCATCGCCAGCTGTAAACTGATGTGGATACTTTGCACATCAGCAGCTTGGTCCTTGAATGTTTAAACCACCATAGTTCCAGTCTCTTCCAGTATCACCTGTGGATACATTCTTCTCTCCAGACCTGGGATGATTAGATATAATAGTATCCCTTTATCTTATCTCAAGTTCCTGTCACAGCCCAAATTCCAGTTAGATGGCCTCTTTGGAGAGGGGTGGACTTCACTGGTCAGAGATGAACAGCTGCTTTGCAGTTTGTTATAGTGGGCAAAAGTTGTCTGATGATTTTAGCAAAGTTTAAGCCATTAAACATTTAAGTAAAGGAAACATAGTTACCGAACTGTGGTCTTTCATCCAGATCCCATCATGTACAATTTAATAGTATCTTATAAATCCAAAAGGTGAAGAAGATTTTCATTTTGACTATGATTGGTATGGTGTTGTTATGACTTAACAGGAAATTTTTTTAGACTCTCTAGCATTTCTCAATGCCTCAGAAATATTTGTGATTTTTATTTAGTATGTTGGAAAGAACAAGAAGGGTTTTCTAGCTGACTGAAATGTTAAAAGGAATTTAAGCAAATCAGGATTATGTCAGTCTCATTAAAATGTTAATTTCAAAGTCAGATTAATTATAATATTTTAGATTTTTGCACTATTTTTGTTTAGAAACAGTCTCTTCCCCCACCAGACTATCACCAATGCAAATTTTCTTTGAAAATATATTTGAAAGATTTTTTTTTTCCATAGCTTACAGCAGACAGATTTGGGGTCTGGAGGAGAGAATAGGAAATTTGTAACTGTGACTGCAGCAGCAAGAAATTCTTATCAACGGAGAAAGCAGCATTTAGAGGGAAGTACACAGTTTATTTGTACAACACATATTCAAAATAAATTTGAGGAATGATATAGTAGATTATTTCTTCTTCTTTTAATAACCTAAATAGACTTCTGGGGTTTGGTTTTTCAGGTTTTTTGGGTGGGTTCAACTTATTTTTATTTTTTTCCCTTGAACAGGTAGACAATAGTCTGAGTTGTTTCCATTGTTAAGAAAAATTGCTAATGACACTTAGTTATTTAATGTTCAGTTCTGTTCATTTTCACAGGCAAGTCAAACGGTCTTCTCAAGCCAGAGGAATCAATTTGCACATTCTCCATTTTCTAGCCAGCCTTTTCAGTTAGTACAAGCACTAGTCCACAGTTGTTTTGGTTCCTGTCAATCTTTCGTTTCTTCTGACTCCCTGTTGCCTTTGGCATCCTTTCACATAAAAACACACACCATTACACAGGTAAAATACAAGTGCTACAGCCCCCACATATTTCAGACAGCTCCAAAGAGCTTATTCTGAATTTCTCAGTTGTTTTATTGAACTCTAGTTTGAGACAGTGACTTCAATTTTTTCAGCCACTATCCACCTGCATGTTGCTCTAAATGCTTCCTCCATTTAACCAGGCTGACAAACAGATTCCCTGATACCAGTGAGATAAGTCATTGCTCATTTAACAAAGGCAGGAGGACCTGCAGCTTTCACTTTCTCCACTGTTACCAGTGTCGGTTTCTACTACTATAAAATGTTGACATATAGGCACTGGGGCTACGCTCATTAATACTGCTCAAGGAAGTACAGCATCTGTGCTTGTCAGACAGAAGGATAGAGCCTTGGGCTCCTTACTCATCATTGCCACTTGGAGCAAGTGTCTTGTAGCTGTGCACGGGAACTATCCCTCTCCAGTGAAACATGGTACAAAAATAATTGAAATGGGAAAAGAAGAGAAGTAGAAAGGGAATATTTGCTGTCCTCTAACATTTCTTTATGAGTAAAGCAAATCTACCTTCCAGCTTTCTGTATTGAAGAAGTTTGGAAGGATCTTTGTCTTTACTGTAGCTACAAATATTTGAATAAAAGATTGTATGATTCTTCCACAGCTGAAAATTAATTAATATTGATAGATAACGTTAAAATCACATATGCTGGAAGGTGTAGGTATTTATATTATTTGAAAAACAAAATTTCAATTTGATAATGTATGTTCACAGTCTGAAGTTACCCTTCAGGTAAATGGACAAACCACGAGTTATCCTTCAAACCACAAATAGCTGTACAAATTCTGTATCCCGAGCTCGGGGTTGTTTCTTTCTGGAGTCTGAGGTAGTACATCTATGCTGTTTCCCATTGGGTGGTCATGCTAATATTTTGGCAGTGGGTCACCTCACTCTGAAGGATGGAGCCAAGGCTGATCAAGCTGGATGCAGCTGGTTCCAGCCAGTTCCAGCCATCTCTTCAGCAGACCCACCACAGGACAAAGCTGAACACATCAGCAAAAAAATATGGGGCAAAACTGTACAACAGTGTGAGAGGGAGAGGAAAAAGGATGAGAAACAACCCTGCAGACACAAAGATGAGAGTACAAGGAGAGGCAGTGGTGCTCCAGGTGCCAGAGCAGAGACTCCCCTGCAGCTTGTGGATGAGACCACAGTAGAGCAGGTATCTCCCTGCAGACAATAGAGACAACCATGGCAAAATGGGTGACTATTTCTGGAAAAATCTGTATATCATGAAGAGCCCTGGAACAAGTTGTCCCAACAGGAACTGCTGCTGGTAGAAAGCACACTCTGGATCAGGTTTATCCTGGAGGACTGCAGCTTGTGGAGAGGACTGAGGCTGGAGCAGTTCTTAAAAGTAGCCCATGGGAAAGAATCTCATTGGAGCAGGGGAAAAGTTTGAGGAGGAAGGAGCATCGAGATTTTTTTAATGGATTCACTACAGTCTACTTCCCATCCCCAATGCACTGCTCAGGGTGAGGGGAGGTGGATGAGTTAGGAATGAAGAAATGGCATCTACTCTGGGGAAAAAAGTGGAGTAAGAGGTATTTTGGTTTTTGTCTTTATTTCTCAATATCCAAATCTATTTTAATTGACAATGAATGAAATTAATTTTCCCCAAGCCAAGTCTGTTTTTCCTGTGATGGTAATTGATAAATGATTCCCTTCTCTTTATCTAGACCCACAAGCTCTTTCCTTTTATTCCCCCCTGTGCTATTGGGAAAAGAAGCTGGATGGGCATCTGGAATCAAGACAAGGTCAACTCACTTTACTGAAAGTAAAGTATCTGAGCTCTTGTTCCTCTCACTGGGCTTCAGTTTGTAAACAGTGGATGGAAGTAGGCACCTTGAGAAAGAAATGCATCTGACCTGTCTAAGAGTGAGCCAAAGTAAGTGTTACCTTGATTAGAAAGGGACCCAGGAGTGACTGGTTCAGTCTTAGATGCCAAGATTTTAGACATCTTATTTTCCATCTGTTCTTCAGTCTTTTAAGTTCTGGATACCAGCTTTGATGTGCTGTCAGAGAATACAAAGTCTTTAGATTTTAGACTTTACAGGCTTTGTTTCCTGTAATAATCATTAGCAAGAGAATAGTTGCTCTTCTTTCTTTTGCATTTATTTTTCACACAACTTTTGTATTTTTTTTTTCTTTTTTTCTCCTTCCTTTATTTTTCCCCTTATTTTCCTTTTGTGCCAGAACAAAGAGGATCAAAATTACAGTCAGAGATCTTTGGAAAAGTATTTATAAAATATTAAGTATTATAATGTGTTAGATATATCCTTTGTCCATATGGGCATTTCTCCACTCTCCTTAATCCTAGTAAAACACCATCCTTCTCATCAGTATCCAAAGAAAAAAAAGCATTTTTGACCCTTTTTTTAGAAATTCTTTTATTCTTTTTGGCCGTTTATCAATATTATTCTCATACAATAGTTGACCGGTGACAAGAATCTCATTTCCCAGTGATGTTGATGACTTAAGTTTTAAATTTTATGTTTTTCAAATCCTGTACTGCCTAGTGTTTAACTCTGAAGTTTCAGGTGGCATGTTAGCTGCTGCTCTCTCATGCTGGTTAGACATAACAAGCCTCTCTAGGTTGGCTCTCCAGGCCCCATAATGTGTAAACTAAATACTCTAAAGGGAGGGCAAACTTGGGGTAATTATATCATTAACTGAGGTTATAATTGGAGAATTAACCCTGATATGCAAATGGACCACACTTATAAAAGTGTGAAGAACCCATGACCCAGGGTCCATCTTGAGTGTAGCCTTTTGACTGCCCAGGATGTACCTCTGAAGGCCCTTCAAATAAATACCTACTTTTATTCTCTTATTTTTGTCTAGCCTCTGTGTTTTAGGTGGCCACCTCAAGGTATCCGTCTGATGTAATCTCTAAATTATATTACTGAACTTTTCTCACTGCATTGACATACTTTGCATTTCGACTGATTGGTCATAGATTAACATTGCCAAAAATGTAACAGAGAACTAGAATGGCTTCTGCCAATCAAATTACAGAATACTGAAAATGTCAGATACACAGTGTGTTACTATCTTTCAGAGATTATACTGGCTATTAAAATTCTCTGATGTTTCATTTCACTGCCAAAGATCATAGTAAGAACAGGAAAAACCACAGTGTGGATCAGGCTTTGTGACCACAGTGTTTATGAGGGTGGCAAAGGAAAAACACACTAACAAAACCAAAGAAAACCTGACCCCTTCTCATTATATTGTGATTTCTAATATGTGGGGTTCTTCTGCTTAGAAAATCCAAATAAAATTCCTTAGATCAGAATTGTCTGGGTAGCTCTGAGTCAGAACATAGTAATTCTGTCTCAGAAGTAGAATGTGAAATGAATTGTGCGAGAAAATTAACAGATTGAAGTCATAAGTAAATTTCATCAGACAATTTCCTCCTGTAATTTACTGTGTATTCTGAAAAATTCAAAGTGGATGTTCTAGCTACCACTTCACGGCAGGGTGAAATCAAATCTCAAAACCCCTTCCACACTGGATGAGTAGCAAAGTAGCATGTCAGGAAATTTGTCACTCCTGGCCTCAGGGACCCATATGGAAATCAATTTTTAAGTTCATTACTAGTTTACTGTTTGGGACTTTTCCCAAACATACTGTAGTTTGTGCCTCAATCATCACACACAAATAGTATCACAGCCTGACACTTTAACTTGAGAGTGGTTTATTACCTTATTTCCCAACTGAAAATGTTTACATAAAGAAATGCATAAGTTGATTTTAATTTTTTTGGATCATAGATTAGAAGAACGAGGCCAGCTTTATATTTAATTTCTTGAAATTTCATGTATTTGTGTGAAAATCAGTTTCTAATTGTAGAATGCAATGGTTTTGGTACCTTTTATTAGTACTGTGGTGGCAAATGCATTCATGCTTTTTAATTCCACAGGTGTTACTGTGATGGCAGTCACAGACTTGTCTGTATTTGAAGCTTTTGATAACTGTCAAGAAAATCTGTTCTGCTTCCTGTAAGTATGCATGTTGATTGTAGAGTCTGGGCTTTCTTTCCCATTTCATTAGAAATGCTGCAACTTAAAATAGAATCTTTAATAAAAAATGGATTTATCCTTTCTGACAATTCGCTCCCCCAAATTTATGGCCTTCAAACCATTGGTAACATTGAAGCAGAAATTATAATTTCAGATCGATAAAAAAATAATAACCATTTTGGGAAGAGAATAACACAGCACTTGGCCAAATTTTACTTTTGGAACAAATTTCGTTAATTGATTATAAAGTTTTGTTCAAGAGATTTGAGAATTCAGACCAAGTCCAAGACCAAGTTTAGTACTTTGATAAACAATGTGATAACATTTTAAACTAAACATGTGAGTTCTAACAATGTGCAAATTTTACAACTATTTTCATTGTGCTAACATTCATTGCCAATAAAGGTGACATCACTCCCATTTCTGAGTAGGAGTAATTTTAAAATTAATTTTATTGCATTACAGATAAACTTTTCAGTGTTTAGTATAGAAAGATTAATGGTAATGCATAGGCAAAACATTGGCAACACAGAGTACTTTTTACTGAATGTTAATATATCTTAAACTTTTCTGTCTCATTAATTCCTTTCCTCCCTGCCTCTCTGTTTTAGAAAAATTACTGAACATACCCAAATTACAGAAGCACTCATACATTTGGTTTTCAAGACACCTTGAGAAGGGGAAGTTTTATGTTCAGTAAATATAAGACGGTAGTCAGTATTAGACAATATTTTCCTCTAGGAATTTTTTAAGTGTAAAGAGGAAATACAAAGCAAACTAAATTTCCTGGTATGTAACTCCTCCTCTAAACTATGAACAAAGCCTTTACCACTACGTTCATAAAGTATCTGAGTGTCTAGGGAAGGTGTTGTATACAAGTGTTGTGGTTTAACCTCAGCCAGCAGCTAGGTGTCATACAGCCACTCACCCACTCTCCCCAATGGGACCAGGAAAAGAATCGAAAGATTAAAGGTGAGAAAACTGACAGCCAGTCTGATAGCCTTTCTTAGTTCCCCTTCTTCAAGGCCAATCACCTCTGAAAAAAAATAAGTGAAAAAAAAGACTACTACCCAGATAAACAGAAAAAAATGTAAGGAAAATGTTGGGTTTTGTTGCCTAGATTTATTAATATAATAATTCACTTCATGCTAGAAGCTTGCACAATTGATTGCTCATTTAATGACGTTGTCTTTTCTCAAAGCTGCACTAATAACTCTGATCTATGCTTAAAATTAAAATTGTGTTGTTGCAAATGCTGTGAATGGGTACCTGGTGCATTGTTTGAAATAGACATTTGTAGTTTGCACGGGTTGTTCTTTATAAGGCAGTAAGTTTGCATCTTAAAGTGTAAATCTAATATTTTTTAAAAATAAAGCCAAAACAAAACAATCAACACCATTTTTCAAAGTAGGTTGTGATTTAGGATTAAAAAGCAGTGCTGGGCTCTAAATTCTGCTGAGGCAAATCTGTGAGTCCTGTGATAAATCAAATATAGAGTAAAATGCCAAAAGGGATGCAAAATGTCATCTAGAGTAAAAGCTAGGATTAGCATTCTCAAGTGATAATGTGAACTAGTGAAACAACCCATCTAATTTTTAATATTCTGTCTGATGCACAATTAAAACTCTCTATAAGCTAGTCTGGTAGCTAATTTTCTCATAATTTAAATTTGAAAGTCCTATTATTGAGCTGGATTTGCTTAGCTTCAATTTTTAGACACTGTAAATTCTTAAATTTCTGTGGGCAAAGCATATTACTGAATTTTATGTTTATAATGGGAGATCAAGACTGGGATTCATCTAAATAGTGTTTAACAATGTATTGGGGTTTGGGGAGTTCCCTTTCTCTTGACGAATCCTTGAGGAATTTTCTCCCATATATGTTACCGAGGCAACAAATTGCTGAGTGCTTGGGAGAAACAAAAGAACTGGCCACGGAGAGGAGGAGTCCGTTTGGGCTACTGTGTTCACCTGGGTGTGCCCGGGACTCTCTGCTGTGGAGACACAATGATACTCAGCTGGAGGCGAAGAACCTTGAATTTATGTGTGAATATGTAAGAGTTTGTAAGTGAGGCAGATTTCCAAAACCCACTTGTTTTAGGCAGTGAAGTCAACAGCACTTAGAGGTCTTTTTCACTGGATAGACAATAGACAGAAAAATTGTTCTGATGGCTCTTTTGACTGTACTCTCCAGGTCTCTACTGACAGCAACCAAGTTTTAGACCTTCACTGCATAAGTGCTCACTAGTTTTAGGTATCTTGTGTCTGAATTTTGCTGAATATCTTTTTATCTTTTTTTCTACTTAATGCTGGCAAGTCAATTTTCTGAAATCTGAAAAAAATGGTCTGTCTATCCTCTGTTATTAAATGTATCCAATGAGAACATGTAGACGTCCAAAGGATTTGAATCTCTGTTTAAGCTTAAGCACTTCCCTGTTTTCTTTAAATTCTAAGAATAATAAAAGTTAAGCAGATGGTTAAGTTCTGTGCTGGACTGAGGTCATTGCCTGTACTTCAGAACATATGTGGATTAATGATAAAATGGACTGGCAATTAAAAGACTGCAACTTCTGTGTGTATCTGTTGTCTCCTGCTTTTGTCTAATCTGCCTTTGTACTTTTCAAGTCTCAAGGATTGCCCATAGCATCTGCTCTGCCGTCTGCATCTTGTATGGAAATCTGAAATATGCTTGTTAATAAGCTTCCACACATTAACTTATTAACACATAGAAGTTCATGAACCTTTTAAAAGAGACACAGAATCACTGTGAAGTTCAAAACCAACACTGATGAATGACCTTAAACTCTAATTATGTTATTTTCTCTGTCCTAAATAGTTATATGACAGTACTTTCTACTTCACTGATTGAGGGAAGGAAGTGATAGTTGGAGAGACTACAAGGTCAGAAAGGAAAAAGAGAAAGATTTGTTTATTTGCTAGTTTAATTAAGAAATGGATTTTATTTATTTTTTTCTGAAGATTATGGTGCAGTCAGGCTGCATTTATGAGAAGAAAACTGGTGCCAAGGTCCTGCTTTGTTGCAACCTATATTATAAACATGGGTGAAAGCCAAATTATGCTTACACAAGAAAGGGTGCAAGGATAGATGTAGAACTGATTCTCTTCTCCATAATTTTTATTGGAATAGCAAAAACAAGTTAACACATTTATTTCAATAATTGTCATATATCATAAAGGAGACAAGAAACTCTTCATGTTGCTCTGACTAACCAATAGATGGTCCAGATTTAAATGGACGTAGATGATTTTATATTTCAACACTGATGCAGCAATGAGATTATGTACTAATTAAATATGTATATACATATATAGAAAACCCTAAAACAATACAAAAAATAATATGCTAGATTTTTTAAATTCTCAAAAATATTTATAAATAGGGAATTACCACTTACTGAATATTATTCCTAGATGGATCCCAGAATTTCCTTTGATTCTAGCTATTTCTTTTATATAAATGTTAGAATCCCTGATAAAATATTCAGATGGTTCAATGCCTGGGGACTAATAAATATTAAACATGACACCAAATGGTGCCAGACATAGATTTATAAATCAACAAATAATACATATTTTACTGTGGGCACATATAATTTACTTATCTAAGTACAAATACTATGGAACGTTTCAGAATGTGAAGATTTTTAAAGGGTGTGGGGATTATGGTGGACAGAATCTGCTGGACATTGTCTTCCAAAACCTCTTCCTCAGCTAAAAAGACTAATGTCTTCCTGAGTGAATGAAAATCAAAATCTTACATGATTGAGAACAGCAACAAATCCAAGAAGAGGTAGGGTCCAGATAGTGATGGTCTCTTGTTTGGCCTTAAATACCCCTTGGCCTTCCTGGGCCCTTCTCTCAGGTGGGACTTCTGGTCATTTGGCCACTCAGGAGCTGGGTTAGGGAGGGTGGAGCACTGCCTACAGTGTGCCATGGTTGGCAGTTCTGCTGGACTGGGATACAGGCCCTAGGGGTGGGGGTTGTGGGGCTGGGCACTGCCTTACAAGGGCAAGGGCTGACCTGCCCCTTCCAGCACACACATGCTTCACAAAATGTCTCAAGACATCAACCTTTCCAGTCTCTCACACTAGGGAATCAGAAATTTTCAGGCTACAAAAGATACTACTGCTTTTAATTTTTTATTTTCCCCAGGAAAGACAGAGTATCTTTCACTATTTTATCACCATCAATGTTTTGTCAATGGCAATATCTTTTATCTACTAATGATATAGAGGGGTTTTAGTTGGACAACAGAGGACAGGTCTTCTATCATTGAACATCTGAGTCCATCAGAGAGCTCTGAAGATCTCACATTCCAGCCCATATTTGACCAAAGATCAGGTTTGAATAGGCTGTAAATGAAGTCTTGCAGAAAGATCAGTTGAGTCAGTTCCTCCTGGAGCATTGGGCCTGCAGTTGAGGGCCTTCCCCATGGCTCAGGTCACCTAAGGTAATTCCCTGAGGTTGAAAACCCTTGTCTTGTTGGGTGAGTGGATTCTGGAGAACCTAAAACCTGTAGAATTTGTAAATCAGTCGGGTAATGTCAACTCTATCTGAGATCACAAATCTGTATTCAAATGTTGGCAGCGCTTTAATTGATCTTCTTGATTTACCTGGTTTAACTGATTTGCAAAATAAATCTCATTTCAATATGTTACTTTTCTCAGTTTTATGAGGACCAGAGCCTGCAAATATAAGACTCCTCCTAACCATCTGTAGCAGTGTACCAGAAACAAATCATGATGGGGATTTTCAAATGTCCTAAGTTTCAGGCACTTGTTGTATACTTTTGACTTTCAAATTCTGCCTTGAATTAATTTAAATGTATTTACAATGAATTCTAACTTAATGAAGAATTTCTGACCAGGATGAAGAAAAGATTAAAAAAACATCATTAGTTTGAAAACTATGGATGTCAACAAAGACAAATTTTTAATGTTCGTATTTAACATTGCACTGAACATGGTTATTTCTGCCTGGGCTTATTAATTTCATTTACATCAATGAGTGCAGATGCATATTTGAATGAGTTTAATAAAATTCCTGTTGCATTACTGCACCACTTTTCTGTTACACTCCTGTGCTGAGAAATGTCAGTAAGTAATTAGAGCATGTACTGGGGTATATATACTAGGAATGTATTTTGGGCCCATATCATGAAATGTCATTTCTCTTGCACACCAGAGGTACTCTCAAAGCAGGAAAAAGAAATATGTAATGCTAAGTCAGAGCTTCAGAACAAATTATTGCTATTAGCATACTTCATTTTCCAGTATGTTTATTCTTCCCAAGGTTTTACCCCACATGCATTCTATCCCTATGTGCCTTCAGTACTAAAACCAAAATCTCTTCTTTTGCCTTTTTTTCTTACAGTCACTTTTTATTAACCACTAAAATGATCTTAAATCTTATTTAAGAAATACCAGTTTTGATACTGATAAAGGAAAAGCTCTTGTGGATAAGTGTTTGTGTATTTCAATGTTTCCTCTTAATTTATTGTGAACTAGTATGTACTATATAATGTAAATCTTATGCTCAACTGGGATTCACAGACAACATTCTTATACGAAATTATCTTCTTCTAATGAAATTATCATAATCAATAATTTTTGGAACTATTTCTCAGGCAGAGAGCTCTTTCAATCAATTATTGGTTTTTTTCAACTGCTGAAAGTTATATAGTGTATTTTACTCATTCAAAATGAGCAAAGAAAAGAGGAAACTGGCAAACAGGTTCTTTTTGTGTCTTCATATGGTAGAAGTCTAGTCCATATTCAGAGGCAGCTTTTCTTTTTAAATGTATCTAATAGAACTTTTCTTTCTTGAAAAAAAAGGAAAAAAGGAAAGAACTCAATATTCTGTTTCACTAAAAATTAGATCTGTTTCACTGGATTTGGGTTAACCTAGTTACAGGAATCATATGTTTCCATCACTACTTTTAGAATGTTTCAATTTGAGGTTTTCACTGGGACTAATGTTAAGACTGGTTATTAAAATGTTTAGAGAGATGCCTCTGCCTGAATTAAGGTGCAAATGATACCATATGACAAAGTCAATAGTATGGATGTTATGTGCCAGGAAATGAGAGAGAGAAAGAGAGAAAGTGTGGCAGATTAAGTAGAAAATATCACCACGCTGTGGATCCCAAGGGCATCCTGTTGATCCTCTCCATCTGGTCTTCCTGGGGCGAGTGGGAATGCTCAATGCCCAGATACCTCCCCTGGGAATTCGGGGTAAGTTTGACACTGTCTCTTGCAGGCAGAGTCTAACAAACTCTGGATGTGTTGGATCACCTTGCATCATGTGCAGTGCTCTGACGCGAAACCTCAGGAATGAGTCTGGGGAGCACTTTGGGGTCTTTGATGGTTTGTGACACTCCCTAAACTGCCTCTCACATGAATGTCCCATGGATGTGGCCTTCCTGGGGTGGGAGGTTTTACAGCTGAACCAGTTTGTGTGAGGGAGGATGGGTGTTCCATACCTCTGATGAAAAGTGACACCACACACCCCAAAACTCTCCACTTTCCTTCTTGGCTGGGGAGGAGTGTGTGCAAATTTTACTTTTGTCACTTCCTGTCTTGTATTGCAGTTTATAATGATAATATCTTGTGGATATGTTTTGTTTTGATTAATAGGGGTGGATAAGAATCTGAGAAAATAGCTTCTTTTCTGCTGGTTTTGTTTGGGTTTTTTTGAGTGGGGAGGGGAATACTAATTATCCATAAAACAAAAGGTAATCCTAAATGGAATCTAATGAATTAGATGTTAATAAAATTTGTCATAAATTTCTTATCTACTAAGGACTGACATTAGGCATGGAATAGGCCCTATGTGTCTCATAAGTCATGCATAAACAGAATTAATTTTTCATTACTATTTTGGGACCTAGTTGTTATTGCTGGAGTTTTTTTACACCTTTACACTGGATTATATGTTTCAATAAAGCAAAAACGAGATTATAAGAACAACTGAAATAAAGAAATTTCTAGTAAGCCTGGTAATCAGGAAATGCATATAAATCTTGTCAGAATTGTTTTAACTGAAAGTGTAATAAAAATACAAAACATTCTTACAGAATCTAAACCACACTTATTTCTGCTACATGCAACTTAACTGTCAAAATCTGAGTCTTTTATTGTGTTACAGATGAATTAGAATGACCTGGGAATTTTTACTAATTTCCTTTATAAGTGTTCTTTTTGTCAAATAATTAAAAAATGTTAAAAAACTTTAACACAAGAAGAAAATTTTCAGGATTGTAATCAGTTAGAGAATAGAAAAACCTAAACACCACCACCCTCCCGTCTGTAATTATCTGACTAAAGCAGGCTAAAATTCTGCTCTTTAAAAAGGTATGTGGGGAACAATATTTAATTCCCTTCCAAATGTGTTGTGAAGATAGAGCTTCTCTTTGAGTAATTCAAAATGAAGTCCAGTGGCACAGTCAACCTGCTTATAGTGAAGATCAGCACATATGTTTTTGCCTTGATTTATATTTAATTACAATCTTATTCAGCTGCCAATTCACTATGATTTCTTTGGTTGATTGCAATGGGGTTAGGATAGGAATGTAAGTAATTCAATTTTTTAGAAGTAAGTTTCAAAATCTAATGGTACATTGTATTGGATATTAGGGCAGAGAGTGTGGGAAAAATCAAAATATCCTGAACAGTTAAGTTAATCATGGTCTGAATCATTGTTTAAAATGTCTTTTTTTATTGCATCTCCACATTGCTTTCTATCAACTGAAATCAGTTATAGAGTAATACAAACATTTCCCTTTGTGCACAGGTGAAAATTATATTGACTAAAAAAAAAAATAAGACCTACAAGAGGAACCCTGCAAGTCCAGTAAATTTTAAAATGGCCTTTTTAAATGCACCATGTATTTGCTTCTTTATGCAGGTTGCGACTATTTCTTTTTGCGTGGTTTGGTATGCTTTGTCTAGGTTAAGAGAAAGTAATCCTGATTGCAGGGTTTCTTCAAGTTTCTGACAGAAAGACTAATTTTAATTACTAATAAAATTCTGTATCCACAAAGGCATTGCATATTTTTGTTGATGGTAATTGGCAAATACCTTGTAGGCTCACAATTTGTAAACAGAGACTGACAATTGAAAGGAACATGCAGTTGTCCCAAAATCAAGTCATTATTTTGGCAAATCCATATAGATGTACTTTTCTATTTGCAAAAGCTAAGACTTGATGAAAAGATAGATATTTTCTCTTATTTTCTCTGCTGCTGTCAAAACTGGGTTGCAGTTACTATATTCAACTCTGCATGTTCAGAATAAAAAAAACCCTCCTCCAGGGTATGTTTTGCCAACATAAGAACTTTGAAATATCCTTCCCTAGTCTGTAGAGAGTCATGTGTCAATTATTATTATTAAAATTCCTAACATAAGCCAAGTGTTTGTTACCTACAAAATATTAATTTACATGTTGTAAGGTGTTTTGGATCATGACAGTGTGCCCCAGACAAGCCATCTGTAGTTATGCCTATTGGAGCCCTCAGAGAGAGACCAGGCTGGAATTACCCTCACCAGCTTCACCTGGTCATCCACCTTCAGGTGTAGCAAGTCAGCTGCTGGAGGGTTTTTAAGCCCAGCCAGAAGGTGGAGTGGAGAAGAAGAGAGAGGTGAGACAAGCCCGCCTCGCGCCGCCTCGCGCCGCCTCGCGCCGCCTCGCGCCGCCTCGCGC
>JACBWW010000003.1:51703109-51743210 GCA_020086605.1 Lanius collurio
AAAAAATGGCTGATTTTCATGCTACTGTTCTTAAACATTCTACCTTTAAACCATTTGCAGTTTTTTCATGTAAGCAGAAAATGCTATTGCTCTATGGTTGTACCATCCCAAAAGCCCCAGAATGTGCTTTGGACAGTCAGAAAAAAGAAATCTTGAATGTAATTGGGTAATATGCTCATTGATTATGAGCTGATATCTCTATTATTCTATAGAAGTCTGGGTATAAGTGGAATAAGTACGTTAACTCCCAAATAATCACTTCCTCTACAGGAAAGGAATCATTGGTATGATGCAGAATGCTTGTTAATGCAAGTATATTCTATTTTGCCCTGAGATATACGAGTAAGAGCAACTATTACCTACCAAATAAAAGATTTTTTCATATTCATTTAGGGTAATGTGTTTTATTCTGATTAATTTTTTTTTTTTATTTAGTTAAAGTTTTCAGTTAAGTACTGGAAGAGCATCTGAATTGAGAGGTTTTCTGTTACCCATTAAAATCAAATTTTCCACTGATTTTAGAGAAAACAGAGCAGGTCTCTCATTCATTAATGAAATAGATAGAATGAGTGTGGATAAAACTTGAAATTCATTTAGAAAATGCTGCTTTTTATGATCAAATTTCACAAGTTTACGATGATGTTTCAAAAATAAGAATGGGTGAGAATGTTTTGCCATTATGTTTTTTAAATTTACTGCTCATTCTTATTTTATAGTAGTAGTTTTTATTCAGCTAGCTTATTTTATTTTTTAATTATGTGCCACACATTACATATAAAACCTCTATTCTTTCCAAAGGGTGTAGCCTCCACTCACTGCCTACTAGTCATAGTAGTCAATGCTTTCATGAGAAAATGACACACACAATGTCCAAATCTCCATTGTACATCAAAATATTTATCCCAAAGGAATAACAAACATTTAAAAAGAAGTCCCAGAAGAAATATTCTTACTTCTTTTGCTAAATAGATTTAAATAAATTCTATGAAGGAAAAACAATGAAAACCTTCCAAACAGACTGATAGAAGGAAAAAAAGGACTTTAAAAGAGTGAAAGGAAAACAAGTTGAGAGGAAATAAACAGTATGTAAGAAATGCCTCATATACTTGAGTATTAAAAATACTTGAATTTCTAACTTTTTTTACTAATTTGGTAGCATATATAACAGTAATTTGCAGTAGAAACTATGGTCTTGAACAAATTACAAACTTTTAATTTTTGTCATCTTTTACTTATTTAAAAGAATATTGAAAAATTATGAAGTATTTATGAAAGAAAAACTAGTTTCATTTCTTGGTTTCTAGAAAATTGGTCCTTGATTTTGTCCCACTGGTCTATGATTTGCAATTAAAAGTCATGTTACTCAATCCAGGACTTTTTATTACACCTCTATTTCACTTATTTTCTTCCTTTCCTGCAATCTTTTACCATCTCTTGCTGTTTTGGAGAGAAAACTATCAATTCTCCTGCCTATTTGCCTTTATATTACATCTATTTGATTGTGTTATATTGCCTTCAATTGCTTTTGCCACTTGGGGTCTAAAGAGAGGAAAACTGTCTCCAAGATGATATTTCAAAAACAATTTAGCCAGCTGTCATGCATTGTTTTCTGAAGTAGCAGCACAATCAGCAGATGATGCAATAATACCAGTGGGTTCTCAGATGTGATGTGTCCCATGCCAACAATATTTCTTAGTTAAAACCCTGCTGTTCCCTTAAACATATCACTCTATTAGAATTTTCTGATGCTTTGTAACCTGAAAATAAAAAAGAAAATTGTTTCCCAAAGTCTTTTCATTCTAGCCAATGACCAGTTCCTGCCTATACCTACATGTGCTTCTACAATTAGTTCCCAATCTGACCAAGTACATCTATAACCTTTACAATATTTGTGATGCAGAGTACAACACTGACTAGAGACAAAAGAAGTGGCCCTGAGCTTCATCAATTTTTAGGTACGCTTTCCCTGGATTTTTTTTCTAGAAATTATTCTCTATTTTCCCATAAAAATTAGTTCTGTGTCATTTATGTAAGTGTGGTAGGTTTTTCTACTCTAACTGAAACAAACAAAAATCATTAAACTTTCTGACCCAGCCCTAAACCTCTGACAAAAGGCCCAGGCTGGCAACAGAGCTGGCTTTGCCAAGAAGTTGCCTTGCTGTCCTTGAGATGGGTTTAGAAATGAAAAGTTCCTGCACACTGGTGGTGTACAGGAGCAGAGCCCCTCACACCTGTGACTTAAGGGCCAGTTTTCTTGACACCACCTGGTGCCCTTCAAGTTTAGGTTATCCTAGTATCTTTGCATGTAAACCATCAGGATGTTTATCTACTACTGCGTGTCCTACAACCACTTCAGCCCCCTCAGTCTTGCTAGATTTGTGCTAATGATCTTTCTCTCTCTCTCTCTCTCTGTGACACTGGCATATCAGCCTGCCACAGGGAGGGTTTTCATTGCGAAGGTTGTCATATGCTCAAAATACCATATGTTAATTTGGATTTTTTTGGACATTTAGAATGCACAGATTCAGTATGCTTAGTCTGGGTAAAAGGTTCCTGTATTTCAGGAATTGGGTAAGAGAAAAATAAACAGCTTTTTTAGAGGTCAGTAGATTCTTCCTCAAACCTTAGGCTTGACTGTTTGACATCAGATGCCCACTGTCTTTTGCATTGCACTATTTTTTTTGAGAAAGTGGAATTTAAAATTATAACTTTAAACAAGCAAGGTACAGCTCTTGTGGCATGCACATGTAGTCTTAAAAATCAGATGGATTATTCTGTGTAAGGAGGGATTGATTTGCAGAAATATATTTTAACTACCAAAACTGCTACCATTTGTAAATATTAGGTATGAAGTAGCTTTTTTGTGTACAGTGTAAATAAATGCTGTCCCTCCTAAAGAATTCAAGGAATGCATTTTTCCTGCAGTTCTTTCAATCTCCTTCCAGGACAAGCTTCTTCCTTCAGATGTGGGTGAAGAATGTAGGAGGACAAGGAAAAATGGAAGGTTCATATGCCCTCTGCAAATGTTTGGGGGTTTTTCCTGTATTTTTTCAGTGTTAGGAGTTTGATCTTCCCTCTCTATTTACTCTTCTGTGTGATAAGTAGATGTATGTAGTCAAATATAACAGGGAATGCACAAACTTGTACAGATTATGTCACATTTTTCAGATCTGTGATTTCAGAGTGTCTTCATCTTTCTGGAATGATTTTATTGAGCTGAAAATCTTACTGATTTCTCTACTGTAGTAGTAACAAACTTTTTATTTGGATTCCATTGAAACTTGATGTATTTCATAAGTAAGATAAAACTAAGTATCCTAAGCAGATCATTTGACATAGGACTCTACATACACAGTACTTCTGAAGGTCAGCAGCAGCTGATGTGGTACATTCTGTGCATGTCACTGACTGGACCACAAATCCTTGTCACAACACAGTTATCTCAGTGTGCCCTGGTTATTAATTTTTCCATTGGCAAATTTTTTAACACGTCACTACGTCACTGAAGAAAAGATTCAGAATGTATCAGTAAGCACAACCATTTTTGTGAGAGAAAATTAGTTTCCTGGATGCAGCTGAACTGCTTTTCCTTCATGTCACACAAGCTGGATTTCCTCATGGGTTCTAGCGACTCCCAGGATATGGGTCTTTCCTTCTTTTCCCAAACTCTGGAAGTGAAACAAGGGTTGTGGAAGGCTACCATCAGCAACTCGCTCCAGAGTATTTTGAAATCCGAAAGGTATAAAGGTTTAAATGCAAAGCTGAGATGTGATTCATACAAGGAGTGGAGGAACTGGTTGTGGGTCTGAGATGTGATTCATAGAAGGAGTAGAGGAACGGGTTGTGGGTAGAGAAGCAACACAGGGTAAGACTTAAGTCTCGCTAGAAAGCTGCAGCAAAGGCAGGAAGTTCAGCCAGGCTAAGCTCAGAAAAGAAAGTGTTAAGGTATACTGTAGTACCTAAAATCTATGCTAACTTGTGACAGACTCCTGTTTCTGACAAAATTATATAGTAGAAAGAGTGTCATACAGCACTCTTCACGCATTACTATGATTTTAAATATGTTGACTTTCTGGGTAAATTACAATAAAATGGATCTATTGACAAATATGGTTTGATTTTCAGGAACAGGCAAATGGTAAAAGAAATAAACAGATCTGTCTTAACTCACATTCATTATTTATTGTAACTGCAGCCACTGATCTGGGATACAGATTAGGCTCTCTGTTTGCTCCACATTAACAAATTAGTGTAAGGTGTTCTTTTTGATGTAAATTTTTCTGTTTGAGTGTCCTGTGGTACACACTAAGGAGTGCTTGCAGGGCATTCAATCATTCAATGTCCTGTTCAAAAGTCACTCATTTGTGCACCTTCAGAGCACTCTGCAGCAAAACAGACCAAAAGAGTTCCAGCAACTGGCTCCCTGCATAAGTTGTGCATGCCCAGAAGCACCACCTGTTACAAGATCTATTCCATCTAAACACACAGTCTGGAAGTTAGATCTTGGAGAGATAGTGGATCATGGCAAACAGAATCATCATTTCTTCTTTGCAGTCTATGAGTAGGTAATAGAAAGTGTTTTCATAAAACCACAGGATGGTTGATTGTGGGGGGTTATCAGCTGTCCACTGCTTAATTCTGTGGCAAGCTTGCTTCTTAAGTCTCGGAATATCCTAGACCATTCACAAACAGCCTAATATTCCTTCGACTGAGCAGCCCCACCTAAGGCAGTGTTAATAGCAGCTGTCCCCAGAGCAGAAGTTGAGAACAGAAATACAGCTCATACCTCTTTTGATGTCAAATCATTTATTCCCTCTGTCCTGGAGGGGAACAGAGGACCTGACTTGGGCAGCAGTCGTCGAGGTAAGAGGGCTGGGCTTTCCCCCCTGCTGGCTTTATCAGAGACAGGGGGAAAGGGGATACCAGGGGCGGAGACGGGACAAACAACCAACCAGATCAGAGCCCGGGCGGCTTGAACCTAAGATAGACTTGGCTCAGCCACATGACAGGGATCTGGCCCAGAGGGGCGGGGGCCTAGGGGGGTCCACCGCAACAGTTGATGTTGGACAGAACTTCTAAGGGTTATCTGCTCAAGTACAGTTACATAGAACCAGCTGACCAGGACCATAGACAGACAACCTGTGGGTATCTCCAAGGAGAGAGACTCCACACCCTCTCTGGGCAACCTGTGCCAGGGTTCAGCTACCCTGACAGTGAAGAAGTTTCTTCATATTCAGAAGTAACATCCTGTGTTGCAGTTAGTGATTGTTGGCTCTGCTCCTGTCACTGGACACCACTGAAAAGAGACTGCTTTCATCCTCTTTGCATTCTCCCTTCAGGTATTTGCACATATTAATAAGATTTCCCCCAGGCTTCACAGTCCCCATGCTTTCAGCATTTCCTCAGAGAGATGCACCAGATCCTTAATCACAGGATCATGGAATCACAGAATATCTAGTGTGGGAACGCAGTACTTCTGTTCAAGGAATCAATGTTATTACACAGAAACTTCTTATTGTGTAAAATATGTTTTTCCTCTTTAGGCATCATGTGGGAGCTCACACATCTAGTTTGTACAATAATAGCTACTTATCACCTCTTTTGTATATTAGGCTTACTTATCCTATGCTTACACATTATACTACTTTTACATATTTATGCATAACCTATATAGTTTACTTATTATACTTACTTACAACTTAACACAGTACTTATATCTAACACAGTACTTAAACATTTTACTAACTTATCTATAATACAGCATGTATACATTTTGGAACTGCTGTGCATGAGATTACACATTACTTGATTGGTCTCTTTACTTTTTCTAAAAGCTCCACACCCACTTTTCAGTTAATACAATCAGTTCCTAATCCAGTGCAGCACAGTCCTCTTTATCTATTCCTTGCTGTTTTGGTATTTTAGCTTCTCTTTTCCCAATTCAGCAGAGTTTATCTTTCAGTACATTTAAGTCCTTGATGCTCCAGATCCAGGCAAGCAAAGTGAAGATGATGGTAGCAAGAAAACCCATCCAGTGATTTTCAGCCAAGTTAGTCTAAGAAATCCAAACAAGACAGCACAAGACAGAGAGTAAATACAAGCTCAGCCCTTCTCCTTCTCTGTCCTCTCTGTGTCCTCTTTTTTTTTTTCTTCCAGTGAGCCTTCTGAACCTTCTGGCTGGGCTTAAGAACCCTGCAGGAGCTGATCTGCTACACCTGAAGGTGGGTGGCCAGGTGAAGCTGGTGAGGGTAATTCCAGCCTGGTCTCTCTCTGAGGGCTCCAATAGGCATAACTACAGATGGCTTGGCTGGGGCACACTGTCATGGTTCAAACCACCTTACAACAATCTGGAGTTGGAAGGGACTGACAAGGATCGTATAAGCTCAACCCTTGGCTGTTCATTGGACCACATCAAGAGTCATACCATGTACCTGAGAGCATTGTCCAAACACTTCTTAAACTGTCAGACTTGGTGCTGTGACTACCTACCTGAGGAGCTTGTTCCAGTGCCCAGCCACCCTCTGAGTGCAGAAACTTTTTATAATATCTAACCTAAATCTCTCCTGACAGAGCTTCAGGCCTTTCCCTTGGGTCCTGTCTTTGATCACCACAAAGAGATCAGTGTCTGCCCCTCCTCTCCCCCTCACAAGAAACCTGTACACCACCTTAGTCTTCTCCCGAGCAAGTGATCGCAATCATTTACCCTCAAGACTATCTTTGTTGCTCTACTTTGGACTCTCTCTAGTAGTTTAATATCTTTCTCATATTGTGGTGCCCAAAACTGCACACACTGTTCAAGGTGGGGCCACGCCAGTGCAGGAAAATCTTCTCCCTTGCCCAGCTGTGCCTGGTGTCCCCCAGCACACACTTGGCCCTCCTGGCTGCCAGGGCACTGCTGACTCACCTTCAGCTTGTCACTGACCAGAACCCCCAGATCCCTTTCCAAGGGCCTCTCCTTCCCCAGTGTGAACATCCATACAGAGTTGCCCCTTTCCAGGTGCAGGATCCAGTACTTTGTTAAACTTCATACTGTTAGGGATTGCCCAGGCCATTCTTGTGCCCTTTATCTGGGCTGTCTCCAATGTGGCCTTACCTCTCTTGTGCTGAAGATCTCAGATCCGGATAAAGAACCTTTAGTGTGGCCTCACCAGCACTGAGTAGAGGGGGAAGTATCACCTCCCTAAACCTCCTGGCAATCCTGAATCTGATGCAGCCATTTGCCTTTGCAGTAGGGGTGTATTGTTGGTTCATTGCTACTATAAACACAGCCTTTTACACATATGTGGTTAGGTAAGGGGAAAAAATATTAAGAAGTCATTTTGCATCCAGAATCTAGTTATGGCTGTATCTCAACTTCAACCCAGCTGATAACATTAAACAGCTAACATCTCCTAAAAGAAAAATGTCTCAATTCAATAAAAGCCAAATCAAACAAAAATCCCTGAAGAAATTAACTGGAAGTGAAAAATAACAGTGTTTCATTAGCACAGAATTACTGTTTCTAGATGTGTGCCACAAAAGTTCAGTTCATAAAATGCAGGTTTCTGAAAACAATCAAATCTGAAAAGTATTGGTGCCTCATTGTGTCATTGCCAGTAAATGCCCCGACACAATAAGCAGTATATACATAGCTTCTGTCTTTGAAGTGTGCTGAAAAGGAAGGTGCCTACACTTGCCCTGAAGTCAAATGCTGAGGGTGAATTTAGACCATACAATGGAACACAATGTAGTTTCCAAGGCTTGCAAAGATGAGAGCCAGTATAGCTGTATAACCACCGCAGTCTGGAGAGAAAAGATTTATTATTTTTGTGCGGGATTGTATGAATGAAGCTATATTTCTTCCAGATTGAATCTGGTTTGTATCCAGACACTTCAATCCCACTGTACCCAGCAGATCTTTATAGGATCACTTTAGTGAATATAAAGGCCCCACAGACATCCCCTTAGTTTAGTCTACACAGATACAAAAAATCATTCCTCTCCAAGTTACTTCTGTTTCTTAAATCTACTTATACTCATATTTTGCAACTTCTC
Organism: Lanius collurio; assembly: GCA_020086605.1. Classification (NCBI taxonomy): domain Eukaryota; kingdom Metazoa; phylum Chordata; class Aves; order Passeriformes; family Laniidae; genus Lanius; species Lanius collurio. The sequence continues at coordinate 51,711,144 of JACBWW010000003.1, forward strand.
TCAAGCTGAAGGGCTTGAGGTATCACCTACTATACTTCACTGAACTAAAGATATATTTTGTTCTTTGAAATTATAACAAATGCAGCATGCAAAAAATGCTTAATAATTATTATGTTATATATACCAATTTCTTGCAGAGAACCAACATAGCAATGTCTTGAATTGTACAGCCATCAAAATATGAGGTAAAAATTTCAAAAATTTTGAATTCTTACTTAAGTAAAGACATCAGAAGAAGTCCAGGGTAGAGGTCTAACAGTAATTATTTTTTTTTTTATTCTGCTGCTATCACTGGATATATTGGGTTTTCTGTGAAACTGTGAGGCCAATAAAGCTAAAAATAACAGTATGACTGATAATATCTTGACTTTATTTCATGCCTTTTATGTAAAGATATGGAACTGTGAATCTGTGATATTTTGAGCAAAGTAGCAAGGGTCTGCTACTAAGCAGTCCTAAGTCTGCATATTTATAGAAACTGCTAGCATATTTTGCAAGCTATCAAGGATTCAATAATATGCATGTTGGTGTTTCAGTTTAATTATATTTGCAACCATTATAAATATTTAAGATAACTTCAGTAATCTATTATAAATAAGGATTTTCGCTTGAGCTTACTGAAGACTTTTTGCAATATGCAAAATATTGGATATTTAGTTTTTAACTCCTGCTAAAACCGAATATATAAATATTCTTTCAAAAGAAAAGAAGCTCTCATGATTATATGCATATAAAATTTGTTTCTACAATCTATTTATTACAAAGAAGAGGTATGAAAATATTCCTTCAGGAAACACAAGAAAGGAAGGAAAAAAATTCCACTCAAATTCCAAGTTTAAATGCAAAGTAAAGTCACATGATGCATAGATAAGGTAACAACACAGGGGAATGACTGCACAAATCACAGACATAGTTGGGAAGGTCTGGTTGAAGCAAAGACATCGGGAAGCTGACTACATCTGTCTTCCTTTATTTGGTAGTCAGGTTGCTTCTTGCTGCATAGAAAAAAAAATCTTGCTTTACATTTTCTAAGACCAGTGACAGCATTTGGAGAGCCTTTGATTTATTAAATGCAAGGGTTGCCTGAGACATTCTCCCTCAGATGGTACCTTCAGCAGGGAGCTCTCAAGGAGTATGCAGTTCTCAACATTCTGCAGTAATTGACAGTAGATCCATACTCCTTCCTACCTCTGGCCATATCCTTGCAGAGTAGAGTGCATACATTCAAGGGAACAATGATGTCCTCATTTCCTCACAGGCTGCAGCTGACTGATGGATCATTATCTGTCTGTGCATGTTCTGCATATCTCCACCTACCCTATCTTATTTACTTTCATTAGCAAATTAGAAAAGGAAGATCAGCCCTGTCATATCCGTGCTGCACAGTAAGTGTTCTGAGAGAGCCTGGAGAGCACAGTCACTTCACTGGAAGAGACATTATTAGAAATTAATCCCCAAATGTGGTATCAATTTTGTCTCTTAAAGGCTATGAGAAACAAGATCACCAAAACCTGTGACTGCCTTTGCCTATTTGCTAGCCTTTTGTGGTTCATAGAGTTTTTTCATCAAATAAATTGAATTTTGATGAGAGAGTTGGTATTTCTTTCTGTCATGGATATTCCCAGCTCTAAGATAGATAAAATTATTCTTTGAATCTTGAATAGCTAAAATTTTTGCATATATTTTATGTATATTTCTCCACTGAACTTATTCACTTTAAAAAAAAAGAAAAAATATGGAAATTAAAATAATCATTACTTTGTATAATTTTTTTCCCCACTTAAAATGGTTTGTTCTTGTTTGTTTGTTTCCTGACAATTTTAAGTAAATAGAGTTTGGATGACTGCATTCCTGAAACTGAAGTCTTTTAGGTTACATCATCCAGCATCTATGAGACATAATTTTAACAATTACCATTTAATTGCAATCTAATCACATGGGCTCTAATAAACTCTCACATAAATTAGATGCATATTGCTGTCTTTCATAAAGCCACCTAGATTTTTATGTTTCCTATAGCAAACTAGAAGTATAGCTCATATCAAAGACCTGGGATCCCATACAGTAATCAAGACTAAATACTAACAAGTCCCAGTTGAAGTGGGTTAATCGGGGTTTGATTAACCTGTCTAAACAAACAATTTCTTTAACAAGAGGGCTGGAGGAAGATTACCAAATAATGAAAATGCAACATGTGTGTGAAAATGATGGGGAAGGTGGGGAATAAACAAAATACGAAAGGCAAAAGAGGTGTAAGTTAGGTACAAGATATAGAAGATGGAATAAAATTTTGTCTTACAATGTTATCTTCCAGTTTGAGAGATGGGCCCGTGCAAACCTCATAAAGTTCAGCAGGGCCAAGTGTAAGTCCTGCACCTGTTTGGGACAACCCAAAACAAAAATAGAAACTGGGAGAAGAATGGATTGACAGCAGACATGAAGAGAGGGACTTGGGGCTATTGGTGGATGAGAAACTCAACATGAACTGACATTGTGCTCTTGCAGTCCAGAAAGCCAACTGTGTCCTGGGCTGCTACTCTAAAGAAACGTGGCCATCATGTCCAGGAAGGGTTCTGCCCCTCTATTCTCCTCTCCTGAGCCCCTGTCTGATTCACTTCATCCAGCTCTGGGGACTGCAATTTAACAAGGAGCACATGCCTGTAAGAGTCAGCTCAGAGGAGGCCCATGATCAGAAGGCTAGAGCACCTCTCCTATGAAGACAGACTGAGTCTCTTTAGCCTGGAAAAGAGAAGGCTCTAGGGAGACCTTGTAAGGGCCTTCCAGTACCTAAAGGGGTCTACATGAAAGCTGGAAAGGGACTTTTTACAAGCTTTTAGGGATAGGACGGGGAGGCATGGCTCTAAACTGAAAGAGGGTAGGTTTAGCTTAGATATCAAGAAGAAATTCCCTGCTGTGAGTGTAGTGAGGCATAGAAACAGGATTCCCAGAGAAATTGTGGAATCTACATCCCTGGAAGTGTTCAAGGCCAGGTTAGATGGGATTCTGAGATACCTTGTCTAGTGGAAGGTGTTCCTGCACATGACAGGGGTGTTAGAACTAGATGATATGTTGGGTCCACTCAGATACAAACCATTCTTTGAATCTATGATTGGATGGTTGCCTGATATAGGGCCTTCAAATGAAAGAAAGATTCATAGCTGAGGAACTAGAAGTTATATCAAATCAAGGAAGACAAGATGAATGGAGGAAAACATTTGTGTTCTGAAAGAAGTTTTTCATTTAATTCCATCTTGGAAAATTATTTTATGTTTGTCTTTTGCTTATACTAGAAACACAGCAAAAATCTTTAGCTGTTTCAGAAGAGATGATATGTTTTAATATTGTTTTGAAATATCAAATGCCTTTATTTTGTTACAGTGTAGTATAAATCATCAAAATTGGAACATAAATTGAAGTAAAAAGTTCTGATATCATTGGAGTAAAATATTTTGATTTTGTTCATATAATCTTTGAGCTATATATAATGTAATTTTCTTCCTGTAAATCATGTTGTCAAAATTTGACATATTCTCTCAAAAAAGGAAGTTTTAGATAAAACAGCTCTTCTTGATGGACAGCTTCTTCATCAAAAAGAAAATTCCATTTGCTTTTCCTGTAGGAGTAGCACACCCAAATTATCTCAGAACTAGGAATAAGGACATGTTGTATTGGCTTGAATATTGATGGGACTTGAGCAAAAACCTGTTTCAAAATCAGAAGTAAATAATTATGGGAAAATATCAAATGTTAATGTTTTTTGTGATTTATCTTGCATGTCAAACATAAGTAGACATAAGCAAACATAAGTTGCTTGCATGTCAAACATAAGTACTTTCTGAATGACTTTGTTTCTTTGAATCTGAATTTGGTGATTAGAAGTTGTTGCTGCATGTGTGTCCTATGATCAGTGGAATCAAGAATTCAATCCTATGGATCATCAGCAACTCTGATCTACTTCATGCCTCTTCCTTTTGAGACTCCTTCTAAGGTTTTCTTTTGAATCCCTTATCCATGGTAACTGCCACTTAACTTTGATATTGTGAGACATGCCCAGTTGAGTTTTGTGTTTTTCTTGCCCTGTGTAGTCCACAAGAAAAAAAAAAACACTTTTTTTCAGGCTTCTTTAAGTTATGTCATTATAATTATAAAGAATAAAAGCCCAGTAACATGCAATTCATATTCATAAGGCAGAATATACTTTGGGGCACAGTTCTTGCGTGACATTCCATATCCAGCATGTCCCAGCTCAGCAAGGATAGTAAAGAGAAGTTTATATTTTGATTTTCCTAATTGAAAGATTGATCGTCCTTGTAAAATATTTCCAAGTAGCTAAAATACCCCTAATGGAAGGACTTTGCTTAGCCTGAAATGTGCCTCAAATGTTTGCTTAAATTCTGCTGGTTTAAAAGATTTATCTTTATTAACCTCCTGATTTATACGTGTTCAAATACTTTTTTTAAAAAATAGTTTTAAAATTTTATTTTTAAAGGAAAATACTCTCACTTTGTTATGTTATTAAACATATGTGTTAAGAGGTCTGCAAATCCTTCATTTCTACCAGATATTCCTATTGTGGGATATTGGGATATCCAACACCTCTTTTGAAAATTATTGGTAGAAAGATGTATTAACAATTTGGATAAAATAGTCTGCTCTGAACTTTCACCCACCAGTGACTATAACTCACAGGTACTAGCTAAAGGAAATCAGAGAGCAAAATGTAGAGGTGAATCAACTGTTCAGTGGAAAATCAGTATCTCCTTGAAAATTGCAGTTGCTTAATTTGTTTTGTGTTACAGCCTGGTTTTCAGCTTTGTTTCATGTTAGTACCTCACTCCTTGACTCTCTGTTCATGGCACATTATATCTTGGAAACCTCAGAGATTTCAAGATCTGAACTAGAAGTAGAGAAGCATCGAGCAATCTGTGCTTATTGCCAGAAAACTACTGTTCTTAAATACAAGTCACGAACTAACCTTCCCAGAGAGATTCTGCCAAGAGTGAATCATGTTCTTAAGGGTCTTTTACAACCTAAATGATTTTATGATTCTATAATTTTGCAAGAAGGCCAAACATTGACATTGGAAACGAGAATGACTTCAAAGAGGAGGTACTGGTTTCTTGTGAAGTTTTAGGGAAGCTTGTCAAGACAATTTGTATCTTAAGAAAAAAGAAAAAAATTTAGAAAATAATTATTAATCTAATATTTTTCCATTGACTGAGAACTAATTCTACATTTAGCTAAATGAAATAAATTGTATATTTACACAATCTGTGGGTCTGTGGGTAAATATGATTGTAATGCATTTATCTGATCTAATTTGCCTTGTTTGGAAGGTAGGCATTTATGGTTCAGTAGGAATTCAGATAAAGCTGGTTAAATGATATGCTGGACCAGGCCAACAGACCCTGCTTCACGTCATATCCCTAGGCTTTAAGTTTCCTAGCAAGTTGTTATACAAATCATTCCTATCTAACATTCCACATTAGTGTATCAAAGCAACTGAATGATTTCCCTCCCTTTGCTTTTTTTATTATTCTGTTTCAGGAGCCAAACTCAAAGGCAGTTGTGTTGGTTGGAAGCTCCCACATTATCTACACGTACACGTTTACTCAGGATAGTCACCAGAGGCTGCACGTCAGGATCACACTGCAGACCAGAGCAGTCAACAGGCCTCATGCATCTACACTATGTGCCTAAAAATGTGATTGCAATAAAAGAAAAATAAAAGATGCTCAGCAAATTTTCATTTACCTCAATCTCTGAAAAACTTAAATTGAAAGGAAGACTTCAAATATCTAAGGTTTTAGAGTTTTCCCCTTCCCCCTCTTTTGCCTTTTGTTCATCAGTCCTTGGGTTTTTTGGAGTTTTGGGGGAGGTTTTGGGTTGTATGTTTGTTTTTTGTTTTTGTTTTGGTTTTTTTTCTTTTACTTCTGTATTTTTACCTGTCTATTTGTATACAATTTCAGTTAAATATGGGAAAAGAAGCTTTTGACTTTTCTGTCTCCAAAATGTGCTGTTCTTGTCAATTCACATCTATATCACAGTGTTTCAAAAACTTCTTCAGTTATGAGCATCATTGCCTACAGAAAAGGAAGTACCTACCTACACACTAGTTGGAGCAGGTATTATTAAGTTTTATATAGTTCTTGCTCTGCAGACCAACTTCTGCCCAGAAGTCTGGCATTGTTAGAAGAAAAAAGTTGAGCCATGCAGTTATCTTTTGCACAATAAAATAATTATATTTTACAAAATTATGAAAATATTTGTTTCATGGCATACTTTTGCACTACTTCTAGAATTTTGTTTAATTCATAAGGGAGCAGGGAGGGAAGTGTTATCACTTCTCATGTGCTCCTCAGCAATTACAGTAGTGCCATATTTTAAACCTCACTATTTTGCTAGTCCAGATATTCTACCTGAATGCTCAGGTAAAGACCTAAAAATATATTATTTCTAAATCTTTTCTGGAAGGAATCCTGATATTGGGGTAGTCAAGTTGGAAGATGAGGGAGAGCTTGCATCAACATCTTCCATTGTGCTTGTACAAGCACAAGAAGAATATTGCATATGAATTTACTTTCACTGCCATGAGTAAGAAACGAATTCACTGAAATTGAAAATATCTCAATAGCATAACTGAAGAAAATTCATTCAAGAGATGGAAAATCATGCCAAGCTCATTTCTCTCCTGTGGCAGCCAACATTTACATATCATCTCTTTTGCAGATCAAACTTGATCCTAGAGTAATTTCATTCATTCTGTTCCTGGTAGAATGCTGTCCTAGACTGCCACCTTGGTGGTGAAATATCTTCCACCTTAAATTTCAACTTGATCATTTTAAAAATAATTATCCCTTCAGGCTTTTTGGTCTTTGTGTTTATCATCTTGGAGAACTCATGAGAAATTCAGCTGTATTCACTCTTGATCTTCTTTTCCTAACCAAGAAATATATATTTCTTTTAGTGTTCTTCAAAAAAATAAGTCATCTATTTAACTGACCATTTTAGTAACTGTCCTTTTACTGTACTCCAGCCTGAATTAATCTTTGGTTAGTAAAACAGAATGAGGACACACCAGTCTCTCTTACTTCCTTCACATCCAGTGACCAAAAGCACTGGAAAGCTGAAACATTGAACAACAGCACAAGAGATATTACTAAATGCAGAGGCAGATATGCCCTCTGAGCTCACAGGAGCTGACAAAAAAACACCTGCTTTTACTGTTAGCTAAAAGTAGAGTGTGGGTGCCAAGCATATCTGCAAGTGAGCCCTCAAAACCTTTACATTTTACCAGTAATGAGTAGGAGTCAGAAGCATTAGAAGCTGTTTAGAATTTATAACAAATCCTCCAATAAGTCCTCCAGCAACAGTCTACCCTACCATTTCTGAAAAAATGTCATAGACTCAAAAAAGTGTGCTTAAATATTTATTTTCTTCAGACATTGATTTTCTTGTGTATAAAGCTGTTTTTTTAAATTTTGAAATAAAATTTCCTAATAAGGCGCTACTGGTAAATGTTGCTATGCTAAACTAAATTCTTTTAAATTCCTCTGAACAGTATCAGCCCTGCTCAGTAATATAATTGCAGTAATTGTCAGTAATACAATCAAGTAATACAATAATATAGTAATAATGTAATTAGCATGGATGTTCTGAATTGCTAAGTTGATGCTCCTATCAGTAATTATTATTAAGATTAATTTTCCATATACTCAAGGAATTTGAAATATCAGTCAAGCTATAAAGAACTGAAATTTAGGCTAGTTTGATTGAAGCTAATTCAAATATTTATATACTTATATATATCCATAAATATACTTGGAAATGTAAATATGGCATGTTTGCATATATTTAAATACTATTGGCATAGAATTTCAATGTAGATATATACACATCCACACATAAAACCGTATTTGAACACACAAAATCAGCACTCAGCATGGCAGGCAGTGGCAACAATGGTAAATTCTGTGTCTGAGCACAAGAGTGAGGCAGATGGGGATTTCTTGGGGAAACCCCAACAAGAGCTGAGCATGCACTGGATACCATTAAAAGGAAAGATGAGTGCTTGTATTGGGTGACTCTCCTTTAAAGGGCACTAAGGTGCTCATCTGTCAGCCTGACAGGGAGTCATGAGAGATGAAGCTGTCTAAAATCAAGGCATCTATTTAAAGTTAAGGGTCTAGGTGCCTTTTACTAACAGACAAATGCATCTGAGTAGAGCTGATCCATTTTTCATAGACTGAGAAAATTATTTTTGGAAAAAAATTGCCTTCTGAAGATTTTTATTTATCTTTATTAACTATCTAGACAACCTGTTAACTTGCTCTCACAGCTGCAAGTAAATAGTTGAATTCTTGCTCTCACAGCTGCAAGTAAATAGTTGAATTCTACCCTAGTTCTTAAATCTCAGGGATATGAATTTTCTCTGAAGAAAAGCTAGAATATGGTCAGGAAAAAAGAAAAGAAAGAGTGAGATAATCAAATAGAAGAAAAAGGATGAGGGCAGCTAGAGAAAAAATATGAGGGGAGGTGGAGACTAAGAAGTGGTCTAAGGGACCCTCCAGTGTTTACTGTCTGGAGTGAGAACGAAGAGAAACATCAGGCAGCGGTACAATAAAAATTGGAGTGAGTACACCAAGATCTAGTGGAGGGGTCTTCTTTTAAAAATAAAATATAACTTGAAAAAGGATTAGAGTAAAAAATTGACTGAAAGGAAAATTCTTGTGAGACAGAATGAGGAGATAAAGAGATTAACAGAAGATGCCCATACAGAAATGGGTTTTCCAGAGCTGGATTATGAAAGAAATTTATATCATCCTGTTTAACTAATAAAGGATTAATTTTTCTTTAACCTTTAGCTCCAAGTAATTCTTAGTCTGACATAGAATACCACAGGATGAAATTAATCTCATCCAGTCTTATCCACCTAAAATGTAGACTAGTTTAAGCAAGTACTACCTATATCATGGTGTGGGAAAGGCCAAAGAGTCATCTATCATGGTTTTGTTTAGCTAATCTTTGGTAAAATTATTTCCATTCCCTATGGAGAGATTTCAGACATACTTCATAATTCTCAGAGTAAATCTGATGAACAAATACTATTTTATATTCTTAGACAAAATGTATATTTGTGATGCTATACCTGTAATGTTGAGGTAGTTTAATTAATTTGTAAAGAATACGAAAACTTTCTGGGAAAAAGATTATGAAATTCTTTATTTGGGTACATATTCAATACCAAGTCTTCCAAGAAAAATTATGCCAGTGCTGTTCTCCATCTAGAAAACTCTTGCTATTTTCCACACTGGGCATTTTATATCCATTTCTGTCTTCATATCTTTCCTAGTCTTCATTGTCACACAATAGACCATCTACACTGCAGATTAGATCCAAAGATGTCTGTATAATAGAAGAAAATTTGTAGAAATTACAGTTCAATCAATTGATAATTAGGATAAAAAGGAGAGAAAGAGAGGAGAAAAAGAAAGTCTGTGTGTTCCCACCGCTACAGTTAAAGAACAGCGTGACTAATTCTGTCTGCATCTTGCAGCAAAGTCCTCTGTCAGTGATGGGCTATTTAAAAGTTAGTGGTAAATTAGCTGATGAGAAAAGATGCTATTTAAATTTAAATGAGGAGTATAGGAAAAATGAAGACAAGAAAGATATGTAGTGGTGTGACTGTGTCTCTAAGTGTGCCGCAGCAGCACGCATATGGAGAATGGACTTAGTCATGGTAAAGTCATTGCTAGATGCATTCCCACAGCAAAAAGTGTTTTTGTACAGAGGTGTAGCACAGTGTTGCAGTGTAACACTTATTACAGCTAATTACCAACGTGACCCTAAGAGCTGTGTCAATTTTGTTTTTCAAGGTAGTTCTGCTATGACTTGGTGTTGCTTATTGCACAGGTAACTTGACTCATTCAAGATCGTAAAGAACCCTTTGGTAGAGATTAGAGGTGATGCCATTTCTGTTCCCCTGTGTGATCTCTCAATCAGAAGACTTTAGTGAACTTCTTGAGGTGCCATCTTATTTAAATGCTAGTCAACCACATTAATGCCTTTCTTTTTTTAATGACTACACAAAAAGTACAGTCTACCTTCATTACAGAACTGCGTGTAAGATCTTGTTTTTACTCAGGAAAAGCACTATTTTAAACTATTCATGCAAACAAAAATTCAGTAATATCTATCTAGATGAAACCTTTTCCAAATTAATGACCAAAAATATTCAAAGCCACTAAAAGGTTTATTGTTGATCTCAACCACTTCAACTTACCAGAACTCCTCACCAATGTCAAATAAGTTCACATATTTTAGTTTTTAACTGCTCTTAAAAAAAAAACTATAAAGCATTTGTTCAATTTTTTTCTTAGTTATTTTTTAAAAATCTGCTTTATACTGGAAAGCTTCAGGTAGATTTCTGCCTACTGTAGTTTAATTTTTTCATACAATTAAAGGCATAACTATTGTTCCTTTACTTGCACAAAACATTTTCTACAATGGCATGCAAGTATGATTATTAATATTAATGTTTGAAAAGCCTTTCCAGTTTCTCTGGTAAATGTCAGACTGATAAGTCTCCATTTTCTCTTTTCTTTCTTATCTGTTTCTTCTTTCTCAAACACCATTCTCAAAAAAATAAAATTTGGACATGGAAATGTAAATCAGCTATATTGAATTTCTTAATCTTATTAAAGCCATGACATGGTAAATAATTTTATGAAAGATAACACTGGCTAAGTCAAGTCTCTATGTGGCAGACTCTCAAATTGCTCATCAGAGGACCGTCTATCAACCCTGGAACAGCTTAGGCAGAAAACAACTGAAATAAATCTGAAAACAGTCAGAAAAGACATTAAAGACTAAGTAATGCATTGCAAACATTGAACACTAATAGAAAAAATTTTAAATGGCTATCTTTCTCTCCACAAATACCGACAAAATATTTGAACTTTTATGATCTGATTAGTAAATTGATTTTAAAATGCCTTTCATTTTCTTGTTTTGATTTTTCTGCTCATAATTTGCAAACATTTGTCAACTACATGATGTAGACAGCCTAAAAATAGCTGTGAACATGGGTCCTGTAATGATTATATATATATATAATATGTATATTTATGTATATAAAAATTTACATATTCATGCATATGTAAACTATTATGCTAATTTAAAGAGCCATTTTTCAGGTAGAACACGTACAAATATAAGCATAATTTATCAAATATTATATTCATAAGTAATCTTTAAGCAAGTTACAGAGCAACTTCAGTGGGAAGTTAGAGCAGCATAGAAAAAGCAGAAATTTGGGTGTGGGGTTGTTTTTATTTCTTTAGCAACAAACCAAATCAATGAGTCAATAAATCAATGAGGCGTATCTTCATACTCAGTAAAATAGATTGTAGTTTCCTGCAAGAAAACTTGAAGTATTGTTCTTCCTAGTGAGATTACAAAGAGTGTGAAGGATTGTTTTATAGGGTTGATCCGGTGGGACTACTCGGTAAAACTGCAACTGGATGGGAACAGGAGAATGGACTGCATCCAATACCCCTTCTTCAGCAGCCCAACTCGACATCTTCCCCAGCCTCATACATGGTCAGTTCAATCAGTTTAGCAAAGACTTATTTTGAGAGGTGAGTACTATATCTGGCTCAGATGGAGTTACTTTTTTCATAGCAACCCATATGGGGCTGTGTGTTTTAGATTTCTGACCTGTTTCTCGCTCTGCCCCCACAGTGAGTGGGCTGGGGATGTGCAAGATGCCAGGAGGACACACAGAGAGGGCAGCTGACCCAAACTAACCACAGAGATATTCCATGACATTTAACACAATGATGAAAATAAAACTGTGTCAAGTTTAGGTTGATGGGGCTTTTCCCAAAGTAGCTGTTGCTCAGGGACTGACTGGGCATCAGACAGCTGATGAAAGGTGGTGAGTGATTGCCTTTGCATAACTTCAGGTTTTTTCATTTTTTTTTCTTTCCCTATAGTTATTACATTATCCTTATCTCAACTTTATCTCAACTGGGGAGTGAGTGAGTAAGAGACTGGATGAGGGCTCAGCAGCCAGCTGGAGCCAATACAACACAGATGACAAGGAAAAATTGGTCTTTAACATTCTGATAAAAATAAAAAGGGTTTAAAAAATTGCTGGAAGGTGAATTAGGGTGGGGAAAAAAAAAAGAAAAGAAAAAGGGAAAAAAAAAAGAAAACACCAAAACCACATTGTTCATGACAATTGATACAGTGAGATTTATGGTATTCACATCAATGCTGTTAACTAATGAAACAATTTTGCTAGGGATGTACTGGAAATTTCTTAGCATGCATTTACTGAATCCAGATTTAAGGTCTATGTATTTTTCTACCAGAGTCATGGAACTGTTGTTAGAATCACTTGTCAAAATTATAGAGCCGGAAATTAGCAGGAAATTAAAATAAATTCTTTCTCATACTATTAATCCCTGATCCTAGGCTTTCTCAAATGCATATCAACTCTAGGTGTGGAATGGTATTAGAGACAATTCAGGTCACACAGTTATTCTCTTAATCACTATCACATATATTGAATATTTCTGCAGCTGCTCACAAAATATTATTTATCTTTTGGCAGAATTTCACAATGGTAGGCTGAATTATGATAAATTATATTTCTTCTCTTTTGACTGTAGAGAGTTCTGACAATCCTTTGTTAGTTTTAGTATAGAGTCATCATTTGGTGTGAACCACAGTATTTATGAATCATATAAATTTTATGTATCATGCAAATTTGTTTCCTAAGCAGATAAAGGGAATATTATTGCTAATGCTTATGGTGGTGCCTCTAAAAATGTTTAGCTGGGGAGGATCACAGCGCAACATGCAGTGAACTTGCATGTGCACACAGCTGAGATCGATGCAACACAGATTTCAAAGAAAAATAGCTTCCATTAAAAGATCATTATCAGCTATTCAGCAACAAGACAATACTAAAAATTGTCTTTATTTAATAAATTAAGAATTTATTTAGACTATTTAGGTGTTATACACTGGAGAATGGAAGAAAAAAGGGTAAAATAATTCCAAAGGCCTTGTAACTTGTTCAAGTGAATCTTTTTACACTCCATAAAAGACATCACAGCTTATCCATGTAAGTCTAAGGATAGCCTTCAAAATCTTCACACATACATAAATACACAGGAACTTCTAACATATTGCTTGAACCTGCCTTTCAACTTAAAAAGACTCCTTCACTAACATGATGGAATACAGAACAAAACTATACCATAGCTTCTCACCATTCTCTGCACAAACAAAATCATGGCAAGCTGCCAGAGCCTTCCAACTTCCTCTAACCACAACTCTCGTTCTTCAGATCTCCCCTGTGCCAGTCAGGGTGAGAGTCAGAATAAAAAAATGAAGTTGAGCCTGGGAAAAAAGGGGAGTGGGGGAAAAATGTTTTAGTTTTTGTTCTTGTTTCTCACCATACTATTCCACTTTGCAATAAATTAAATTCATTTTCCCAAAGTTGAATCTCTTTTGCCCATAACAGTAATTGATAAGTGATCTCTTTATCTTGACCCACAAGCTTTTTCATCTTATTTTCACTTCATGTCATGTTAAAAAGAGGAGTCAGAGAGAAGCTGAGGAAAGAAAAACTGCTAAGTCAAACTTAAATGAAAGAAGTACAAACAGAAATAACAGTAAATATCAAGCAATATCTTTTCCCTCAAAAACATCACCATTTCATTCATAGAATATTTCTGTATCGATTGCAAACACAATACCAGAAGGTAGTATGAAATTCACCACAAAAAATAAAAATGAAACTGTATTAAGTAATTTTTATGATTAAAAGATTGATTCTGCTTTACTTTAAGAAATTTGACTCGTCTCCTTTCCAGAGCAGTGATACAAAATGAATATAAGTACAATGTAGGTCATTACTTTAAAAAAAAATTAGCAATCACTTTGGCTTTCCCCTCATGTCATCCTCATTATCTCACTGAATTCCACCACAGGTTCCCAATGAATTAATGTTATCAAAACTTTATCTCATAACCTTTCTTAAATATCAAGTGATTCTACAAAATCTCTTAATATTACAGCTGATCTTTTTGCAGCTCTACCAGAAATGGAAGATTAAAAATTTTAATTCAGCTAACTTTTTAGAAAGATACCATTTTCTTATTTTCCACAGTTTCTCAATCAAAAACAATTAGAGAGAAACTTATGCTAGTTACATATCCTAATGATATATAAGAGCATATCTGGCATAGGTCACTAAGTGTCCTTTATAAGAACCATCTATGAGGCATCAAGCATATTTTGACTCAATATAAATGACAAACCAATATTTTCTTTGTTAATGTCATATGAGTCATTTTAATCTTCTGGAAGTTAATCACTTCATGCTAATACAGTACTTGCCTCTCCCTATTAGTTGTGATCTTATGGTCTCTTTATTGTGTATCAGTCCTCCCACACATTCTTGTGAGGGTTTATTTTTCTCATGAAGCTTTTTCTGCTCTGTAATTGTCAGGAAATTTAGAATTAGATGCTGGTGTATTCAGAATTTGTTTACTGATCCAGAGGAATTATCTAGTATGCCATTCAATATGCAGAAAACAAATGTGCTGTGGAAGAGTACTGCAGTGGACCTGTAGTTCCTTATTAAAAAAAATGTACCCTTTGACCTGAAGAAAGCAAGTGTTAAATAGAAGGGATTTATATTAAATTTATGAGTAAGGGATGAATAAGGCATGTGACTATATATGAATAAGAGATTGATAAGATTTATATGAAAATAACAGCTATATTGAAGAAATCATGAGAATCCCTCTACATTGTGCATTGTGGCCTTTTCGCTACGGGGGCAGGAATATTCTTTTCATGTGCAAGAAATTACTAAAGCCTTGTGTTGGTCTTGACTGTAGGCAGAAATGTATGTGTTTAACAGCTGCTGCTTCTTCTTATGAATGAGTCCAGATACTTTCTTTGTATTTGGCCAGTCAGTTAGTCTGAATTTCCCTAGAAACTTAATTATTCTAAGGGCCCAAGTGCTTTTTTCCTATTCAGCCTGGATCTTTCAAGGCCGGAAAGCTCTCTTTTCAAGTGAACTGTTTTCTCATTTTTAAGCAAGTGATATTTTCACTTTTTAAGAAAATTCTATCCCTAGTTTTATTCATCTTTCCCATCACAATATTGAATAAATTTTCCAATATATTCAATGAAATATTGATATATCAATGATATATCCATATATCATGTCAATATGTACATATAACATTCATCTATGAAAATAAGATATATTGTGTCAACATCTGACAGAATTATTTGGTGCCTTTCTTCCTTCTTCCTTCCCTGTGTCTTCCTTCATTTTCCACAAAAAGTTAGTGATTAGCATAAAAACAATGATCTGATTGGTGTAATAATGGAAAAGGTGATCTGTAAGGTACAATGCTTCTTAAAATTATACTATCAAAAAAGACATCTTCAGACTGTTATTAGTGTAAATGAACAAATGATTCATCAGTTACTTCTTATCTTAAGGGAAGAAACAAACTAAAACTTTCAGTAAAGGGCGAGTTCCCCAGAACTTTTCCATATTGTATGCAATTATATAGCTCCAGAACATTTACAAAGAAACATAATCAACAAGCAGAATGAAACTAGTATTTTTGTTGGTCCTGTCTCCAAGACAGAATCTCTAAATCACAATTAACATTAATGCCCATCAAATTCTTAATATGGCAGGCTCTTCTGTGACTACTTTCACTGTAGTCAATCTGAAGCCTGGTTTATGTTCCTGACATGTCCTCAGAAGTACATTTATGAAAGTGTTAGTAGACTATCCCAGAAAAATACAAGCTACTACTATTCTCTACCAGCTAATAATCACAACAGGTTCTCACACATCTTTTTACAGTGGAAGTGCTATATTGAGAAAGTTAACACTAAATTTACACTAGGTTGTGTCATATGACAAGATGTTTGCAAAAAATAGTTTTTTCAAAGCTATAATCATATTTTGCAGACAGCAAAATAACAGATGTCAAGTGTTAAAGCCTTATCAGTTTATCTAAAAAAGTACAGAAATATAAAGATACATTGGAAATAGGAAACTCTTATTTATTAGGAAGTTTGAGAAAGACATGATTATCTTCCTCCTATATTTCCACATACTATATATTTGTTACGCATAAAACTATTTAGGCCAATAGAACAGATGCAAGTAAAAAAGCAACCAAACCATGAAGCAAACCCTTATGAAATTATGGAAGTTAAGTATTGAGTTTATAGTTCCACATTTCTGCACAAAAGTACAAATTATAGTTTTTATTACTGCATTACCCTAAGGATCAGAAAATAATTATTTTAGAACCACAGAGTGTCAGTTTATTCAGTTCAATAAAGTTTTCAAAAGAGTTGAGAAGTGAGAAAGATGAAAGTATTTGAATGAACCAGTGAAAAACGATGCTTCAAACTGAGGAAAGATTTCCTTAGACTAACTCCTCTGACTGGAAAAGTAAACTAGAGGTCTACTTGGTAGTATGAACAAAAAAATTTGTTGAGACACTTATCTGATAGGAGTATATTCTTGGTTTAGGTGACTTTTGTCTAAGACACAGTTAATCTTACAAGGTTTTTTTCCACACTGATTTTGGTAGGGTCACTTATCTGTAGGTTGTGATTTGTCTTTCATTCCTGTATTTTCCTTCATACTTTTCTCACTTGTTTGTTACTTCTCCACATAATATTTAAAAGATCCACTATTTTGGCTAAACTTTTATGGTGATTTGAGATTAGCACTTTTTGTTTGATGTTTTGTGTTTCATTGTAGTTGTTATTTTTTTTGGAGGGGGGGGTTGTTTGTTTTGGTTTTGGTGGGGTTTTTTTGTTTGGGTTGGGTTGGGTTGGGTTTTTGTAGCTTGTTTGTTTGTGATTTTGGAGTTTCTTTTTGTTTGTTTATTTGGTTTTGGGGTGTTTTCTGCAGGGAAGAAAGGAGCAGGGGGTTTTTGTTGTACAGAGTTGGAATGAGAGGCTGGAGAACAGAACCACCAAAAGGGACCTGGGGGTCCTGGTCAATGGCAAGTTGAACATGAGTCAGCAGTGCTCTGGCAGCCAGGAGGGCCAACCAAGTCCTGGGGGGCATCAGGCACAGCATCGCCAGCCAGGCAAGGGAGGGGATTGTCCCACTCTGCTCTGCACTGGGACAGCCTCACCTTGGGTCCTGTGCATTGTTTTGGCCACCACAATCTAGGAAAGACATGAAGCTATTAGAGAGTGTCCAAAGGAGGGCAGTGAAGGTGCTGAAGAGTCTAGAAGGGAACCACACAAGTTGCAGCTGTGGTCAGTTGGCCTATTCAGCCTAGGAAAGTGGAGACTGAGGGGAGACTTCATTGCAGTCTCCAACTTCCTCCTGAGGGGAAGCAGAGGGGCAGGTACAGATCTCTTCTTTCTGGTGAGCAGTGACAGGACCCAAGGCCTGAAGAAGAGTCAAGAGAGGTTTAGGTTTGCTATTAGGTAAAGTTTCTACATCCAGAGGCTGGTTGGACGCTGGAGTCTTCCTCGGGATGTGGTCAGCACCAAGCCTGACAGTTTAAGAAATGCTTGGACAATGCTCTCTGGCACATGGAGTGAATGTTTAGGGGTCCTGTGCAGGGCCAGGAGTTGTCTTCAGTTGATCCTTGTCAGTCTCTTCAAATTCAGGATAATTCATGATTCTATGATTTCCCATGACAAGGACAGGACATATTTTACCCCTCCTGGCACATATATAAAACACTCTGAGGGGTCCTATAGATCAAGTATGCAGTTACTCTAATTCTTGAGGGAAAGTGTTAAATGCTTTGTCTTCATATTTAGACCTACTTTCAGAATATTTTAGTGAACTTTATTGGCATTTACAGCAAAAGAAGAAATTAATTCTGTTATCTACACAGAATTTTCATTTGGGTCATGAAAATCAATAGTGCCTTGGTTGATTAGATTTGGACTTCAATTAACCTTTTGACTTGAAAGTTACCAAATTTGGAATTAAACCTTATCACATTTTATATATATTTTTCAGATTAATCTTTTTATTGCTGTTTATTTGTTATGCAGGAATGCCTAAAATTGTGGTACGTTTCCCTCAGAATATTAGGCATTGTCCTAAAAACAGAGCAAAAAATTCCAAACAAACGAGACCCACAATCAAACTAAAATATCACAATCCTGTCTTAGAGTATGAAAATTTAATAAGGAAATGTATTTCCTGCAGCTCTAGAGTAACATAAACCCTAACAGTTAAACTAGGACACAAGCAACTGTCACCATGCTTCTTTTTGTATTTCTTGTTGGGCTTTTTTAAAGACATTTATTCCTTTTTGTAAATCAGATGTAAAGAAAATAGGCAACTGTTGCACAACTTTTGATCCTTCCATGAAGGAACATCCATATAACTGATGAAATATGCTATATATAAAATATATATGCATTTTCTTAATGATCACAAGAGTCAATGAAATTATTGAAGTATTGATGCAATCAGCGTAATGAAAATTGTCATTAGGAAAAACTGCTCAGTTCATGTGTTTTAAATCAAATCAAGATCTAAATGATTTATTGATGTATTAATGATTCATAATTGGCAGTCAATCAATGATTCTTTAGGCTTGATATCAGCAGTACAATATATATGTTGTATACATGTTGAAAGATTAAAAAACTCTCAAAGAAACACTCCTTACAGGCAATTCCAAAATGCTGTAGCCTCACATCCATGCACATGCACATATAGAACTGCATGCACATTCTCTCACAGAAGCTGTGGGCTACAGTCACAAACACCCCCTCTCCTGAACATACAGGCTGTCCCACTTGCACACACCTTCTGTGGGAGATGTTCCATCTTTATGTGTACCTGTGCTCTTCCCAGTGAGCACATATTCACCCATGCATGACAGGATTCAAGTTGCCACGGCATCTGATGGCTCTGGCTGGCCAAGGAGGGGGTCCTGATGTCATTAGGATATTTCTAGCATTGCATAAAGGGATTTTGATAACTGTTGTTTGCACTTCTAGAACTCTCCCACACAAGTTTTACAACTTAAAAATTTGTGCATTCTCATGCTATTTCTATATATCTTTTCCATCTTAATCGTGCTTAATTTCTAAAGTCTCAATGTAATACCCAAAATATTCTTAACTGTCTGATAGTCATCTTCATCTTTAAATTGATCATTTGGGGAAAAGAGGCTCTTAGGAAGTTTAAGATGTGCCTTCCACAGCCACTATTCACATACTTGTCTGAACCACTGCTAGGCCATGGGTGGGCAGTGGAAGCATCCTACAACAGTGACTAGCATCACAGCTAAGAAATTTCTTCCATCTACCTTGAAGGGAAAAGGAACTGAAACCTTAGTTTCAGCTATGTTCTAAGTCAGCTAGAGATTTATTTTAAGGTATAGCCCAAGAAAGATGAAAAATATGCCACTAGTATTCTCTTCCTGTCATTAAAAATCAAATCCTGAAGTTCTCTCTCAGTAAGATCTTGCTTAAACACTGAACTGGCTTGAAAGGAAGGAAATGAGAAGGGGATCCACACAGATTCTTCCCATAACAACCTTTCAAACACAGATCACAACCTATCACCACTTCCAAATTTTCTGAACATTTCTTTACCCTTGATGTTAATATCAGTCATGTTGTAGTAACAGTCAACTTGAAAAAACTTCATGTGCTTTGTCCTAAATCTGAATTGTCTCAAAAGTCCAGATACTCAGTTTAACCATCCATGCACTGAGAAACATTCTGGCTTTAGTTATTAAACAAAAAGATTGTATTAAACAAACCCTAAACCCCTTAATAATTCAAGTATGCCTAATGCTTGAGAATGAATAAAGGAAAATGATCCAAATTTTTTCTTTGTTTTTTACTGAAAATGATAAAAGCCTTTCAACCCTGTAGAAAATTATTGGTATAGAGATGTTCAACACAAGTCATCAGGCACACTGATAAAACATTTATTCTGTCTGACATGCAGAACTATCAACAATAATTTAGGATGACTCAGAGGTCACACTCAGAGAATCTATATGTAACTGAATAAGAACTATTAATCACATAGGAGTATACACATCTTTGTTTTTTCTCCTTATATCTGTTTTAAAGTACCCTTCACACTTTCAAATAAGTTGTAAGCATATACGAATAAACTATATGACACATACAATTGCAGTATGACTATATTTACTGCAGTTATAACTTTTGTAAAAGTGGATTGGGAGCAGAATGGGGATTAGTAATCATATACAGAACTTTTATTAATGCTACGTACACTAGTAGCTAGATCTTTGCTACAAAGAACTAAGTTAGAACTGAAAGAAGTTTCATTTACAGAGCTTACAATCTAAGAGTTAGATACAAAATTGAAGAAGTTAATGAATAGACTTTGGTAGGCACATAGAACAGAGAACACTAAAAAAAGTATATAAAGAAACTTCAAGACCTACTTCAGGTCCTGAGTGCAGCAGAGACATCTGAAACAAATCAGAAAACAAATACATAGAAAATAGATTTTTATTCTGAACGCTTGTGAAAAAATTTCTTAAAATATGATGATGACAGAATGCATTTAGTAGAAAAGAAGCACTTTAAATATTTTACATAAGTCAGATTTCTACACATAGAATTTTAGAGCAGTCTCTTCTAAAGTTTATCTGATACCCCTTTTAAATAAAGAGCTGAGTTTTGGTCTTCCAGAATTCAGGTCAAAAAAGGTTAAGTTAAGAGTAAATTAAAGTCCTCTAAACAGGGACCTTATGATGAGATTTTTGTGAAAAGTTCTGTGATAGCAGCACTGTTCATTTACAACTCTACAAACCTCATTACAATTGTCAGTTTTACATAATGAAGGTTCTGTGATATATTACAAACTGGATTGCAGTGGTTATGGCAATATGAGCATATAAGTTTATTTCTTTTCTATCTGAGGATAATTTTTAACTTGTGGTGACTAAATAGGTAATGCTGCTAGGCACTCATAAAAAGAGTATGAAATGCTTCCTTTCTTCAAAGAAGCTTAAGCAAGTTAAAGCACCTGGTATGGTTATATTACATATGTGCATATATTTGGCAGCAACTGACAAATTCTGAAAAAATTGTTATGGATACAAACTAGTAACTTCTAGTCACCTCCTCCAGGAAATTGTCTGACGTCAAGGAAATATAGCAAGATAATCTAAATGCTGCTGTCTATAACCCTTTATCATCCTTTCTTCAGACAATAAAGGATGATCCAATATGCTGCAACTGATATAAGGAGTTTTTTGGTTGACAGCTGGTCCAAATGTAATTTGAAATGATGCACTTTTTCTTGTATTGCAAACTGTAAAGCAGTATCGGTTTCACACACACAATGTGTTTTAGATTTGTGGCCTTTTAATGTTTGAAAAATATCCTTACAATGGTGTAGTGTGATGTATTGTGGTTTCAAATGCTACATAACCTTAGTTAACCCTACATGTTCTTCTATCGTGTATGGCAATAAATCAAAAGATAGCATCCCTGTAAGTTTCTTCTCTTTCCCAAATTACCTTATTCTTGCTATTATATCCTATGTGGCCTCTCATCCTACTCCACTTTCTTCTTCTCCTACTCTTCTATCTGACACTACACTCAGGTACTTAAAACTTTTCGCTGTAAATAAGTCTTGTCAAGCTTTTTGTTTCACACAAAAGATATAACCTTTTATCTTATAAAATTTTACACAATTTAAAGTATAAAACGTAACCTCATAAAAACTTACTTTGAGGACTGATTACTTGAACAATTTATAACACTCATCAAGAAATGATGCCTACGTTTTAATTATTTTTTTTGTGACTACATGTTTGTTATGTCTTAAGATGTTTGTACTTTATCATGTGATATGCTCATTCTGAGGGACTGATTACAATGGATAAGGATCAGTGTGTTTGCAAGACATAGGCAGGGTTGGAATAAGAGGGCATTGCAGATCAAAATATAGATGCAAATTTCACTACAGTTCAGTGTTTTCCAGCTCAGTCACAAGACTGATGTATTGCTCTTCCAGTTACCAAGAAATAGATTAATTTTGACAGTTTTTAAAGAAGAAATTACTCTTTCATCTTGATCTATTGTGGAATAGGAAACAAATAGGAAATTTATTCACTGAGCTATTATCAAGGCTCCTATTGAGGACTGCCCCTCATATGCTGATAATTCTGCCTGCTAAAGTTTCTTGTCCACAAAACTCTCCTAGTGAGAAAGCAGAGGAGATAGCTTTCCCAGGTCAGGCTGTACTTTTGTATAAACACTCTAAGTTGTTGAGAATATGATGTCAAAGCAGACAGGCTTAAGGATGAGTATAAAGGAAATAAATCATAAACAGTTTAAGCTTCATTCTGGAACAGACTCGGAGTCATTAATCATTCAGTCAAGAGACATTAATAAACATTCAAGGTTTGAATGACTAACTAGTGCCAAGCACTGCGTGGGTGCCAGACTCTCTGGTATCCATCCTGCAGCAGAAAAATTCTGGAGCAGAACTACTGGTAGAATCCAATGTTTATGCACTAGCTGTAAAGCTTAACTTAGGGTGCTCATACTTATGTATTAGTTTTGTTTGTTTGTTTGTTTGTTTGAAGAACAAATTAAAAGTTATATGCATACAAGTGCAAGTTAGAGAAGGGAATCGCTTGAAAGAGAATGCAGTCACTTTGGACCTTTGGACACCATTCTGAAACAATATAAGGAGAACTACACAGAGCATGCATACTACAATGATGACAAGACATAAGAAAAAAAAAAATTAAATAAAAGCCTCTTCGTAATCTGTAAAGCTATGTAAAATCTGTAAAGCTAAAAATGCAGAGATGTATAAATTCTGAAGGCATTCCTACAAAGATATGATGGAGGATCTACTAAAAATAAAACTATTGAAGAGAAACTATAGTTTAGCTCTCCGTTACCTATGATCAGGAACATAACATTTGTTTCCTACGAACTGAGTATTTTTGATTTACCATATGTGTTGTCATACTGAACCACGCAGCACAGTAATACTACCTGTGAATGACGTAGCATTTACTGCACCAGAGTAAAGGCATACAACAAAATTGGAGTGACAAAGAGCTCTCTGTATCTGTATTGGATTTGCATGGCAAGGTTTTGGTGAAGGGGTGCCTACAGGGTTGTCTTCTGTGAGAAGATTCTGGAAGCTTCCCCAGTGTCTAACAGAGGCAATGCCAGCTGGCTCCAGGACAGACTCACCACTGGCCACAGACAAGTCCATCAGTGATATCTGTAGCACCTCTAGGAAAATATATTTAAGAAGGGAGAAAAGTTGCTGCACAATGTGCACCCAGAAGAGAGGAGTGAGAATATGTGAGAGAAACAGCCCTGCAGATAACTAAGGTCAGTAAAAAGGGAGGGCTAGGAGGTACCCCAGGTGCTGTAGCAGGCATTTCCCTGAAGCCTGTGGTGCACCTGTGCCCTTGCAGCCCTTGGAGATACATGGTGGAGCAGATATCCACCTGTAGCCTCTGGAGGAACCTCCACCAAAACAGGTGGATGTCCCAAAGGAGATTGTAGCCCCATGCAAAGCCTGTGATGGAGCAGGCTCCTGGCAGGACCTGCAGACCCATGGAGAGATGGGCTCACTCTGGAGCAGGTTTGCTGGCAGGACTTGTGACCCCATGGGATGCCAGTTGTAGAGCAGCCTGTTCCTAAAGGACTGCACCCCATGGAAGGGACTCATGCTGGAGCAGGTCATGAAGACCTGCAGCCCATGGGAAAGACTCACATTGGAGAATTTAAGGGAGGACTGTTTCCTGTGGGAAGAACCCCAGGCTGGAGCTGGAGAACAGAATGAGGAGGAAGGAACAGCAAAGACATCTGATGAACTGACCAAAACCTCCATTCTGTGCATCACTTGGGTGGGAGGAGGTAGAGAAACCAGGAATGAAGTTGAGCTCAAGAAGGGAGGGGTGGACAAGAAAGTATTTTTAAGATTGGTTTAGCTATGCACATGTGGAAAGTCTAAATCTAAATAACCATACCAGGTGCTTTAACTTGCTTAAACTTCTTTGAAGAAAGGATTATTTCATACTCTTTTTATGAGTGCGTAGCAGCATTACCTATTTAGTCACCACAAGTTAAAATTACCTAATTACCGCTTCATCTGTCCTTCCAAGTAGAGCACAAGTTGTATACAGGTTTTACAGAATCGAAGTAAGAAGAGACTAGAAAGACAGTCAAATGAAACCATAAGAAAAATCTGGCCTTAGAAAGACTCTCAGTAAGTGATTGATCTGAGATAAAACAGTGATAAATGCATATATATAAAGATACATACATGCAATAAGAGGACTAACTCCAGTCAATAAAAAGGAAACTACAAGATGGATACAAGTGCATTATCATTAATAATAAAGCAAATAATTAGTAAAATATGTGAACAAGCAATTAAAGAATCAACCAGCTCTTTAAACAATATGTGGCCTAATATATAATACTGGTGGCAAAGGTCATACCTTGAGCATGAACTCCTCTGCTTCTCATTATTTGGCAACGATTACATAAAAGAGTAAATACCAACAGCACATTAACAGAAACATTACAGGAGAAACACAGAGAGTGTTTATAGAAGGTACCAGAAAGTTACTTAAAATACAAAAAAAAATCTAAATACAATCATTCAGTTTTATGTAGTTAATACCTAGGACTTTCACTGTCTTTCCTGGTAAAAGGAGATAATTTTAAGAGGCAATAATGTAATGCTGAACACAGTTTCCTGACTCACATCTGTTTGTACCCCTCCTGTTACCCTCCACAATTCTGTTTCTGGAACCACTTTTCTTTCCTACCTATTTTTTTTTTTTTTTTATTTTTTTCAAAGCAAATAACTGTGATGAATGTTATTTTGTTGACAATTCCAGTAAGGGAAAATTCTTTTCTTCTCTGGCTTTAGCGTTTAACTTTTGCTTTCTATTTCAAGATGAAATTTCTTCTTTCAAAATATGACAAGGGTACAAAGCAACCCATTGTTACCTCGGCTTAGCCCAAGTGAGGGTGGCTGACCTCCTCATCCCTTTTAAAATGCTATAGGTATTTTTAAGTATCACCTTCCCTCTGAAGAGTATCTTCCTTGTCTTCTGCAATTGTAATTTTTCTCAGAACACCAACTGAGTATATCCCTGTATCAATTTTATTCAATGGTGAAACTTAAATGTACTTCCTTGAGGTTGGGATCTTCCTCTAAATAGGTGGAACACAGTACAAATAACAATAAAGGTGACCCTAATTGTCATATTTTATTTTTTGTATATCTACAGAAGAATGAGCTTATACTTGAAATGTTGCAAGCATTCTTGTATGGCAGGAATGTTTCTGAAACTTTTTGTTCAAAATGTGCTCAATGATGGTTGCTATAAGACTTCTGTGTGTAGGATGATGTAGTGTGCATAGGTATAATCCTTATAGCAGCTTTTGTTCCATGAGGTGTCTGGATTTTATTTAAGCAGACATCCTGTCTGTAGGTCAGCCTCAAACATTAGCAATTTTATATGCAGTAATCTGGCTCTATAATTTGAAGTCCTTAGAAATACAACTCCATCAAGCCCTTATTCTGCTCTGATTTAAGGTCAAAACCACTTCTCCAATGACTTTGTCATTCCCCCTAGGACAGAGCTGCATATCTCTTCTGCATGATCAGAGATACTCTATTTGCTCAACACGCTGAGCTATGGAGGAATAATTGCTTAACGAAGGAACAGGCATCCCTGGATGTGAAAAAAGCCAGATCTACCATTCAGGACACAGAAAAAGGAATGATAGATCTGGTAGGATTAGATACACCAAAGGGAACTTGTGTAGATTCACAGTCATTCATGAATGAGTTTTAGGCCTTGACCAGAACAGTGTTTAAATTAGGATTTGGGCATTTTCTTAAAAAAGTGTTGGCAGGCACTGAACTAACCTCACACTGGGTAGACACAATTGCTATGAGCCATGTGGAGCTTCATTGTTCCCTTCTTACAGTCTAACATCAAATTTTAATCACAGGTACTTTTACTTAATCTATTTGCATTTTAATTAGAAGGGTAACAGATATGTGCTTGCACAAGTAAGCCTAGTGGGAAGCATAAAGAGTGCCTGTCTCAGCTCTCTCTCAATCTCAGAATTTCTGCTGAGAATGCAAGAAGAACCTCGTAAAGCTGAAACATCCTGCCTTTCTTAACTCAAAGTGACAAATAACATGACTGTTACTGCTTGGAACTCCCATGTGCTCAGCCTAACACAAATAAAGATTCAGGAGCTATAGTATCAAACCTAATGTCTCCCAGAACAATTATCTTGATTCTGCCATTTATCAGAAAAAATGTACAGTCAGTAAAACAGAGTGAGCTGCCACAAGCACTAAAGTCCTGATTCCAGTTCTATTCTAAAACCTTTAGAGTGAATGCATGATAAAACACTGCATATGATATTAAGGGGTTTAGGTACCGAAGTGAGAGAATGTATGTAAAATGCGACCTATAGCACTAATGGAGGTTTAAAGAAAGTAAATATTATTACTTGCCCTGCCACCAGCTTGTATGGCTTTTGCTGAGATACAAACTGTTTAAAAAACACCATTTTCCTGAGTCATGAAAACAAGAGGAGAAAAGTAAAAGTATTTTAAAAGCATGTGGCTCTTGAACACATGAGCATCAAAGAAAGAACTAGTACACCATCTAGGAAAGTCCTGGAAAAGAGTAAACTCTGACTAGAGATCCACTGTCAAAAAAGTCCAGCTCTCCCAGTGATTCACCATTAGTTAGTGGCTATTTGTACTTTGTGTGTTCCAGAAAAACAAGCTTGACAACAATATCCCATTAAAAATTGGTTGGTTGGTTTTTTTGTGGGTTTTTTCCCTCAGTTTCCTTTCATTTTCCTAATACTATTGATATTTTAAACGGATGCATACTTATAAAACTACAGAATATCATAAAAAAAAAAATCAGTCTTATACAAGTTCAATGTGATCTTTGGCTTAAATTCCTCCACTAAAAATAAATACTTAAAGAGCTTTTAAGGCCACCTAGTTGCATCACCATTCATCAACACTTTAATAGTTAATGAAAACTATCTGACATGACTCTGCATAAGAATGTGAAAGGATAGAACCACCAAGTCAGGCTAAAGATTTAACCTTCTTTTTTTCTCCAAGAGCATCAGTAGATGTTAGAGGACAAATACAAAGGGTTATCTGCCCTCACTGTATCCTATAATCACTTCCAAAAACAATCATCATGCTTAATAATCTGGATACCTCTTCTCTATTAGCTCCCTTTCAATTTCATTTTTATTTTTTAGACTTAAGACACTATAAATGTGAAATACATGCAATGTGAAAAATACTTTTTATTTTATTTCTCCTCCTATAAATTTCATTTTATGTATACTGATTCTTGCATTTGACAAAATACTGATCATTGCTTATTCAAATTTTCTATAACATGCTTGATTTGGGAGGCCAGCACCACATCTCCTTTTTTACTTATCTATTTTATTTTCAGGCTACCACATTTAATCTTAACTTAATCTTAGCTTAATCTTTACTTATTTTATGCTTCTGCTTATCTGCTTTACCCTCTTTACCTTTTGCAGTCCTTTGTCTCTCAGTCCTTGGGTGACCTTGGGAAATGGAATAATCAGAATTACATTTTCTATTTAACATGTTGCTACATTGTGGGCTTATATAGGGAAAGAAGGGGTTGGTTTCTTTTCCAGTGTACACAGAGTACTGCATAGTGGACCCAATTTCCACACAATTATCTCTTTATGTCAGAATAAAAGAGAGGAAATTAAATACATGGTAACTATAAGAGTAAGTCAGATGTTGGGGTTTTAAAACCAGAAGTTTTTGTGAAATAGAGCTGAGGCCAGGAAGTTAATGGGAAATATAAAAAACAGCCTGGTATTTTTACTGACAAGCAGAATCTATCTAATAAACAAAGAAACAGTCACTGACCTGCATGCACATAGAAAAAAATGCAGGAATTTACTTACTCCATGGTGTCCATGGTAAAAGAGAAGAGCAACATACAGAGAAAGCTAAATCCTTAACTAAGAATATATGAATTAAAGAGACAAACTGAACCAGTTGAATAGAATTGACCTACAGTTGCTGCAAATCCAACTCATTCCTCCCTCTGGTGAGCAGTTACAGAGTCCATATCTTCCAGAAGACATTACTATTTTCTCTAGAAGTGAAAATATGAATACATAATATTCATAAAAATAATAAATATAAATTTATAACGTAATTATAGTGAATATTTTTAAAGGTATATTACTATATGACACATTCCATATACAATACATTGCATATACTACTATATTATTTTTAAAAACTATTTATAGTATTTGCATAATAACTTCATGTATATCCACGCAACACATTTTCAGGCTTGTACATTCTCATGTAATGTTTTGCTCATAACTTATGTGAGATATTGCAGTAAAATTGCTCTAATGATCAATAAACTTGTTTAAACCTCCAGTACTGACTGTGTTGTGGCAGCTCCACAGCTTTCCAGCTGGTGGAAATCTCAGCTGGCAATATCCTTCCTGGTTCAGTGTGTACTTTCTCCTTGGTTGTGTGTTGCCAAGATTGGTGCTGGCATTTGACTTTTCTCTGTTTAGTGCAGGACAAAAATGAGATTAAGATTTCATAGAGAGTTGTAATGTCATGCTAGGGAAGGACCTTACTGTTCCCAAGGAAAAAGTAGCCTAGCAATCAGAAATGAATCAAAATAAACCAGCTTGACTGGAAGGTTACAAGTTTAATTTTCTAAGATATTAATTCCATGTTGTCTTTATTTTTGGTCATGTTTATTTGGGGTTTACACAGAAATTTTTCTTGATTGATGTGATAAACTCAGGGTATATTTTTTTTAGGATTTCCATCCAAAACTTTTAAAATAAGAAAGGAAGAAAGAAATATAGAAGTAAGAAAAATTATGGAAATAGAGTGGAAAGACAGAAAGAAGGAGAGTATATTTAATGGTGCTGCTGTTTGGGGGTACATCCATGACATTTACTGTGAAAACAATTATTGGGTATGTTACATACTATAAAGTCTTGTTAAACACTATGTTCTATTGTAAGTTTAATTTTTGAAGTACTTTGTCTTATCTGACATTGGTGAGAAGGCTGGAAGTTTGTTTTCAAGTCATGTTCTGAAGTTTTCAGATTGATGATGGAGCACAAAGAACAAAAGATTTTGATTTCTTCTGGACCTGTTTGTTGTGTTTGTGCTTGTTTCCTTGGGAAAAAAAAAAAAAAAAAAAAAAAACAACCAAACAGCCCCTTCCCTGAACACATTAGCATAGTAATTGTAAAAAAAATTTTTTTTTTAATGTTTTTCTCCTCTTATAGTCACTCACATTCAGGAACTCCCCAAGCCCTCCTAATCAAATCTCTGTGAAAACCCAGACTAAGAAAAAAAATTACTTAGAAATCAATTGTGTGTACAAAAAATCAATGGAATATGCTTGATAACTTTTACATTTAATTTCTTTTATATATGTACCATTTTTCTCTTTACCCTTCTGTTTCCTCTCTGATAAGGAATTACACATTGCCACCACTCTATCTGCAAGGTCAGGAGAGCAGTAACAATGGACCAGTGACAGGCTGGAGGTTTGAGCAACTAAAATTTAGCTGTGACCTTCATGGAAAAGCTGAGGCCTCCCAAGGCACAGAGACAAGCAATAATGAGGTACAGGTTAGGGTAGTGAATTATTTTATGGAGCCCATGAAATTTAGCTTAAGGTTTCAGGGCAACAGGCTTGCCAGGGGAGGTGATACAAAAACATAAAAGCAAATAATAATCAAATAACACTGCTTAAATAATTTCTCCCAAGCACACAACCCTTTGTAAAATATATTGTATTTGTGGACAAATGGGAGCAACATTTTTGAGTTATTTGCAGATGTTTTCAGATGGCCTGAAAAATTTAGTTATTGTTTTGTTCCTATTAAGTAATAGCCAGTGCCTGCACATATCATTAGGTAACACAGCTAAAACATGACTGATTCTGAAGCCAAGGTCACAGTAAGGAACAGTATTCGCACTTGGAGACTTCAGGGTCTCTGTTTCCTTACCCCAAAAGCTCAGCAATCACAGGCAAGCGGCAATAAACAGCAAGAGGTTCTGGCTCACCCCCATGGATTGATGTTCTGCCATCACAGTGACTTAATTAACATGGCTAAACCACTCAGATGCCTTCAGTCTTACTGCCAAATGTTCAATGTTCTAGATATTATCGAAGCAATTCTAGTGCAAATGCAAAGTTAAAGATTAAGATTATTTTAGTAAATATTTTTCCTGTGTATGTTGGATGTTCATGGCCAGGTTTTGACTGTGGGGAGGGTGCAGTGCTCTCTCTGAGAGGCCAGGAGCTGCCCTATGCCAGATACATCTCCAATGGGACAGGGCTGAACCCAGCAGCCACACTGGTGGTTCAACAAATGACAACACATTTAAGAAAGGCCCAAAACACCAAAGAGCAGAGAAAAAATGAAGTGTTAGACAGAGCAGTGCAAACACCAAGGTCAGGTGAGAAGGGAAAGGTGGTGTCCAGGCACCAGAGTAGAGGTGGCCCTGTGGAAGCAGGTGGATACATCAGGAACTGCATCTGGTGAAGAGCCCACTCTGGAGCAACTTTTTCCTGGAGGACTTGGGAAGGACTCACACTGAAACAGGAAAAAGCATGAAGATGAAGGAGCAGCAGAAAGGAACAGTTTTGAACTGACTGTATCCCTATGCTCTCTGTACTGCTTGAGCTACAGGAAGGATACAGATGAGTCATGAGTAAAACAGTGACACTAACTGTAATAGAAAACTGGAGGCAGGGGTAAGGTGTTGTTTTAATTTGTCTCTATTTTTTACCACACATGTCTATTTTAATTGACAATTAATTACATTAACGCCCCTAAAGTTTTGCCAAGGGTAGTAATTTGTTGCTAATCTCCCTGTCTTTATTTTGAAACTCATGATCTTTTAAATCATATTTTCTCCCCTCGTCCTCTTGAGAAGGATGAGTAAGAGAGCACCTGGGTGGGCCTTTGGTAGCTGATGCACCTTGTAAGCAAGACTTAGAAAAGTTCTGACAAATATGATAAACATGTCATTGAGAGCTAAATACTCATCACAAAATTTTCAGGCTTCACATTAAATGTTCTGCATTTGCAAAACTCCAGGGAGGAATGGAAACACATTTTTCATGAAATTATCTGTATTCTGTTGAAGTTATTAATTATTTGTAGATGGCCTAGAAGAGGCAGCAGAATTCTTTACTCTGATGGAGATTCTGTTTTTTTATCCCAACCTTATTATTCAGTGTCTCTAATTGTGACTTTGACTCTTTTCAGATTAGTGATTAGGTATTCCAAAGATTTTTCTTCTTAGTTTTGTGATGAACTTTCCTCTAGGCATGGGACACATCACATTACTGAGGGCCATATGATGTCTTTAAAAATGGATTTTCATTGCAAAACTCATATCCCTCCACACTAGTAAGAACTAGCAATACAAGTATCTAAAAAATGAGGAGTGAAAACTCAATAATAGAAACTGCTTTCATTGTCATTTGAGTTTATTCAACCCTTCCCATAATGCCTTTCTGGTTTTTTTTTACCAAAAAGTAAAGAAGCTCAGACCTACAGCTGAACTTCTTATAATATGCAGTTTGTAAGTAATGGCTTCCATTTCCAGTCCCCAGCATTTTTTCCTATGCCATGAATCTGAAAACAAAAAACAGAAACCAGTTGTTCCTGCAGAGTTACAAATTACTTCATACATGAGAACAACATTTGCTGTGAAACAGCATTTTCATTCTTCATGATACATATCCATCCCATATTCCCTAAATATTCTCTAAATATTCTCTAAATTTGGGTTCCTCCCACTTGATTTCATCATTTCTGTTAAAGAGGTTTTGTCATTGTTTTCAAATTTGGCTAAATGTATATAGCATAGTAGGCATTCACAAAATGCTCAAGTGAAAAAAAAAGTGTTGGGTT
>JACBWW010000003.1:51743267-51756981 GCA_020086605.1 Lanius collurio
CATCCTGGTTTTAATTAGCTATTCCATTAATAAAACTGTTGATGCATGTGTGCCTTCATATAATATATTTATACAAATGTGTGTAAAGAGAAATATCCAAAACAGTCAGATTCTGTTTACTAGACTGATCTTTCAATATGAACTGTTCTTTCTTTGTGGAATACACTGCTCCTATCAGTAGTTTTTATAGATTAATTTCATTTGCAAGCTTTTTCTAAAATATTTTCCTTGTTGGAATATCTATCTAAATAGAAAGTATTTAAATTTCTCTTATTGTTACTCTATTTGCATCCTAAATTTTCTAATATTGCAAAAGACAAAGCAGCATATTTTGATCAGGAATAGAGTTTCTGTTTTACAGTATTTTGTATTTTTTTACATGTGAAGGTATTCCCAAGTCACTCAGTGTATCTCTTTCATTGTACCTAATTGTTGCACTAATATTTTCATCACCCTAATATGCTGTGACAAAAAAAAAAAATGTTATCAAAGTTCTTTTTACTACAATGGCCCTCTACAGCAAAATCTGCTTTAAATGGAAGAGAAATAATAAATTTAAAACACAAAAGAATTAAAATAATTGTCCTATACCTACAGAAAATTATTTTGTAAATGTCCCGTATCACTTTCAGAAGTGATTGGATTAGCCTCAGTTTGGTCTTTTAGCTCGGGAGCTGAAACATCCTTTAAATGAACTTTGATTGACAAAATTTAACATGGTTTATGTTTTGGTAATACAGGAATAAGACAGTAATGCTGATAAAAAGAAGGAAGCAGGAAGCTGTTCAGCAGTATCTCTTCTAAGTAGTTTTTAAAATCTAAGATACAAACACATGTACAGTCTGTAAAATGCAAACTTTATTAGTTAATTTGGTTTAAATAACTGAAAAGTTTGATATTTCCCAAGGCCTTGTCCCTCTGCTTAAATTAAACATAGCAAATCTTCTAGTTAAGGAATATACTTCAGAGCCTGGTTTGGACAGTACTGGTATTAAAAAAAAGATGAGGACTAAAAGCTTATTCAGCATGCAGTCACATTTCTATACCATACACCTCTGCAAAGTCTTATAAAATTCTATTACAAGGCTATCAAATTTAATCAGCTAATCAGTTTTTAGCCAAAGTCTTGCACATCTTAAACCTGTCATACTAATCCAAAACAGGCTCTAGCTGTTTTCCATTCTTATTTTTAAATAAGATTTTTTGAATCTTATTTTGATCACATAAATAAGTAAAGCAAAAGATTGCCTTAAGCCAGGCTGGTTTTCTTGCTTGTCATAAACCCAACAATTTCCCTGCAATCACCTTCTTCTTCCCAGCTCTGTCATTGCAATGCACTGACTACTCGAACGTGTAGAAAGGTGCACATGGCTTAGTGCTTCAGTGGAAGGATACAGGCTCTTTAGGAGGAAGGGCTTGGGAAGTTGTTAAGTGGGATTTGCCCCTTATGTGAAACAGGTGGATTACATGAAGGTCTGCCTCTATGATTTGTCCAGGAATTGGTCAAGAACTTATGGGTAAAGACTTGAGGGCAGCCCAGCACAGGTGCTTTTTTAGTCAGAATCCAATACAGACCTCCTGATTAGGAAGTAGATATGGCCTCACATTCTCAGGCCCTGTTTCTTATGGGGGACTTCAAACACCATAACAAGTGCTAGACGGACAATACTGCAGGACTCAGGCAATTTGGAAGACTTTTATGATGCACTGAAGAAAACTTCCTGGTCCAGGTAACTGAAGAACCAGTAAAGAAAGGTGCTCTGCTGGATCTGACACTTATGAAAAAGAAAGAACTATTCCAGGATGTGAAAGTCAGGGTAGCCCTTGGCTACAGTAGCCAGAAGACAGTGTTCTGAATCCTAAGAGGAGATTGTTTAAACTTAGTCTTTGGGAACATGATGAAGAAAATCCACCTGGAATCTAATTCCAAAAACATGAAGGACAAGAAGGTGGTGAAGGGTAGTCAGTATGGATATAAGAAGGAAAAATCCTACTTCAACAAACTTAGTGAGGGGATGGTTTGACAAGGGAGAGCAGTTCATGCTATTTATCCTCAACTTAGCAAAGCTTTCATCATGATTTCTAATAAAATTCTAATAAAGAAGCTCACAAAGATAAGGATGCAGTGAGGTGAATTGAAATCTCACTGAACAGCCACGTCTGGAGAGTTAAGATGAGCAGTGAAGGGTTCAGTTGGAGTCCTGTCACTGGTGGCATAGCCCAGGGGTCAGTACTGGGACCAGTAGTGTTGAAACTTTTCATTAAGACCTGGAGGAGGAGATGGAGTGCACCCTCATCAGTTTCAAAAATACAGAACTGAGGGAACTGGCTGGCACACCAGGTGGCTGTGCTGCTGTATAGAGCAGCAACCTGCTTTCTGGGTTTGACAAACAGAGATGAATCACATCAAGTTCAGCAAGGGGAAAGGCAAAGTTCTGCACATGAGGAGAAATAACCCCAGTAACCAGTACACACTGAATAGATTAACAGCCACTGGTTGGAGAACTTTTGGGACAGTCCCTTTTAGGTGAAAATAGTAAAACATTTACCACTAATGTGTCTTAACCACCTCGCTCTCCTGCTCTCCTTGGCTGTAAGGTAGCAAAGGTCTTTCAGGCATTGTGTTCACTGGTGCAACATAAGTCCAAAAAAAAGAGTGGTAAAGATACTGCCACATA
The DNA here is from genome assembly GCA_020086605.1 of Lanius collurio. Lineage (NCBI taxonomy): Eukaryota > Metazoa > Chordata > Aves > Passeriformes > Laniidae > Lanius > Lanius collurio. The sequence goes on from JACBWW010000003.1 coordinate 51,745,946, forward strand.
CAAAATTGTTCATGCCAAACTTAATAGGTACACTGGGCAAAGATATCAGATCATCCTAACATCACTATGCAAACCATGTAAGAAATTAGGCTGGAAACTGACTTCATCCTGTTTAGATCAGTGTTTTACTCGCTGATGCCTTATTGCAATGTGTTTTTAACACAACACCAGAAGCAAAGCTGGAATTGATAACAGTTTTCCACATACTTAGTCAGGAGGACAGGAGAAGGAACCGGTTTCAGAGTTCCTGGAGGTAGAAGAACACATGGAAAACCTTTCTTCCTCCTTTCTGTGTCATAAAAGGCTGTGTCTTATAAGGTTGCTACTTAAGACATCTTTCCCAAGTGCTATATTAGCAAAAAAATTGTAGGAAGTTAGTAACAGGGAGAGATGACAATAAAGTGCATTAAGCTTGGAGGCAGAGCTGAGTTCAGAAGTGTAGGAAGTATTTTTTTAAGCAATATCATTCTAATAGTTGATTTGATTGAACCTGATTAAAATTACATCCCACGTGCCAGTGTGTTCGTGTGAAGAATGAAATCTTTGTATAATTATTCAAGGAAGTCCATAAGAAAGCAGTCAGGCCACCAAAGGAGAAAGCCTGGGCTGGAAATGACAATCCATTTCAGCAGCTGTGCAAGACAAGCAGACATTCCTTTTTATTTCAGAAATTTTAAATTATGAGATGCTCAAGGATGCAGAGAGGGAACAAACAAGCTAAGAAGAAAAGAAGGAAGAAGGAAGGGAAAAAAGTCAGTGTACTAGAATAGTGAAATTGGAAAGTACGTACTGTTGTCTGAGAGGCACTGAAACCTAGGAAACCAAGCAAATAAACTTATACAACAGCTGTGCCTAATATTAGCATTTCTGCTGCTATCCAGATTAAGTTTAAAGCTGCATATTATCACATACTAAAGCATTTCCACCCATACTTTAAAAATATGTAAATCTGAAAGTGATGTCTCATATCATGCAATAATGTGTGGTCTAGAGGCAGAGAAGATGAAACTGAAATGTTTTGTGTTCTCAAAATGAATTTTAAATGAAACCTGAATACTGTGTGAGTCAGCCACAAAGGGAATCTGTTCTTATATCTGTCAGTTCATTTGGTCCTATTTTTCAGCCAAGCAAAAGTATTCCCAGAGTACCTATTTTAAAACAAGTATCCAATTTTTAACTTAAAAGGAATGCTTAATGACTGTTTTGGATATCTCTCCTCCTTTAAAATCATACAGCACTAGTTACCACAGCTCTAGGGAGCAAACACTTACTAGCTGATAACATCTCTTGAGCCAGTAGTGGTTTGGGAAAAAGCATTTTCATACCCAAGAAAGCTGTGGCAATCACATATTTATGTTGCTATTATTTGATGTTCCTAGTCTAATTTCAGCTTCCATGAAATATTTCTTAGAGATATTGGGACTGAATTCCTATTGTTGTCAAAATAATTTCTTTTAACATACTTAGAGATAATTCTTGATTATTTAATGTTGAATTTTATCTCCTGTGGTATGCTCACGTGGTAATCAGATGCAGAAAGAACACACTTCTTCTCCTGTGAGAAGCATAACTCTATTAAGGAAATAGTGTAAAGCATCCAGCATCATGCCACTTTAGATTCACATAGGAAAAAAACCCTGAATATGACATGAAAATTCTTTGGGAGGTGTTAAGGGTTTCAAAGACAATGCTTGTACCTAAAAGCAGACTATGGCCTGGTCTAATACAATTCCTATTTTTCTTTCTTTTCTCTGACAGAGCAGTGGTGCAAAATCTTTCTAAGATCACCTTTACAGCAGTTTTGGTCAGTATCCTGGTTCAACCAAAGTACACAACAATAATATAACTCCTAATTCAAGGCATTTCAAGAAGTGGAAGAAGGTCATGATTTAAAACCATTTTCTCCTGAACATAAAACAAGGCTTCAGAATAGGGTTTCCTCATGCTTCATGTTGGGCCCTAAGACCTCAGTTGCAGTTTGATTCTGTTATTGTCTGTGGGGTGATCACAACACATTCCAGGACTTATGTTTTCTGCCAGAAAATTATGTCTCCTTGACATTCCTCAAGCAGTGATTATTCAGTGTACCTTATTGGGAGATAGTGGATAAATAATTTAAGAATTGGAAGATTTTTTTCAGCCTCTATCATTCAAATTTTCCTCATTTAATAGAAAGTCTTAGGTTTTTTTCAATAGAAGACTGAGACTGTCAGACCAATATTGGTGAGAATTTTAATGGGGTCTTAGTTATTGGGGTTTTTTTCCTAAATTGGTTTCCAGTAAGGAATGGGTAGGGAATGGGAGGTAAATTTTGACCTTTTCTTCCATAACTCAGCTGGTAAACTAATTAGTAAAAGCTTATAGAAATGTGGTATGCAGGTCATAATGATTCAAATTTATGTTTGATTATCGTATATATCCACCTTTTGAAGAAAGCATTGACAGTTTACATTAAGAAATTTTCTTGTCTCCAGATAGATGGACTGAAATATCAGATTGTGATGAGTTTGAAGTGTAATTAGCATGGTCATTCCCTGAAATGCTCCTGGGTAATTTCCAATTTCTTCACAGGGAATTGTATGCCCATAATACCAGAGACTGATAAAAGTGTAAATGGTGCAAATGTCCATCTCCCCAGATATTCAGAACCTGTGATGAAAATGTGAACCCTTAGTTTTGCCCTAGAGGAAATGCAGGATTCATATTTGTCACCTATGTGTTCAAGATGTACACAGTGGGTCTAAGTCCCTCAAACATTTTGCTGCTGAAAATTTTCAGACAGCTTTATATATCTTTATATCTTTAATAGTTCATTTCTGAGACAATTTCGTTTGCTGTTGTCACCTGTGTATGTGACACAGTCATATGCCAGGATATAGAATTTCTGCTAAACTTAAGAATAATATATGGCAATGTTTATCTAAGTTTGATTAACAGTAATTTCTAAAGAATTAATACAACAATAATGTATCTTTAGGATGCCTTCTCTCTTATTCACATTGTCTGGTCTTATTCTTTAAGTTGAAATAAATGGCTTGCTATCTAAAGGACCATCAGGTTCTCTAAAATAATTTATTTCAAATAATAATTTCTTTTTTATCTGACATACTATTTTCTCTTTGTAATTTCCAAACTAATTTTTTATTAAAAAGAATTTAAAGTCTAGTGAGGATTCTTAAATTTTCTAGATATATTTGCTTAAAGCAAATACGTATTGAAATAGTTATTTATTTTCTCATGATCCAGTTCCAGATCTTTGGACAGCAGATCCAATTACCAATAAGTGGATTAAGTGGAAGTAATTATATGTAAAATAGGAAAGCCGCTCCATAATACAAAAAGAAATAGATTAAATTCAATATATGACAAAACAATTTCAGAGGCAATTGCTGAACTCTGAAAAAAACACTTTACTTAAATATACATGCAATTATGTATTACATCTTTATGGGATAGTTAAAGAAATAGCCATAAAAATATTTTCTTTCTTTGTAGCTAATTCTGCAAAACCACTTAGGAGGATTTTCCTGCTTATGAATTTCTCTAAGAGAATTTTATATTTGCCAAATGTTTAGAAAAAGAATCAGCTACTTAAATATCTTCAGTACTGATGTGTATAGTGATTTTTTGGTAATGCATAAATGTTTTGAAGGATTGCCTACTCTGAACATTTCCTTTTGACTGCTTCTTCCAGCATCAGTGAGGAAAAAGTGATTTAGGATTTCCCAAGAATTCCACTTTATCTTTCCAAAAGTGAATTGGTCTCTTGTGTGTATTATATAAACAAATAGCTAATGTAGAAGGGCTAATTTCCAAAGAAAATGTCACCTTTCCACTTGTCTTTTTGATTGCAAGTAATTATACTTGCAAATAATTGTTGGTTTTTTCACAAGTACTTAGATGTTTAAATACCAGATTGGGCCCTCCAAAAAAGTAATTAAACTCAAATGTACAATAAAATGAGCCCTCAATCAATAACAGATTTGAAAATACAAACACAGAAGTGGAAATTTAGCTACAATACAATTGAAAATAAGAGAGAAAAAAAGAAACCCTTATATGGTAAATCATATATTCCATTACTTCTGTCTAACCACTATATTTTTATTTAGACATTCCACTTAAGAGCAAACAACCATAAAGCCCTATCCCAAGATTTTTCCAGGAAAATAATAGTCCTGCATCTTATACTAATAAAGGTTAAGACATAAATAGCCTTGGCACTCCCATAGGACTATGCAAGATTCTAGCCAGAAACAATTGCAATTTTCACACAAAAGTTAGATTCAGAAATTGGAAGTGATGGTTTTCTTGCCTTGCACCTGTTAAGGTACTGACATTTCTGCAGAGTGGTTGTGAAAAAGTTACCATTACAAGTCAAGGATATAGTATTATTGATTCATATAATTACCAGACAAAGGTTAAAAAGAGAAGTGTCAAAACACCATCTGTGTCTGCCATGAAGTTTTCTATCGTAGAGGGACAGTAAATCAGCATCACTTTTTGAGACTTTTAAAGAAGTGGAGTACCTGAACTAGAATCCTTATTCCTATAGCATGGCTTATTTCTATGGTTTTCTTCTCTGATCTCCAAAGGTTTCTCCTGTATGTCAACCACTTCATTCTCAGAATCACCTACTATATGAGCCAGCTCGTTAATGGGCATGCCAATGTCTCAGATGTTTCTTCTTCTGTGATCGCTTTGCAAGGAAATGTTACAATTTCTCATTTCTGGAGAATGTCTCAGGCTGTTCTTTTACCTAATGATCACAGACTTCCCAAGTGAGCAGACACTATTAACTTACGTCAATATCATGCTTTAAGAAAAGTGTTACAACTTCTTGTTTTTTATAGCATCCTGGTTACCATTTTACTTCCTAGCAACAGAATAATATTTCCCTGTGAAGCAAAGTCATCATCAATAGTGGAAATATTCAAATGACAGAAACCTGATCAGAAGAAAGATTTAAGATAGCAGTATCAAGCTGAGTATAAGATTTAGGAGCAGAAGTCAAACTGACTTCTTCTTGCTTATTTTTGAAAAACATCCCTTATTTGCTCATGATTTTTCTCAGGCTCACAGCTAATTTCTCTGATTTTCCTCTGAGCATTTGCTGATTTTGCTGTCCTTCTACACCCACCACTTCCTCTACCAGTTAAATACTGTGATATGAAAACAGAAAGGCATTTTTCAAAAAAATGTTTTTCCATTAAATAGCAGTGATATATCAGCTGTAACTTTTAGTGGCAATGTGTCTGTTTCCTCAAAAATTTCACTAGAATACTTCCCAGGTCTGGAGTCAGAAACAGGGGAGAAGACTCATTACTCAAGAAGCACTTAATGATCAGCTCTAAGCTGAATGCATTTGTGTGGGTGTGGGTGTTAGACTTCTGCCTTGGTAACCACTGGCAACTTGCAGCAGCCCAGTGATTCCCCATCCCACCAGCCATGAAGCAGGAAGGTCCTCTGGCTGCAGGACTGCATTCCCACCCCTCTCCCATTGTCCAGATGGGGATGAAGGGCCAATTTACTCCTCACACCTCGGGACTGACACTGGAGCACACAGCTGTGCAACCCTACACACTATAGATGAGAACAGCTCTGGTGGAAGCATTCCTTTTGAAGGAGTTTTCAACTTGCTCTGTCCTATGCCAGAAAAGTGGCTTAACCACAGAACTGAGAAGAAAAGAAGGAATGAAGGCAGTAATATCATTTGCTTGCTTGTTTTTTGGGGATATCACTGAAACAAACAAACAATTTTCTGTGATAGCTGAAGTTAGGATTTGAGTTTATTTTATTATTTTTCCATGATGTAGCATTCCAGTTATCTAGCTAGCTGTAGTTAATATTGGAAACATACTGACAGCCAGTCCTTCCCAAACTTTCAAATCCAAAAAATAACACCTCATGCAGTAAAATCCACTGAAAACATATCCGTGAATTTATAAAATATTTACACACTGCTATATTCTCACACTGAACAGGAAATTGCTGTACCAGCTTTGGATGATAGATACCATATGTGGAGACTGTCTACAGCCATCCTAACTTCCTGAAAATGTCTTGTCTTACCTGCTTGCTCTCTATAGTGAGGTGCAGCTGGTGGATTCCATTGGCAAATGGATGTCTGCTCACCAACTGATAGCTATCCTCAATTAGAATACTGTCCTGGTGCTTGCAAGAGGAATTTGTTACATATATGGGCCTTGATTCCAATACAGAAGTCAGAAGTGCACTTTCCACTGAGCTCAACAGGCTTTAGATAAAGCATTCATTGCTGAAGAAGGATCTGGCACAACAGGAATGGTTACAAATATATGAATAACCTGTGGAAAATGTAAAATTCCCCAACTAACTGTACCAATAATCCAGATGCTGCAGTTGGAATAAATTTCATTTCATTATTACTTACCAAAAGAAGAAAGGAAGAGAAAGTAATGCATTCAACACAATTTTCTATTCAAGTTTTTCCAATATGTTTTTAAAAATAATTGCTATTATTATTTATGTACTGTGAAAGTTATTCCCCTTTCTGCACTTTTCACTTGACGTGATACATCAAGGTTGTGTCAATGTAAGACCAAAGCTTCTCACTTGGAAAACAGAGCTGAAACATGAAGGCTTTGTGCTTCAAGGGCACATTGAAGTCTAGTGCAGAACTGATGGTGAGATAGAGGCACTTGTTGAGGTCATCCACCTTGATACAGTGGCTTCCTATAAATAGGGAAACATGAATAATTTACTTATGTATGAAGTAGCTGATAACTCTATACTGTAGACATAGTTGAAATATGTGTTTGATGCTATCTGTTACTGAACACTGACTGCAATTACCATAAGATGGTCTTACTAAAACCAATATTTTGTGTATTTTTTAACCATAAGACCAAGCACTTCGACAAAATTTCATTTTTTTCAGAATTATTTAGTAAAAGCAACCTTCCTAAGACACTGAATGTTTATATGTATGTATGTATATTTTGTGTGCAGAACTTCCATGTTACACTATCACCAAAACTTCAATCTTTCTATAAACCTAGGAACAATTATTTTTCCAGGGACATAATTCAAAATCTCAATAACAGCCAGGAAAAAGATTAAATCTGGTCTTTACCTGGAACAGTAGACATAAAGCATTTTTCACAGTTCTTCACATTTAGTTATATATATAAACATACATATATGTACATATGTATCTTCGTTTTTACATATATGTGCATATATGTACACATTTATGCACACATTAATTATTTAATTATAGTTTAAACCTATTGGATTTTGTAGGCACCTCCACAATTGGATACTATAAAACTAATCTGATACAACTTAAGTAGAGATGTACAAGAGCCATATTTCCAGGTTGGTGCCTTTGTAATTCACATAAATATTTATGCTCTGTAATTTGGGGTGTTTTCACATTAACTATAGGTCCCAGCACCACCTTGTATAAAGAAGTCTTAGGTATTGCTCCTGCAAGCCAGGGCTACAGAGTTGTTCACTCTCCAACCACCTTGGCATGGTACCTTAAAGGATGTCCTATGCAGTGGGAGTGAAGAAAATACAGAGTTTGAAAGGAACGCTAGGACTGGATGGGGGAAAGTGAATTCATAGCAGAAGAAGCAGCAAGAGCAAGAACTATCCATCCTAATAATAACTTCTTTTTTTTCCCTTCTGATCTTTGCTTTGGCAGGATTTCATTTGCCAGTCTTTCTGAGAAATCTGTAGCTAAGCCTGTGTGAACTAATGGAACAAAAATAGTTTAAAATATGTTTTTGTCTTTATGTATGGAGGTTTTTGATTAAAATTAGTACTTATTGTCACTGGTATAATGGTTATCATTAGGAATGGAACACTAATATGAGTCTGACTGTGCACCATCTTGTTGTACTAGAAAAGTTGGTGCATTTTCTTGGACAAAACATTACTTAAAACCGTAAGAAGAATATCCCTTGTAGAGAACAACTAATTCCCTATCCTTTAGACAACAGGGAACAACAGATAGCTAAGACAGATAGCCAGTATCATACAATTAGATCTTCAGAATAATTTTTATGCTCAGTTTTACTGAATCCATAGCAATGGACATTTGATTTGTTGGCTGTATCACAAACGTCTTGCAAAGAGATTTAAAGGGGAAGAGCATAACAGTTCTTTGGATGTTTTGTTACATGAACCATAAATTCTATGTAGACATGAAAATAGTCACAGTGCTACTTCTCAGCAAATGGAAAATCGAGGACAGCTTCTGTCACATAGGGGAAAGAGACTATAGCCATATATGTTATAAATGAGAATTTTCCCTCACTGTGTTATTCAAAGTCTTAAAACTGAAAACTAGAGAAAAATAAAGTTATATGCTTTTATAAGCGCAAGATACAGAAGCCTTTTTCCTGCTCTTTCCTGTTTTCTTGATTTAAACAATGAGCTTTACCTAGATTAAGCTAATTTTCTGTAAAATAGTGGAACATAGGTGTGAGTATAGATTTGTCCTGGGAAAGCCTGATGCAGTATTAACAGCTAAAGTTTTAGGGACTGAAACACCCAAAAGAATTCTCAAACATCACTAAAATCCAGTCATATGCCTTTTGACATGCCAACATCAAAAATATGTTTCTAAGTCATAGTAGTGCTGAGCCTGACTCCTGGGCTCAAGCCAAATGTTCTAGGGGTTTTAGTTCAATGTGTTTGTCCATATTGTTTGTAATTTTCTTCTACATCTTGTGTAATGATTAAAAATATGTATGCATATTTGCCTAGTTAAAAGATAGTAAAATATCAAAAAGAAAAAAATTCAAATTTAGAAATTACTGATAAAGGGAAAACCAATTCACTTGTCATGGGTTCTATAGGTATATTTCACTTTTGCTCCTTATTTATAAAGGCAAGTTTGCCAAGTGGACAGTGTTCAAAGGAAGAGAAGTAGATGTCCGTGGAAAATTGAGAAATATCTCCACAACATGCTTTCTGCAATGAAAAATACACATGCAACAAGCAAGAATATATTATAATATGAATAACTTTTGCTGCCAGCATGTTCTGCAATGACAAAAGTGTCATTCATCACGATTGTGATCCAAGAGGTTGCTGGCCTCAAGATTTCTCAGGCTTCCATGGCTAGCAGATTGATAGAAGTATGAGGGCAGAAACTGTTTTTGGATGCTATGTTATGCCAAGGTTTCCTGTTGGCATTAACCTCCTGTCTCTTTCCTGTGCTTCTGCCAGCTACCACCTCCCATTACAATGCTGCACTTTAGCTTTTCACCATGAAGTGTGAGATGCAGAAGACTGACTAGCTGCTGAGCCATATTGGCAGGGGAATTTTCAGAGCAGGAAAGATATTGCACTGTGCCACAGACAGAACTGTTTCTATCCAGCTGAAGTCCACCAGTGTCCTTTCCCTATATTTATGTTCCCTGGAGGAAAATGTGGCCACCAGCACATGAAACAGTACAGCTCTGCAAAGATTCTACTTCCTTGTTCCCTCTGGGATAGTTCCCAACTTAACTTCCTTTTAGAATGAATCATACTCCCAACAAAACCAAAGCACAATAGACTTTGTCTAGCACTGCTTAAATTTGGGTAATACTGTGCAACATTTTGGATTCCTCTTGTAGTCAGTATTTATTCCTGTCTTATTTTTCTTAGAAACAGATGTGGCTTCTTCTTTATATAACCATTTTTGTTACACTTCACCCTGGATAAATATGCAGAAGTTCCATTAATTTGTGTCAGAGTAGGATAAAATATCCAACCTTAGACTTAATTTTTTTTCCTGTTGTATTCAATGTCATTGCAAATAGTGCAGAATTTTAGCAGACTATAAAAGGTGAATTGTCAGGTTCTTAACACAGGAATCATGTTTTCCCAATTATCCATAAAACACCTAACACAATGAAGATCAGTGATCTTAACTGCTCCAAGGCAATATCAGGACACAACAGCTAAATAATAACATATGTTTGTTAAAAATACTTCTGTAGGTAATAAAAACACTCATACTAACTTTAAGAAATTTTGGTTAGACTCTTTTTCATTAAAGAGGCAGAATTTTTACACTGACTTATATCCACTTAAAGTTATCTGTGTGTACTGCTTCTATCTGTTTCACATTTTTTTTCTCCTTACTTCTCCTGTATTTGTCTGTAAATCATATGTATATTAAGAAATAATGCTGAAATGTTAACAAATACCCGAAATGTTAAAACCAGTTTACCATCCTTTGACATCTCTTTTCTCCATTGTTTGATGTGATGCAGTTATATAGTTTTAAAAACAAAATAATCAATTAATATGATAATCCTTTGACAACTGTCAAAATTTCCTTTGTTTTGAATTGTAAATTGGGCAAATTGGCTCCAGCATTCCATCCAAATGGCTTGCTGCAGAAGATGTCCATGTTAGAAATTTGGCTTTGTTTGCTTTTAATGGTTATAGTTTGTTTTTGTGTACTGTTAAATCAGGCCATGAATAAAGGTTTATCTTTCTCGCATAAAACATACTTTAAAAGAAAATTTATACTGTCTAAAATGGAAACAGATGAGATTCCATCTCTGAATCTAGTTTGATAACAGCAGCTCTCCATTGACCAATTTTATCAGTATTCCACCAAAGTATCATGTATTAAAACATTTGGTATCCAAAGATCTGATCACAGAAAACTGATGAAAGTTCTCATTTACAGTAGTAGAAATCCAAAACACTTTGAATGTTTTGTCGATTCTTATTTAAAGAATTGAGAAAAGTACAACATGTAGTGGGCTTTCATCTTATATGAAGCCTAAATCACTGGAGCACTATTTTATCTAGGTGGGAATGAACTACAAAGAGAAAATACAATTCCTCAAGTCCTCCACCCTTTTACAGTTCATTTATTGCTCATACACAGAATAAGCCTATCAACACTCGCTCATTATAAATATATAGGTATTGCATGGCCTGATAATGTTCAGAAAACCTGAGAAAGGTAGAAAAAAATAGGAAGGAAGGAAGGAAGGAAGGAAGGAAGGAAGGAAGGAAGGAAGGAAGGATGGTTCTCG
>JACBWW010000003.1:51757347-51864465 GCA_020086605.1 Lanius collurio
TTTTATTATTATTGCGTTCAACATATGCAATAATAATAAAATGCAAACACAATGATCATCAAATGAGCTAGTGAAGTAGTCACACATGGGAAACAGACTTGAGGTACATCATGTCAGAAAATCTCTGGCCTGGTCTACCCTCTGCTAGGATATTTTTTATTATCCATCACTACATGGTAGATATCTAGAGCTGAACTAGTCTTCAAGACTCTTTTCTTAGCCCATGAAGGGAAATAGGCCTATTTAGAGTCAGATACTTTTCACCTTGCAGTTGATGTCTAAATTGAGGCAGAAGTATTGCAATGCAAAACCCACCTGTTTCTTATGAGCAACTCTAAATTAAATCATCCTGGAATGATGAGATCAGTGCAGATGAGTATAAGCCCAGTCATCTTATCTGTCTCACAGGTGTAGACAAAAGTGTATTCATATCTTCCATGTAAAAGTACTTGTAGTGTCCTGATGCAATTTAATTCTCTGACTTCAAATAAGATACCTTCTTCAGATAGCTGGTAGCAAAACTATGAGATGGAATTCGTACAGTATTTACACCCACACATCCAAGGAGCTTTTTTCCTGGGTCAACTTGGTTTTGTCTTAATCTAAAATTAAAATACTGTATGAACACTCATTGTTTACTCTTGCACTGAGATTTTAAGGTCTTACAAGCTACCCTCTGCTGTTGACAGATAATATTGTTCAGTGTTTAGCAACTCATGACATGGGCTGGTAACCTTGGGAGAGCTTTGTCTGACAGCTAAATATTCCTTGTATTGTCATAGCAGGCTGCAAACCTGATTGTGAGAAAACAAACCTTTCTAGCAACTGTTGTTAACATAGGACATCATAAACATTTTTCCAGGTTTGGAAAGCCCTAGATTTGTTAACAAGGCTCCTCACAGTGCCTTTCTTCTGGATTTTGCCTTCAGAAAGTTCTTTGTCAACTAGTGAATAAAACATGTTTCTTGAAGCAGAAAATCTTAATCACCAGCATTTGTCCTATTGGAATATTTCCACTGTAGCCAACTGAAAAGGAAGCTCTGAGGTTATAATGGAAATTAGGGATGGGGATTATGTCTCTACTCATGTCTTGAGATGTAAAAAGAAATAATGACATTTATTTAAAACTTAAAAAATAATAAAATTGTATGCATCATATCAGTATGACATGTACAGCCCAAGTAGTATGAAGACTGGACCATAGGAAACCATTAATTTGTACAAGAATATATTATTTAACCCGTAAACAAATGCCCATGTCATAATTGCTCTCCAGAGCACTTATGACCTCTCCAGAAGTCACCTATTCTTGTCTCTGTAAATCAAGCAGCAAGGTAAAACTTACTGCAAGCTTTTCCATCCTCATAGATATCACTCATCACTGCCCTACATCACACCATTTTTCCATTATACTATTAGATACAGGACAAATAAATGCAATTTTCAGGCCTGAATCTAGTAGTTAACTCCTGCTATGTCAAGGTCAAACCTTAAAGCAATTGTGTAGTGATGAATAGAAAATGATCTCTGTCTCATATGCTGACCACATCACAAAGCTGTTAAAAATCTGAAAAACATCTGAACAAATTAATATTGATTTTTTCATGTTCCTCTTAAAATCAAATATGTTCAGCATTTGTTGAGAGTACACTTGGGTAAAAAAAAAATAAAAAGTAAAATTCCTAAGTTGGGTTTTTTTTAGGACTTTATTTCAGATTATTTTGAAGAAGCAGTTATAAAATAATGGAGAAATGAACCAGTATTACATTATACATTCACAAAGAACTATAATTTCTTTCCTCATTCTGTTGTCACTTAGGAATAATTTCATTAAGTTATAAGTATTATAATTTGATTGGTTTAATCTGGTTAAATGTTGGTGACTACAATGTGAAAATCAGCTGAGGTCCCTCAATATTGGCAATTAATTGATCAGTGTGGAAGCTAAGGTATAATTCACTTCTTTCTAAATTAAACTTCTACATCTGGACAATGGACTAAAGGCTAAACTCCAGTGAATGTGCTGATTAGACCTCTGTTATCTATAATGGGAAACTAAGCAACTAATTCCAAATGAAGAAACCTACATTTGGTTACCTAGGTTTGAGTGAAACCACACAAGTGAATCTGAATCTATATATTTTCCCATGTCTTTAGGAAATAATTAAAATAATTGCATTATAGCAACTTCCTATTACTTCCCTATTCATCATTTATGTCTTTTGTGCTACTATTTTCAAAAAATGTCTGAGAGAAGATAAGATTATAAGCCAAATGCAGGCAACAGAACAAAATTCCTGAACTTCTGAAGGTCTAACCCTGCAAAGTGCATGCATATCTGTACCCTTCCAAGGACATCCACTAGGGTTTTTTTTTTCCAGCTTTGAAGATCAATCCACTTCTTCATGAATAACTGTCTTTTAACTAGGGATTTATTTACCCTTCCTAATTTTAAGCAGTCGAGTATAAAAATTTTGGACATGGATCATTATTTAGTCACCAAAATACCATTTTAAACATTAATTTAGGGATTACTGGCATCTTATGCAGTCAAGCCTGAAAACTGGTCCTTTAATGCCAATGGATTAGCAAACTGGAGTCAGACTTTTATTTTTATGAAACAATAAGGCAACTGATAAAAGCTCTGTGTTTTCAGAGGAAAAGCAGACAAACCACCTCACTAAGCAATTCTCTTCATTAATTCTTTTAACAAGCAAATGATCTTAATTACCTGAGATTTTTGTTAATGTATTTTTAAGAGTTCATTGAAAACTGAAATACTGTGGTGCTCTTTGGCCTTTTTTTTTTTTTTCCTGGTTTATCTTTAATTGCATACAAATCCATTAGCTTGCAAGGGAATACAGAACACAAAATATAGTCAATGTGCCCTGACTTTAAACATCTCTTAGGGATTACTTAATTGCTTAATTGCTTGTTCCAATGAAAAACTGTGTAGGATTGAGGAAAAGAGAACTTCCACATAAATACCATTTTTCTCATACTGATATCTGAAAGGCTGATAGGATTGATTCTGCAATGTGACGACGACAGATGAACACTGGTCAAATTTCTCAGCGTCCTGAGGACACTAAAAAACCTTCCTGGCTCTGCCCAGCCCCATCTGGGGCCTCCCCTCATCCTGCCCTGTGCCGGTTTGGACAATTTTGGAGGAAAATATCCTCTGATAGAAGGCAGGTTACAACCACCCCTCCCCCACCAGGTTCCAGAAAAAAAAATTTCCTCAGAGGAAAGTGAAAGAGATAAAAAAACTATTTATTCAACAAACACACAGGAAAAGGATAATAATGCTAAATAATAAAACCTCTTGCTGTGGAGAGAAACCTGGGGGAAGATTTCAGAGTCCTTCTGTAGGTGTGGTCTCTCTCCTCCTCCCTGGAGCTGGGTCGATGTGGGCCCACCTCTGAGGCCTCGGTGGAAAATTCTCTCAGTGTGTTCTGATGTTGAAACAGACCAGAAGAGAAGAAGGGAAAAAACAGGGTCCCAGGAAAACAAAGTTCTACTCTCTGTCTCCCTCTGGTGAAAAGGAGCTGAAAACTGGCTGAAAAGCAAGAAGGGTGCTTCCTCTGCTCTTGCTGCTGCAGAAGCAGAGTGTGTATCTGTGTCCTCGAACAACTGTTTTGAAAAGTTTCCTCGTTTTTTTTCCTCTCCCCCCTCTCAGGCTCAGTTTAAAGGTACAGAAAGCCACAAAATTAATTTCTGGGCATAGAGCACTGATAGGGGATACACATCATAAAGTCACCCCAAGACATGCCCCATCAACACTTTAAGAGTGGCTGTTCCTGTGCCCTGGACATCTTGAACCTACACTGTAGGGTCCTCTCCAGTGCCCTTCTCCTTTTGACTTCTGCTATTTTGCCTGCTATTTCAGTGTATTAGTTCCTTTAATGTTTAGGGAAGTAGTGGGGAGCGTTAATTGTTTTTAGGTTTTACTTGATAGGAGAAAATTCAAAGACTTGATGTTATTTTTTCCTTAGCCACCATTGCAACTAAACCAATATATTTATTATATATGGTTTTAAAAAGAACCATATGTATAGCTATTATTCTTCTATAGATTTTTACTTTATTTGGGAGCTTTTTTGCCCTCTTCTAGCTTTCTTACTGCATTTCTCATCCTCCAAACCTATGCACTTACTCTGTCTTATTCTGAGTAGAAGTCTCATAGCAATACAGGATACAGTCTTGTCTGCAAGGTAAACATTTTAACTTAGGAAAAAAAAATAATTAGAAAGAAAATCATTCATGAAAAATTTATATAGACATATGCTGAGAAAGTAAGTGCAACTTGTTTACAAGATTCTAAAGAAACATTCAGACAGTGACAGAGAAAGAAGATTTTCAACCATCCCCCAGAAAAAAATCACCATCCCCATGCTATAGATAGCATTTCTTTATCATATTCTCCCACTGATAAATTGTTGCATACAAATCTCATTAATTATAAAACACAGACCAACTGCAGTGGTGGAACTGCACTGGATGAGTTTTTAATGACAAATTAAAACTGTTTGATGGTGCTCAAACTGAACTAAACTGTGTTCTTGGATCTTATAATCTTGTTTAACCGAATGTTAGAAAATCAGTGGATCCATCTCCAGTTTAACTAACAACCAATTGCAATTGATACAATAAATTGTGACAACACCTAATGCAGCTGGTCTTCAAATCATTATGCATGTGAGTGATTAATTGCTGAACAGAATATTGAAAATTAAAGGAAGTCAGTATTTGCCATGGTTGGTTTGGAGACTACATCCTGTGTATTGTGCTTGTATTTTCTTTATGGCAATAGAAACTGAGTTTATCAAAGACACTAATGGATTCTATTAGCACTGCTTTTGTTTTATTAGAGATTATAACAATTATGGGAATGGGTTTGTTTTTCATTTTGTTTTGGGGATTCTTTGTGTTTGTTATTTTGTTTTCTAAGAGATGTTGGAGAAAAGGTTTAACAAACTTTTCAAAATTACATAGAAAACCCACTCTTCATATTATGTGATTCATTGTCTAACAGTAAGTCTGTTCAACTTTGCAAATACTCTAGATTTACCTAAGAATAGGAGCAAAAAAAAAAAAAACTTCAGTCTATGTTTCTAATTCTGCTTTTTCTGCCCCTACTGTATTTTCTACTGTTTTTGATTCTGTTGGCAAAGAAAATGCAGATATCAAGAGGAACTTTTTTAAAAGAATAGATAAATCCTTATCCCGGTGCTCCTCCTGAAGCCAAAGGTATTTTACTAAATACTTCTATAGAAATAGAAATAGGTAGGGGATTAATATTTTTAAAATTTTCACTTACATCCTTTTAGAAATGTACAGTGACCTAGTGGGAAAAATAGTAAACCTGATTTAAAAAACCCTAAAAATAAACACCAGCACCAACAACAAATTACCCAGAAGCACCAAAAAAGCTTAATCTTAAGACCTTCATAACATAAATTCAGATACCAGAGTTAAACTTTAATTTTACAGAGATTTTACACTGTACATTAGAAAATTTCCAGTCTTTGGAAAGGCTCACAAATTACAAGTGAAATTGTCCTTGCAAGGTATCTTGCTTTAATGGTCAACAAGGAATGAAAATTCATAATTCCAAGATGATCATTGAGTGAAATTATTTTTCCTGCTATAGAATTCTTCCATGCCTGACAGCTGGTCACAAAATGCAACCTTGATATTTTCATCTGTATTTTTTTTCCATACAATTCACAATTAAAATACTTTCTGCTTGTTCTCCTATTTCTCTATGGACTCTTAAAATGTGGCTTTCTATTCTTATATCTCTATCATGTATTTGCTCAGGAATTTGAAATGTCTAATAATTTCACATCTTCTCTGAAATATTCTTAAATCCTGATTTAAACATCAGGATTTATGGAATTAATGGATTTATGAAGCAACTTAAAAATAAAAAAAAACATGTCTTGACAAAACTGAATTTACTTTAAATTTAGATTCTTTTTTATTCTTTCTTATTGCTGTCATTGTTTTCCTCAGGTAAAAGGCTTAGAAACTTTATCATCATTAAAATATTGAATGACTATTGACTTCATTATATATTAGTTCCAGGAATTAAATGCCTTTGAATTTGTTCATGTGTTATAAGCCAAGAGTAATAGGTCAGGATTCACCAGAATTTTAACAGACTCAGAAAGTAACACAAGGAAATTAATCTTTTTTGTTACAGAATTGTTGTAAAAGAAAACAACATAAAAAGACTTTTCCCACAGTTTTTATTTCATAAGACTGAAAACTGAAAACTTGTTCTTATTCTACTAATTTTAGCAATCAGGCTGATTGAAGTAAAATTGCCTTTAAGTCACTGTAACTGCATTAGTGGTGAATTTTTATCTTTGTATCTCTGGATTTAATGTGTTGCTATTGTATAATAATTTCTGCTAATCTAAAAATAAATTTCAGAAAATGTTCAACATTGTTGAAAAGAAACTTTCTTTTGAAATCTATACATGGACACATTTTACAGTGGTTAGTGGTATATTACAACTGTCTCTTCTATTTATTCATAAAATTTCAATATATTTATTTCTCTTGGAATATCATTTCAAAATTAAACATAGCAATGATAATATCCATAGCATTCTTCTGGTCACACACAAATAAACCTTGGGCACTTTTATTGTCAGTAAATGCAGTTTGGAAATCTTCAGGGTAATTTAGTAATTGTCTTGGGTTAAACAATTAGCTAACTGCTTACTTTGAATTTTTTTTTTATTTCTCTCACCTTTTTACCCCAGTCATCTTCATCAGTGTTAGGAAAAGCTACAGTCCAAAAACTTCTAATGACTTCAAATACAATTTTGTAAGGAAAACTTTTCACACAGACTTAAGAGAAAAAAAAAAAAAACAACTCTATTCTTTCAACTAGCAATTTTTTTCTTTTTATTTTTAAATCTGTATTTGCATTTTTATTATAAAAAAATACAACCCTAGAAAATAACTAGAGGCATGAAGTTTTAGTGTTGTCAATATCACCATTCCATTTTCTCCCTTCTGTTTGCTTTGAGACTTTGATCTTCACCTGTACTGCCTCCTATTTCTTTGTTCAAGCTCTGGTGATTTTGTTAACTTTTTTTATTATTTTTCTGACACTGATTTTTCCTTTAGCTCTGTTTTTTCCTTTTTTAGATTTGATACTTTCTTCTCCCACCAAAAAATGTCAGACACCTCCTCAGGCCCCAGCATCCTAATTGAAACTGTGTATTGATGTACTACTTAGTTTCATTTAGTAGTACATCAATAAAGTAGTGAGCAGGTAGGAAGGCAAAGCCTCTCTGAGAATTCTGAGGTATTTTGTATTGATTTAAGTTACTTCCCACAGAGTAACTTTGTACTCATCAGGTGCAGGTCATATTCAATCCTCTCTGGAGCCATTAATATGGTGCTGATTTCAGATATTATGGTCAAAGTTATGGTCACTTTTGCAATGGGAGTCTTCAGGGATGAGAAGCATACAGGCAATCCTGGCTCTCTTTTCCGTTTTTTTGAGGCCACTGTGAGAGACTGGAAGGATTTCTGGCTGGAAACATTTAAGGTGCATGTTTGGTGGAAGGGACAGAATCTCATACTGGAGAGGCAGGGCCCTGCTCCACACATCTCACCCCACCCCCTCCAGAGCTCATCCCCACAGCAGCCACCAATCCCTGGCACACCACTGGCAATGCCCCACACCTGCCCCTGGAGCCCCTAACCCAGCTCCTCAGAGGCCACCAGAGGGGAAATCCCACCTGGAGGAAGGGATCAGGAAAGCCAAAGGGTACACAAGCCAAAGCATGAGGCAGACACTTGTGTCTCTATTGTCCTTGGATTGTATGGCAGCTGAGATCATACCAGAATAGAACCAGTGGTAGCTATATCTTACTTTTCTCTATTTCTTTTCTGTCTGTCTCTTCTTTTCTACTCTTAATTTCCTCTTCTAGAAATATGGGTAATTTAAGCTTGTGTGGGTAGTTTGCTAAGTTGATGTTCGGTGAACTAAGGAGAGAATGGGACATGCTTTGAGCATTTTAACAGCCTGCACAGAAGATGTACTTGACCCAAGGCTTAGCATTTGACTGAAACACTGTTGCACAAGCCTGGTTTGGAGGAGCTTCCATCTCACAGTTTTTCCCAAATGAGATGAGGAGAACCTGTTAGGTCTAGATACTAGCACCGGCATCTTAGGAATCCAGACTCCTGCAAAAGTGTCAGCTCTCTGTAGGGGCCTGTATATTTCTGAATACTCTCGTGTGTTTGTCTTCACTCTCAGTGGAATCTGGTCTCCACTGCTCCATAAAAAAAGAGATTTCTGGTGGTTAGCAAGAGAAGTTGGAACCATCTGTGACCACAGACATGACAAGAACTGGGATTAGAGAAGTTAAAGTATGGGAAGGACCATGATTATTTTGCTGCAGTGACTATACCATTCCTTACACTAAGAAAAGGGTATGTATGAATATAGGAAAAAAAAAAGATGATTACCTAGAAGAGTCCAAAGGATGATTTTTTTGTGCAGGATTATATGCAGTAGCCTCATTTACTTGTGATTTAGTTGTGTTATATTGAGGGGAAAGGAGGAGTCGAGGAGTTGCTATATACATATGATATTAAGGAAAATATTTGCTCATCTTTTCAACTTTCTCATTTAGCAACATCAACTCTTAACCTGAATAGTCAGACAGTCACACTCAGCAAGATTGTTTTTATGTTCTGACATCTAGGAACAGCTTAATGACCCTTTTCCATCACTACAGCCAACTTTTCTCAGGGTGGTACTGATCCAAAGCATGTTCGCAGCTTAATTCCTTGTCAAGACCAGGACTTCCAAGCCAAGCACATCACGAAGCTGCTCTGTAGCTACTGTTCACATGAGAAAGCTCACCAGACAAATGACTGAAGGAATTTGGAAAGTGAAATGCTTTCCTAATTTTCACTGTTCTCTTAAAGTACAGATGAAATAAACTATGCTTATTTTTTAGCTATTTGTTAGCTAAGCTGTTACTAGATTTTTCTGTGCACTTTAAGTTCATTACTAAAATTGTGAAGAAGTCTTTATGATTATCACTTGATTCTAAAAGTTACAAAAGTTACACTTCAAAGCTTGTCTTCTATTAGTACTTTTTTCCCACACTGAGAGTGCATTTATGGAGGTACAGTTTACCAGAATATATGAAATACAGATTTGACTAAGAGACTAATTGTATTAGGATCTCAGCTGGATACTTTATACAGCATTCTTATGGTTATGTTGAAGCTAAATACAGAGTGTCTAGTCAGGAACTGAAGGATTCCAAATTTATTCTGTAGTTTAAGGTTCCCAGTCATGAATGACTTACTGTCCTGTATAAGGTCAATTTACTCAATAGTGAAGATACTCATGGGAAAACTGTAACATAGTGGGGCTATTTATAATGTTGAGACAGTCATTTGTAAAAGTAATCT
Source organism: Lanius collurio (assembly GCA_020086605.1). NCBI lineage: Eukaryota > Metazoa > Chordata > Aves > Passeriformes > Laniidae > Lanius > Lanius collurio. The sequence continues at coordinate 51,766,807 of JACBWW010000003.1, forward strand.
CTCCTTATATAGCAATAACAAAGATACTGGGGATTCTACTGAATAAATCCTCTGAAAACTTAATAACAAAGCCTAAAATCAAAGGTCAGTGACGATCTGCATAAGGCTGATTATCTAATTTTTCATAGAATTAAAAGATATAGAAACAATCTAGTCAGTGGGTTTGCTGAATATTTCTGTCCATATAATTTAAAATAATTAACTAACGTGGTATTAAAAAAAGAAGTCCAAATCTTCAGAATATTATTTACCAGTTTTGGTTGAATTAAGCTTTTCCTCTCAAAAATGTTTTAATGTTAGACTGCATTTCAAGATGACCATGGTTAGCACCATTTAATGTCAGTGGCTTCATCAGGAAGAAGAACCTAAGGTCATTAATCAACTTAACCTGTTTCAGACATTAGTCTCTTCTCACTTTTCCAATTGCTTTCATGGGACACTCTTATTTGAAAAACATACTATGATTTATACACCGAGGTTATTAAAGAAAATTATGTCAATTTTTCTGTATAGTCTTGGGAGAAAAATGGTAATTAATGCCTGTTGAAACAATAGCCTGTTGGAAATCCTAAACACAAACTCTCATTCAGGTCTAAGATTACCTGTATGGTCTGTGCTGTATTTATTTATTATTGCTATTTATTCAAAGGTGGACATTAGGAAAAGTTGACCAAAAGTTTGAATTCAAAATTTTTGTTTTGAAAAAGAGCAGAGGGATGTAAAAGTATTATAACTGCTAGCAGGAAGCCTTGGAAATCAAAACACAGCTTGAAAATAGGACTGTGGTTATACTTTAAAAAGGTTGTAAGTAAGAGCTTCAATTGTTTCTAAGCATTTAACAGATATTAGAGGACCAGTACGCCATAGATACCAGAGTTCTGTACTGGCTGGTAGAGAAGTGTTTAAGTTCAACAAAAAAGATTTAAAATGCAGAAAAATTTGTGTAGAGATTTTATGGAAGAAAGAGTAAGGTTCACTAACAAAAGCCTTACAATCTTATTTTTGTGTTAAAAATTCAATATAAAGTAACAGAAATAAAACAAACTGCCTCTATGTATATTTATGGAAACATATGTAAAGATATATGAATATGTATTGTGACTAAATAGTCTTGCCTTGTAGGTATTGCAAAAGAGAGCATAAGCAAAATTTTGTGGTCACCAAAAATCCTAAACCAAGTTAAACCTTCTGTGGGAATACTTGGGACATGGTGGGTTTTTCAAAAGAGGAACCTGTTTTGTAGTCGTTCCAGAAATATTTCTCAGTAACTCCATTTTTCTTCCTTAGAAGCCTTTAGCCATATTTTTTTTCCTTATTCCCATTCAAAGAAAATTATACAAGATGACCACTTGTTTTCCTTGACAGGATTATGCTCAGCAAAAATGCTTTATATTAAAATGATGAGCCTACAAAATCACAATTTTATTGCACTGACATTGTAACAGCTCCCTAGCAGCTGTTACACTACCATCAGTATAGAGCATGGATGTAATTGTCATATGGGTTGGTGCTGTTATTCAGCCTCATAACTCCTTCAGAGCATTTGCAGTGTAACTGTATGGCCTCACCCGGAATATTGTGAGCAGTTTAGTTCATTGCAATATTAGAAAGGCATTAAGCTATAAGAGAGTGTCCAAAGGAGGGCCATAAGGATGGTGAAGGGCCTTGAGGGGAAGTTGCATGACACTGAGGTCACTTGGTCCATTCAGGCTGGAAAAGAGACTGAGGGGATACCTCATTGCAGTTTATTACTTCCTCACAAAGGGAAGAGGAGGGCCAGACCCTGAATCTCTTTTCTGTAGCAACCAGTGACAAGACTCAAGAGAATGGCCTGAAGTTGTGTCAGGGGAGGGTAACCTGGATATTAGAAAAAGGCTCTTCATCCAGAGGGTGGTTGGGCACTGGAACAGGTTCTGGTACTGTGACCTGGGACGTGGTCACACCACCAGCCTGACCAAGCTGGAGAAGTGTTTGGGCATTGCTCTCAGTCACGTGGTGTGACTCTTGAGGATGTGCTGTGCAGGGCCAGGAGTTGCACTCGATGATCCTAGAGGGTTCCTTCCAACTCAGTTTATTCTCAGATTCTTTGATATATCTCTCCAGGACTTCTTTGTAATCAAGTCACAAAGTGAAAAATTTGTATTTAACATTAGTACTTGGTAGCTGTTATTCAGTGGTTTTTGACCTGTAAGGTTCATAAAAACAAAGCAAAATATTATCCTTTTTAATTTTATATTTATTTTATAAAGGTATTCTACTTGATATTTTTAAAAGTCAATTTTGAAGTTCTCAAGTTTGATCTAGAGAAGAAGGCATCATTGAGGAAATAAAGGAAATAGTTAGATTTCTTCCCTCCGTCCTCCATGACTTTAAATACATGATTTTATATTAGTTCTCAGGTAAAAAAAAAAAAAAAAGAAAAGAAAAAAAGAAAGATTTTCATAAGTTTCTATTGTTTATTTATTTTCCACAAATATTTGGGCCATCAATTTGCAGAAAATCAAAGCTCAAAATGAAATTTGTTTCAGGCCTTTATGTGCAGCTGTAGGAAAATATAAAAGTATGGGGTTTTTATAGTCATGCAGTTGAGAGGGATGAGAAACTTGGAGGCTACTAGAAACTGTTTTTTTTTAAATTTGGTTTGATATAGGTGTTTCTTATTTTTTAGATTAATAAGATCTTGAGTAGTTGAAAATAGCCCAAAGTAAAACTTTCCTCTAAGATTTTTATATGACAAAAACCTCAGTTATTTAAGACACTTCACTCGTGCACTCTCATATGTCTCTCTCTTCTTACTTGGAATGGTGATGTCGGTGCCAGAAACAGAACTAAAGTTAACTAAAGCTTGATTTCACTCACCTGTCTCTCCCATGTGCTGCCTACAAATTAGCTTAATTCATCTAAACAGAAGATCATACTGATTAATAACAAATTGGCATAAATGTACTCATAACTTACTTAGAAATGTATTCCTAACTTACTTAGATGGAAGTCATTATGTTCATCAAAATACAAAAGCACATCTTTAAACTATTTTCTCAATAGTAGTTAAAATTATACTTTCTAATTGTTAGCTTCTATCCAGCAATATTTCAATTGTCAAGCTGTGAGTTGGGCTATATTCTGTCTCTACTTGCATCTGACAAAATGATCCTAAGAACAATTAAATTACATTTGCCTTAGATGAAAATTAAGATGAAGCTTCCACCTTGCTTAATACAGAGTATATCCACTTGCATAGACATGGTAGTCCTTGTCTTTTTTGGTAGGTCTTCTAGTAGCAAAACAGATGTTAATCAAACCTTTCAAATATGTAAACATAAAGGCCCATTACTTGAATCCAATTTACACAATGGGCAACATGGTGTAGGCCTAAATCCACCCTACACTCCATGAAGCTTGAAACTTCATGCCAAACTTGCATTACTTCATCACTTCATGGTGATTATGAGGCCTGCAATGTGCTATGTCATTGTCATATCATTTTCTTGAGCTATGACTAAATCTTGCTTTTATATGGTCTGTTGGATATTAGACTTTAGAAAATTTAGAAGACTAGAAAAAAAGTTTGATTCTCATAGATCCTGTGTTGCTTTTTGCATCCAAACTGATTACCAGATATTTACTGAAAAGAGAGTAGATTATTTTTAGGTCCTTGTTTAAATTTTCTCATGCCATGTTCAGCTTTCCTGTTTCTTTCTAAAACAAACAAACAAAAAGCAAAAAGCATTATCAGTTGGCAATCAGAGGGGACTGAGAAAGCATTTATATCTAGTTTGAGTTTAGATCTTGTTGCCAAAGAACATCATTCAGAGAAAGGCAAGATTTACCAGGTATAACTTAATGACTTTTGGAGCAGTGAGAGCTCAATATCATGCTGTGAGACCACATGAGCTGGTTACCCAAGATTTTTCTTGTGTTCGTAGTCAATGATAATGTGAAGATAAGGGAAGAGAATTTGTGTAATGTACCTTGGTATTGCAGTCATTTGACACTAATGGTCTTGAAAGATAGACGATTGATGGCAGAATTAGTGACTGTTTATATGCTGAGCCCAAAGACTGAATGTGAAGTGCTAGTACTAAAACTGAGGGGAAAACACCATCTTACAGGACCTCAGAAAGCTTACCACCCTTTGGTTCAATCACAAAGTCTTTCCCTGAAAATCAATTTCTTATACAGATTTATGAGAGGGTATTTCCCTAACTGCAGGGTAGATGGAATACTTCCATCCAGCCACAAGGGTGCTGAGGAAAACAGTACTATTAGTCTCTCATTTATGCCCTTTTGTACTGGGCTGTCACACTTAAACTGATGAAAGAAAATCAAGGGTGTTTTTTGTTTGGATGGGGTTTTTTAACAACTTCAAGACATTAACTGACATGCTGACTCCAGGGAGTTCATTGCACAACTCTTAATGGCTTCATCAGGATCAGATGTAATTCATTGTATGAACTGACATCCAAGGTATCTACATGCTGAGCTAAAAGATAGAAAAAGTCTAAGGTGAAATATCCCAAAAGCATGAGAAAGCATTCGTGAGAGAAGAGCTGAGGAAGAAGGAGAAAAGCTAACAGACTGACTATCCAGTCTAGTCAAAAAGGCCAGTCTGTGCTTTAGAAATCTAGAAATGTATGTACTGGAAGGCAAAACAATGTTTGCTTAAACTTTTCCATTTAGCCATTACAAGTTTTGTGGAACAATGTGGTCCCAAATGGCAAATAAGATAATAAAAAACCCTTAAATCTGTGATACTGCTGAGCACTTCACTAAAGAAGCCAAAATACTGAATAAGAAAAAGAAACAAGCCCAAATTCAGGACCAAGAAGGAGACTCATCTAGACATGTTTTCCTAAGGCTCCACACCTTAGCTTTCTTGAATCTGTGTCTATATGTACACCAGGAATAAGCAAGAAAACATGCCTTTAGTTGTATTTATCTAACATGAAAGTAAACTGAGGCTTCATAACTGTAAAATATAATTATTTTGGAAACTCATAGTGCTGGAATTCTCATAAATGCTTTTGTTGTAATGTGTGCCATTACAAATACTGAAAAGAAAGTTGCTATAGGAAATTTATAATGTCTCCTATCACAACTGTTCTGTTGCAATTTCATTTGAAATAGGATGTGCTTCAGCAATTCTGAAAATTAGACAGGTAAAACAGTCTGATATAGACAAAGGAATTTGCTTTTTCTTTTTAACAGTTTTTTTGGTATAAGTTTTACTTAGGAACCTAATGTTATTACTTAAAAATATTTTTTTTGTCTTTATATGTTTCTGATTTTCATAAGACACTTCTGATGCTCAAAAAATAAGCTTTTTTTGTCCTCATGGGACATACAAATAAGCACACTGTCTGAGAATTTTATGATCCTGATGCTTTGTGCATATTTTGTGTGATAGACAAGTTATGGTAAAGTGACAGCAGGTTGTTCACATGACCTTACTGTTTTATACAGGCTGACAGTGAGAGCCACCACGAGACAGCCTTGGCTATGACTTGGAAATAGTTGCAGTGAATTACTTAAAGCATTAGACTGTAAATGCAGTATGGTACTAAATAACAAAAGTGAATGTTTCTTCATGTGAGCACTTGGCATTTTGGAACAAATTAATCATGAAATTTTAGATAACTGGAAGGTAGTTTACCTTCTTACATTTGTATTCCTAGGACTTGAACTTCTCCAGTATCCCTAATGAGCTATACCGAACAAAGGTGAGGCTGACCTTGACAGGATCACAGGAGATGTGTTTAAATGGAAAGTATGTACCCTGATTTGTTTAAGGAACATGTGACTGATAGCAAAAATATACTGAAGAAAAGGCAGAAGTGAGGGAAACTGAAAAGAAGTCTGACTGCATTTGGTAGTTATTTTTGGCTGCAAACTGAGTCAATGTCATAATATGTGTTGTTGCCCAAAGGGTGTTGATAGTAAATGTATGTCATAAGGTTAGTCTGTCCCCTGTGGACATAGAAATAGACTCACAATCAAAGAAGAATGTGTGCCTATTTTATATCACTTAGAGCAAAGTGAGATTTCAGTAACTTTTTGAATAGCAGTTTTAGAGTCATGAAGTTATGTCAAGATGTGTGTGTGACAATAGAGGAAAAGAGTAACTCAGGTATCTTAGCTATTGAACAGGCATTGTCACACATTGCAGAGATTTCTGTAGTCCTCTGAATGGTCCACCAGGACCCTGAGGTCCTTTTCTGCAAAGCTGCTTTCCAGGTGGGTGGTCCCCAGCATATCCTGGTGCAGGAATTTTTACCGTGCCTTATTGAACTTAATGAGGTTGCTGTTGACCCAGCTCTCCAGCCTGTTGAAGTCCCTCTGGATTGCAGCATGACTCTCTGGTGTGTCAGTCTTGTGCAGAGATTACACTCCTCCCCATTATCCAGATCAGTAAAGATGATAATAAAGAGGATCACACCCAGTATTGACTGTCAGTTTGCACTGGTGACACCTCCAGTCAGATTTCGTGCTGTGGATCATCCCACTCTGGGCTCAGCCATTCAGCCAATTTTCCATCGCCCTCACTGACTGCCCATCCAGTCTGTACTTGATCAGGTTCTCTGAGGATCTTATGGCAGACAGTGTTGAAAACTGTACCAGAGTCAAGGTAGACAATATTGACTGCTGTCTGCTCCTCTAGCAAGCCAGTCATTTCACTGTAGAAGTATCAGGTTGTTCTCCACACTGGAGTGACTGAAATGAGAAGTTATAAACAGTGAGGGAGAAAAGGTACATAATGCGAAGCACAATGCTATTACAAGAAACACATTTAAACTAGACATTGGAAGAAGTTTTTGTGTTAACAGAAGCTCCACTGAAGCTGCCCATTACATATACGGGAAAAAATCCTATTTTCTATTTTCTGTATTTTCCTTTTATTTTTCTTTTTTTTTAAAACAATATAACTTGAAACTGTGATTGCAGTCAGGTAGTAGAATTCCCAGCTCTGTCTCAAAAAATAGTCAGGTACTACACTTCCACATTTATAATCTGCAGATTAAATTTTGTTAGGCATGAAAACACGGCTAGAGTTCATAGTGATTGGTGCCAACTACCTGAATATTCAGTTAGTGATGGAAAATACGCAGCCTCCTCCACATTCCTCTCCGTTGCCTTGCTGTCCTTTATACACCACAACCTTCTGTTCCTTCTATTTCAACAGCTCCTCTCACTATAATTCTGCTTCCACTTCTTATTTGGGTTATTGCTGGCTTTATTTTTAAATAAACATCCAGTATCAGGAGCAAAGGTGCAGTGAAGCATAAATGTGTTGCAGAACACGTGACTCAAAGCCACTGAAAGATGCAAAATTTTTCATTTTGTTTTACTTGTTCTCTCCTCTTTCAAGGTGATGTGGTATATCTAAGGACTATACAAATAAAACATATAAATGGGGCTTTTTGGTGTATACATCATTATTAAAAATTATTTTAGAAAATTGTTCTTCCTTTACTGTAGAGTGCCATTTATTGAATTATAATCTAATAAACAATAGCTTCTTCTGTTTATAAGAATTTAAATTGGTGCAGTAAGTAGGAAAAAGCATCTTGACTGCTTTTTAAAGTTATTGAGCAATTATATTTTTTAATGCTAGCCCAGAACTGTCTTCATAGCTCTTTATTATTGTGTTGAAAAGCTGAGGTTAAAAGCAGAGTCTTCATGTCTGTGAATAGAACCCTGATTTCACAAAAAAAAAAGTCATAAATTATGTATATTCAGTTTTCAGGATAGGAATTTAAAAAGAGAGAAAGAGAGGGAGATATGAAAAAAATACAGTAAAGAAAAACAATTTTACTTTTCCAGTGGTGAATCATAAAGGTCAAGTGATCTGGCACTGCCTGCCTCTGCCCCTATGTGGTTGTACACCAGCATTTACAAAATGGAGTGAACTCAACTCTGAGGGAAAAATATTTTTCAAAAATCATTGAATTTATTAGTGGAGCAAATGACATTCTACTTCAGGAGGAATTGTACTTTTCTACTAAAACTAGAGGTATGATAAATAATAAGCAAGGTATACACATCTGGCTGAGGATCAACCTTGACATACAAAGAATATCATTCAACAACTTTCTTGAAATAAATCTTATGCCTGCTGATGTCGTAGCACCTTTTGTGTTCAACTACCTTGTATGATATGAGGATTATGTCAGGGTGCGGTGAAGGGTATATTTATCAAGGATTGCATGATCCAAAAGCCACTGAAAACAATAAAGTAGTTTCCTTTCACTTCAGCCAGCCTTGGATCAGGTTTAGGATGGTTATTGCTTCAGGCTGTGGATACCAGCTGGGCTTCAGAATTGTGTGACTCGCATGTGCTGTCAGGCTGTGTTCTACTGAACTGGGACACCAGCTAAAAGGAGACCTCTCTTTATGCCAATTACATACATTAGATGGTTCTAGGGTACTTTGCAGACAATAAGTGCTTAAGTTCTTACTATGCTGCACCAAGGAAGAGTGCAAGCTGGTAGGATTAGCATTTTCAAATTTTCTTTACATTTAATAAGGAGATAAACTGTAGTGTCGAGCATGAAGAACGTAAGTACTTCTGTCTAACAGCAGCACATTTCTATTTGCGAAAGGGAAGATTCATTTTGTAATTGAGAATTCAGTGCTGTGTGAATCTGCCTTTTAAACTATATTCATAAATGCAAAATTACTGAAACTAGTTCCCCACAAATGTATACTGAGGCTGAGTAATTACAATTTATATTTTATTTCAGTAGTTTTACTTCTCGGAGAAGGTTTTTTTCCAACAGAATCTAAAAACAATCTGCTCAGTGGTAACATGTAATTTTACAATATTTTTTAAGTTGAGCACTCTGCGCTTTATTGTCTCTCTTTAATTATGCCATAGTCAACAGCACTGCACATGGTCTTTACTGTATAATTGTCTGATCATTCACAGAAAATATTGGAGGTGTTTGGGCTGCAACCATGGGCCAAGATTTCCAAACCTGGACTTCTGCAGTTAAAGCTTTAAATCCTTATAAGACTCTTAGATAAATATGACCAAAATTTCAGTCCTCTAGGTCTTTTCAGTTGATTCATGGCCACTGAAAGTCTTTGAAAAGCTGGTGAAATTTATGTAGAAGTAACAATATGGCTGTGGCCTACAAAAGTGGGTTGTGGTTTCCAATATTAACATGACAATCATTACAACTGTCTTTTGAAGGCAGGTCTACTTCTGCTAAAATCAGTGGGACCTGTGCCAGGGCCCAGCTGGGGAAGGATTTGGCATAAAGAAAATGTTTAAGTGTAAAAAATAAGGACTTGAAAACTATGGTACAATTGTGGTGTTCCAAGAAAACAGATAGATAATTTGGAGGGTTTATGTGTTCATAGTAAGAGAATAGATATTCTATTAAACTTTTGTGTGATCCATTCTTTGGCAGAATGTCAATGTTTATGAATGAGTCTTCATTGTAATCCCATGTGTTAATATACACCCTTTTACAATTCAATCTGGCAGCTACTCCAAATTCATAAATTGTCCTGCTAGAGGCTTCCAAGGTCACAGTCCTTCAAAGCACTGTTTGTCAAATTGCTCTGACACACCTCCTGCTGGCAAGCCTACTCTCTGGGTGTTAATATTCCATTACAGAACCACATGAACTTGAAAATGGAATGCAGGCCACAACAGAAATGTCAAAAAGCTCAGGTAGATGAAGGTAACTGGTGATGATGACGGCAGGGAACCTGTTATGAGAGGCAGAAAGTGTCTTCAGAAGAAGCAGACATTGCACAGAAATTTCCAAAGACACTCACAAGATGTTTAAGCAGCAATTTCATTTTGTGGCACAATATGTAAACCATACAGTTTTGTAATATGATAATGAAACCTCATGTCAAAACCATGAGATTTAGAAGTGCTTGTTAGCACTAAGATGCCTACAGAATTGTACCTAGAGAGAAATTCTTACAATGAGATAAAGGAATGTGCTAAAAATAAAATCTTTGGTTTAACTGTAACTAATGTTGTCAGAAAAATAGCCCAGTATATCATGCTTGATTTTATTTTCTTAACTACCTTTACACAGAAACACTTAAGTATGTTTAAGTTAAAGAACCAGGGAGATAAAAGTTAAATCAGAATCAGATCCTATCTTTTTAGCATTCATATACGAAGGAATTTTGAATTTGTAACTGGAATTGAGAAAGCTGTTGCATATAGAAGCAAACACACATTTTGAACTTAAAAGTTAGCAAGTACTTATTTAATATGGGAATTCAAATGAATTTGGAAATATTCTGTCTGCATCTGTTTTATGCATCTTAAAATGCATGCTAGTAAACTAAATGTGGTCACACAGTTTCTTATTGCTCTAAGACCCTCAAAAGAGATGGTTTTCAAAATTTGAAATGCATGCTTGTTTTCAACAAGACCTAAAATGAGGCAAGTGAGATCAAAGCAGTAAAGTGAATATTTATGCAGAAAAACACATGTTTAAAAAGTGAATCATCAGCTAAAACAGATACAATTGCTTGTGGGTATATTTAATAGTAAAGGCATAATCAATATGACAACCCAAGTTAGACCCTGTACTAACAATAACTTCAGAAGTGTCTTTGAACTTTCTTAGACTATAAAGCACATCATTTGACTCAGGCTGCTCTTTATTACATCTATACAAACAACACAAGGGTTTTAAATCTCAGCAGATTTATAATTTTAGTAAAACAAGTAAAATTGAAAAAATTTTTTTTCTGACTTTTGCTATTTTTTTAAAATAAGCTCAAAGAATAACTATGTTTCTTCAAAGATTAACTCCCTGACGATCCACTTCTCATTTTATTAATTTATGTTCCATAAGTTTTTCTCTGTCTTTTCTACACCTCACCCCCCAAACTTGACACTGCAGTTTCTTAGACTTCAATGCACACCTGCTAAACTTCTAGGTAAGAAAAGTAACTTTGTATGAGAAAATGTCAGGAAAGTCAGAATCTGAAATTTATTAACCACGATATGGCAAATGTAAATGTCAGCTTGTGTAACTCTGGGTACCTGAGGTTGCAATAGATTTTTCAGCTGTCTGGGCAATGAAAAGTGAACTTTTATTTCAATGACAATGAAATAGCACTATACCTGATATGAGAAAGTGCTCTAGCTAGAGGGCATATTTCAAGCAAATTAGTTTCTACTTACCTGTGTCTCAAAGTTTTCATGTTAAAAGTGAAGTTAGTATATGCAAAACACAAAAATGCTTATTTTCAATGGTTATCATTCATACTCACTTATTTGAACAAATAAAGATGAAGAGCTATGTGTTAGCATGTGATCATGTTAAATATATTCTTAAATCTTATCTGTAAACTCTTAAAACTGTTGACTGAAAACTTCAGAACAACTCAGACTCAGGAGAACTTAATGGACATCAGTTGAGAGGAAAGAAACAACTGAAGAGTAACTTATCCCTCCAGCCAAGACAGAGAGAAACACAGGAATTAAAAGTGAACTCTCAGTGTTGTAGTTTAAAAACATCCTACTCCTTTAGCACAAGAGAAAGAAAAAAAATACAAACCACAAACCTCAAAAATCCTCTACAAATAATCAACCCAAAAGCAGTCTTAAAGCACAATGTACTGTCTATCTGTAATCTATTTGCTGACTTAAGTTCATTGCTTGGAGTACTATCTCAATGTACAGAGAAAAAAGGTTTCTTTAGAGCAAAACATCCCTTTTTTGTAGTCATTTCAGTGAATGTCAGAATAGGTTTTGATTACAGAAATATTAGTTTTTCCTCCCATGAAATGCAAAATCATGCTGTGATAGAACAACATGAACTCAGATGACTGCTCAGAGTTGAATTTCGAATTAATGGAATTACTGTAGTCAAATTTAAAAAAAAGTCTAACTGAAAAACAATTACAACAGTAAATATTTTTCTGTCTTACCTCATATATTACATTTGACAAACAATAGAGGTGAGAAGCGTTCATATCCTCACCCACCTCCTCCTTTGTCTCTCACGCAAGAGAGACAAAGAGACATGCACATCATTTACTATTTTGCAAATGCATAGTAGAATTTCCCTTTGAATGTTTTTTTTTCTTTCACAGTTCTATTTACTAAGTGAAAGTAGAGTGATCATGAAAAAATATTCAAAATATGATATGTCTCATATAAATTAAAAATATATCAGCTTGTGTATGCTGCTTTCCTAGTTACTTTCTTTTGATTACTGCTTTGGATTTCATCATCACGGTAATGGTAGTGAAATGGCTTTAGTTATTAGCCTTTTACTTCTTGGCCATTTATTCACTTTTTATTGTTACTGCCATAATTCTATTTCAACAAAGAGGAATAGTGAAACTAGGAGTGTAGTACTCACTGAAAGATAAAATAGGTCTTGCAAACATCTTTTCTCTTAGCAGAGCTGTGCACTGCAGTCATAACAATACAAAGGAAACCATCACATGTATTAAGAGAGCTCCCACCTCTCTGTGCTGAGACATATGCACAGATGCACAGTAAAAACAAGTCCTAAATCAACCTTACAGTAAATGAAGTGATATTTTTCAGAAGTTCACTTCCTCTATCAAGAGAATAAATACAGCTTTAAACTCCATTTACATACTGCTCAATGGAGGGGCTTTCCTGTTGGAAAATAATTACATCTGTGCTCTTGATACTAGATCACAGAGAACAGCTGTAGCTCCTCAGAAGTATTTTAAGGTAAACAGATCTTAAGGTAACAAGTTATATGTGCTTCTGAGTGATCAGTAAGGTATTCAGAAATAATTTATTTGTTACAAGACAAATTCTATATCATATCATTTAAAATTTGTTTGTAAGAAAATTTGTATCTGTGACCAACGTATAGATATCCCTTTAAAATAAGGTGGATGACAGCAAGTAGAAACAAACATGTGCTTTATGACAAAGAGTAAATACAATAAACATTTCATTTTCAATAGGAATTCAATAAAAAATTCTCATAATTAGTTGCTATTCTCATTTTGTGTTTTCATAAGCCAAAGAATTATTACTGTAAGAAATAAGAATCTGTAAGAATCTGTATCTGCTCATGGTAAAGATAAAAGTCTATAGTGATAAAATGCTATAGAATTTTCTGGTTAATAACAATGAAAACATTACTCATATATATATATATGTATGTAAACATTTCAAATGGCCACGCCTAACTACGTTAGTAGATTTGTTATTATTTATGTTTTAAATGAAGACATGGCTTTTACTTGAGTGTGAAAACTGCCACGTTTGTACTTCTCATTTGACCGCTCTATTATGTTCTGCATGACCTGGAAAAAAAAAAAAAAATAGGCAGTGATGTGGAACAATAAGTCCAGAGCCAGTTAATATCTTGTAATTCCTCTCTACTTCCTTGACTGGCATCATAGTTGAGAGTAAATGGTATCACTTTCCTTCATCCAGTTAGGTACATGATTAAGAATTAGACTCAGAATGGGGCTAGTCTGAAGGTAAGTTAGCAACTGAGATGTCTAAAATGAACATTGAAACCCAAATCTACTCTCATCAATGACTATATTTGAAGTAACTGTCAGAAGTAGGGACAACTCTTTATTCTCTTTCTTGTGGCTTTTCCCCTGTACAATAAAGCATCTAAATATTTTTAGATAATTCACATTTTCTTCTCTAGACCAGAGGGTATTTGATTTGTCATCTTAGTCCTCTGCACTTACACAGAAGGAAAAGATTCTGGGCTCCTGCCCTTACTCAGGAATTTCTTCTATGATGTACATTCATTTGATGAAAATACACAAACAGGGCTGTATCAGGGATCACAATTTCCAGAGTTGAATATCCCAGGATTTACACTTCTGGCAATGTAAAGGGCTTCATCAATTTTACATTGTTTGTTTTCTTTGATGCACAATTTTATCAGGAGCTGGGTGCTTCACATATTTAAAATATACTTGGTAAGTAGATCAGTCTTCCAGATAGTAGCATTTATGTCCAGTGGTTTTCATGGAATTTATTAAACTGAGAATGATGCTGATCTTCAATGCCTGATTCAAAAACTTTTTTTAGACCTGAGACAATTATTTGAAAGGAGGATTATAACACCAGCACCATATTGCTAAAATAGGCTATCATTCCATGTGTAGTCTGTCACAGTGCTGAAATGCCAAGGAGCAGCTCAGCCCCCACAGTGGAGTTAAACAAAAGTGTACCTCATTTTTTCACCTTTAGTAGGCTAAGGTGCAGGTTGCCAAGGTTTTAAGATAGCAAGCTTAAATATAGACAACTCAATTCCACCTACATTCTATTTTTGGTATTAAAGTCCTCTGTAGGATTGAGCTCTAGGTTTCTGGTAGAACAGATTACATTCATTGCAAACCTTTTAATCTTAATTAGGGTTCATGCCTGAAGAAAGAGTATCTGCCTTTATTCAGATTAAATATATAAAAAAATTCCAACATGGGGGGGAAAAAAGGAGAAAAAAGAAGAAAAGAAGAGAAACCATCTGAAGCTTTCAGTCAGAGTAAAAACTGGAGGCTGATTTAAGATGTTAAAGAGACTGAGGGCAACAAGCCAAAAACAAACCTGTCAAATCAATTTTGTGACTGGTATTTTCTGAGAAATTGTTGTCTTCAGATGCACTTTATTTTTGAGCATTCTGACAATAAAATTACATGAGGAAGTGCTTCCTTCCCAAGACCTATTTGTCAAATTATTATTGTCAACAGAGCCATCTCACATCCATCAGATTATTGTCTACTTATTTAAATTTGGTAAGCAATTAATAAACAGGAAGTTTGCATAAAATTATATAAAATGATTGGAAGTAGCTATTAACAGTGCTTATATAAGTAAGCTTTTTTTAGGCATCATCTGTGGCACTATTTTGTTTAATCATAAAGAGAAAACTCTAAAAAATAATTATAATATTACTTTTGTTGAATTTTTGGAGAGAAATAGTAAAGAGAGTGATAGCAGAGAAAATATATTTCTGAAATATAGTTAAATTTTAATATAATCATATTCAAAATTTGAATGTGAAAAATTAAAGGTTAAAAGATTATCACAAAATACTTGGAGTTTATGAAACTTGATTGCTGAAGAAAATATCTTTTTCATTCCTAGGATAAACCCTCTTTTTTCTTTTTGTTTAAATGCATAGTCAACAACAAAATGTTCAATTCTATATATAAATTAAAATTTAAATCACACTTCTAAATTTAGATTATCTTTTTTCTCCATGTTTCAATTAGATAATTTCACTTAAACAGGCTCATTTCACTTTGGGATGCATTTTTAATATACAACTTTACTGTCTTACCTTTCGTCCCATTCACAAAATGCAAAATGAACTAGAAAATAATAACTTCAAAGAGGAGAAGAAAGAAAAAGTTGAGTTAGATCAGAGGCGCATTTACCTCTGATAAGTAGTAAGGTGTAGAAGTAAGGTGTGCTCCAAAAATTGTTTGAAATACTGAAATCATGCTACCATTTAGCACACAGATTAACAGCTAAACCAAATGTAGCCCTCTAATAACTTGGGATTAGGCAGTATTGCTTGTTACTGACTCAAAAAACTGTTTCTGCACTTGGTATGGATATAGGAGGAAATGACAGCTTCCAAATCTCAGCAGTTTCAGTCTTAAACTAGTTAGCCCTAACTAATTTGACAGCTGGAATTTCTGTGATATATTAAGTATACATAGTCATGATATGTTAAGGAAACCTTGAGGAGTGGAACCAGAAAGCTGGGCACAGAAGAAGGAAAGTGAGAAAACATATGCTTCTGAATATGAAATGAGGTAACATAGTTGTCACTTAATACATTTTCAGGACTTTTTCTAAAGCAAAATGGGAATTAGTTTCCTGCCTTGTACTGTGTGCATATCCACTGTATATATGAATAAACACACAGTTTGAACACCACTGACAACCTTTGACATGATGCAGAAGACCACTAACTAAAAATCTCAAGTTCATTCCAAAGAATATTCCAGAATATTCAGAAGGAATTGGCATGAAACTTTCCAGAAAGATCATAAGTGTTTGAATTCATAAAACTGTTTTATACCCCATTGGTTTTAACTCCAGTGCTGAAGCAAACACAGTGACTTTGGAAGCCAATTTCTGAAAGCAGTGACTTTTTGAGATTGAAAATAAAAACAAACAAAAAAAAATCAAAATTTACAGGCTTAATTGTCCCTTAGTTTAATCACATCCAATACAATTCACACATGACTTCCTTTAATCAACATCTATGTTATACAATGTATGAGAAGGCTTCTTTTCTCCACTTCCAGGTCTACATTCCAAAGGGCAGTATTAGTTTAGTCTTACAGATCTTAGGAGGTCTGAAACAGATTTAGAGGTGTTGCCCTCATAATTAGTTTGCTCTGAGCAGATCTAGCTTGTCTGAGAGCTCAGCAGCTTTCCTGAAAAAAGTTTATAGAGACTCCTGTGGTACTTGTACCCAGCACAGCATCACAGCAATCCAAAAATTACATATGTCTAAGGTGGACACTGGTTCAGGTGGCCAGGAGTGTACTGATATAATACAGTGGCACTTTTCAGCCTTGTAGTGACTGCATTATCATCATTTGGCTGCCTAAGCTGCACATAATGATGATTTTTTTTTTCATATCATTACTTTTTTCCCCCATTTTCTACTACTGTATTAATATAACAACAGAAATAAAAAATAAATTTATTTTGATTATTTAAAAAATAAAAATTAAGAAATTAATACATAAATCTCAAAACTTTCCAAATAATAATGTATTGCTGGGATACCTTAGAATGGAACTTTCTGAGCCCTCTGTAAGTTTCAAGTGAAAAAAGGCCATAACTAAATGGAGTTTAATTTCTCCATTGTGGATTAAACCTAAGTCATACAATGTCACCAAGAACTACAAATATGCTCACTCACAGCATTTGTTACTAGCAGCACTGAAGTAATTTTATTATGTTACCCACTTGGGAAAACAGTTGACACTCAATTTGGGCGAGTAAATTTCCTGGCTTTACTTCAAGTGATCTTTCTATTACATGACAGCTGATTCACCACAGATGAATCTCAGCCGTATGCCTAATACACACCTCAAATTTAAATTACTGTTATATTTGCCATTTTTTCCCCAGATTTTGAATAAGTTTCCAGTTTTTATTTGAAATACGAGGGTGTTCATGACATTATATTATTCGTAGCATTCTATAATTTATGAACTTTCAATTTATTTTTTTTCACCATTATTAGAGGCAACTGAAACTACCTCTTCCTACTTCCATTTATGCTTTTCCCTGTTTTGGTATTGCATTGTTACCAACTCTTTCACGAGTTGCTTCAGCTGTAGCTTTTGTGTAAATGTATGAGCTGGAGATAATTGCCATTTTTTACATAGTTTTGTTGTTACAATGCCTCCATCTTGCAGAAATTTGCACACATTGCCTGTTAGACACAGAGCTGTTTTATCCAAGCTAGAAGACAGACAACCTTGCCTACATAAGGATGTTTCAATATTCTGACCAAGAGGGATATCTTGAGATACACTCTGGTTTCCAAGATTCTTAGGTACATATCAGTCCAGCTTCTTTTTAAATAATGTAATGGAGGGTGGCAGGGTGAGGGTATTTCTACAGAATATAGACTTTTGCTGGGTTTTTTTTTTTACATTGCCTTTGTCATTGTGCTATTTCAGAAAAAAGTAGCCAAATGTTGGAGCTTGTGGTGCCAAAGATTTATCTATGGTAAACTCTCAGAGAAGATTAAACCTTTTGATATCAATTATCCAAGCTTTACCAGAGAACAAGATAAATCTTATGAAAAGGAAAAAATGGGCTTTTTTAATTCCTTTGGACACATGGAAACAAATGAGAAAATTCAAGGCAAAACTCCTCAGGCATTACTGAATCCCTGCTGACAGCAAGTAAAGTATATCAAAAGCTAATGCAATCCTCTTTCACTACTCCTCTGGGAAGAAATGGAGTTTTCAAAAGCTTAGTTTGAGTCAAAAGTCCAGTTCAATGGTTCGTGACCTTTTTAACAAATCTGGACTGAGTTTTGGTTTTCTATTGGTAGAGTTAAATGTTGCAGTGCACTCCCTGGGTTCCTGCCACCCCTCCCCCTGCCCTGGGTCCTTGCCATGTGACTCTGAGATATTCCTTTGTTTAAAGTTCAAGCAGCCTGGACTCTGACCTGGTTGGTTGTTTATCCCAGCTCCGCCCCTGGTATCCCCTTTCCTCCTATCTGTGACAAAAGTAACTTCACACAGTGCCTTTTTTTCCCAGCTGCTCTCTTGATGGGATGCACCCCATCTCTCAGGATGGGGAATAAATGATTCTAAGAATACAGCCGGGGTCTGAGCTATATTTCTTCTCTTCGCTTCTGCTTCTGGTGAGTAGCTGACAGCTGGCACGGGCTTACGTGGAGCTGCACAGCTAAGAGATATCTAAGCTTTCTGTAGATGGTTTGAGATATTCCAAGGCATATAGAGGCAAGCTCTACCACAGTTAAATACTTCATTTTTTGAGTGTGTAGTTTAATCCTCATGACCTGTGTATTTTGATCATTTCGCAACCTACTTTCATTTTGGTTTCTACTCCTGTGGAGTATTTAAAGTCCTTTTTGTACCACATTTTCTACATGGCCCTTTCTACTTTTTGTGTTTCTACTTTTTAAATCTGTTACACAGTTCAAAGCTGAGATATTCCAGAAAATGTCTGTTCAATGTTCATATAGACAACTACCCAGCAGCAAAGACAAAATATCCCTAAACTTAGTATATGGTGAAGCTCAGACTTACTGCATCCAGCATTTCCCACTAAAAAATATTCAGCTCAGAATCCTGCATATTCAAGACTACAAATCTTAAATAAACCCTTTTTAATTTTTTAAATTTTATTTATATTCTTTGGTATAAAACTGCAACAAGCTATGGATAGCTATTTGTAGCAATGAAGTGTATTTTGTGCTGCTGAGTAATCAGCTCTATTTTGTCCATGCAGATTTTAACACCTTTTTATCTCACTCTCTAAAGGTGAGTCTTTTAGAAACTGAAAAGTTTTACAGCCCAATAGAGGCATGACCATTGCAACTTGATAACCTTATGTCCAGTCAGCAGTGAGGCTGAGCCTGTATTTTAAATATGTGTACTCTCCCTCTGTATGTATATATTTGCATGATTCAATACATATAGATCAATACAGATATGAATCACACCAAATAAAATCCATATATATATAGATTAATACGGATTTGAACCAAACTCAAATACAACAACCAGAAATGGCCTGATCCTGTTCCCTTCCTGGCTGATCAAGGAAATTATACATATATATAAATGGTGCTTGTCTCTGGATCCTAGTCTAGTGAGCGGCCAGCACATCAACACATGAACGCCTTATGTTCACAGCCCCATTCCAGTTGCTGATACCCACAGATAATGACAAAACCCTTGTCACGTGGATGCAGAGACACATGACCTCCTCATTTCCTCCAGTAACAAACCTTAAACAGTCTATCTAGTATCTGGCCCATGGGTACCCACATTTCCCCCTTTGCCTCATGCCCAAATATGCACTCTGCATGAATGGAACTCACAAGTAGGTGGTTTGGATCTGTGGCCTTGCTCATGCCCTCCCTGAGATCCCCTAATCTCAGTAGCTAGACTGGACCAACTGTCTCTCCAGTGGTCAGTCTGAACATCTCTGAACGCTCCTGAATTTGAGTAAATTTATGGCACCTCTGATACCTGATTCCCATAATTTTTATTCCACTCATTATCTAGTCCACACTGATGTTCTCTAGGAAATTGCAGGCACCTACATGCACATTCATTTACACTGTGCACATGTTCCTGTCTCTTCTGCTTCTGGCACCACCAACACAAAGACCCTCTGGCCTCTCCAGCTGCTGCACTGAGACATCCACGTGTTCATGCATGCCCAATAGAGTCCTCACTCAGGAAAGTAGACAGAAAGGCAGTCTATTTGGAATGGAGAATTGACTCATCGACCAGGAACAGGCCACAGCTAGACAAGCATAGATTCTTTTCTTACGCAATACCAGCCCATTTTATTGCCTTATCTTTCTAATTTTCCTGCTTTTCTAACCACTTTGATCCCTCCCTTGGCCCACCTTTGGCTTCTTCCCAGAACATCCATTATCTTGTGCAGTCCCACGACACTCCTTCTTGGCCCACTGAGTGCCATCTTCCGGACCAAGGAGGACTCGTAGTGCTGGGATTCACCAAGCCCATAGGGCTCATAATGCTTCCCTGGGATAGCCCCAAGGTACAAGGGAACAGGGGCTCATGTCTCTGACTCAGGGTAAAGAGATTTCTCTGGGAAAAATTAGCATTTAATCATATAAGCTGACAGAATCCACTGGGTAGAATTTGTTGTGAATCTCCTGGTTAGATCAAAAATAATATATATTTGTTAAATTGTGTGATCACTTAATTTCCTCTTTGTAGGGAAATCAATGAGGAGACTGAAGATAAGGTAAAGCTCCTATCATAATGGTGACTTCTGTAGACTCAGTAACCCTGCTAATAGTAAAACAAAGATTTTTTAGAAGAATGGCTACAACAGCACAGGTTGAGCATTGGCTGAGAAACTTAACCAAAATTACTGTTTCTATGGACAATTTTTGAAAATTAACATGTTTTATAACAATATTTTTGAGCACTGCTTCCAAAGTATCAATTAATAAAGAACTATAGGTATGTATTAAACAGATTATACAGAAACAAAAGCAGAGTTCTATGATGTATTTAAATGTTATACTTTTATACAGATTCTTAGTCAATAAGGATAATTGAAATTAGTTGAATGAAATTTACTTCACTGACAACTACATGTTTTACTGGATAGAAAGGAAACCACTGTGAACTATATTTTTTCTGGAAACAGCGTAAAAAATGTTCCATAAATATTCCAGGTGTCATCCTAGATAAAGGTAATAGACTAGAACCTATGGACAAGATCTTCCAAATATATGCATATAAGATTTCTGATTGACAATGTCTCTCTAGTCACACCATATTTTTCTTCCAAGTTCATTTGCAATTTGATTAAACAGATATGTGCTCATTCAATAAATATATGAAACATCACAAGCAAAAATAAGTCATAAACTAATATTAAAATCATATTTAATGACAAAGTAAGATTTGCACGTCTGCCTTAAATTTTTACTTCTAGTACAGGTAATTTAATTGTGAGTTGTAAAAACTACCTTATAAGTCCCTTAACTGAAAAAATAAAAGGCTTGAAATCACCTGGTTTAGGCATTTTAGAGGGTGGGGCCAAGTAGTGGCTTTTTTTCTTTAAAACCATTTTTGAAGAATGACATCTTTAATGTTTTCTCTGGTGTCTCTGGTGATTTATCTATTGCTTTTCTGGGGCACAAGAGAAATCAAGAACAGAGGTCCAAGAGTTACACTAAGATAAATACTATGTGTAGCTTTCCAGTGGGCCTCAGCAAACAAATCTCGAAATGGTATACTTCTTGATTTTCTGAGAGCAGTTCATACACATTTCAGATATATTCCTTATTCAGGGGCATTTGAGTAATTCAAGACTTGAGCTTAGATTTTGTCATAGTTACTTCAAAACAGGATTTAAAAAAAAAAATATATATTTATATATATATATATATGCTTATAAATTCACAAAAACTTTGTTAGTTTAATAAGTCTAATTGTATAATTTCTAGCTTGCAAATGAATGATAACAGTACAAATAAATTTGCTAAATGCTTATGTGGTTACCCTTAGTTCTAGTTATTGGGAAGTATTTGGGGCTAATGTAGTAAGAAATGTTTTAAAAACAAAATTTTATTACTCATGACAGGATTTAAGGTATTGAAAAGTGGCGTTGGAATATGCATACTTCTTTGCTAAGCATTTTTATTCCACTTTGTTTCACTGCTGATTAGTTAGTAAACTATTATATACCTGTAGTTTGAACTTGTTCCACATCATCTTGTCTTTTACCAGCACTCCAGACATGACTGCTATGTTGAACAAGATTAAAAACAAACTAATGAAAAAAGGCCGAAAATGCTATTTTTGCTTATTTGTATCTTTTTCAGTTTTGCCTTTTTTTGTATCTCAAGAAGTAGATATGCTGAGTCAAAGAAAGCTCCTTGCCACAATACATAAATAATTCCTGTCCCTAAGGTTAGCCAGAGAAGTGGAAATTATTAATTTCTAGTCTCCAATATCCACTCTCACAGCAGTGTCTATGACTCCTATGGTTCTCATTCTTGTTAAGGGACTTTTTATGTGTGGTTCTCTCAAGCACAATATTTTAGCATAGAAAGACTTCTGATTCTGTGGGATTCCAGCATCACTCCTATAAACTGCAGAAGTGCTGTTGTTCTGCACCATAGCACAAGGAATTTAAACACAAAGAAGCTGTTTTACCTCAGATCCCAATCACATCAGTGCCAGATCTGGTAGCTGGGGTTTAGGAGGAGATGCTCAGGGTGCAAAGGGTTGCAAAGCTCAGGCTTACAAAGGTATGTGGCTCAAGCTACCTGTGTTGCCAGTGTAACAGGAGAATTCAGTTACAACCCAGAATCCTTAGGCCTGAATTTCTTTCCCTAGAATTAGCTCACAAAGTCCAAACTGAAGTAAAAATATAAATTGCCTTGCCAACAGATGGAGAATATTTGCTGATTAACAGCCTGAGAAATCTTGACAATGTGGAGACCAAGCCTGTGATACAGGCAGTATCTAAACTTGAACAATCAGCCTGTGTCATATGGGATAAAAAATTTTCTGAAGAAAATCTTTTCAGACTGGGAAAAGTCATTGATCTCTAGTAAGGTATTCAAGACAAGCAGTGACATGCCTGAATTAAACTCTCCTTGAATTTGAATTTCACTCCTCAATATGGGCGAAATTCTTGGCTATCTTTGTTCAACAGTAGTTTTATTCTTGAGTTAAATGGAAAATAAATCTTTCACTTTTCACTATAGCTTGCCCTATTTCCTTCCAAGAACAGTTCCTTCATTTGCTTGCCTATGATAGAAGCAAGGGCTTGTATACACATCAGGTTTAATACAGAAAAGGAATTGCATTAGCCCATATTTCTCAAAGATTTCTATTCTTGAATTAACAAAGTCTTTTTCTAAAGAACTAAAAAAACCTATAGGGGATATTTAATAATATCTTAGAAGAGAGTTAATAGAAAAATGGAACTGACATATGAAGATGGTGGCAATTTTAATGGTGTTAGGCAGACATTTCAAGTAATTTTTTTCATATAATTTTAAACCTAACCTAAGCTGATAAGATGGCTACTCTCTATTGACACACTTTGACTAGAATGTATTTCTCTCTTTTTTTTAAGTGTTAAACTATGATAGGTGCAATTGTTCAGTAAAAGAGCTTTGATGTGAAATGCTGCAAAACTTGCAGGCATATGAGTTTTATTTTGATGATATTTGGAGAATCTATAGTTCTTCATGAACTATTAAACCTATTAATAACTGGGGAAAAAATTCTGGGGTAAAATTTATTCCTCCTTAAATATTTTGAAAGGGAAAGTAATGGTTATTTTACAGGATTATTGACATTGCAATGAGCACCATTCATGGATTAAAACCTCATTGTGAAGGCTCCTGTGGAGCCTATTCCAAAGCCATTCACTGAACTGTTGATTTTAGTGAGTCAGATTTCTAAAAAATCTTTTATCTTTTTTCAAAGACACTTGCCTCTCAAAAACCTATTGCAGAGAAATATAAGTGGAACATTCAGCACTTATTCCTAGCTTGCTTTGCATTTCTTGGAGGACTGATAATTATCATCAGGACATCCTAAAAGTTATAAATTTTCACCCAGTATCTTGTTTTTAAATTGATAGAATATTTTCAATGTAGAGTATGAAGCTATAAAACATAAAGTTTGCTAACTTAAGTTTCATTTAATTTCAAATAATCTGTTCAGAATGAGTTAAAATATTGGCCTCTGCTGCATCATATGACACAAACTGCTCTGAGACAGATGAGCTTACAGGATAGGAGGGGGGCATTTTGTTTGGTTTTGTTTATTTTATTTGGTTTTTGAAGGGCTACAAGGTAGAAACATCCTGGAATTCAATCCAAAAAATAAAAATAACTATTTGAAAAAACAAAACCCTAATTGTCTCATGAAATTAAAAAGATCTTGATTATATCATTCCATCTGTGTTGATTTCACTGTGAACTCTACATGTATTTTTGTAAAGGCACTTTCCAGTGAGATAATCAAGTTAAGCTGCTCTATTGTAAGAAAGCTACTATATATTCCTAGTCATGCTTCCTTCAAACATGATACACACATTCTTCACTGGAGTCGTGCTGCTGATTATACCCTGAAACCACTTTTGAATTAAGGTTTATTGGATCAAGGTTGTGGGCTTTCTGTTGTTGCTGTTCCTGGTTTTGGTTTATTGGTTTTTGGTTTTTTTATTCCAGAGGAAGTCCACAAGAATTTAGAGGTGTATCATTGCATTGGGAAATGGGATTGTTGAAAACATACCTCTTCTTGATAAGGATCTGTATTATTGTCATACAGGGGTTTTTTGCATATTTTTATAGTATTTGTTTCATTCTCAACTGGGGACAAAATTTTTGTTGTTTTGAATACTGGATATCCATAAGACCTTAAGAACTTGGAATTTAAATGCATTGAGTTCCTCCAAAATGTATTTATTTAAACATCAAGAGTAAGCAATCTTCTCAAGTTTACATAGATTAACAGTCTACTAAACTCTAGCAATGGTTCTCTGAATAAGTAAGATTTTCTTGAAGTATGGATTAAAAAAAAATAAAACCCCAGAAAAATACAAGATTTTCACATCAGCTAAGCATTGAAGTTACCATGATGATAGTGTCTTACATTCTAGTCAAAGAGAATTTATATGACATATTAAAAGATTGGGAGTCTAAAAACATTACTTGTTGTGGGAAAATAAAATAAAGCAAAGCATTGTCATATCATTTCAAAGTTAGGACTGACTTGCCACAAACAAACCAAACTGAGCATTTGATTTAAATGGAACAAGTCAGATGTCTCAAATATAAATAGACTTTGTCATTTAACATGAAATATGCTTTATGGAACCAACTGAACTCCCTTATACTTACCTATGATTAAAAAACCCAGAATGGGATACTCTGAATGCAAAACTGGTGAGGATTTATAGGTATGTGAGGATAAATATTTTTCAAGTATCTCAGATTTTCTTATGTCTGAAAATTCCCTAGACCTCTCTTTTAGTATTTATGCTTAAGTCAGAATGTCATTTACAGTTCTAAAAAGAATGTCTGCATTTGAGTGTTCATTATTTTTTTTTTGTCATAAACATGGGTTTAGAAGCAGTTCTTGCATAGACAGGCTACCGCAGAAATAAAAGTTTTAGTTAGACACAGGAAAGATACCCTTTGAAAATAAGCAGAAGAGAGATTTGAAGTGGCAAAATACCTTCCTTTTTATATCTCATGGAAAAATGCACTTGAATTTTGTATTATTTTATTTTATAAGTGTTACACTGGTAATTTTAGCAGCTGGAATGAGTCTGGGAATAAACCTTTATAAACTTTTTTTTTTTTTTTAAGTGGTTTAAAATTCAAGAGATTCACAGAACTTTATCTAAAATTACAGCTTACACTGAACTGAGTTCTACACACCAGCCCTCTGGGAAACTGATTTGAAGTCCAAGAATTATGGAATATCCTGAGTTGGAAGGGATTCATGAGGATCATCTAAGTCCAGCTCCTGGTCCTGCACAGGACACCTCAAGAGTCACCATGTACCTGGCAGCATTGTCCAAACACTTCTTGAATTCTATCAGGTTTGGTGCTGTGACAACTTCCCTGGGGAGCCTGTTCCAGTGCTCAGCCACCCTCTGTGTGAAAAACCTTTTTCTAATATCCAACTTCTCCCTCCCTGACACAACTTCAGGCCATTCCCTCAGGTTCTGTCACTGAAGAGATCAGTGTCTGCCCTTCTGCTGGCCCTTGTGGAAAACCTCTAGACACAATGAGGTCTCCCCTCAATCTCCTTTTCTCTATGTTGAACAAACCAAGTTACCTCAGTCAATTCCCCTCTAGACCCTTCACTATCTTTGTTGTTCTTCTTTGCATGTCCTGTAATAGCTTTATAACCCTATATTGCTGTGCCCAAAACTGCACATAGGACTCAAGTTGAGGTCCAGGATACAGCTGGCCCTTGTGGCTGCCAAAACAAAGAGTTAAATTCAACACATCCTGGCATCTGATGAATTTCCTATTCCACTACATCATCTATGAATATTGATACCACATATGTTGCATTAGGTACCTATAAGAAAAAATGGTTCTGCTAAGTATCAAAACATTGAAGAAAACATTTTAAAATATTAAACAAAATGCTAAATATGATTAAATAGAAATATTGTTGAATATAATTAAGTATAAATATTGATTATAGAATCACATTAATTAATTCTATTAAATGAATTTAATAATATTGTAATTAAATATATTAATTACTAAAATATCTGAAGAAAACCCAAAACATGAACATAGTGAGGAAAAAAAAAAAAAAGACAATTTGCTCACTTCTATAGAAAACAATAACCTGTAAGAGTAGGTCGCAAAACTAATTGGTTTTCTGACTACCATGAAGGACAGATGGATCATCAAGAAGGCTGAGGTACTCATGGACTTTTCTGCCTTTGCCTTCACCAAATACTCCAGCCACAGTGCCTCAGACACAGAAAGCAAGGGCGGAATGAAAGGGAGGAAAAAGGACTCCTGCTGTAGAAGACAACCAGGTTAAAGGCCATCTAAGGAACTTGAAGGTGCACAGGTCCATGGGACCAAATGAGATGCATCAATGGGTCCTGATGGAATTGGTGTAGAAAGTGGCTATGCCACAAACAGTCATTTTTTAGAAATCATGGCAGTTCACTGAAATTCCCACTGATTGGAAAAGGAAAAGCATAACTCAGGAAGGACATAAATCTTTTGGAGTGAGTGCAGAGGAAGGACATGAAGATGATCAGAGGGCTGGAGCACCTCTCTGATGAGGACAAGCTGAGAGTTGGGTTGTTTAGCTTGGAGAAAGGGAGACTCTGAGGAGACCTTATAGCACACTCCAGTGCTTAAACAGGGCCTGCAGGAGAGCTAGAGAGGTACTTTTGACAAGGATATGGAGTGATAGGACAAAGGGGAATGGCTTAAAACTGAGAGAGGTTAGGTTTGGATTAAATTTTAGGAAGAACTTCTTTACTGCGGTGAGGCACAGGAACAGGCTGCCAAAAACGTGTTTGCTCCATCCCTCTGATGTTCACAACGAGGTTGGATGGGTGTCGGAGCAACCTAATTTAGTGGTAGTATCCTTGCCCATGGCAGGGGATTTGGAACTAGATGATCTTTAGGATCCCTTCCATCCCAAACCATTCTATGATTCCATACAAGGATGCAAGGTTTGTTTATTTCTCTTTAAAAAGTAAACTGACTAATAACTTCGTAAGTTTAAAAATTGTGTCAACAATTCCTTTCATAAACATTTTGCGTAGGAAATATAAATTTATTTTTTTATTAGCTACAAAATAGCTTGAATATTAACAAATTTGTTAGGGCTGGAATATGAAGGCCTACGGATTTAATCAGTCACAGAAGCAATTTGGAAACTATGACATGATGTGAAGGTAGAGGAACATTGGTTTTTACTGTTTGGTCTTAGAGTTTATACTATATGGACAAATATGTGAGAAAATTTGAGAGTATTTTTTTATAAAATAAGCACCTGTTGAAAAATTGTTTTATTTTGAGTAAAATCAGCAAGATAACAAGAGAAATGGAACATGGTGATAAAGGAATTTCACTGATGTTTGTACATCTGTATCTGTGGAAAAATATATCAAAAGTTAGGAAAATAAAAGATAGTGGTTCTTTGAGTAATTTTCTTTGCCAGAAATGTTCTATTTTTCTCTATCACTCTTGTTGACATTTGCTTTTGAATAAAAACGTTCTTTCTCTTTCTACTTTATTCTTTATTCTTCAGCAAAATCAAAACACTATGTTTATGACATAGCAGTCTAGTACTTGGAAATAAGTGAACTGTCAAAATGTCAACATGATGAATTCATTGCAGGATCACAGAGAAAGATCACGTGGGTGTGTGAGGAAGAACAAAACCCTGATAATTAACAGAGAGGCTAGAGAAATTATTAAAACTTTTAAAAAGTTAATGGCTCTTCTTTCAAGGAATGTAAATGTAAAGCACTCCCCACAGCATGAAGGCAAGTCTACTTTGAAAAATATTTCTGATGCTCAATTCAGCAAGGCACTTGGAGTTCATCCAGAAGCATAATCACTGCTCTGGGCTGCTGTACTGCTCCTTTTACTTTTGTTCATTGGCACTTGACACTCACCACTCTGAGTCTTTAGTCTACATTGCCAGAAGAAAAGCTTTCCAACTGCTCTGTGACTGAATATGTTCTGGAGGACTGGAAGTTGCTTATGGAGTTAAGTATAGCCTGTATTTCCAATTTCCATAGGGCTAAAGCAAACTTCAGATTTGAGAAATCAAGATATTTTGATAGACTTGGAGCAGAGTGGTCGGAAAGCTGCCCAGCAGAAAAGGAACTGGGGATGCTGGTCAACCACTGGCTGAACATGAGCCAGCTCAGGTGGCCAAGGAGGCCAGTGCCCGGCTTATGAGAAGTGGCTGAGGGAGCTGGGGTTGTGCAGCCTGGGGAAAAGGAAGCTGAGCTGAGACCTTTCCACTCTCTACAACTAACAGAAAGGAGGCTGTTGCCAACTGGAGGTCACTCTCTCCTCCCAAGTAACAAGTGATAGGACAAGAGGAAATGGCCTAAGGGGAGGATTAGATTGGATATTAGGAAAAATTTCTTCCTTGAAAGGGTATCCAGGCATTGGAATAGTCTGCCCAGGGAGGTGGTAGAGTCACAGCCCCTGGAGATATTTCAAAAATATGTAGATGTGGTTTAATGGTGGGCTTGGCAGGACTATATTTGCAGCTGGACTTGATCATAAAGGTCTTTTTCAACCTAAATGATTCTATCATTTTATGAATCTGTAAGATCTACTGTGTATATAAAAATATGTAATGTGTAATACATAACATATTATAGAATATTTTAAAACATTCCTTTTAATTCCTCTTCACAAGTCATCATCAAGCATAGACCTTTTCCCTAAACTGTTTGCACCCATCATATGCACATGATACAACCTGTTAGAACTAAAGAAGCTAAAGATATGTAGTGAGAGTGCACAGATTATTTGCTTTAGCACTCTGATCTGGAAAAATTAAACTGCTAAATATTACAAGGGGAATTATTTTCCTGGCAATAGAAGCAAAGTATTTTCATCTCATCTGTTCATTTGAACTTAAAATTTTCAAAATATTTACTTTTCATTCTCATCTAAGATTAACTCCCAGACTAGCAAATATTCTTGTATAAATCTGATTTCACACATAAAAAAAATAATTACATGTTCAGATATTTTTGCGGATTCAGGATTCACTTCTTGAACAAGCCAATAAGAAATGAAATTCAATACTGCATGAACATAAAAAAAGAACTAGAAGGATGCTGAAAACAGGTGACATGAAATAAAAAGGAGGGCCTAACAGGTTTTTTTTCTGTTTTCCTTGTACACAAATCTCTTATTCATATGCTGTTTGTATTAAGCACATTTCAGCAAGTTTAAGGTGGGAAAAGTAGCTTGTTCAGGTTACACAACTCAATTCTGAACTGACTATTTTACTCTACTAATGCTTTCTAAAATTGTCCCCCACATTTTTAACAGGAATATAAGGAGAGTTGGGCTATCTCTAAGAATCAGGAGAATTTAAAATTATGTACTGCTTTGTGTTTTTTGGTTTCATTTCTTATTTTTCTTAGTTAATAGCAAGTACAGTGGCTGTCTAGAAGTAGCTTCTGTTTCTGTGAGTTAGACACAGCCTCTCCAATTACAGACAGATTCTGTGATTGCACAGCTTGTGAAGATGAATGAACTCCCAGGAGCTGTGTGGCTGCACAGGCAGATTTGACCCAGAAATCACCTCCTTTACAAGTGTTGTACAAAATCTAAGGAATATTCTTTAACATTTGAGGACACTGAGATTAAGGACAGTGCATAAATACAGAGGATTATTATACTTATTATTTTTGTAAACTAGCAAAATACCTTATTTTGAAAGGTCTGGGAGAGAGATTTTAAATTTTATCTAGAGGTGAAAATTAAAGACTGTTTGTATTCAGGGAAAAACACCTTAAAACAAAGAGATGTGTGACTACGCAGCCATTAGTTGTGATCTTTGCTTTTGCTAAATACTGACTGGAATGCAATAAGGAGGTTTTATCCAAAGGAACTGCACAGTGGTTACTAGTTACACAATTAAAGCAATTGTCTGAAATTTTTCTGCATTAGTAAAGCTCTAAAAATCATAAAGCAGCAGGGAACAGAGAGACATACAGCTCAGTCTTCTTTTAATGCTGCTTCCAATAAAAAAAATATGTTCATTGTTAAGATAAGCTGACTTGTGCTTTCAAGATTTTCATTGTTAATGACTCCATGGTTCAGGGTCAAAATATACATGAATTTTAAAACAACTCAACTGAAAACTCATGTACATTTTATGCAAAGGACAATGATCCTGCTGCTACTCCACTGCTTTGTTCTCTTTTATACTGTGATAAGAGATCTTGAAATGGGCACATATGTTTGGCAGTAATTACTAGTGATTTTAATTCTGTGTAAATTATTATATATGGTGCACAATGATGAAAAAAATATGTGGCAGCTGCTACCATTGCATGTCCATGAAAAAATTTCCACCCTATCACTCCAAACAATTGACAAGCAAAGCCAAGGTTTTGGCAATGCAGTAGTTCAGACATTCATCTGAAAGTATAAATACTTCTTATGGATTATGTTAAGAAAATCACCTGTATGATATAGTGAGGAGGAAACTGTTCTCATCTAACAGAGAAAAGCTGTTTTTAGTGTGACACTATCCCTTCCTCTCACATTCGTTATATGGATAGCTTAGGAATTAGGCACACAAAGCTGTAAGGGCAGCATTTATAAGGCCAGGATCAAATCTCTCTGAGGCGCTCAGTGAGCAATGAATTTTAAGTGATGTGTGGTTTTCATAGTGGGCTTTGTACATGGAGGGATAATAACATCAGAGGATTTCCTATTTGTTTGCATGCCAGATTTACTTCTATCTTAGTCCACAGAGCACATGTAGAAAAATAGAAAGTTGCTTAACCTAAAGAGATGTCCTTCCTGTGTGACTGGAAACATGAAAAATACCATCTAAAAGAGGTATATAGAGTTCCAACTTTATCTGAATATGGGATTCTTCCTTTGCAGTACATTAAACTCCTTATTTAGAACTTATGTTTTCAATGACCACAGTAGACTACAAAACAGTTTATTCATATGCAGCTATGATCTGAAGCACTAGGAACAATGAAAAAGAGTGAAAGTGTTCCATGTCTCTTAACATATATGAGTATGAATATGGGGATCAGAAACAAAAAGTTTAAACTCTATTTATATTTCTAATGAAGCATTCTTTTTAAAAATTAGCTGATATGCAGTAAAACATGCTACTCCTCTTGCGGCAGTCTTGCTTCTTTATGCGGCTTTCATAAAGGGCTACGTTTTATCTGTGTAACACATACCTTGATCAGAGGTAGGATAGGATTTTTTCATTATAACCTTCTTCATTATAACCTTCTTCATTCTTTTTGTGTCTTTCACCAAGATAAATTTGCTTTCAAAATGTTTTTTTTTTTTTTTAAGAGAATGGTAAGACCTCAGTTAGTTCCATGAATAATGGTCTTCCGTTGTCCTTTCTCTTCTCTGTAGCAATTTTAAATATAGCATTACTAACCAGTAGAATTTAGCACATCTTGTCCTTTCTTGTTTTTCAGGTTGATTAAAACCCATTTTCAAGATTACAGTTAGTTGCATACATGTATACATTCAAAATGTATTTACATTCATATCTTCTTCCACTGGCCTTCTGTAAGAGAATATCAGATTGAGAACAGTGTTTAGAGCTTATTTTAGATGTTGTTCCTGTATTTATTGTGATAAAATCTCCTTCCAGATTAAATGGACAAAGATATTTCCTGATAGACAAATATATAACCATGTAGAGTCTCAGGCAAGGTTAGCCATTCCTGAACACCATTACATTGTCCTGGGTTGCAGTATATTCTGTTACCATCCTCATGAGCTGTTGAGTCTCAGTGGGCAGTGTTTCCTGGCTTCCTCCCTATCTTTCTGTTAATGACTCATCAACACCTGGCCTCAAGACTCATCATCCCATTGTGAGATGCTCCACCCAGGAAGAGGAACCAAGCATTCCATCCTGGATATAATCTGAGATTCCAAACACCACAGACACCCTTTCCACTGGATTCCCAGAGGACAGGAGCTACACAGCCACCACTGGACCTTCCGAGGAGGAGCAGGCCCTTTCTCTGGGATCACTATTTCAACAGAACCACATCCACCACTTCAGGAGGACTGCAGCCACCATCTTATCGGACTGCTACGGCTACCCTAACTAGGTCAGGCTGTATCCTAACCCTGTTGGTTTAACCCAGTATTTTCTGTTCGTTTTGTTTTTGGTTTTTTTTAATTTCTTTTTATTTCCCTATATAAATTGTTATTCTGACTTGGTGCCTCCTAGTGGTTTGTTTTCAAACTAGTATATACGTGAAACATGATACTACAGGTTTCCTTACATAAATTTAGAAAGATAAAAATGGTTCCTTGAAACAGTCAATGAATTTCTGTCATGTTATATCTGGCAAAGGAGGAGAGGAAACTAGGCAATAGTTATGAGTTTATTTTAAAGAGTATTTGGGGTGCAATTTGTACATATACAGGAGTCTGAAGCCAACTTAGTACTTAAGTTTCTGAAGTAAATGTGATCCCAACTGAGCATAGAACGCCTTCCAGCTAAGGGAGACCTGACCTTGGAAAAATGGAGATTTCTCTATCATAGCAAGACTCTTCCACAGACTGTTTCTGCAGGGTGCTGATTACAGCAATAGTAAACCTATTGGTAGGACTGTCAGCATGACCTTACTGTATGTCTCCCTTGGGTTTATATAAAATTTTCCATAACATCTTGGAAAATATAAAAAAATAGTTTCTTTTCCAGCATCCTTCACAACCATAAATAAATGGTGAGGATGTGGATCCAGCCTGGTCTGGTTCTGAGGAGTAGATTTGATTATTAATGCTCATATTTATTGCTGTAAACAGTGTTTTGCCATGTTAATAAAATACAGCACTCTGATAGGTTTTTTGCTTTTTTCACCGTAGTCACAATAAAAGCCATAAGTTTACCTGAAACACATAAGGACAGATTGGTTCAGGTTGAAACCAACTTCTGGAAGTCATCTGGTCCAATGTCCCTTCGCCAGCTGGCCTACATGCAGAAGGCAGCCCAGGACAATGTCCTGATGGTTTCTAAATATCTCTAATAAATGATATCCCACAGTCTCCAAGGGCAACTTGTACCAGTGCTCAGTCACCCTCACAGAAAAAGAGTGTTTCCTGATGTTCAGATGGAATGTCCTCTGTTTCAGTTTGTTCACCTTGATTTTGTCTTGTCTCCGGACACCACTGAAAAGAGTCTGTCTTCTTTTCATTTTCTCTTCAGATATTTTTATACTGTGATGAGTTATCCCTTTGAGTCTTCTTTTCTCCAGGCTAAATGTTCTCAGCCTTACCTCTATGATAGGTGTTCCAACTTCTTTACCATTTTTTCACTCTTTGTAGACCTTCATGGCTGAACTTTTTTCAGTTTCACATCTCTCTTGTTCCAAGGAGCCCAGAACTGGACATGGTACTCCAGGTCTCACCAATGCTGAATGAAGGGAAAGAATCACCCCCTTTTCCTGCTGGCAACACTATTCCTAATGCATCCTGGGATAGTTTTTGTCTTTGCTACAAGGATAAATTGCTGGTTCACTGTTAACTTGGTGTCCAACAGGACCTCAGGACATTTTCTCCGAAGCTGCTTAGCCTGGTACACCCCCAGCATGCACTGGTGAATGGGGATGTTCTGCCCCGGGAACATGACGTGGCACTTCCCCTTGGATAGCTTATGCCCTACTATGCTGTCCCTCTGGAAAATGTTGTCTCATACCACTGAAACAGAAATCCCTTTTTAAAAGGATATTTTGGACAGATGAAGTTAGAAAAGCATTAATTGATATTTTAGGTTCAGCTACTATTGGAATTTTGAAGTTGTCTGAACAGAGTACTGGGAATTGAGAACTGTTATGTACTTTGCTTTTCAGTGACATTTATTTCCTCAATGGCTTTTCTATCTCTCTGCTCAATTGTACTAAGTGGTATTAGAAAGTATTAATTGGTCTAAATTATTATTTCTATTTATAAAATGAGGGATACTTTCAGGAAGAAAATTATTTTGAATAGTTGCTGCAGAAATTACTCTGGTTAATGCACTAAACTGGGACATAATCAATCTGTCTTTAGTTCCATCCTCTGTCATGCACTTGCTCATATGTAATGGACAGGTAATTAGTAATTGCTCCTTACTTTCTCCAGTATAAAGACAATAAAAAAATATTGTTTCTTACTTTTTTGCTGCCTTGTTCAATAAATTAGACTCCAGAATGGGGTACTTTACTCCTTTGAGATACCCTGTGCTGGTTTAGATTGTCCAGCTGTTCACACTTTCATCTTCTACTCATGAGACTGAAACTACTTTGCTGCACTTACCTTCTTGAAACCAATCAACGTTGTACAGGGATGATTAAGCTTGTATTCCTCCAGCAAAAATGCCTTCTATGCAGTTAGGCGCTTCTGTGTTTCCTTAAATCCACTGAAAATTCCTCCCACAAAAGATAAGCTGTAAAACTCCATGTCCTGATTCTGCCAGTAACTCATTGTACAACTGTCTGGATCTGAAATTAAAATTTATTCACATATACATTCTGATAAAAATAGCTCAAATGACAACTATAGTATTCAACAATATTAATTCCATTTTACAATTATTTGACAGACCACATCTTCCTGTCGGACCTATTATCCTACACAGAATTTAAAATATAGATTAGGAGAATTTAAATATGTATTTATGAATTAAGGACAATAACTTTTGATGCTTATAGAAGTCCAGTATGTACTTATTTAAATCAGAATCTTAATGCTTTATTAGGGGAACATGAGTTTGCATTACTTCTGCAAATGCATACAAAACTCAATCAGTGATTCCCTGATCAGTGATTCCCTATATTAAGTATTTTTCTATTCCATTATCAAACCTCCTTGTACACAATCACTCTGAATATAATTAATATTTTTAAAGTGCATTGCAGGTATTTTATAATCTCAAATATTATCATGAAGTTTGGAATAAAAATAAATGAATGACAGTCTAAATATTAAAATAGATAGTATGAAATAACACAGCCTCTAAGATAGTGGATTTGTTCCTTTTAACATGATCTCCTTTTCAGACCACTGCTCAAAGCACAAACCATGACCAGAGGTAAGTTTGGGCCTTCCTTCTTTTTAATCAGATAGAGCTGAATTTATAGTTCCAGATAGGATGTCAGGAAATATGGCTTCTAGGTCAATGATTTAAGAGTTTTCTTCTTCACACAGCATAAGTGCCATCTCTCTCAAAATCTCACTCATTCTGATGTCCATCCTGAATATGACCTCCTATTTTTGGGCCTCTATATAAATAAATGAAGTAAATTGGCTCCTAACTCATATTTTCAGAGTTACTCTTTGGAAAGTTATTCATCACTTTATACACTGTTGATGGAAGTCTACAGGAAATAGCTGGTAGGAATTTACACGTTCTTAAGGGAATGCTGCATTGAACGAGCTTCCATTTAGTTTCTGACACCATCAAAATAATTATATTGTATTAAACATTTCTTACTGTAGTAAGTATTTCAGCACTGATAAACTAAACCAGTAAGTTTTACTTCAAAAAAGACTTTAAACCTGAGAAGAAAGTTTGATCTAACCCATTGCTAATGTTTTCTTTGCCTTAATTAACTGGCCACCTATAATAAAAACTGTCATCATCCCTTGCAAGAAATATATTTTCAGACCAGTATTTTTGTGCTTTCTGTCATGGATCAGATAGTCACCCATCAAAATAATTCATATTTCTCTTCCAAACTCTTCCATGAACTTTTTCTTTGCTGCAGCTCATTCTATTAACCGCTACTGTCTCAGTTTTCCTTGCACTTCTTTGTATTATTTTATTGAGTATTTGTTCTGTTTTCTCTAAAAAGTTTGAAAAAATTAAGACTTTAATAAAGTCTACAGATCTCTTTGAGAAAAAATATTCTGTATGTGAATAGCACAACCAGATGCTATGAGAATAATGAAGCAAAATATAATAAACACTATATAAAAAAATAATTTTCATGAAAAATTGATTCCTTTGTGCAAGAAATAAGCATCTGGTATAAGCAGAAAAAAAAGAGTCCTATCTTAAGGTTTTTAGCAATAAAAGCTTGAAATGAATTATTATTTTTTTCCACAATTAAAAAATAAAATGATAATTCAGCAGTTTTTGACCAAAATGAACTATTTCAGACCTCCTATTAATATTTAAATATTTTTCATAGTCTTAAAAGACTCTCAGGAAAGTTCTACAGCTTAAACTGTTTCAGTCATCAGAAAAAGTCAATTAAAAGGGAACATTCTCTTACATCAAAATTAATGGAGTGAAAATGCTGTTAAATGTTGGAATGACACAAATCTTATGGGTGTTACTTTGGCTTATAAACCTTGGTCAGAAGGAAATTGTTATTCTCTGACTTCTGGCAGGGCTGTGACAAGATTTGCTGTACGTAAGTTACACACAGACATACACAGTTACCTGTACACACAATCACAGTTATTGTGATTCAGATGTAGAAAACTGGCTGTGTACACAGTACATTCCAGTTTATGTTTAAAGTATTTCCAGGAGATTATAGAATTGTCACTTCCTGACAAGGAGATATAAATATTTCTGGGATTTGAAAAGTTGTGGCAGTTGAATTACCTGTGGCAGATCATTACCAGCCAGAAGAGAAGCCAAAAATTTGCAAATCCTCATAGGATTTCACGGAATCCTCAAAGGCTATCCCCAAGACATGTTTGAAAAGAAGGGAAACCTCAAACTGCCATAGTTCAAGTCTAGAAGAACAGTTCTACATTTGTAGAGACATATTTTCTCATTTCTGTAGAGGCTGTAGCGGAAAATGGTACCTCTTGGGTCCTGGGAACTGTTATGTGACTGGTTTTTTTTCAAAGGATTATATTATATGTTACATTAGGAATTAAAACTTCTCATAACAACATACTTTCTTTAGTAAGACTGGGGTAGAATTTGGGTTAACACAGAAGAAGCAGGAGAAAAAATCTTTAGTTTTTTGTGGAATTGAAGTAATGTAAATAGTTTTTACACAATTTTGGGATGATAAAGA
Source organism: Lanius collurio (assembly GCA_020086605.1). Lineage (NCBI taxonomy): Eukaryota > Metazoa > Chordata > Aves > Passeriformes > Laniidae > Lanius > Lanius collurio. The sequence goes on from JACBWW010000003.1 coordinate 51,804,281, forward strand.
ATATGATTGAGTTTCTTGTTCTACCATTCTACAATGTTCAGGTCACTACCAGTGTATTTGCTATTCCTGCTAGGGCATTACTCCTTCTAGACCTGATTCACTTTGCATAAGTAATTGTATGCTAATTGCAACAAGGCTTTAATTCCCAGCCTCCCACATGACAAATAAATCCCCTAATTACTGGGATTCTGCACAGGTCATCCAAATATGCAATTTAGAAAAAGCAAAAGACCTTCAAGTTTTTAAGAACGTGAAAACATCTTATGTTATGTAGCACTACTAAGATAATTCATTGCAGTACTGGAAACAGATTTAATAATAACTTCATGATTTTAAAAGGTCTTCAGAATCAAAGAATAATTTTTAATAAATTTATTACTTCAGAAGAGAGTGTTACAATTACATGTAAAACTTTATAACATTTGGGAAAATGACCTGCAATTTCAGTTGTCATTTAAATTGCAGTTTGTAGGAAAATTTATGCAATTTATCTAATAATTTAAAAATCAGGTAAATGACACAAAGTAGTTAAGTTGGATATTTTAATAGTAGACATGAAAATTGAATAGAGATTTTTTTTCTTAGTTTTTACTGTTATTATGTGTAATTAATATTATTTGAAGAGATCTCTTTTTACTTCTCTTTTTCATTAGGCAAATAAATGTATGTCTTCACTTGAAATTTATTGTCATAATATTTGGGATCATATTGCAATTTGACAATGGGTACTCAAGAAAACCAGATATAAAATTTAAACTCATAATTAAATTATTCCTTGATAGATTACCCCTGGAAATATTGAGTTATCCCAAAAATAAGTTTCTGAGGGTTCAGAACAAGGATGTGACTTTGATTTTGTTTTCCTGCTAATGCAAATGAGATGAGTGCTGCTTCAAAGTGCTGTTTCTATAAGGATACTAATTTCTTCAACAGTTCTGAGCAAATTTCACACTCACTGTAAGAGGATAGAATCACCTCTCCCCTCTCCTTTGGACTTGATTTTGAAACTTCCACATAGCCTTAATGGTAAACTGTTATCAAATTACATGAGACAGAAGAATATATAATTAAAAAAAATACATGTCTTCCCTTGACCTTCAAGTCTGCAAATAGGAATAAATTGTTAATTTAGGTCCATACTTCAGGTCATCTAAGAGTTATACTTTAGGCAAACAGACTGGAAATAGTTTAAGCTGTTACCAAGGCGATGGTGAGTCATCCTGATTTTCTAAGATTATTTAAAAGTATTGCTGTTAAAAATCTTAGATATTTAACTTATTCTGGGAGATCAAACCTGCTCAGCAGATGTCTGTTAAATTTGCTGTTTTCTCTCTCATTTTTAGTTGTCTCTTCTCAAGTCACTGACACTGAAGGTATAAAAAGGTATTTTAATGATTTTTTTCAATACAGAGGTAAACATCTATCTCCAAAGATGTTTTCTTTCTCACCACATCACTTCTTCTGTGCTCTTGCAACTTTTCTTTCATTTTATTTCATAAATATATACATATACCTATATAGAGAGGTACTTAGACATGTTATGTGCTAGTCATGCTGCATGAAGAGTGAGTGCAACTACATTTTTAATCAATGGGACTTCACTGGTTATATCTATTCTTTCATAAATTTATGTAATCAAATTTTACTTTTCATTTTTGCCTTTAAGTATAAAATGGGCCTTTTCTGTTGTTGTTTATTAAGTGCTTTGCCCAGCTGAAGGTGTTGAATTAAAGTGATCTTGAAAATGTGATACTGAAAATAAACAAGTGGACCTGCTTTTGTTATAGTCCTAACAAATGAGAGAAATGCACACTTTTCTCAGTTCTTTTTGTTGATCTTGCATTAATCAAAGTAAATTTTCTGGAATCTTCTGGTAGGATATGATGCTATTGCTAGGCTAAAACAAGAAAAGAAGTAGACTACATAATGCCCGACAGAAAATTAAACGTAAGATTTTCCTTCTTGGAACTCCTTTCTGTTCTGCCTTTTTTCACATTGTACACTGACAGGTGAGTATCTCAAATGAGTAGGTTCAATACACAGTAAATAGAGGTTTTGTGCTTATCACAGTTTGTCAAGAAGCTGCTGTTTGAGTATGTTCTTTGATCATCAGAGCTTGAGGATTTCTGAAGTATTTCACAAAATTCTTTTTCTTTTTTTTTTCCCCTCCAAGAATTTTAAAGTATCTGTGCCCTTGCCCAGTTGTTTTCTCTTTTTCACAGTGCGTACTGCATTCCTGCTTATACAAGATGGCAACTGCCTAACAGTCCTAATAGCTTCATAAAACTACCACCTGTGGTATAATCAAAACAATTCAAAAGAGAGATCTTGAGGACACAGAAACGGACCGTCCCTGTGTGCCGAAACATGAGTTGATGCAAAGATGAGACAAATGTCCAGCCTGGATAGGCAAGGAAATTCTGAAGGAACTTAGCAATAAAACGAGGATATTTCATCTTTGGAGGGAGGGTCAGGTCACTCAGGAGGTATTTAAGGGGGTTGCTAGGGCATGTAGGAGAAAAATTAGAGAGGCCAAAGCTCACCTAGAACTTAACTTGGCAACTCTCACAAAGAATAGTAAAAAATGTTTTTACCAATATGTTAACAGCAAAAGGAAGAGTAAGACCAACCTCTGCTCTCTACTGGATGCTGGAAGAAACTTAGTAATTACAGATGGGGAGAAGGCAGAAATGGTTAACACCTTTTTTGCCCCAGTCTTTAGTGGGAAGACAGCTTGTCCTCAGGACAGCTGTCCTCCTGGACTGGCAGATGGTGTCAGGGAGCAGCATGCGCCATCTGTTATCCAGGAGGAAGCAGTCAGAGAACTGCTGAGCTTCTTAGATGCTCATAAAACTATGGGAGCAGATGGGATCCATCCCAGGGTGATGAGGGAGCTGGCAGGTGAGCTTGCGAAGCTGCCCTCCATCATTTACCAACAGTCCTGGCTCACTGGTGAGGTTCCAGAGGACTGGAAGCTGGCCAATGTGATGCCCATTCACAAGAAAGGTAGGAAGGAGGATCCTGGAAATTATAGGCCAGTCAGTCTGACCTCAGTACGCAGTAAGGTAATGGAACAGTTTATATTGAGTGTCATCACACAGCACCTACAGGATGGCTGGGGGATCAGACCCAGCCAGCATGGGTTTAGGAGGGGCAGGTCATGTTTGACCAACCTGATCTCCTTTTATGAGCCGGTGACCTGCCTGGTGGATGTGGGAAAGGCTGTGGATGTTGTCTGTTTGGACTTCAGCAAGGGCTTTGACACTGTCTCCCACAGCATCCTCCTGGAAAAGCTGGCAGCCCACGGCTTGGACAGGAGCACTCTTCCCTGGGTTAAGGACTGGCTGGATGTCTGGGCCCAGGGAGCGGTGGTGAATGGTGCTGCGTCCAGCTGGTGGCCACTCACCAGTGGGGTCCCTCAGGGGTCTGTTCTGGGGCCAGTTTTGTTTAATATTTTTATTGATGACATGGATGAGGGTATTGAGTCTACTACTAGTAAATTTGCAGATGACACTAAGCTGGGAGCATGTCTTGATTGGTTGGAAGGTAGGAGGGCTCTGCAGAGAGACCTGGAATGCTTGGATGGATGAGTAGAGTCCAATAGGATGAAGTTTAACAAGCCCAGGTACCAAGTCCTGCATTTTGGCCACAAAACCCCCCTGCATGGCAATAGGCTGGGGACCATGTGGCTGGACAGTGCCCAGGCAGAAAGGGACCTGGGGGTACCGGCTGACAGCCGATGGAACATGAGCCAGCAGTGTGCCCTGGTGGCCAAGGAGGCCATCGACATCCTGGGCTGTGTCAGGAACTGTGTGGCCAGCAGGAGCAGGGGGGTCATTCTTCCCTTGTACTTGGCACTGGTGAGGCCGCACCTCGAGTACCGTGTCCAGTTCTGGGCCCTCAGCTCGGGAAGGACATTGAGCTGCTTGAACCCATCCAGAGGAGGGCAACGAGGCTGGTGAGGGGCTTGGAACACAACCCCTATGAGGAACAACTGAGGGAGCTGGGGTTGTTTAGCCTGGAGAAAAGGAGACTCAGAGGTGACCTTATCACTCTCTACAACTTCCTGAAAGGTGGCTGTAGTCAGGTAGTCAGGGGGTTGGTCTCTTGTTCCAGGCAGCATCCAACAGAACGAGAGGACACAGTCTCAAGCTGCTCCAAGGGAAATTTAAGATGGGTATTAGGAAAAAGTTTTTTACTGAAAGAGTGGTGAAGTGGAATTGTCTGCCCGGAGAGGTGGTGGAATCACCATGTTTGGATTTGTTTAAAAAAAGATTGTATGTGGCACTTGGTGTCGTGGTTTAGTTGAAGTGTTAGGGCATGGGTTGGCTCGATGATCTTAGAGGTCTCTTCCTGTTGCAGTGAGGGGAATCCTGCAACAATACATATGACAACGATGGGGTTGGAAGGACAGATGAAGCAGTATTTTTGTAGATGTTCAGGGATGATTTTATTTCTCCAACCACATGGCCGGAGTTCCCAAGCAGACTCCTCCGACCTTCTCCCCCCACCAGCTCCAGGCATCCAAACCACCCAATCAGGAACAGGTATGGGGCACACGTGATCTGGGGACAGGGACAGGGATGCATCTCCACATCTTCCAACCTGGTGATTCTGTGAATCTGTGATAATCTTGGCATTCCGCATATCTTTGGCACTTGCCCTGTTAAAAGCTTAAGTCTAAACATATTGTTCTTGTAACCCCTTAGACTTTGCTGAAGATCTAAAGGAAAGCTCAGTCAGGGAACTGTTACACGTGTTCAAGCTGTATTTTATTAAGGTATGCCACGGTTGTTCAATGAGAGAAGTGTGTGGTGTTAGATCATATGATCTGCTCTGAGTGAAAAAGAGAATTAAGTCAGTGGTGGCTTACAGACACCACTGTAACTGAACATGACTGAATTAGCAGTAACTCTGACTTTAACTTTCCGAAGAGGCTAGAAATAGATTTCTAAGAGCTCTAGTTCTAATTTGAACAAATAAAAGATCATGGAAGTTATTCACTTAAAATCAACAATTATATTTCAGCATCATTACAGAACTTCCCAGACAAAGCAGTCAGGATGATTTGGGGTTGATATGTGGAAGGTGCAAGAAGTCTATGAAAACACAAGACATTTAAGAATTTAATGTTTGTTTTCATAAAGTCATGTTTGTTCTTGGAAGGCCAATGGTTTGAAAACATGAATGACATAGGTGCATAAAGTAATTTGCATAAAAATACTGATCATAGTCAGACCCCTGAGTTAGAGACTTCACTGTTGTTCATTCAGAACTGCTTTGGGAACCGGTCTTCTTACTGATCTGGGGTAGAAAAGTGCAGGAGTCTGGCAGTAAGATTTGTAGATTCACATGATATAAACATCTTCTGAAATACTGATGAAACCTTCAAAAAGACTGATGAGCAGCACCACAGGAGCTGTTTATATTATTCCTGTACTTGCAATAGACACATTCTTATAGAGATTTTGAGAGGCTGTGCCCTATAAATTAATGTCTTTGAAGTGAGGAAACAATCAGCAAATTGTGAACTGAAATCTAGACAAAAGGTACCCTTACTGTTCAATTTCCTTTCTAGTTTCTTATTTTAAATAAGTTCACAACTGCAACCTTAATTTGATTTTTATATTAAATGAAATTATGGTAATTCCCATCATTTTGATGGAAGAAGATTCTGTGTTAGAATTCTGTATTTTTCATGGCAACTGTTAATCATTTTAGCAAATTTTAAAAATTAAAAAAGACATTTCCTCTGATCTTTTTTGTGTTTTTTTTTTGTTTTTCCTAAATAGATTTTTTTCAACATATCTAGATTATTTTCAAAAACTATCTGGATATTATATATTTTAGAAGTTACTTCAACTGTTTTTTATGGAATTTTTGTGGGGTTTTTATGGAAATTTTGTGTTTATTTTTGTGTTTAATTTTTATGGAATTTTTCAAAATTATTGCAAAAGTAAACAGGTAAAAAATAAGAGATCAGTTAGTATAAGAATGTAATTTGTATCTATCCTTTGACTTTCCCAAGCTTCCATATTTCAAGAATTAATAAAATTATGTTGTTTCTAAAACCTCTGGAAAAAAAAGCTGTTTATTCTTTTTTTTAATCCTAATTTCAGCTCTTTCATTCTCTGCTCTGAAAAACATGTACACTCTTAATTTGATCCTTTTTATGACAGCATTTACACACTGATATACTTTACGTGGTATAATTATGTAGTTATTTTATCCGTCTTGCTCCTCTGGTGCACTGTCACTTGTAGTTAAGACATAAAACTGGAAGACTAACAAATCCCTTGACTAATTTGGCTGGAGACGTTCAGCAGTTTGTGGTCTCAAGTTGATCACTGTGTTCATAAAAAGGTTGGTACAAATAATGCAACATATGTCATACTTCTAGAAGTAGCTTAATTATTTAAATTCCTTTTTATGGTGTTCTCAACTTTGTAACTTAATTATTCTCTTAACATTTTTGACATGAGTTAGTGAGATAGATAAGAAATACTCCTCTATTTGAATAATAACACTTCAAGTCACATAGTCAAACCTTCATTTTATAACTTTGCTAAAGAAATGCAACCTATATATATATATATATACATTTTGTCTCCTCTCATTCGGCTTTCATTTTGAATATGATACTCTGTGAATATCTGAAGTATTACAACATGCATAATATATTCCTGGAACTATCCTAATACATACATAAAGCACCTCATCATTTTTCATTGAAAACTCACAGAGTATATTTGCTATTTATTTTGTGTTGATTTTATGTTTAACAAACTCATCACAAAATTTAATGAAAATTACTGCTTAAGAGTAGTTCAATGATGATGATACTATGCAATTTCTCATTGTTGAATGCAACCATCCAGTTAATCCTGCAATCATGTGTGATGTCTTTTTCATGTCTCCAGAAACAAAGTCTATGAATTTAATATATATTCTTCCAACATATAGTTGCTTTTTAATAAAAACTAATCTCATAAATATCTAGATTACAATAAAAAAAATATGTTACTTTTCTAAAGAAATGGAAATAATCTTTGCAGTCAAATTTAAAATGAATTTATGTAGTAAGACAGGTGGCTTACAGAAACTAAAATGCAATTTCAGCTCCAGATCTAAACAATCTTGGTACAAGTCTGCAAAACCCATAAGAACATCAAATTCTTCCCCTCTTCTGTAATTAATTTTTTATATTTGTTTCCCATGCACAGTAATTTCCCTTCAGCATTATTGTATTAACATTTTGCTTTTTGCTTTTACATGTAATGTAAACTGTTTCTTTCTTACAAGTCATTTGTATCTCTTTAGCATTTTCAATTGATGTATACCTTTAAGATTGTATATAGTTTGTTACCAAAGTCATCTGTCATCTATTTAATACTTGAAAATTATAATTTTTGCCTTGAGTCTCTCTTTTTGCAACTACAAAAAGTGTGCTTCCCTTTAGTATTCTTTTATTTCTATGCTGATTGTTTTCTACTACCTTTCTTTATATAAAAGAGGTGGCAAATCATGAGGAAACACAAAGCCAATCTGCACTGAACTGAGCTAAAAAGTAGTCACATTAATTTTTCACACAGTGTAGTGCTATCTTCCCAAAGATGCCCAAAATGACATGTAAATGTAAAAGGATGTGTGAGTCATCATCAGAATCTGTAATTTTAATGAAAGCATACTATCAATAAAAAGCATGTTTTCATTTTTCAATGAACTTGAATTTCATATTATCTAAATTCAAATTTCATTTTAATTAGAAAAAAAGACATGAAATAAATTATGGTGAGTGACATTTTAATGCTTAGAGGGGGAAAAGGAGTGAAGAGTCTACATGAAACCTTTCTTCTCTCTTAGATAAATAGCAAAAATTCAGTTACTTTTCCTTATTTATTACAACTTCTTACAGTATGAGAAATGCAGCATCACATAAAATTAAATCCCTGTAATAGGTTATCTGAATTAATTTCAAGTCAAATAAAAAAATTTTCAAGTAAACCTTCTTTATTCTTTAAACCTTCTACTATTTTTCAAAGACTGGCATAGTGTAGGAAATGCGAGAACAACCTCTCAGGTTGTAAGAAAAATTCCATTTACATAAAAGAGGATCAAGCTGAAAATTATCACCTTTTTTTACAGAACACAAAGAAAACAAATTCTGCAAACATTAATCTCTGGGTGACATTTTGATGTCTAATTTCCCGTGGAACCTATCTCTCCTGAGATTTCCTCTGCATGGGAAAATATAGACATTTCAGGCAGCATCAAGTCTAAAAAGGCAGAATAATTTCTGCTTTATGACATTAAGAGTTGTCTTCTCCTCTGGCAGCCTCAGCTCAGGACCTTCCTGCCCAGCTGTCTGCAGACCCAGGCTGGAGGATTCAGTTGTCACTCTCCCCTTTGCAGAGTCACCCATTAGCAAAGCTGAGCTGATGACCCAGACACACCAGGGGACATCGACACGGTTGGTCACACAGACTGCCACAGCAGCGCCTTCCACAGCACCTACACACAGGACTCACTTACAGCACCAGCACAGGCAGCCTCTTGGGCTGGCAGAGACAGAGGCTCACTTGTGTGGGCACACATACAACTTCACAATTGCACTGCCAGCATCCCAGACCCTCTTGCTCATCCCACAAGTCTCTTACTCCCTGGCAGCATGGTACTTGCTAGCAAAAGGACACATGCACACATATATATTGAATGGAGAGAGATTTTGCAGAGAGAGAGCTGAGAAAATAGCTACTGAGAAGATAGGACAGACTGCATTGATCAGGTGCAGGGTTCAGGCAGGCAGGCATAAGGACCATCCACATTTTCATGTCACCAGCCCCTTTTATACCTGTTTCGTTTCTCCCTGATCTCCTTCCCCCACACATTTCCTCATCAGCTGGCATCACCTCCTAGCCCCCAGCATCCTGGACCCTCCTTTTTCTATCCTTCTCAAAGAGAAATATCACTGCTTTATGTGACATGGATGTATTCTATGCGAAAGGTGAAGCATCTGCATATTTCAGATACCTAAAAAGAAGACTTGGTCTGAATTCGGCTCAGCCTGGCCAAGTCTGAGACATATGAGGATGTGAAAGAAAGTAATTTCTAAAAACACAAGACATGTAGGTAACTACATGGTTAAGACATCAAGGGTCTGAAAGAAGGTAACTAATGATTAAGGAAAATATATTTTGTGGTTCAAAATATTAAAAAGCTTAATGTCTCTTGTGGAAGTACTTGACAATGTTTTCCTTTGGAAAGTGTATAAGAATGTGAGAATAAGTCTGACACATGGATTATGCATTATGTATGAAGTACATACAAGATAAATCTCTAGATAATACATTTTTTTATGACAATGTTAATGTTTACTGTGGCAGTCCTCTTCATGTCAGCTTCTGTTTGGGAACTCAGTGAATGGATCTTCTGCTATAATTGCTGAAAGCAAAAATGTTTCCATTATTTATCCTTAGTCTGAACTTCAAAACAAACTGGGACTTGTTCTTTACCTTCAGATATTCTGTCACACCCTATGTAGTTCTGCTACCTGGCTGACTCTCTTTCACATGTGAACCTTGATGCAAAGACATATGGCTTAGTGCTAACAACAGATTGATTTTGAGAGGACTTTCAGCACTTTATAACATCAGAACTGAAAAGTACCTGAGTTGTACTGAAGGAGAGGTGATAGAGAAGAAAAATTATTGAAATTCAGCAGACCACTCACTTCTGTGTATGGAACAAGCTAAACAAGAAATAGAGATTTTGGGCCTTTACCTGAGAAAATATTTTCATTTCTGATTGTTAAACCATGCTTTAACGATAAACTTTCTCATTTTCTAAATGAATCACTACTTGGTGGTATACAACTTTGTCTGTAACATTGTTTAGTAAAAGCTCTAACTCTGAGCAATTAAATTAAACCTCAAAGTTCCTAGTATCATCCTTTCTTTGAAAGCACCATTTCTACAGTTCTTTTTCTCAGATCCCCTGATTAGAATTCAGTAGTGTTCTGGATAACCAGGTAAGATCTGTCAGAGAAAGGAAAGAAAATTTCAAGAGAGACAGAATTTGACATAACATCAGTTTGTAAAGGTTAAAAATCTTTGAAAAGCAAGTTTTGGAAATGCTTCTTATGCACACAGTGGAGTGCTGTTCAGCTCCAAATGAGTGATAATAAAACATCACTTATTTCTTTGCGTATAGTTGGTCTGATTCTTTCACACATTAGTAGAAAGAAACTATTAAGTAAAGATTCAAGTCTGAAATGGTAGATGTTTTCCACCCAGGGTATTATTACAAGTACAGTAACCAACTAATTAATGAACTTACTTTATATTTCCAACACCTGCACTGGGCACTGACAATAACTGAGTAGTAAGCAGGTGAGGAAATCACAGAAATGTCATTAAAAAATAAAATGTTTGTAATATTCACTTATTTTTTTACATAATTGTCTTGGTTTGAAAGACAGGTGTCTGCTAAGGAGGGCAGGAGCCTCTCTTGGAATGCAAAATCTAACCCACTCCCCTCTGAATTATTATAATTCTGAAATTAAGGAGCTTTCAGGCAATTATATGAGAAATAGGAATAAGAGTTCTTTACTAGTGTATATAAAAAGGCAACAATACAGAAATACTGGTTTAACCTGACAGAGTCAGAATTATGGCCTGACACCCTGCTGGGCAGGGTGGTGGGAGCAGTCCAGTTAAGTGGTGGCTGCAGTCCTCTTTGAAGTGGTTCTGTTGAAGTGGTGATCCTGCAGAAAAGTCTGAACAGGTTCTGAACGTGCAGTGGTGGTTATGTAGCTCTTATCCTCTGGAAATCCAGTAGGTAAGGACTGCTTGTGCTGTTCCACACCTCAGATTATAGTAGGAATGTTTAGTTCCTCTTCTTGGGTGGAGCATCTCACAATGGGTGATGTAATTCTATGAGTCATGTGGTGGATCCTTGATAGACCATTAAACAGAGATAGCTCCCCAGAGGGAGTTATCATGGTTGAGTCATGGTAGGAGATAACAAGCACTGCCCTACCTGCTTTAACAGCTTGTGAAGATGATAATAGAATGTATATTTTTGGTTACATCTTACATTGTAACCTAGGACAATAATAGTTTTGTATTCTCACAGTTTATATTAGTACATAGTCAGTGAAGCTTAGCTGAAACCTGCATTTACTAAAGAAATTAATCATTAAATTTTAATAAGAACAAAAAGGTGCCACAGCATCACAGAGAACTTGACAAACAAAATTATTTGTATTAAAATTATTTGTTTTAATACTAGTAATATTCATACTCATTGGCCCTTAAATTAATTTCATTTTTCTTCAAGAAGTGTCTCCAATTTTTAGGGCATCACCAAAAATAGACGTTGACTAAATAAACACATGTAATTTCTCTGAATTTTTTTTTTGTCAATATTTGCATGGGCCTTAACACTGACATAAGCAAGACATACCTCATGAGCTACATGGAGTTTGCTCAAATGTAGGTGCTTTACTGGGGGCTGTGTCACACGGACAGTGAATAAGGTGGCTCGGGGCCGCTGGAGAGTCACTTGCATGGCTCCTGACAAAGTGAGCAAATGAGAAATGCAGACACCAACATTGCTGCGTTTCCATGCTCACCCAACCTATTGAAACTGCAGAGTGTAGAAGCTGAGGTTTTATCTCTATGTGGTTTGTGTTTACAGTTTTAGGTGTGCCATACATATTTGATGTGCCCTATACCCTGTAATCATAGGTCATATAGAAAATTGCTTTATGTAAATATTACCATTCAGAATGCTGCCACTCTGGATTTGTGCATGGCTGGGACCCTGGATAACGTAAATCCAAAAGCAAGGACAAGAGTGGTATGCTTAAAAATTGCTATGCCCTTTTTCAAGTCTCGTAATGGCTTTTTTACTTTGTTGACTTCGTTGCTAAGAAAAATGGTGACCTAAAATGTGCCATTTTTATTACTATTCCTGCTTAATTTTTATATTTTACATAGTTTAAAAGCTGACAGCCAGAGAACTAATGAAACTGCAATGCCAGGGCACATGAAAAATTTGAACAGTTATAAAATAATGTCATTTGTTTAGACAACTTTTTTCACTACATTTTAAAATAACTGCTTTCTTTTCAATTTAATAAGTATGTGGGGAAAATTCTCATTCCAGATAAAGCAAAAATTAAAAACAGGAAAAATAATCTTAACAAGCAAAGTGAATTTCAGTCCCCTTTTTAAAATGAGAAAGAAAAGAAGTAGCAGGCTGAAGTAATTTTGTGTGCAAAATTATCTCCAGGTTGCCCTTAAATACACATGCTGCTGTAAAATATTGTAAACAATAATGCTTACTACACTTGTAATACTTGGTGGTTGCAGCCAGTACTAGTCAGGAAAATTATACTTAATTTATAAGTTAATGTAACCATGAGGTCAAAGTTTTGCAGAAACATGTCAGCAAGATTGTTTTTGTTTTTTTCTTAGAGGAAAACAGTAAAAGACTTATAAATTTTCACAAAGAAGTAAAAAGAATGTCTTGGAAATGCTGCTGGGTATAAGAGTACGTGTCACTTCTTTTCCAATAACATATTAGTGAATAAGTTTTTTCAGTGCTTGCAGTTTAGGGAAAATAATGAAAGGAATTGCCACTGCTCGTTGTTATTTACAGAAAAAGAATGGTTTTACCATTTCTATTTGGTTAGGCTTGCAAGATACTTCTCTTGCACTTTTCTTTTTTTTATAACCGATACATTTTCCTTTGACAATCTCTGCATGTCATCATGACTTTATATGATACCTTCCTTGAACCCAAAGTAGAGCTCTGAAGAGTTTCATGTTGTGCAGGTGCCATGACTTGAATACAGTTGCTATGGAGTTTCTGAAATGTCATACAGAAAACTTCCTGCAATAATTCAACCACCCTCTGGCTTTTGAATCACAAAGAAAAACATATATAATCTTCCACAGCAATCAGATAATGGATGCAGGTGTGACTTCACAGCTGTTAAGTATTTCAGCACACACTTCAGCTTGCATAAAAAAAAGAAGTTTGTTTCTCTACTGTCCAGATACAGACCAAATACTTTAACTAGCTCTCCTTCAAATTCAAAAAAATTTAAAAAAATAATAGTTTTATAGAACTGTCAGTTTCTAATCTTTTACAAAAGACACCTGAAATCACTCTTGAGTAATATTTTTCTTTTTTTGAATTTTCTTTCCTGCAAAAACAATAATTAGTTGTCTAATCTAGAATAATATATCAATATTACAAGGAATGTTAATTATGTTCATTGTTTCTTACATGAACACTTACTGAAAACCAGAAAAGATTATTCTGAATTGCTACGCAGCTACTGTGTATAAAGAGCATCATCTGTATCAACTCAGCAATTATTTATGCAAAAATTCAAATGGAGGGAAGAAAGTAGAATTTTTTTCTTTAAGCAGGACCTTCTCTATACAAAATTTTGTGCAGAACAATGGGCATAAAACCTAACATCTTAGTGAAATCACAATTTTACCATTCTCTTTGAAGGATGATGTATCATTTTACGAATATATAGAATTCCACAATACTTTGGTTTGAATAAAATAATGAAATAATTTGTTTTGATTCTTCAAACCTGAGGGCAATTTGGCCCAAGCTATAATACATCCTTATTATAGAAGAAAAGATAGCAAAATAACCCTGCAGGGTGGAATTTTGCATGTGAAAGGAACAATGAAAATGCTCATTAGCTGTTTTGTCAATTTAAGTGATTGAAGCAGTAGGTACATATTTGTTCATAAACACTAAAAAGGAAAGGATGGATGTTCTTAATCATTTTCACTGTAAAAAAAAAAAACAAGAAAGGAAAGGAAGGAAATAGAGATCAGATTGATAAATGTCATACTAAGGAGAAGACATTTTTCAAACATGAATGATGAGGTAAAGCTAAAGCCAATATAGTTATCTTTAAAGAGGAGGGCCTCAATGTTGTGATAGTGCTCTAAAGCATTTTATTCCGTGGTCTGAGTAAGATTCAGTCTGACCTTGATTAGGTCTCTGTTTTCCAAAGCCTGTATCTGGCTCAGCATTTTTCAGATCTCCCTTATACATACATCCATTACTAATTTCCCCACTTAACTGAAGAGGTGACTGAGCCCAAATGTGTCCTAATAAATTGGGCATTCAACTATGAAACTTAACTTGGGATTTACCTCATAGGGTTTGTAATAGAAAAAATAGCCTGGCTGAATTGATAATTTGAGAGTTCCTTTACACTAGAAGGCCTTTGAATCCCGTAAATTATTACATGGTTGTGCAAGGCAGTAGAAATGGCCTTGGCATAGTTTGTAGCTGGTTTTGGTTTCCAGAAAATAAGGGCTTGATCTTGCAAGAAGTATATCATTAAAACCAACAGTAATAAAAAAAAAGTGTATATTTTTGATGTGGATTTTCACTGTAGACAATCAGTTCCAACTTGGTGGTATGAGGCAAGTCTCTAATGAACACTTAATAACTGCCCATGCAAACAACTTGTAAGTGCATGATCTTTAGTGTAGGTTTTGCTAGAATGTCTTACTTTATACATTAACAAGAATCATAATAGATACAGCCTGGAGACATGTGTGATGGCCAGTTAGCCTGTGGTACAAGGGACAGAGAAAGTTCTCTGTAAGACAGTCCCTGGTGACAGAGACTTAGTGGTCACAGTGACAAAAGAAGCCTTTCCCAGGATGCATTGTTCTGTTATGGTAATGTACCCCAGTTCTGCTTCCCCAGTTGGCTGTTGGCCGTTCTGCCCCCTGGCTACCTTGTATGTTCCATGCCATAGAAAGTTCTCCACTCCAGGTTCCCCCCATTGGTCTCTGCCCCTCTCCACTCCCCCATGGGACCCCATTCCCCGGCCCTGCCTTTGTACCGCCCCTGTGCACTCCCACCAATGGTTTCTGGTGCTTACCCCATTCCCGTACTCGTGCCTGAGCTCTCCATTGGGAGCTCTGAGTCTGAGCTCTGTGTCCTTTCCTCTAGAACCCTTCACAATGTGGAAGCAATAAACTGCTCCTGTGGAATTCCATGCAAAGATCCTTCCAGCCTCTTTGCTGTTGACCCGTATCACTGAAGCTGTCCGTGCGTTAGTGTGTGCACGTGTGTGAGGGGATATGGCTGATCCTGCTGAGCACCTTCGCTTTGGAGACACCTTTTAGGCATTGCTGCACCTCGCGCTCTGGCACAGAGGCTACAGAGCTACAGAGACAGCAATAGACAGGTTTTTCACATCCTTCTTGGTTTTTTTTGATTATGTCTATTTGTTTGAGAGTTTATGAATGGGAATAAGATAATTCCTAGTATTGCACAGAAAGTATCCAAAAATGGTTACCTCACTGAACTCACAAATATTCTCTATTTATCTCTTCACAGGAGCATGAGGATCTGTGTCACCAATACTCTTGAAAGAGAAGGGTTAAGAGAAAATCGTTTGTCTGTAATTAATTCCCTTTGTTTTTAATAAAATAATTCAGGTCTATATTTTCTTTTATATCAATAACATTTCATAAAATTTTGATTATTGTAGGAACTTTGAACATAGTTTTGTCTCATTAGCTTAGCAGATGAACTGATTCTAATACCATAAATCTGTATTTTATTTCAAAATGCAGATTGTTTCCTGCACTTTTTTAAACTGGTAGTTTAAAAAAGTACAGGAAAAGTTTTTCTCAGTAGGAACTTAAATCTGAAATTCTCTGGAGTGGGAAATATTATTTTACTGTTAGTATGTGTACTGCTTAGCACAGTCCGGTATGGCCATAAGAAGTAAGACACTAGAAAACAAGGAAAAATAGGTTTTAAAGCTCTGGAATGTTTGTTTTTTGTCAAGGAGTCTTCAGGACACTTAGTGCATTCTACTGTTACAAATTTTGTGTGAGCAAAAGCTTTTTATTAATCACTGTATAACTAAATGGAATGTGCTTCTGCTTTTGTCATCCATGTAAAACATCCAACTAAACAACAGAAGTTCATTCAGTTATAACAAATCTCATACTGATCTATAGTGATCCATGGGATTTACTTCACATCTTTGTACTCACTAACCTTAGTAAAGATATGTTGATATGCTTTATCCCAAATAATATTATTGTTTTTCGTTCTCTGCTAATATGTAAATTCAGACAGTACTCATCTTAAGAAACACTGACATTCGTATATTCATTGAACTACTTTGAGATACTACTGACTTGTCAACTAAATCAGCTAATGGGATTTCCAAGATCTATGATGATAAGGCTTATACCTCAGTAATGTAATTAATGTGAAAATTTGGGTACTCAAAGGGAAATAGTTTAATCTTGCAGGATCATATTGAGAGATCCAGCTTCTGAAAGGCATTTAATCATCTTACCAAAACTTACAGTGAAAACATACTTTTATTCTTTTATTCTGTTTAAGCAAAAGAAGGTGAAATCAAATGGTTTTCTGCGATCACAGGGATTCCAGTGTTACAGTGTGTGACACCACAGGGAAACATAAATGTAGGCAAGGGTTCATTTCAAGGAATTCAGTCTGGTTAGTAAACATGCAATGTTTTAAATGGTAGCATAATGTCTGTTTCTTTATTTGAATAACTTATAGCTGGATTATGGAAATTGCCTCAAAGAAAAGGAAGTTATTACATTTTCCAACTAGGCGTGATGAAGCCAGATTGTTTTCCCTGGAGCAGAAATATTTCATGCAGAGCTTCTGGATCTCCTCTGTTGAGGAGGGTGGATGGGGTGTTATGGATTTTTTTCCTTTCTTCCCTGCATATCAAAGCACAGAAATGAACTTTCTGAAGCTTTGTGTATCTTTTCTTTCTATCTATCTGTCTATCTATCTATCTATCTATCTATCTATCTATCTATCTATCTGCTGGTCTGAGTTCATGACTACTGATTTTCCTTTGACAACAGACTACATGGCTTAAAATCATAGAAAAATTTCTTAAAAAAGATTCATCTTAAGGTTGGTAGAATGACCATGACTGCTTGTCTGCCTCTGCTTTGATTTGTATGTATGTTGATAGGTAATAAATTTCTCAGAGTACAATTAAATGAAATATGGATCTAATTTGATAAACAGCCATTTTTAGTTCATAGTTTTGAATGGCTGCTACTATAGATAGAGCCCTTCTTAACACAAGGTAAGCAGAGTCACTGTATGTAATTTGTAAAAGATTCAACCAGGTATCAGAATATCAATATTTCTTATGAGGTCTTTTAGGTACCATCTGTTGTTTTGTGTTTACCATTAGAAAAGCAAAAAATTCAAAATTAGGGAAATCAGCTCTTTTGAGGCAGAGGTATTTTCCTCAGTGGCTAAATTTTATCATATGCTAGAAAGCTAAATATCTTCACACAAAATTACAGTGCATATAAATGAATAATATCCACTTAGCAAAAAAAGGGGGGAGGGGGAAGAAAATGTAAAACTTGCAGCAAATAATGCTTTAAAATATACTCAATTTAGCACACATGATTATTTTAAATTATTTACATAATTCAGATCTAATTATGACTAAAAAAATGTGTTTCTTGGATGTAAACTTATCTGAAGATCTAAGAGTGTTAAAACAATGGTGTGCAGTCTACGCAATATGCAGTGTGATATTTCTTTTTTTTTATACAGCTGATCAGAATTATAACCTGTACCAGTACAGTTTGTTGCATTTTATCCTTGTTTCAGTGCCTCTTATTTAAATATACGGCAGAGAAAGGGGTTTGAAAACTGCTGTTGGAAGCACCAACATATTTTTTTTCTCCAAAACCAGATTCTACTGTTTGTTTCAGCAGCTGCAGCCCAGCCCAAAATCCAGATTACTTACAAAGCAGCTGTGTGTGAAAGTGAATAGACCACCCACACATAAAACAATAAGTGGCAAAATTCTGCACTCTGTTATTTCTCATTATCATCATTGGCTGATGGGTGAATCTGACATATTTAAACTACAGTAATGTCTTTTAATGGTTTATTCTATCTTTTCTCAGCTTCCTGTCTGTTGCCCAGGGCTTTTCCTGCTGAGATACAAAAGTATTTTCTGTGTAAATGGGTAAAATTCTTTCAACAGAAGGAACAGAAGATTTCAGCTGTCTCAAACCTCAGGCTTCTGGTCTAGTGGAAGGTTTATCTGCTAACACTGGTCAGAAGTGGAAATAAGTTCATACTGAATCATAGAAGTCCTTCATGATCTTTAAAAAATAAAGCAAAAAATTACTTCAAGAGTCTGAAGATTTTATCAAATATTTAATGAAAGTAAATTTGTATTATCTGCTATTTAGATGTTTTAGTAAAGCAGAGGGAAACACCAAGGTCAGATATCTTTCTCTTGTTTATATTTGACTTTGCAGAACAGCATACATAATCAAGTTTTCATTTTTGATGACTGTGAGAATGTAAATACTTTAAAAAGATGCAGTTACATTTTTCAAGAGTTTCCAAAATCAGAGAATGCACAAGTTAAGATTTATGTCCAAGTCACTGGATCAATGGCCCAGCCACTCTGAAGCTGTTCCTGTCTGATATGTTCTATAGGACATGTCAGTAGTGCTGTCATTAAAACTAATAGGATTCAGTTTGAGTTATTGTTCAGGGGTACATAACCTCCTATATCAGGCTGAAGTGACCTTTCTAAAGTTCTGCACTTCTTTGTACACTTTTCTTTTTTTAAACAGCAGATGCACACAGTTCACATTGTTTCAGCCTGGACACACAGATCAGCATCAAAACAGTATTTTAAGCAGTTTGTACCCAATTTGGTTACCTCAATTTCTTGGTGACTTTTGCTTACTTCAGAGCCATAGAAAATAATTGTAAGGGTACTGGAGAGCACTTATGGGCTGATCCAAAGGGCACTGACATCAGCAGGAGATTTCCATTAACTTCTATAAGCATTCAGGGGTCTCTGTAACAATTTATTTTCTGACTGCTGAGAATAAAATGATAGAAGTTTATACATTTTTTGAATCAAAGTTCTAAAAGAGCATTAAGTGTTCTGATGAATAATGTACAACAACTACTTACACAGCTGCTGAGAAGATCTTTTTGAGAATTATTTGTCTGGAAAATCTCTTGGAGTTTGAGAGCCTGAACCCAGAATCTCATTATTTTTAGTGTCAGCTGTGAGCTTAGATATACAACCTACAAAATTATTGTAAAGAATTATTAATGTTCCTTAAAATAGAAACTGACTACTTACTTTTTTTTTTTTCTGATGGCTATTTCCAAATAGTTGCAACCTGTCAAGAGAATCTGCCCATAAATAACACACAAAATTATATATCAGTTAATTTGTTCACTCTTTAGCTGTCAAGATCATTTTTTAAAGGGCTGTCACTTAGAGAGTCACACAAATGAAAACTGAATTATGCTGCAGACTGTTTGAACCTGCAGTCCTAATTCACTTGATATGATGGGAGAAGCTGAGAAAAAATTGAAAATGCTGCACAAAAAATGTAGCTGAAACTGTATCATTAGTGACTATCACAGTTCTAAGGTGAGTTTACAAGATTAAGGTCTGTGCTGGTTTGGGATGGGCTAGCATGAATTTCCTCACAGTAGCTATTATGGGGCTGTGTTTTGGATTTGTACTGAGCACAGTGTTGATAATATAGAGATATTTTCATTATTGCTGAGCAGGGCTCACACAGAGCCAAAGCCTTTGTTGCCTCTCATCCCACCCCACCAGTGAGGAGGCTGGGAGTGCACAAGCAGTTGGGAGGGGACACAGAAAGGACAGGTGATCCCAGCTGTTCCAAGGGATATCCCAGACCGTATGGCATCATGCTCAGCACATAAAGCTGGGGAGGAAGGTGGAGGGGTTCAGTGTGATGGCATTTGTATTCCCAAGCCACAGTTATATGTGATGGAGCCCTGCTTTCCTAAGGATGCCTGACCACCTGCCTGCCCATGGGAATTGGGGAATGAATTCCTTGTTTTGTTTTGCTTGTGTCTGTGGCTTTTGATTTGCCTATTAAATTGTCTTTATCTCAACCCATGAGTTTCCTTCCCTTTTACCGTTTCTATTCATTCTCCCATCCCATTTGGAGGATATGTGAACAACTGGCTGCAAGGGGCTTAGTTGCCAGTTGGGGTTAAAATCCTAATTTTCCTTATAAATTTTCATCTAATTTTATTTTTGCTGTTCAAATATCTATTACTATTGCAATGTAAAGAAATAAACAAGACAGGAAAAATTCTCAAAACACAAAACACAAGCATTAATTGATGGAATTCCTGTTGTGTAAGTTCTAAACACAACCACAGAACATACACATCATATTCTCAAAACAAGTAGCAAATTATATGAGGTTCTTTTTGTTATGTTTTTCATTAAAAAGTAAATATAAACCAAAATTATTACACATATGGCGAGCCACAGCACACACTTGGGGGAAAAAAGGTTGAGTGATCTACCTCTGACTATAAAACAGCTCTGTAGGTTTAGGACCTCGGAACACTCCTGAAGCTCATGATCTATATCAATAAATTCTTAGAAAAGAATTTAATTGATACATTGACACAATGTGGACGACAACTCAGGCATGGCTGAGGAATCAGTATGGCCTAGGAAATCATCCATGCAGGTAAAAGTCATTTTAGAGTCTGAAAAGTAATATATCAATTATACCTGGTCAATGGTAGTTGATTTCAGTGCCAGAAAACACCCCCTGGTATGTTTAATGTAATCTGCAGTCCACCCAAAGGCAGTTTGGCTGTTGAACTTGGTCATACAGTGTGTCAAATTTCCTGCTGGTACATCATTGTTGACTTAAAAATATCTCAGTAATAAAGTATTTGACACTGCAAGTACATTTCAAAGACATGAATATCATTGCTAAAATTGAGTATAATGTGTTTTCCTAGACTTTCTCAATTTCTTCCTGTATTTTATTGTCAATAAATATACTTGTTTCTTAATTGTACAGGGGGAGAAAAAGTAAAAGAAACCTAGAAAAGATAGATAGATAGATAGATAGATAGATAGATAGAGAGATAGATAGATAACATTTTGTTGCCATAACACATTTGATTCAGTCAGTAACCTAAAATTGTATTTAGGTGTATTTTATAAGCCTATAGGAAAATATGATGATCTCATTGTAAATGATGAATGTCTGATTTATTATTTTATTCCCAGGCAATCTTACAGTAAAGGGAGAGGTTACAGATGTGTACAGTCTATAACAGTTCCCTAAGTATTCAGCTGATACATTTGGTGAGAAGTGTTACCCCTTTGTTACAGTACATTCTGCAACTTTAAACAATATGGAAAAGTAACTTCGGGCACAACCTGTTTTTCTACATGTCCTTTGTACAAACATTTCTAAAGTAATCTGACAAAACCAGTAGGTATTAGAGTCAAAACAACAAGCAAGTGAAAGTACTTAAAGTAGAATGCTTATATGACCTTACACTTACATATAAAAAACCTCAAACCATGTAAATGATTGACATTAAGAGATGCTGGACAGTTTAGGCATTTTGCTGACATTGCGCTTCTCTGCTAGGTTCTCTGGGTCTAGATTGCTCATTTCTATTAAGACAATTTGAGATGATTCTAAATTTGTCCTCTTTGAAAGCATTATGAAATACTACCTTCTCTGAAAGCATTACAAAATAGTGCTTCCAGCAGTCATCAAATTGTCTGTTACTGATTCTTGCTTTCATGCATTAGTGTATACTATTTAAAAACTATAATCTTCATAATTCACACTACCTGTGTATTGCAAAGTACAACTGTGATTTTTTTATGGCTTTGTGAAGCTTTTGAAGAATATTGCATTGTATTCAGGTCTTTGTAGGTAAAATTTCTATATTATGAATCTAATACCGGGTAATGAGTTTTAGTTTAGTAAACAGAAATGCCTACTGAAGAATATTTTGATTACTAGAAACTCAGATTATTTAAAACAGCAATACCCTTACAGTAGGATTAAAGGTATTTAACTTTATCCCCTCAAAAGCTATAAAATCAAGTCTAAGCATTAGATCCCTCTACAGTAAGGGATAGGTTATTTCATAAAGAGTTAGATAAACATCCACAGTGTTTCGTTTAACCTCCCTGAGGACTGGATGAAACTAGCACCAGCTTTTCTCTCTAAATATTATTCCTGCAAGTAATGAGAGATACGATAAGCTCTGTATGTAATTGGCAGAGTAACATTATTCTGTTGAGGTAAGAAAGGAAACTTACTGACCTTCACAGAGCTAATTGAAAGCATTTATTTTCAAGCGTGACACATACTACATATGCATTCATGCTTGCACAAATTGATACATGCCGTGTATAAAATTGCTATGAAAAGGCTCTGAATATCTGAGCCTTGATACTAACGATATTGTGACAGTAATTAATGATAATTAATATATTCTTGGCACAATATTAGGCACCATGGAGACACATTAAATATATTAGTTATTTCATTATTCAAAAGTGCAGGACTGCATAATTTTTTGTTCCTAATCTAAATTTAGTTCATCATCCATACGCCAAAAGAGAGCAATATCATCTTCATACCAATAACTGTAGGAATTTTTTGTCTCTAGCACAGATCTGTTCAAAAGATTGTCATAGCTCATGTATTTTTGTTAGCTTAATAATGACAAGTTTTATTTGTCCCTTACTGTACTTGCCAAGCCTCTTTCCTCTGCAAAGGCATGGGAACTTTAAACAAACAATTACTGTTTCTTTTCAGCTATAGCTGAGTTCAAGAAAGAATTTAACACGTTTTGGCATGGCTGTTTAAAAACTTCTTCGATGTTTCTTGGAATTTGATTCTTACTAAGGGCTTTTGGAAGAATGTTTGGACGCAGTTAATATCCGAATCCAAAAATGTGCCGATGCTGGACTATTTCCATGAATATTACCTGATTTTAGAGACTGTTGAGCAATATCAGCTGTGTTCTGCTGCAGTTTCAGCAGTGAACATGTGGTCGAGCAGCGCGCGCGTTGCAGGGGGCTCCTCCGCAGGAGCCCAGTGCATTGCGGGCGGCGGCGAGGGAGCTCCCGTGCATGGGAGAGCCAGTGAGGCCAGGCACAGCAGGAGCAGAGCCGGCGGGAAGAACAGTGGCAGTGGGAGTGGAGCCAGGAGCAGCGTGGCAGCGCGGGCCCGGCAGTGTTCGCCCTGAGGCAGCGGCGAGGGTGGTGGCGGCCAAGGTGCAACCCAGTGATGGCTGCCCCGCGCCGTGTGGTGAGCAACGGTCCGAGCCCCACAGCAAGAAAGGCGGCAGCGATTGTGGCAGTCACGATGGCGACCGTGGTGAGCCACATCGAGCAGAGCCAGAGCGGCGGGGCAGCGAGAAGGGAACCGCACTAGCACCAAGCAGTGACACATCTGTAGTTGACAGCAGCAGCAGCAGCAGCAGCCCCGGTGGTACAAAGCAGCGCACACTTGCTGGAACAGAACGCCTCACAGGGAGTGGCTGTTCAGCCACGCAAAAGCCCGGAAAGCGCGGAGCAGTCATGCAGAGCTCCAAAGGGGAAGCGAGCACAGCACCAAACAGCGGTGAAGAGGGGGCCGAAGGCGGAGCAGCCAGCAGTGGCAGCGTGCAGCAGCACGGCGAGAGCGGACCCGCATGGCCCCACACATGATCCTGAGGAGTCCAGACCCCACGACAAGAACGCGCTGGCAGCCCTGGCCCTGGTGGTCCTGACGGTGGCAGCTCTGACGTGAGAGCAAGAAAAACCAAAAGTGAAAGCAAGAACAAAGGAACTTGGAAAAATGAAAAGGTTATCGCAGCTAGGGTTTTTGGAACTGTAAAGTGGTATAATGTAAAGAAAAATTACGATTTCTTGTTGAAAAGCAATACTGGAGAAAGTATTTTTGTTCATAAATCTGCTATTGTGAAAAAGAACCCCAAAAGTGATGTTCCAAGCTTAGAAGAATAAGAAAGAGTAGAATTTAAAATTGTGCAAGGAAGGGCCCACAGGCTGCATGTGTTACAGGCCCTGGGGATGTCCCTGTCAAAGGCAGTAGATATGCTGGACAATATCCCCATAATCCCCATCCCACCTTCCCCTTTTTTATCCCATTCCCCTTTATCCCCCATATATGCCCAGCCCAAATTTCCCTTTCTGGTTCCCCTCACAAAACCAATCTTTTCCATTCACCATTAATCCCTTTGCAATGCCAATGGGGGGATGAAAAGGAGAGAGGGAAGAAATTAACTGTCATTTTCTAAGATTCCAACCAGTACAAAAAGGAAAATCCCTTCCTCAGTTTCCATCTGAGGCATGCTCAAGTCCTGTCTCCCTTCTGATGCTCCAAAGAAAATCTGTTTGGACATCTGGGGACTCAAGATAGTGGCTTCCTTTCTTTTGAAAATGTTTTGTTGTTTATCCCACTGTATTTTCCAATGTTCTTTATTTAATAAGAAAGTGTGAACTGTGGAGGTGCCTTCCCTTGAAATCCCAGGAGGAGGGACCCTGCAGGGTATGGGTCTGTCCCTGTCTAAAGTTGTTAATCTGGCGGGGGGTTTTCCCTGGCCCGGGCTGGATGGGGTCAGAGGCTCAGACCCAAGAAGCCGTAGCGAACCCAGAGAGGTGATCCCGTGAGGAACCGTCTCCCAGGGGGTCATGGCTTCTCTCAGCCTTCGGCCGGGGCTGCCTGCAGAGGTGCCTGGTTCAGCAGGCTATCAGCTCTTAGTGCAGTGATTTCAGCTCGGCTCTGCAAGGCAGAACCCCCCTTGGCCAGGCCCGGATAGAGAGAGGAGAGGACTCGGCTGGTGGTTCCGCAGAAGCAGCTTTATTCTTCCATCTTCCACGAAGGGGTGACCAGAAACGAATCCTCCCCTGACTCAGGGCAGAGGGGTCTCTTTTATGGGGTACAGAGGTGGGCGTACAAGGGTAAGAAACCAATGGGTATTAGGGTATTTTACATACAGTTTCCTAGAGGATCTTGGATCTATCTTTTCTAACTAAAAAGGCTCTTTGTTTCCCCAAGAGGGGCCTGGAGGGAGATAGTGTTACCTCCCTGTCTCCAGGCCTCCCTGCCAGGGCAGGGGCCTGTTAGACCCTACACCTGTCCCTTCTCCCATGTCACGTGTGCCCCATACCTGTTCCTGAGTGGTTGGTTTGGGGGTGCCCGGGGCCCAGGAAGAGAGCAGGGTCCCGTGACTGGAGGCTGCCTGGGAACTCCAGCCATGCGGCTGGAAGAATAAAATAATCCCTGAACATCTAAAGAAATATCGCTTCATCTTTCCTTACAAGTCCACCGCTATCTTACACATTGTTGTAAGGATTTCCCGCACTACAACAATGCACATCATGTCAGACAAAACACTGGGAATTGTTTTAGATTCATTATTAAGGCCAAACAAGTGCAATAAGCACCGATCAAAGTGCTTGATTGGTTGCCTGAACAACCATAGTTTGCTGACTTTGTCTCTCTCTTTCAGAGGACAACTTCAACTGTGCACAGCACTTTCAAATACTATAAACTACAGAGGAAAAAAACGCAAAACAACAAAATTGCTTATTCTGGAAATGAAAAAAAAAATTGTGTGGAAATTAGTTTCTTTCTTCTGTTGCCAGTTGATTCTAAACTCAGAAGTCAAATTCCATCCATCCTGCCTTACATATGAAATATCATTTACAGAATGACAACACTAATCTATGACTCCAGATTATGATGATGGTCTCTTCCTTTCTGAAATGCTAAAATTTAATTTCAATCCACTTAGTGAACCTGTATGTAATTTCTGTAGATAGAAATGCGGTTTCTACATAATTTCATGGGCCTCCAACTAGGAAGAGCTAGAGGGCATGACCAGAGAAAGAATAGCTAGAGTAATACCCTGCAGCCAGTTTTCTAAAGTAATGACAAATTATCACTACTGAAGAATTTAAGACAGTATTTTAGAGACTTAAAAATTATTGCCAAAATAATCAATCTTCATAGGTCATTGTATACTTGCAGACATTTATACCCCTAATTTCCTACATCAGACTATACTGATGAAATACTATACAAAATACCTTTTTTTACTACATTAATCACGTAATGATTTTTTGTAAAACACATGACTTTTGTTTGGATGGAATGTGAGATAACTTATTTAAAGGGACACTAAAGCTCTGTCATAATTTTTGTTTTAGCTAGAAAATCTGCATGCACTCAGAAAATCTATGAAGTATAAAAATTTCTTACTAAGCATGAACAATGTGAAGATCTTCTAAAAAATCAAAGCTTTTGTTGCAGAGTATATTTAGAAGATTGACAGCCATCTTCCATTTTATAAATGCATTGAAATTATCATTGTTAACAACTGTTATCTATACCATTTCTAAAATCTATTTGTTTATCATTCCATTCATGTCTGGGCCCGGAATTCTATCACAATTTTTGACTTCAGATCTCTCTCTTCAGGATTCTTTTGGCCTCTGTTCCTCACTCTAAAGTTTTCTTTTCCCAGCTCTTTCACCTTTTGTATGTTTGCAGGAACCCTGTTTCATCTGCTAATAGTTTCTGACAGACTTACGAACCTATTACGTAAGATTAATCATACAAACATAATATATATTTACTTAGAACAAACACACATGTACATGAAGACATTTTCCAAGATCTTTAACCCTCCAGTTTCTTTTTTTTTTTATTTGACTTCTATTGTCTCAGAAAACTTCTTAAAAATTCCATCCTCTTCAACATACAGAATTGCTTACAGATAATCCCAGTTCAGTGCTTTTGTTAGATAAAGTTGCATTTCCCTCATGATGTCCTTAACATACTGCTTAGGGAGATATCAGAGAAAGGCTGTGATGTCATGAATAATACCTACATTTTGTTACACAGGCACCATGGGCATTGATTTTTCATCTACTGAGAAATTTTTCATATTTTTCATTTCTTGGACACAGGAGTACTTTCATTAGAATTTTATTCTCTGGAGGTGAACAGGTTGTTGGCTGCTCAGCATTGTGTCAGCAATTTTTTTCATAGATGCACACTGTCAATTCTATAGTGGCTGGTTTTTGTTCATATGTTTCAAAAGTTCATTACTGCCACATGGAGGTGGTGGAGTTTAAGAAGATCTAAGGGAAAGTCTCTCTGCTGTCTCTGTTGAAATACACTTGCAGTGAGAGAATTTTTCACTATCTTAGCAAAGAGTATCATTATATGAAAGGAAAGAAGAGGTCATTCTTGTCATGCTGGTGTTCTTTTCTCTGAGCTGCTGATAAAATTCTGATTGCCTCAGGTTGCTGGCTTTCTCTGTAATTTCCTGACATTAGATTTGAGAGCACCTTTTGTAGCTTTTACAGCAGCTACATTTCCTTTTACTTTATTACCATGAGACTATTTCATACTATCTTGGAAATTTTTCTGATGTTTCCCATGATTCTTGTCTTTGAATTCCTGCATAGTTCAGTGGATTTCACTCAAATGTCTTTTTATCTTTCTTAACCAAACATCTTCTAACCTCTCATCTGTATATCGCTTTCAGTGGCATGAATTTGGGCATCCAAACAGATTTCTACTGATTTCTAGGTATTCTCTTATTATGAATGAAACACCTTTACAGTCATACTGATATTGTCACATTTTGCTGTTGGAAAAAAAAAGAAGGAAATACGTCAGTGGGCTGGAATGATAGTAAGGTTCATCAGTTATCACTGATGATACATGATGGTCAAGAAGCAGAGGAAAAGACATGACTTCTGACCAAGGATCAATCAAACTTTAGTTTGATTAAAATATCACTAATTTCACTTCCTGCTTTTAATTTTACTTTTTATTTATCTGGAAAAAATATGGAAACTAAGTTTTTTCACATTATGTAAAAATCAGTCACCTGATGACTGAAACTATAAAAAAATTTTAGAAGTTTTTGTTTTAGCTGAAACTTCCAGCTGTAGAGAAAGTGCTCATAAATAATGATCAAGTGATTTAAGATCGTCTAATGAAAAACTGACATAAATTTTATTTTTAAAGTGTGCGTTCTTTTACTATAAAAAATTTATATTTCCTTCTATGCACAATGTTTTATATTCAGAAAAGAAAGTTGGGACACCTTGCTTACTATACTTCTTAGCCCACAGATATATCTTGATCTTTCTTTAGGACAGAGTACTGTCCAAATACATGGTTTTTAGCAATAAGGAATTCCATACTCGCCTTATCAATTAATCAATAAAGGCTAACCTTTATAATCTTAAAATAAATTATTAATACAGTAGCATGATATATCCCCTATGAAAAAAATAACCAAACTACTACTGGGATGATGATTGTTATTATTATATGTAAGTTATGACTACTCTTTATTTAGCTTTTCATTACCTGTAATGGTAAGCAATGGCCATTGAACTATCACACAAAATTATAATGCATCAAAATACTCTTAAGTAACTGTAAATACGTATCTGCAGACAGAAATAACTGGAATTCAAGCAATGAGGGGTATCAAATTAAGATGTTTAAATCTTTTTATTCCAGTCTGTTGCTTTTGATAGAATTACAGGATTAGTAGTTTCAGAGAAGACAGCAGATGCAATATATTTTGATTTTATTGAAGCCTTTGATGTGCCGTGTTGTAAAACCACAAAAAAATTAATTCAAGTTGTCTTGGATAAGAACTCTACCATAAAGATTGATAAAAATCATCGTAGAATGATAAACAAAGAAGCACAATGCTATTTTCAGCTTCGCTGTGGAGAAGTTTCTGAGGATGATAAGATCAGTTCCCTCTTTTTTCATGTCTTTTATTCTATTGTGTGATGATACAAACAACATATGCTTAAATTTTTTTACACAGCTGAGGGAACAGACAACATCCAGACAGACTTGGACAAGACTGAGAAGTCAGCCTGTGGAGGTGGGTCCCTGTCGCTGTCCCCAGGTCACGTGTGCCCCATATCTGTTCCTTATTGGGTGGTTTGGGTGCCTGGGAGCTGGGGGGGGGGGGGAAGGGGGAAGAAGGTCCGAGGTCTGCTTGGAAACTTCGGCCATGCGGTTGGAGAAATAAAACCATCCCTGAACATCTACAAAAATACGGCTTCATCTGTCCTTCCAACTCCATCATCGTCATGTATATTGTTGCGGGATTCCCCTCACTGCAACATCAGCCCACCAGCCCATCAGGTTCAACAAGTACAAGGTCCCGCACCTGGGTCACAGTAATCACTGGGTAACAGGGAGTGAAGGTATTGAGAGCAGTTTTGATAAGAAGGATTTGGCGATAGTGGTGGATGAAATGCTGGACATGAGTGAGTAGTGTACTGTACTCACAGCCCAGAATCATAGAACCATGGAAGTGTTACGTTTGGAAAAGACCTCTAAGATCAAGTCCAACAGTCGACCCAGCACCATAACCATGTCCACCACTAAACCGTGTTGTAAGTGGCACATCTACCCATGTTTTTGAAAACTTTCAGGGATGGTGACTCCACCACTTCTCTAGACATTCTTTTCTAATGCTTGACTGCTGTTTCCAAGAAACAAGTTTCCATAATATCTGATGCAAACCTCTGCTGGTGCAACGAGGCCATTTCCTCACATCTTGTGACTTGATACCTGTGAGAAGAGGTACACTACATCCTCACTACATCCTCCTCTCAAGTAGTTGTAGATAGGAATAAGGTCCCCACCCCTTCAGTCTCCTTTTCTCCAGATTTAAAGTTTTCTCCAGCTTTGCTGGAAAGGCAACCACATCCTGGGCTGCTTGAAAAGAGGCATAACCAGCAGGTCAAGGAAGTGGGTTCTGCCCCTATACTCCACTCTGGTAGGCCCCACCTGGAGCACTGCATCTAGCTCTGAGGTCCTAAGCACAGGAAAGACGTGGACCTGTTGGATCAAGTTCAGAGGAGACACAAACATGATTTAGAATGATGGAACACCTCTGAGGAGAGGAGAGGGAGAGGGAGAGGAGAAACTGCTTCAGCCTGGAGAAGAGAAAACTCTGGGAATAAGTTTTTGCAGCCTTTTAGCAGGACTTGTTATAGTAGGACAAGGGGTAATGGCTTAAAGAAAAAGAGGGTAGATTTAGACTATATTGTGGAAGACAATTTTTCCAGTGAGGGCAGTGAAACACTGGAATGTGTTGTCCAAAGAGGGTAGATGCCCCCTCCCTGGAAACATTTAATGTCAGGCTGGATATGGCTCTGAGCAACCCAATTTATTTGAAAATATTCCACCTCATTGCATGGAGATTGGACCAGATGACCTCTAAAGGACCCTTGCAACACAAACTATTCTGATTTTATGATTCCATGAAAATTCTTAGGTATGTACTTTCTTCTTGAATTTAAGTTGAGAATATGGAGGTAGAATCTGTGGATAGTTTCCTGCTTTTTTCCAAGAAAATTTGAAGTTATGAGAGGAGAACAGTTAAGAGAAAGTCTCCAGCAATGTTCTTATTGGTTTGGAGTAATATTTTTTGCTAAGTTAGATAGTGGTTAAAACTTTATACTAACTCAAATGTTTTCATCACAAGAAGGAAGTCATATGACTGCCCTACATACCAAGGACAACCATAAATGCAGTGATTTTACATTAAATACATCAATAAGTTAAGAAGGATTCTATGAAATTATGCAGAAATTAAGACTAGGTATCTGTGTAAACTCTAGGTTATGGAAGGATGGAGTGAAAAGAGCAAGGAGGATTTGATAGTTGTGACTGGTGAATAATGGGACTTCCTGATTTCTGTAATCTGAATAACGGTATGTGCATACCTTTCAACTGAATCTATAATTTCTATTTCTATGTAATAATAGGTTTATTCTGTTTATATAGTGTAAATCATCCTCCCCCTACTTCTTTTGTTTCAATTTATGCCTAGCTCAGTCCCACTAAAAATAAAGTGAAAGGGTTTGACAGAAGACTTCAATGAGAGCTTAGGGGTTTGGGAAATGTCTGGCTAGTTAGTCAGCTCACTTTAAAATAAATAAATAAGAGTTTGCAAGTGTGTGAGCCTGGGGAGAACTTAATTAAAGTGAATGGGGAAATTAAACTGAAAAAAAAAAAAAAATAGGGCAGCAAGAAGGGAAAGAAAATCAGGGAAATTGCTGAAAGAGTGAGAGTAAAAAACAAGTACCAGAAAATCAAAACACAGTGTTTCATAATCATGCTGTGGTTATTCTCTCTGGTAGTTCTTCCTACAGATGCTCTCCACAGACACCTATCACATGGGAAAGAGATCTCCCTAGTGGAAGGAGAGACACTGTGCTCCCACTGTGGGACTGACTATGCAAAGGAGCTTGCATCAACTGAAGGCTTTGTCTACATGGAGACATTTTCAGACATAAAACAGGCAGAATAATTAGTCCACTTTAAACTATCCCAATATGACTCCCCACTGTCAAATTATTTCGAAAGAAGTGCTTTTATTATTTAGAAGTGAAGTAATTAATCTGGAAGGCAGCTGGATTTACTCAAGTGATTGACTGTCTATGTGGGGGAGTTATATAAGCATGGCTAAATTGATTGCTGTAGCTATGCTGGAAATTATCCCACAAAAATAGACATACCATAGACTATAATGATGATGCATGCCCATTTTCCCAGTATGTAAATTCTAAAGCATGGATAAAAAATTTAATCATGTGAGGAAAGACAGCTTTTTTTTTTTTTTTTTTTTTTAAAGAGGTACCATATGACTCCTTGGAAGTCTTGAAAATATATTTTGTGAAGGGCAATTGAACTACTGGATTTTTTGACCCATGGAACAGAAGGCTGATAGAGGTCATGCAAACATTTTGTAGGAAGAGGCAACAGTTTTATTAGGCTAAACACTGAGTTTAAAATAATTAACAAAATCTGACAAGAAGCAGCAAATCCAAACTAAAATCTGGTTAGACACAGGTGCTCTTAATTATTGCTTATTATGTTAATAAGGCTACTGAACAGAAGCGTCATTAGAGATTTGCAGAAGGGATGGCTTGTATGGGTATGAGAGCTGGCTGTGAGCTGGAGTAGGTGGTCATTTCAGACCCTCAGTACTGCCCAGTCTCTAACAGAAGCAGGTGCTCCCATCTGGGCAGAAGTGACAAATGCAACTTTGCACCTGAGTGGACATAAAAGTAATTGATTATGGCAAGACTAACATGCTTTGGTTTTTTAGATTTTTTTTTGATTTTACTAACCTCTTCACAGGTGTTTCATATAGGGTTTTTGTGCTGGTTTGTGGGTGGAGGTTTTTCACTCAGTTTCCAAGAACATTTAGTCTATGAGTTGGGGTTTTTTCAATGACATATAAGAATCAAGCACCTAATTGCCATTAATTTTCTCTGGAAATTGAAACCATACTCTGAGCTTATACCTTTTTTTCTTTAAATCCCACTCAGTAATTCATATTATTTTGACAAGCTCCTTTGAGTTTTAAAAGGCATGTGTTTTTCTGTCCCAAGAACAGAAAATTCACTTGTTCATCTTAAAAGTATATTATCTATGAGTAATAATGTTGAGTTTTTAATATAAGTCAAATTTATTTTAAAATCTGTAATTAACTCTAGCTTTCCTAATATTTGAAAGTGAAAAGTGTTTCTAATACATAGAAAAGTGAGCACAAATTGAAACACAAGAAATCTGGTCACTTAACTGAAATGGGAAAAACAGCCAACTCTATTTGATTGCAAATGTGTTTGGTGATAAACTATTTCTTAATGGCAAAACTTAAAGCAGCTGAATACTAACATTACAAAATAACATCCTATGAGGACATCAAACACACTTTGTTTTGTTTTAAAAGTTAGTGAATTCTGTTTTGGCTATGAGTTTAGAAAGGTAATTTAAGAACTGCTCAAATCTTTCTCCAGCTATCACTCACAACTTTTCTGACTGCCAAAGTACTTTGGCTTCACAAAGAAAACTTCTAGTGCCAGAGGCAAAAGTATGTTAGTTGAAACTGAGGGACAGACATGAATATGTGTTTGGCTTTGCAGCTGTAAACCCTGGTTTGCTCATCTTCACACATCACAAATCCAACTCTCATGGTGTTAGAATATCTATGCTGCATTAACTAGGAGCTAAAGTCACTAAAAAATAGTCCTGTGAACAAGCATCAAACAGCAAATTGATCAAAAAATTTAAGGCAATTGCTGCACACGGAGTAAAATTTTCAAGTAATTTGAAATCTGTTCATATTTTAAATGTCAAACTGAATTCAAAGGATATGCATTTTAGATTTCACCATATGTTTTTCCAGAAAGAGAGAATCATCTGTCTGTTTATCTTTTCATAGCATTTACACAGTAGCTCACATGTGATGCCTGCAGCCCAGGAAGGTATTTTATGTTTAGAAAGATTACACATTTCATTAAAATAAAAAAAGAAAAAAAGAAGAAAGTTGTAAACCGAAATAAGAAAGATAATTTGCTATTGAATCTAAAATATAGAAAAATCTTGAGACCTTTCAATTCTAAATATCATCCTCTGTTGACATACCTCTCCCTCCGAGGTCCCAGGGGGTAGGACCCTGCAGGGTACGGGTCTGTCCCTGTCCCTATCCCCATGTCACGTGTGCCCCATACCTGTTCCTGACTGGGTGGTTTGGGTGCCCGGGCCCAGGAAGAGAGCAGGGTCCCATGACTGGAGTCTGCCTGGGAACTCCACCCATGCGGCTGGAGGAATAAATCATCTCTGAACATCTATAAAAATGTCGCTTCATCTTTCCTTCCAAGTTCATCGCTGTCTTATACTTGTGTTGTGGTTTGACACAACTGAGCGTCAAGCATCTGAAATATCAATTATTTTATAAGGAAAACAAATTAAGAAAATATTGAGGAAAACTAGATAGCTGCGAGGCAAAAAACCAGGTTCACACTTAAACGGTTGCAGTACCAGGAGAAAGGTTTATTATTAACAGAATTAAAAGTTAAAAGATATAACAAGAAATTAAAACACACACACCCTCTCTCCTGCTCCCTTCTTCTCAAAGCTTTACTCTTCCTTTTTAACTAGTACAATAGAATAACACAACATAGGATTCTAGTCAGTGTCACAGTTCTTGAAAAAAAGTCTCTTTCTTATGGTTAAGTTAAAAAAAGGGTTTCTTCTTCTTGCTTCACATGGTTCCTCAAGCTGCCCCCAACAACAGACCCACCCGGAAAGAAACAATTTGCTGTGGTGTAATACATCTCTTCTATGAAAAAATCAGTTTTTTCACACTGCCACACACCTGGGCCATCACATGGGGTTATCAAACTTTTTCAAGGATGGGTCATTTTGTCCTGAACACAAAGGCTTTTTCTGCTACAAATCCTTAAAAGCCTCTCACTGCTTCTATATATATATCCTGGCATAGGCACTCTCTCTTCACAAACTTCAAGGGCCACACGTAAGTCTTCCATCCCCCTATGTACTTCAAATGGATCAAAGAGAGAAACAGTTTGAGATATTACAGTTTCTTACCACCGCATGCAAGAAGGATTTTTAAGCTCCGCGCGAGGAACGCGGCACCGCCCCGTTTCTCTGCCACCATTTTCACCGCTGTCACACATGGCTCACTCTCTCTCTGACTCCGAAACATCTATGGTGAAGAATGTTCTTGCTCAGGCTTTATGGTGAAGAAAGCCTCGCTCTTTTTGTGCTGCTGGCTGCAGAAAGGAGGCTCCTGCTGGCTCCATGTGGAGAACAGGGCTGGGGGGGGGGCCCGCCGGGCCCAAGAAGCCGCTCTGGAAATATCTCAGCTGCGCAGCAGTCCGTGGCTGGGTCCGGCTCTCTAGCAGTCCATGGCTGAGTATAGCAGTACCAGTCCATGGCTGAGTTTAGCTGCCTGGGCTTCAGGATGGCTCTTTCCCCAGAGGCCCAAGGTCCGTGCTGTGGCATCAGGAAGAGGAGAAGGGGGCCCGGAGGCTCCGAGGCCGCCCCCACCTCCCTCAGGCAGGCTGGAACAAGAGGAACTCCCACCTTTCTGTGTGGCTTAAATGTGTAAATTGGGAGACGTGATATTGGTCCAAAAATCTGCCTATCAACTCAGATTCAACCCACCACAACTTGTTGTAAGGATTCCCCATTACAACAATCTTCAGCTTATTTCCTGAAGTGTTTGTATGAGAGAAACCTTGCTTGGAATTTATAATTCACATAGTTTAGGCACTTAATCCACTTTCTAATTTGTTAATCAGTTACACCATAAGGTGTGTCTTGTTAAAGTAAGAACTATCAGCAACATAGATGAGTAATAGAGTTCATGAAAAGATGAAGAATGTTTTTAGAAAATCTCCAGGACTTCATTCCCCAATATCCAGTACCCTGTGATGCAAGATAAATGTAAATTGTTAATTGATAATAAAAGGTATTGCATGCCATTGCAATGCTGATTTTAAAGTTCTCCTGGCTAAGGTGATAAAGGATACTAAGCAGAGACTGATATGACTTCTTCACCTGGGTTTGATTCTGTGCAGTTCCCTGCAGCATAACTGAGTGGGGCAGATTACAATCGCCTTAATGTTCAATGGCCAGAAGCCAGGGGGATGTTCCTGGTGTGAGGGATTCTCCCATATTCTTCATCTCTCACAGTGAGAAACAACTACATTACCGAATAATATGACTTGATACAGAGTTTGACTAGAATGCAGGAAGTCTGACCAAGCATGAGGAAGAACTTCACTGTGTGGGTAACTGAGACTGAACCACATCACTGAGAGAGGGTGTGGAGTTTCCTTCTGTGAAGATAGGCAAAAATCAAAACTGTGATTCTGTGAAAGAAGTAGACCAAAACTGCTTGTACAAGCAATAAATGGCACATGCAGGTCTGTTCATTTATTTAAGGCTAGATTTATTCTGGTTTCCTGTAAAATTTATTTCCACCGTTCTCATGACCTAAAGCTAACTGAAAGCCCAGGTCTTTATCTTTCACAAGAATGGCTGAACCACATCTGAGGCAAACACACGGAAGTGCTTCTGGTTCATTTCTTGAAGGAATCTATTTCACATACAGGAGAACAACTCCTAGACTTTATTCAAGAGGAAACAAATATGGACAATCTTGCACTAATTTTATGCAAATATTGTTAGCGAAGGTTCATTTAAATTTGCTTCTCTGCTTATGTAAGAACTCCCACACTAAACAAATCAGAAAAAGGTCCCCTGGCCCCATTTTTTATTTCCAGCTGCAGTCAACACTGTATGCTTAAGAACAGAAGAAAAAGATCTGAATAATTACAGGGATTTGGCGTTAAGAGACAGAGACTGGATACAAGGAAGATGAAGTACATACAGAGTCAAACAGGTGCCAGCTTGATTTGGCAGAAAAATAAGTTACCATCAGCTGAAAAGAACCATGACTCTAAAACTTCAGGAGCAGAGTTAGTGGAAGCTTCTTTTTAATATTTTAACTAATAAGTTTAGATAACTAACTGCAGCCTAACATCATGTAAGGAAAGAGCACCAGAATAACCATAGATTTAAAGATCCAGGTGTTTTAGAAACACCCTAAGACAAAAATTCAACCAGCATAGCAATTGTTGCTAAAGTACATGCATGCTGTACATAGGCCATTTATACTTTTTACTCCTTCTCTTATTGTACAATGAATCCACAATGTCATTACTTGTGAAAAGGAGTTTTTCATATTCTTTGTTTTCCATTTGATGACAGATTTCTTCAGTTAAACTTCTGTGCCTTTGAAGCCCACAATGTGTCCACATGTATGTTATCAGCATGAATTTGGATCAGATAGGCAAGAAGAATAAAAGCAGGGTAGTCATAAAGAAATAAAGAATGACCAAAAATGATATCAATGTAGGATAAAAAATTCTTGCAGTTTGACTCAGTGCCCAGTTTGCAGTTGATCAACCATGGAATACTTTGATGACCAAATCATATTATAAAGCAACAAATATTTCTATGTTTGACTAAGTGTAAGGTTGAACTGCTAGCACCTGTACTGAGCTGGATTATTTTTTCACTTTATTATTATTTGATACTTCTGTGTTGTTTAGATTTTAGTCAAATATTAGATTAATTCTAGTGATGTCTCTGAACTGCTGGAAATGAGTGGATGTCTTGGGGTGACTTGAGTATTCCCTATCGCTGCTCCCAGCCCAGAAATTAGTTTTATGCCTTTCTATGACTTTAAACTGGCCTGAGAGAGAGGAAAAAACACCTGAGCAGGACTATTCAAAGCAGTTTTGTATTTCCAAGGACAGACAGATAACACAGACTCTCTCTTGGCATTGCAGCTTCTGCAGCTGGGGCTGGGGGGAGAGGAGCAGAGGAAACTGCTGCTTTTTCTTTCCAGCCAGTTTTTTTCCAGCTCATTTTTTCTTTGGAGAGTTGAATTTGTTTTCCCGGAATTTTGGATTTTCCTTTTCTTCTTTCCTGGACTGCTTCAGGAAAGCAGTCACATCAGGACTTCTTCCACCGAGGTGGAGGCCCTGGAGGAGGGCCCACCACATCCCCACTCCGAGGAGGAGGAGAGAGGCTACCTACGGAAGGACTTTGGATTTTTCCCAGGTTTTCTCTTTATAGCTAGGGGTTTTATTGTCTAGCATTATTATCCTTTTTCTGTGTGTTTGTTAAATAAATAGTTGTTATCTCTTTCACTTTCTTTCGAGGAAAAAAGTTTATTTTTCCCTGAACCTGATGTGGGAGGAGTGGTTTGTAATCTGCCTTCTCTCAGAGGATGCATTTCTAAATTTGGCTAAACCAGCACAAAAACCAGCACAAAGCTGTAAAACACAGATTTTTTAAATTTAGTTCCCCTTCTTTTGTAGTTTCTGTACTCTAGATAATTAATGGGTAGAGAAGAATTTGTTCTGTCACTGAAAACAAAATAAAGAACCCTATCAAATAAATAAATCTTCAATAAACTACCTAAGACGCAGAATTTG
The DNA here is from genome assembly GCA_020086605.1 of Lanius collurio. Taxonomy (NCBI): domain Eukaryota; kingdom Metazoa; phylum Chordata; class Aves; order Passeriformes; family Laniidae; genus Lanius; species Lanius collurio. The sequence goes on from JACBWW010000003.1 coordinate 51,842,064, forward strand.
TAGCATGAATTCCTAAATGTTGCAGTGGACCCCCCTGGGCGCCCCCCCCAGCCAGGTCCCTGCCATGTGACTGAGTCGGGTCTGTCCAATGTTCCAGCAGCCCGGGCTCTGATCTGGTTGGTTGTTTATCCCAGCTCCACCCTGGTATCCCCTTTCCCCCTCTCTGTGATAAAACCAGCAGGATGGAAAGCCTCGCTCTCTTACCTCGCCAGCTCTGCCCAGGTCGGGTGCTCTGTCCCCCTCCAGGACAGAGGGAATAAATGACTTAACATCATAAAGGAAGTTTGAGCAATATTTCTCTTCTCAACTTCTGCTTCTGGTGAGTAGCTCTCACTAACACTGGCTTAAAGTGGAGCTGCATGGTCAAGGAATATTTAGGCTGTTTGTGAACGGTTTAAGATATTCCAAGACATAAAGAGGCAAGCTCACCACAAAATTAAGCAGTGGACAAGCTAATCCACCACCAGTTACAAAGTAACACTTCATAGGCAATGCAGTAGAAATTAATAACGGTGACATAAACGTATATATTGCCTGAGGCATAAAAAAAATGTGTTAATTCACAGTACACAGGAGCCAAGAAGTCTTGATTTTACCGTGGTCAGTGTCCTTTATGTATGTTTTGAACTAATGCTTTGACTATACACAAATGTGGTTCTATTCTTCTAAATCTCATTTCAGTCACCAATTTTTTTTCTGAGAAAAGAAAAAAAATCAGAGTATTGTTAATACACTAGTCACCTGTCTAAAGAAGAGGAAGAGTTATCTGCTAAGAATATAGCTATACTGAGTTAAAGTTTCTTTGTTCATAGAATCTTTGGAATTTAATCAGCAAAAAAATTACACTTTTTTTCAAAGATTGATTAAAATTTTGAGAAGTATGACAAAACAGATTGAGGTTTGTATGCAAGAAGATTTTTCTAGATGGTGCCTGGAAGATATGAACCACCTGCAAAATGAAGCTTCTGTTACAGATATATGTAGCATATTGCTCCATTTTAGTTCCTTAATTAACTAAATTATAAATATTTTTATGGCCTGTTCTGGAGTCATCAAAATTTTGCTTTAGCCATGAAAGAGAGTTCTTAAAAATGTAATCAGTTGAAACTCTCCCTGTATTAAATAACATTTTTCCATAAGTAGAAGGTATGAAATTTGAACTACTTGTGAACTAGACTGTGTAGTAATTTAACAGTAATCTTAAAAGAGCTATTTATAAAATTACACATTACTGTTATTTTCTACAGAACTATGATTATTGTCTTTTACCTTGATACAATGTTAGTTAATCAGATAAAGCACTAAAGGGTTTGTATTTCTTAAATTACGTTTTTAGTTATTTAATGCATTTTAGGGGTCAAAATTCTCTGCAACATGTACCTCTCTTTAAAAGACACTAAAGGTATCCTGTGCGATTTACCCTTGTATATAACCTTATAGACATGAGCTACATGGTAGTTCACAGGTAATCTATAATTACACAATCTGCCAGACATCTATCCCAATAAACCTTTCTCCCAAAGAGGAATTGTTGACACTTTTGTAACTTTTTAATAGGAGCATAATGTTATACATTTTAAGTATTTTTTTATAAATTATATTAATCTCACAATACCAAAACAACATTACTTGTTATGTTTTTTTTAGGGGAGGGTTTGACAATTCAGGAGTATGCTGAGGTTTTTGTAGCAATTTTTTTTTAGAATATTGACTCTTTTCTCACTCATATTTGTAAATTTTCAAAATGAAAACCACAAGGCAGCTGCATACCACTATAAGAAAGGCTGAGAATTTATTAACCAAACTGTTAAATGGAGTATACAATATATAATATAATTTGGTATTATGTTTTGTGTAACAGTATATCAAATTGCACACGGTCTGTGGACAGACAGAAAATCAAACTAAAAATTAAGAATGAACCTAAATTCACTCAGACATAGAATTACATCATATGGCCCATTACACCTTGTTGCATTCCACTGTGGGGAACGGCAGAGAGTTCTTTTAAAAACGGATGGTCGGGAACGAAATGAAGCCCAACGAGGCATACATTGTATCTGAGAACCATTTATAGATAACACAAGGAAAAGGAGTTGCCTGAGAGAAAGACGGTTAGAGGACACATTAAAGAGGAAAGCAAAATGGAAAAGGACGGGGGTGAGTAGAGAGAGAGTGGACAAAGGGAAAAAGAGGCGTTACCCCAGCGAGGCAGGGCAGTGCTGTCGCTGTCCAGGCGATGGGCAGTGCGCACCATGCCCGCCTGTGGCCGGGCTGGGCCTGACCGAGCCTGCGCGGCTCCGGTGGCGGCAGCGGACACGCGGTGAGTGTGTCCTCGGACGGGAGGAGCGGGACCCCGGGCAGGGCTGTGGTGACCGGCTGGATCGGGGCGGCACGGCGGGCAGTGATGGCTGGATCAGCGCGGCAGGCTCGGATGCAGGCAGCCAGGCAGGAACGCGGGGCCAAGTGGCAAGGCGGCGGTCAGGGGCGCAGGGAGGCGGGACATGTGCGAGGGCAGGAGGAACAGAAGGCAGCCTGGGGCCAGGGCAAAGGCGGGAGCGAGCAGGCCAGCAGATGAACAGTAACAACTCCCGCCCTGCGAGCAGCAATGCGGTCAGTTTTTATACCCCCCGGCCCCTCCCAAAATCTGCTCGAGGACAGGGAACCATTGGCCCACTCCAACCTTTCTTTGCCGTCCACTGATGGAGACCTCTTTGTGACCTGATGGGAGAAGCCCCTCCACAGGGTCTCCTACTGCCTGCCCAGTGCAGGGTGTTGCCAGGCGAAGTGCCCCCAGAGACAAGGCTTCTTCTAGTTGTCTCCTGCATGTGGCACATGTGCACCCCTCCTCTGCATACCTCTGACAACCGTGGTTGAGGCATAACAAAACTAAATTGGCTCCTCACACATCTAAGGATCCATTTCAGAAACATCATTAGCCTGTGTGAACTTTACCACCCTGGAAAAAGTGAAACTTCTTCAAATATTATAAAAGGTGCATATGGCAATTATGTTCCTAACTGAACAGAAATGAGGGTGGATTGAAGACAAAGCTTTTAATACAAAGAAAATTTTCTTCATTTTTACATAGTTTCAGAAGGGAAAAGGAGAAAGAAAAGTAAGAAATAAGAAGCCACTCTTCCTTCCTTCTGTGCCTGTAACACACAAGAAGCCTAGCTCCGTCAGTTTGCAGTATATAGTTCTGTGGAGCAGATTTGTGGTAGTGGGGTAGGGGTGTGCTGGGTAGTAGCTCAATTTCCGTGAAGATCCATCCATTATGGAGCTACACCACCAGCTACAGTTGTGATCCAAGGCTTTCCCAAACTTTTGGGTCTCACTAGAGTACTTGATAATGTGGATAGCTATAGGTAGAGAGCAGCACAAATTACTTCAATAAGATTCTCGTGAATATGAAGCCTAGTCACTTATGTTGAAGAAAACTCCAAAATAAATGCATGGCTTCATCATTATCAAAACCTCAATTTATCCTCCTATTTATCCTCCATTTAAGAAAAAATAAAATAGTCCTACATATATTTTCCTAGTAAATCCAAACCTCTGCAAAACCTAACATGGACCACATGATTGTATAATGTAAATCATTAGAAGCCTGAAATGTATTCAATTTCTGCAATATTCCATTTCCTGCTATTTAATTTAAACCACATTGGAAAATGTGAAATATATAAACACACAAAAACCCCTTCCTAAAAACCCCAAAACTTACTTTCATTTTCTTCCTACCTGTAAATATCTTGCAAAGACATAGAACTTAAATAAATTAAATTTTCCTGTTTCATTTGAGCTCTTCTATATTTACTTATTAAGGAACTTCACTGAGTGGTACTTCTCTCATCTGCCTTCAAAACACTTTTTTCATTTAATTGGTGTTTCCCACAGCACATGGTTATGTGCTTCCCTTCCCTAAACAAGCACTTCCAAGTAGCCTCAGAAATGGCAGAGATTAATTTAAGAGGGGTTTATACAATCTTGTCAGTGAGCCACTGTGCTTGTCAAAGAGATAGGACTCTAAATGTTTGTCTCTTTGTGAAGGAGCTTGAAGGTAATTTGTGAAAATAGCCCACTATTCAAAAGACTAAATCCAGATGTCATTACCAGCCATTCCATGTGAGTTTCAAAGTTTAGCTGGAGTTGTATTTTGATTTCTCAGTGGCTTGAACAAAATTCAGGGAACCACTTAGAAAGTGAAACACACAGTATACTTTAGAAATAGGCATTAAATTAGCTTTTTCTTTTCCATCCAAGAAAAGGGAAAGAAATGCTTCACAGTATAAAACATGGCTACAATCAGTGCATGTTAAAATCCAAGGAGAATTTTTTTTTCTGTGTTCTACTGCCATTTGCAAATCATTTAAAAGGGGTTTTTGAAAACATATTGAGGAAGCCTGGTATTATTTTTGAAGAGGAAGAGAAAATGAAGAATGTTCACTATCGCTATTAGGTTAGAAGGAGCTTTAGGAAATATATATGGAAAAAGTACTTGCTTTCTTTGCAAAGACAGAAAATCTTGACAAAAAGGGGATAATTTTTAAAAAATAAAAATTGGTGATGCCATTTTATCAGTTTGAACATGTGCATAACTGCAAAAAAAAGAGCTACAACTTGCTGGAAACCTCTATTCATAATATATGTGTGTACATATATTAGTTGATTTTCAGTAATAATTTTTGCTAATTATTTGGCTAGCCTTTCAAAATCTTTGTACTTATTTGTATGTACCATTTCTCCGATACCTTATCCAGGTACAGATGTTGCCAAGAAGTATGAGATTCAATATCAAAACTTGTTTATTCTTTTTGCATCTTAAACCATAAATTTCCACTCTTTCTTGCTTCCCCTGACACTCAGGTGTACTTCCAAACCCTACCCATCTTACTGAACCTAGTAAAGTCTCATTTTGGTTGTATTTTATTGTCTTCTGATGGCTACTTAATTTTCATTATCTTTTACTATATTTAAAAATTTTGATGCTCCCTTGAATTTGGTGGGTTTTTAAAAGTCCTTCTTTCATCTTCTTAAAGCAGACACTGTCTTGAGACATATATATACATAACGTGTTTATTTATACACATACCTATGAATATGTATATGTATATACAAATACGAATGTTTCTAGATAAATATAAAAAAATAAATCTGGTTTTATTCCCTGTCATTGTCGTGGAGTGTCATTTACTGCTCTTTCCTTATAATTTTCCTTTGTTTTTTTTGGTACTATTTTGTCTTTCCTTCATGTTTATTAAGACTGTCTCACACATTTTCCTGAGCTTTAGCAAGCATTCTCTGAATTTAATCTTTCAAAGGTAGGATATTCTGAAGATATAGCTCAGAATTTAAATAATTCATTAAAATATGTTGACAATCTATTTTGAAAATATACTTTAATCCAAATAAATCTTAAAACTCGGGCAGCTACAAAGGTGTCTTCTCCAGTGATATTAACCAGAAAAATATTACAGCAGCCAGGTATCACGTAAGTAAATCCCAAATGGTGGTACTTCAGAATTTATAAACTTTTCTTGGAGACAACATCTCTGAAGACACCCAAAGGTGCAGGCCTAAAAAAATCAATACTGGGGAGCCTACACACAACGGTAAGGAGGTATTAGGGGCTCTTAAACAAAGTCTCTGTAAGATTTGCTATTAAATCTTTGTTCACATAAATTTATAAAATTTATTCCCATCTGATTTTAAAATCAATAACAAAATCTTTGTTTTAATAGAAAAGGCTCCAAGAAAATCCTTTCCCTTTTTTTAGTTACTGTTTTTCGCATAAATCAATGTAATCAGTCTGAAGAAACTGTGGATCTAGTCTCAAATATAAGCAGGGTTAACACTGGCTTTCCAACACTTTCAAAGTACTCTGAAGTTTTTTTCAGAAAATTATTTTTCTTTTACATAAAAAAAAGCTCTCTCCAGCTAGCAATGTATGACATTTTAAAAATTGGCAGAAAGTTCTATGACTGCTAAAATGTTTCTAAATTAAGGCTGTGAAACAACTTTGGAGCAAACTGCATTTAAAGTTTCTACTCCTGTGTAGTTCTTTCTCTTTGTTTCCAAAAACTAATTTGACGTGTCCTGTGAACAGGTGTTGAATAAAACACTTCAGGAGGATGGCGTAATTCCTTGTCTTACGTTTGTGTTATGCTGTCAAAGCCTCCCTTTCCCTTTCCCTTTCCCTTTCCCTTTCCCTTTCCCTTTCCCTCTTTTCTTTCCTTATTTATTTCCTTGCTCTGTGACACTCAGTAATACATTCCACAATTTAGCAGGCACAGTGTGAAACCCAAGGGGAAACTGGAAAAAAAGATTTAACTGCTATGGAACACTACAGTAAGGCTGAAAGCATTTTCCAACCCACCAAACACCTGCTTGACTTGCACTGTAAGGGATCAAGCATCTATTGTTTAAAGAATTTGATTAACCTTTTTTTGTTGTGTGTGATGTCTGAGAAGTCTGTTCCCTAGGACTGAAAATAAATCAAAAGCTTTATGTGAAAAAAAACCCCAACCAAATAACAAAAAATAAGTGACAAAAACAAGAGAAAAAAATAAAAAAGAAACCAACCCAAACCCACAGTAAGTTAACCTAATGAGAAAATAAAAATCTGTGATTATTTCTTACCTGTTTGTCTCCAGACATGTTTGGTTTAGTTTCTGTTTCTACACCAGAAGTAATCTTAATACCAGTGAAATAACCTCCCATTAAATGGAGAAGTAGTAAGATTTTGTAAATGTTGTAGACAGATATAAGATTTTTTTTTTTTTTTGCTTTTGGAGTGGGTACTTAAAAATGACTGACATGATGTGAAAAAGGAGAGTTGAGTTTCAGTTTTTGAAAACTGAAAGACATGGCTCAAATACGGCATTAACTGTTTTGAGGTTTATGAAAGCCGGAAATGAGTGGACAATAAAACAAGGAAGAACAATCTGGAGTCAGACCTAATGCAATTACTGCCTATTTTCTTCACAAACAAACCAAACCCAAACAAACAGAGCAAAATGAAACATCCACATTTTCTTCACAATTATCCCTAGAGAGTATACAAGTCATCAGAATTTCTGAATCAAATCTTACTGATTTTTTGATGTGATTTTAAGGGCTCCACAAAAGCTTTGATAGTAGTAAAATTGTAAAAGAAAAAGTCTTCTAATTAATTTTGATGTCAAATCAATAATTTGATTTGAAGTTGTGATTTTTATGTCTGTGGTAAATTTAATTTTCTCCACAATAGCTGGCATCTGAGGCCATGGTTTGGGTTTTTGCTGAAAACAGTGTTGATAGTATAAGGACTATTCGTGATTACTGAGCAGCGCTTGCAACACTCAAGGTCTTTTCTGCTCTTCACCCCACTCCCCCAGTGAGGAGGCTGGGGATGCACAGGGAACTGGGAGCATCCACAGCCAGGACAGCTGACCCCAAGTCACCCATAGGATATTACATAACATGGCATCATGCTCACCATATAAAGCTGGGAGAAGAGGAGGAAGGGGATGAAATTCTGAATGATGGATGGTTGTGATGGTTTAAAAAACATCTCAGAATAAACCCAAATAAGCTGCTTCCCTTCACCCCACGGCACCTCTGAGACAAGAGAGAGACAAAGGCAGAGACTGTGGATTGAGGTAACAATTTACTGAAGACAAACAGCAATGGAATAAGAAAAAGACAGTACAGCAACAATATTAGTAACACAAGTATACAAAAGAGAAGATGCTTTACACATGAAAAGTGCTCACCACCTTGACTCAGCTCTGCATGGCCACTGAGATGAAGACAAGACAGCAGACGTTCCCATGGCTTGTGTTCCCTATTCCCAAGCCTGAGACAATGAAAAAAAATGACGGACAAAGCCCTAAAAAGCTGGATTGTCCATGTTGTGAGACGACTCCTGGACTGCTGGGCTCAGCTGTTTTTACCACTCAGGAGTTGTGTTCTTCCCAAGGGATGGGAAGGAACAGGTGGCAGCAGGAGAAGGACAGAGTGGTCTGCAGAGGTGGTCTCAGCAACTTCCCCTGGGAAGAAGAAGAAAATGGAACAAAATTTCAACACTTTCAGGGTGTGTTCACCTTCCCTTCCCCCCAAAACCATGCCCAGTTGCAATGATTCTTATAGTACAGAACAGCAAAGCTCGCTGTGCCCACATGGCTCTAGGCCATACTCAACTGAGACAATAGTGTTTGTCTTCCCAGGTCTCCATTACTCCTGATGGGGACCTGCTGTCCTGGAGATGGCTGAACACCTGCCTGCCCATGGGAAATTGTGATTAATTCCTTATTTTGTTGTGCTGTGATAGTGCATGTGACTTTTTATTTTCCTATTAAATTGTCTTTATCTCAACCTACAAGCTTTTCCACTTATATCCTTCCAATTGTCTCCCCCATGACCTCAAGGGAGAGTGAGTGAGCAGCAGTTTGGGGCTTAGTTGCCAACTAGGGTTAAACCACAACAGCAGTGATCTGCTAGAAATGTTTCACATTTCATCTGATCACAGAAACATATTCTAACACAAATTCTTGTCATGATTTCAAAGTAGTTTTATTAAGTCTAACTTCAGATAATTAACCACAGACTAAAGCTCCTGCTATTGAATAATTAGGCAAGAGATGTGGATTTACCACCTAGAAGAAGTGCAAGCGTGTTTAGGTACTGCAGACAGAGACTCTTACAAGTATTATATTGTGTTGCAGTTACTATTTCCATTCAGTTTTGCAAGTTGATAAGAATCTTTGCACACACACACACTTACAGTATGCAGTCATTTTTTCAGAACTTTTGAGATTGAGGATTGACTCCCAAACAGGACCTTTGTGACCTTTCTATGTTCTTCAATCAGATAATATAAAAAACACATCAGTTTTTTCAGATTCTCCAGCAAATTCTTCTGTATTTACAGGGGGTGTTTGACACTGAGGGTAGAATCTATAGAAGCACTACAGATGGCTTAACACCTTATAACACCTTTACTGAGAGGGTGAAGTGAGTTACAGCAGAGCAATCAAGATCCTTAATAGTATTAATATTTAATATTTTGTCTTGGAATGCTCCAGTCCAAAAAGTTTCTTACACCCTGCATGTCACTAACTGTTGCAATGGGAATAACTTGCAACAAGAGCTTTTGGCAAGACAAGTAGGAAGGAAATATGAAGCGATATTTTTATAGATGCTGATGGATGTTTATTTCCCTCCAGCCCCATCATGGCCAAGGTCCCATGGCTGACTCCTCACAATCACGAGACTGCCCCCTTCTTCCCGAGCCCCCAACAACCACTCAGAAGACAGGCATAGGCCCCACATGACATGGGGACAGGGACAGGGACAGACTCATACACTTCCAGGGTCCCTCCCCCCGGGACCTCAGAGGAGAGGTACCTCAACCTCTCTTCACCCTTTCTTTTTAAATAAAAGGAACATTGGAAACAGCTGGATAAACATAACAAAAACAATTTCAAAAGAAGAGAAGCCAATATCTTGAGTTCCCAAATTTTTTTTGGAGAGTCCCCAGATTTTCTTTGGAGCAACAGAAGGGAGACAGGACTTGAGCATGCTTCAGATGGAAAGTGAGTCAGGAGAGGGTTTTTTTCTTTTCTCTACCTGTTGGAATCTTAGAAAATGACAGTTAATTTCTTCCCTCCCTCCTTTTCATCCCCCCATTGGCATTGCAAAGGGGGCCATGGCAAATGGATATGAGGAGAACCAGGGATGCAAACACGCATTAGGCATATACTGGGGACAAAAGGTAATGGGGTAAAAGGGAAAGGTAGGATGGGGAAAAGGATAGGGATTATCGGTATACTGTCTAGGGTTGCTGTGATTTGGAGCATATCTACTACCCTTCACAGGAACACCCCCAGGGCCTGTAACACATGCTGCTTGAGAGCCCCTTCTTCCTTGTACGATTTTAAATTCTACTTTTTTGCCCTCTCCTAAGCTTGGAACATGCCTTTCAGGTTTTTTTTTTTAATAATGCTAGATTTATGCACAAATATATCTTCTTTTGTATCATGCCTAATTATGAAACCGTAATTATTCTTTACATTGTGCCACTTCACAGTCCCCAAAACCTTAGTTGCGATAACTTTTTCATTTTTCCGTGTTGATGTGTTCTAGCTTTCACTTTCGGTTTTGCTCACTCTCATGCCTGAGCTGCCGCTGCTGGGGTCTGAGGACTCCTGCTGCGTGTTCTGGCTTCCCGGGGCCGCCTTCGGGGCTGCGCGGGCAGGGCCACACTGCGCTGCTTCGCTCTGCCGGCTCCTCTGCTGCCTCTGGCCACAGCCTGCTGGGGTCCCACGTGGCGGCCTGGGCTCCGCACGGCTCAGCGCTGCACCATCCCGTTAACCGGGCTGCCCCGGCTCCCCGCGGCACACCGCAGCTTTTCACATAGCCATGGCAACCGCCGCTCTCGCCGCACGGCATTTCTGGGTGAACATGCCAGGGCCGCGCTGCTGCGCCGCTTCTGGGTCCGCTCCCGCCGCCGCCACAGCCCGCGCCGGCCCCGCTCCCACCGTACCCGGCCTCGCTGGCTCTCCGACATGCGGGAGCTCCCTCACCGCCGTCCGCACTGCCCCGGGTGTCTGCGGCCGGGGCCGGCGGTCTCCAAGGCAACGGAGGAGCCCGCTGCAACGCGCACACTGCTCAACCACGTGTTCTCACGGTGGACTCCATTGTCTACCACCGGGACAAGAGGGGGACACAGCCGATATTGCTCAGCAGGCTCAGTAATCAGGTAATATTCACTGAAATATTCTTCCATCAGCATATGTTTTGATTCAGAAATTGTGTCCAAACATTCTCCCAAAAGTCTTTAGTAAGAATCAAATCCCAAAAAATGTAGAAGAAGTTTTTAAACAACCATGTTAGGAAGTGTCTTAGTTCTTTCTGAGCTTGAATTAAGCTAAAATCTACATATTGCTGTTCAAGAACCTTTTTAAGTTTAAAGTAAATGTCTCTTTGTGGTTTGGACAGCCATGAGTCTTTCCATGAGTCCTCCATCAATCAGAGATGGGACAGCAAATGAAAGCAAGAAGAGATATCCAGAGTTTACTCACAAATCTCCGAATCATTTTCTCCAGGGATCATTTGCCTGCAATGGCCAACAAATGGTTGGCCATTTGTTGCAATGGGAATAACTTGTGACAAGAGCTTTAGGCAAGACAAGTAGGAAGGAAACATGAAGAGATATTTTCTGGATGTTGATGGATGTTTATTTCCCTCCAGCCCCATCATGGCTGAGGTCTCATGGCTGACTCCTCACAATCACGAGACTACCCCCTTCTTCCCAAGCCTGGGGAGCCCCCAATAACCACTCAGAAGACAGGCATAGGCCACACATGACATTGGGACAGGGACAGGGGCAGACTTGTACATTCCAGGGTCCCTCCCGCCGGGGACCTCGGGGGAGAGGTACCTCAACAACTTGCAAACACTCTTGGGCTGCTAAAGCTCTGAATGGGTACAGCACAGCTGTTACTGATGTGTTTCAATCTCATGGAGACCAGTGTACCTTGCCTGGGTTGAGTTGTACGAAAAGAAGAGAGGCTAGCACCCTAAACAGGCACTTATTTTACTCAAAACAGGGACACATACAAATGTAATCAAGAATGTACTGAGAATAAAGAACAGCCTTTGAATATAAACCCAACAGGTGCATATGTACAAAATGTGTTCATATAAATGAGGTTCGTAATGAACCTCTTTAACCAACTTATGGGTTATGAGTCTGTTTTCTGCTTCGATTTTATTTTTTTTTGCTGATGGGAGAAAAATAACTTGGCATATGCTTTGTATAAGAAGACTTTGCTTAATAATATTTGCTGGCTCAAAAGGAACTATTTTAAAAAACTAAAAATGTCCCTGAATTTTAGTTAACCATTTTATGTAAAACTGGTAATAATGTATTTCTTTCTCTCTGTCTTATTAAAAAAACAGCTAAATAAAACTAAAATAAGGTGAGTGAGTTCATATAAGTGAAGATTTATATTAGAAAAAACGCCCACTCCTTTGGATTTCCATTGAGTAGAAAGTAGAATGAGGGATAGGGAGAAGAAAATTGAGAGTTGTTCATGCAACAAGTCAGAATTATGAGTCTTTGCTCCTCAAAAATTCATTTTGACTGTTTAAAATGGCAAAAAATAAGAAAGAAGGTTTTGCCAGAAAAACTTTGTATCTTGAAAGCAAATTCCTAAATTAATAATAAAAAATAAATAAAAAGGGATGAGAATATGGATTTCCTTTTTCATGGACTTTCTGCAAGATGAGAAGTCTTACTGGGAGATTTTTAAATAAAAAAAAGACATAGTTCTTCTATTGTATAAGAATTTGTATTGTGAATTTGTTCAATGTTTTGAGATTTATTTCAGAAGAAAAACTTTTATATCTTTGGGAACCAGAGTTTAAAATAAAAGTTAATTGACTGTGCCTTTTTACATCACTGACTCCGTGGACAGTATGTTCACTAGTTAGCAGATGGCTTTTTTCATAGTTCTGAACTGTCTATATTAATTTTAGTTTGGAGACAGATTGAAGAAATTTAGTTTTATTATGTTGCTTTTCCTGGACATTTTCCAGTATCTACCTGTCCCAAGTTGTTTCTAGCCATATGTGAATGTAGGAACACAGTTTATTTCATATCAAAAAGTCTTTTCATTCAGTTACATGTGCATTATTTTAACAGGAGTTTTTTCTACCTTAAGTTTTTGATTTATACCTAATCATCAATGTGTGGATGATGTTCAATTTCACCTGCAGCAGTGAATGTTTGAATTTATGAAAAATTTTCCCCAAATTTTAGTAGTTTTTTCTTTCACCATTATGTTTGTCCACTCATTCAAAAAATAAACACATTTAAAGCATGGGAAAGAATGTGGGGAGAAAAAAAAAAAAACATCTACTTCACATGCTAACAGATGAAGAGATATTGGAAAAAAAAAAAAAGGAACCCAAGCTATTCTGTGATTCTATGATTTTGCCTCTGTTTTTGAAGGATGTTAGCATTTCCTCTTCATAAGGGCAGCACTGAGTGTGTGTCTCTGCAAGATGAAGCTCTTGGTTCAATCACCTGGCCTAAGCATTTACTTTATATAACCTACTAGGATTCTCATAGATATCCTCAGACCTTACTGAAGTTGTGGGCTTCTTAAGTTTTTCTATTGGTTGCTTGAATGTGTGGGTAGAGTCTTTTGAATTTATGTTTCTTCAGATGACAAATGTCATGGGGAAATATATAGAGCATCACACAGCCTCTGTACCAAATTTCTGAACTTGTAGTTGATCTTCTTACCAAGAAGAGAAAGCACAAAATAATGCAGATTACTGGGAAGTGTCCCTTGTATCAGTTCATCCCTTCTGTGGAAAGAGACTCTGCTCATTCACTTATTTTTACCAGCAAGTTATCATTACCTGCTGTCTTCTTGCGACACATATGGTGAAACTCTTTTCTAGCTTCCTCCACCAAATCATGCTCTCTTTGACTGAGCTCAGCATTAGTCTCTCTCCCTGTCTCTCACCATGTTACATGAATTTCATTCAGTAACAATGTAGAAAAAAAGTAGGAAAAAATGTTGAAATGTAGAAAAAACCCTCTAATCCATGTTAGGAACAGGCCAGCTTCATACACTATCACCATGTAGTCACAGCACTCAAGCGAAATAAATATAAACTCCAATCCCACAAGTTAACAAAAATTGAATGTTTCTAAAAGCTGAGTTTCATTCCACAAACAATATTAAATGGGCCACAAGGTATCCTTTTGTTTAAACACCCAGACCAGTTTCAAGCTAGGCTCCTATGTATTAACATAAGTTGTAAATCCTCAGATTGGGTTCTCATCTACATATTTGATCTGCAATCAGGAGGTACCAAATCACAGTGATTTCATTCAAATGAAATTTTGAATTAGTTCTTACCTTTATTAGGACACATCAAAATATTAAAGAAAAAGATAGGCTTGATAAGAAATGGATACTGCTATGAGAGGAGGGGGAGGAGAATGGAAGGGGGAGATCTTAATAATAAAGGAACTAAAAAGCTGTATGTACATCTTTCCTAGATTCTGCCTCTTTTTCTGGTGTCACTTTCTGATGCATGGCTTCAGTCTGATAGGCATACAGGAATGGGTTTTCCTCTCTTAAGAGAGTATGATGTTTGTGTTAGAGTTTTCTCCTTCCTCCTCTACTTTGTCTTTCATTTTTTTTCCTCTTCCTTAACTCTGATGCGTCTATGCTTGTTGGTACATTTTTACACTTTGCTATTTCTTCACTGGTCTGTGTTTCCACAGGTAACATATAGTGTATTTTAGCTATGTTTTTGAGTTTCTCTCGATGTTGTTTGTTGTCTTTCTTGCCTTTAAAACCTTCTTTTGTTAAGCTCCAGGTTTGCATTTCTGGCTGAGTTGTTTATTGCTATGTGACCTCCAGTGCCTGGCCTGTGCCCTATCTCTTGTCATTCCTGTCCTCCACTTCTCTGTCTCCATGCTGCATCTCAATATTTCAAAGCTTCTGTTATTGTACCAGAACTGTATTCACCTACACTGCATGAACAATATCTTGTTGTATACAGACAACATTGTTACTATTTGCAGTAGTAACACTTCTTATTAACGTCCACATAAAAAAATACATTGTATAGTGCAAAGACAAACAAATAAAATAGATATAACTCCCTTCTCCTAAATAAAATTGATAAAACTATATTATTAAAGATAAGTCCATGCAAGTGTCAAAAAAGCTCAGGCAGACAAGTCTTAAAGCTTTGCAAACTGAGTGCAAAACCTTTGGCTCATTACTAGCAATGGCAATACTGCTTTGCAGTATTGGGGTACAGAACGAGGTAGTGTTTTACAGTGGGTTAAAGGATTACAGCATCATGTTTAACATTGTTAGAATTCAGCTGGGCAGAGGCATTTCAGATTTAACAACTGAAGCTAACACTTTAAACAGGTAAAAGGGCACTCAGTCATGAAATAATGGTTTAAAAAAATAGGAACAAGCTAAGATTTTTTATCTTCCTGAAATGCAACAAGGAGCATAAAAGAGCTGCACATAGCAATATCGTCATATAACATCTTACTATGGAGTAGTTACTTATACATCATAAAGGTTTGGGTAGCAGTGGTGTCGACCATCTCCATTTCTCTTTGATATCCAGCCTTGGAAGATGAGCTGTAGTGTAGTGTTTCATGAAGCCTAAACTAACATACAAGAAAATCCACTTGGAAGTAAGAAGTTTCAATGACTATAAATACCAAGTATATGAACAAATTTGAAGTCCATTTTTATAAACTGGAAAAAATTATTTTTCAGAAGTAGTATATAAACTGAGCGTCTAGGGAGGTTGTAGCCATTAGACGATGATTAAAACAGTATATAGGAGACAAATGCCTTTACAGTGTATCATGTGAATTACTTCCCCAAGACTGCTCCTAATTTTATATCCAGCAAAATGTTCCACACTTCTGTTAAAAATGTTAGAAGCTGAAAATAGTTTGTTGAGGTTTTATCCCCAAGGTATCAAATTTAGCCACCAAATTTAGTGCTTTAGAACTGAAATGAAATATGTCCAGTGTGACATATTGAAAAAATAACACATAGGAGGAAAATGCAAAACTACAAAGTAAAAAAGATGATAGAAGTCTACACAGACCCAATTTATCAGCAGTGAAAAGGAGAACCTTGGTGTTACAATTAGGTAAACATTATTCAAGTCTATAAGATAGACAGAAATTTGACAAAGCTGAGTAAAGTCCACGGAAAAAAGGTAAATGTATAAAGAACTCAATTTATTATAAATATTTCTGAGTAATAAAATTTGTAGAAGTTTCAATAAATTCTATTATACATTTGCCAAATATCCACCATGTGTGGCTGATTTACATAGAGTTAGAGTTCTTGTCTATCATTAATTTCTATTAATTTCAATTCTGCTTCAGGCACAAAATGATGCAGAAACTCACACAAAAGACCTGTGCAAGAACTAGTGAAGGACTAAGCCTGAGAAAGGATTTGGGGAAATAGGAATCAATCAAGGAAAAAAAATGCAATGCAGACAGAACCAAAATCTGATAGCTAGGACAGACGAGAAGGAATGGAGCATGTCATATGAGGAGCAGCCCAGAGAACTGAGGTTATTTAGCCTGGAAAATGGAGGCTCAGGGAGGAAGTTACCACTTCCTACAGCTACCTGAAAGGTGGTTCTAGTGAGGTGGGTATCAGTCTCTTCTCCTAGGTAACAAGTGATGGGATGGGAGATGTTTGCCTTAAATTGCACCAGGGGACATTTGGATTGGGTATAAGGGGAAAAACAGAAACACAGAAAGGAATGTAAAGCACTGGAACAGATTGTCCAGGGAAGTGGTGAAGTCATCATCCCTGGAAGTGTTCCAAAAAGGTGTGGATATGATACTTGAGGACATTGTTTAATGGTGAATGCAGTTTAATGGTGGTGGTGCTGGGGTGACTGTTGGAATTGAGGATCTTATAGGTCATTTCCAATCTTTATGATTCTATGAATAGTATCAACAGTCAGAGAAAAAAAATGTTCTTCATGTGTAAAAGTGGTTTGAGTAGTAACATGGAAGTCAGGCGAGTGATACGATCCCGATGTTGCTGGTAAACCCATTCATTGAGCATAAAAGAGCTAAAAATGTGGTGGGCCCTATTTAGTACTGTTTTTTTTCCTACTGTTTTTATGCTCAACTGAGTATGACTTAGGCAAACGTGCCTTTGCATGTTTTTAATAGATTAAGTTTGATTCTGTGTTTAATTTTACTGATGCAAAGCTTAAGGGAATTTGGAAACTGGCCTCTTTCCTATTTGAAGAAAAAACAGTCAATTTCTACCTATTCACTATGTGCTAGTAATAAGAGTGAACAGTTGTTATTCATGCTTCTGTAAAATATTTTTGCACAAGGTGGTGTTAACATCAAGATGCCTTTGAAGAAAACTAATCCCAGGTGATCTCCTGATATTTCTTTGTTTCCCAAAGCTACTGTAATAGCTAATTTATGGTGATAGGGAGATTATTCAAGATAGAGCTAAGCTGGTTGAAACTTCAGAGTGAAAAAAAAAAAAATTAGTAATTTTTTTCAATACTGAAGTCATTACCAAAGAAAGTCAATGTGATCATTTATTTACTCTCTGGGACTTTTTTTTTTTAGCCCTAGAAACTGCTTTCTTTATCTAATATCAAAATAATTTTAAGAAATGCCTTCTCTGCAGTTAAAATTTTACCTTTCTTTATTCTAAAATTTTGCATGTTAATATTAGAATGAACATTAATTTGTACTCTGGCATGTATTTTAGGACTTGAATATAAGTAGGAAAAAGATGAACACAGAACCAGGCATTAAGCTATTTTCTACAGTAGAAGGGAGTACTTTTTTTCCACTCTATCATATTAGCATGTTTGTTTCCCAGCAACACATATACAGAATTAGGTTTTTTGATTTTCACTCATTTGCTAATTTAAACTATAATTTAGTCAAATTTGAGTGATGGTTTTAATGTCCCTTTTTATTACATTGCTGCCTTCCATCTTCCAAACAGAATGGGGGACTGTTTAGCCTTAGAAAAAGCCCAGAATTCAATATACTATTGAAAAATGTTATTATCTTTTATTTTAATCAGTGTTTCTATAATAAGAAATACTGGCAGGGAAGCATGAGATGTAACTAGAGAAAGGAAAATCTGCCATAGTCCAAGAAGCTCAAAAAAAAAAAATATATTACACGTTTTTGTGTCTTTTCTCATTCTTTTCCTTCATTTTTCTTTCTTCTCTAGTAATAACTGGGAGAACATAACACAACTTTTCAGCCAAAGGAGGCACTACTCAAGGATGCATTTGGGGCCAAAATCTGCATGTGAGGCTGAGGCACACTCTTAGTGCACAAAAACAATTACTTAAATAAGAAGCAGATGGTTATACAGAAATACAAACTTCAGTCTTTACAGGTTAGATGGTAATGTAATATTTTATTTCTTATCCTTTAGATGAAACTGAGTTGCATCACTTGTTAAAACATCCATAGATAAAGCTTCAGGTTAACCCTTAAAAATGTTGTCAAGTTGCTCCATTTTGGAAGAAAACAAGCATGCATATATGTATTTCAGATGGTATTTAACAAATGTGTTGAGAAATCAAACTGAAAGGTTTACTTTGAAATGGATATTAGAAAGAACTAAGCTATTCTAGTTTCTTCTATGTAAACTGGGAATATTCAATTACATGACTGCAGTGATTATCATGAGTAGTAGTCATCTCACCTAACTTACACTGTTTGAAGGAAAAGATCTGCTGCTTTTTAATTTTTTTTCTTCCCATAGTTGATGACAGCTGCAGAAAATCATAGAAACACAGAATCTGCTGAGTTGGAACACCCACAAGGACCATTGAGTCCAACTCCTGGCCCTGCACAGGCCCATCCCCAAGAATCACACCATGTGCCTGAGAGTATTGTCCCAACACTTCTTGAGCTCTGTCAGGTTTGGTGCTGTGACCCTGGGGAGCTGTTCCAGTGCTTACCACCCTCAGGATGAAAACTGTTTTTCTAGTATCCAACCTAAACCTCCTCTGACTCAGCTTCAGGCTATTCCCTCATCCTATTTTCCTAACTCTCAGTCTGAAGATTTGTTCTGGTTTTGACTAGGGGAGAGTGGTACGGGGTTATATTTTGGATTTGGGCTGGAAATGGTGTTAATAATTCTGGGATGTTTCTGCTACTGAAGAGCAGTGCCTAAACAGCACCAAGACTTTTTCTGCTTCTCATCCCACCCCACCAGCGAGGATGCTGAGTATGCAGAAGAATTTGGGAGGGGACAAAGCTGGGACAGCTGACCCAACTGACCCAAGGGACATTCCATATCTTATAAAATTATGCTCAGCACATAAAACTGTGGGAAGTAGGAGGAAGTGGGTTACATTTTAAGTAATATTTTGTCTTCTCAGGTCACTTATACCTGTGATGGAGACGGCTGAGCACCTTGCTGCTTGTGGGAAGGGATGAATCCTTTCTTTGTTTTGCTTTGTTTGTGGGTGTGTCTTTTGCTTTCCCTATTAGACTGTCTTTCTCCCAACCTACAAGTTTTTTAACTTTACCCTCCCAATTCTTTCCCCCATCCCATCAGGGGAAGTAAATGAGCAGTTGGATGGTGTTTAGCCATGGGCTGGGGATAAAAACCAGCAAAGTTAAAAAAAAAAACTAGATAATTTTTTTATTTCTTTTTAGTATGAAAGAAGGAACTTGCAAGACCATCTTAGACTAGATTCTTAAATCTTGGTTGCCTTAAGACACACAAAATGTATGTCTTAACATATCAGATGGAAAATCAGATAAACACTTTTCATTTAAATAAAATAGGGATGACTAGCATTTTCTATCACCATTTATATGGTTTAATTAATGCTTTACTTCTGAATACTTTTCTTCTTCCCACATTGTTCCAATTTTCTTTTTCCTCTTTAAAGATTTTTTCCATCACCCATTTTATTTTCCTTCCCTTCCTGTTGTTATTCTCTGACAGTGAGCAATTACTCTGATTCCTCTGTTCAAAGAAACCAGTGGGTTTACAATGTTCCTCCCTAGTAAAGACATAACACACTGGAACTCGTGTTACCTTCAGATGGGTATGGTCACTGTGATCTAATGTATATTAATCTGTATCTGATACACCTGAGAAAATGTGTACCTAAATTGGAATTTTCTATACAACTTGATCCTTGTGAAAAGTTAGCCAAAATAGACAATATTCTGTCAAATTCCATTGAAAATTACCTGTTGTATTTATGATTCTACATGTCTTTCCTCTACCTGGCTCCCAGGATTCATAAGCACTTCTTTTGGTTAACCAAGTTGTAGAGCTCAGCTCTACAATTTTCTGAATGAGTGCTTTAGCTATTATGGGAATATACAAGAAGATTTTAACTCAAGACAATGCTGTGTGAAGCAACCTATGATGTAAGAAGATCATTGCAGGAAATTGAACAGCATAACATTTACATCTTTCCATTTATCTTTCAGTCCTGAAAGAGCTGGCAGTGCTGCCTATTGACAGTGCTTTTTGATAGACACAGAAATCTTTTCAAAGTATTGGGTGAATAGAATGACATGAAATAGAAAAGCTCATCTATTATGGGTCTATCATGGTACTAGAAACCCCCCTACAAAGTGTAGTTCAAACAAAGTTTAGACATAGGGAATGTGGGATCTCTTTATAACTGGGATGTTGAGTGATATATTAAGTGATGTTATTAGAAAACTGTTACAGAAAACAGCAACATTAACAGAATTTTTTAAAACTCCTGTTAATTAAACTGCATTTATCTTTTTATTCTATTTTTACACAACAAATGTTTATTATTCTTTCTGCCTTCATTATTCAGATATCAAGTGCAGCATTTGTTCTCACAGAAACAAGAAATCTTGTCTGCTAGTCAAGATCCAGACTCATTCCAGAATATATCCTGGATTTCCTGTATAAGCAATCTTAGTCTTAAATTACTAGATTAATCATGACTTGAGAGTGAAGCCATCTTCCTTCATTAAACTCAGCTGTGAACTACTGAGATAAGAAATGCTCTTCCTGAAGAGGTTTTATATCTTATTATAAAGTCTTGATCCCCTTAGGGGTGATGTAAAATTATAAAATGAACAAAGCTGAAATAAAAAAACTCTTTTTTATAATCTAGCAAATATCACTGAAATATAAATATGTATACATATACAGATATATAGATGCATAGCATTAATTTTTCATTCCATTTTGAAAAATATCTCTTTAAAGTTACATTAGCAAGAAAGTAAAAATCATTCTGATGGGTAATTGTCAATATCTGCAGTGTACACTGTCTCTAAACAGCTATACAGGCATTTAAGAGTTTTTACTTTGAACAGAATTATTCCCAAAGTGCTCTGAAAATTATTGTTAGGAGTAGCAAAAACCAGGATGTTGTGCTATGTAAGTACTAAGGGGATGTCACATCAGCATCAAAAGTATCTGAGAGACATAAAAGGAAATTTGGTAGAAAAGATCAACTTTTTAGCAGTGCTTTGTGTATACCAATTTCTCTCTTCATTGGCCTTAAAACGCATAGTACTTAAATGAAGATGAATTGGAAAATAGAGAACACTTTATTGTTCTCTTCAATTTTTTCTTTTAAAATCTGTGAATTCTGATGGATTGAAAGTTGCTGCATAGTTGTAAAAAAAAAACCTAGACAGATCCCTGAGCAGGACATTTTCAAGAGGAAGGATTTGGTCTTGAGATTTTAACCTGAGACATTATAATCATCAAGAAAATTATTAGCATAGGCGTTGACTCTAGGCTACATTGTAGACTGCATATCAAAATAAAAGAGTAGATTAATCAGATGTTTCAAAACATTTCCAGATGTTTTGGAAAACATCTTCAGATGGGAAAATTTTAATTATTTTTTGTATTACATTTATGGTATTATAATGTTCAAAAATTTACTTCGCTTATTACAGAATATAAATTGAAGTCTTTTGCATCAATTCATGATTAAATAGTTTCCAATTGTAGCGGGTTCAGTTTGATAATCAGGGAGAAACACCAGTTCTAGTGTAGTGATTTAGTTCAAATTATCCATTACTTACTTATTTACCTCTGTGAGATAGGAGGTAGGAGAAAGCAAAGCAGGCACAAATTTAAAAGAATATAAAGAAGTTTATTAACAGGCCTAAAAACAAGAAACAAAAGTCAGAATCAGACTAAACCTTTAGATACACTTCTCCTCCCTTCACCTTTCCCCTTCTCACACTGACAGTGTAAAAAAAAACAACCCTTGAGATTCTCAGTCAGTTTACCACTTCTATAATAACCTTTTTCAGTTCACACAGGAGAGGAGTTTCTGAGTCTCTCTTGGTTATGCTATGGAGACATTCCCACAGGAACAATTCTCTCATGGCTGGAGAATCACAGCAAGTCCATCACCCAGGTGGTTCCCTGCTTGCATGTGAAAAGTCCCTCCCCTTGAATTACAGCTTTCCCCACAACTGCTTTTGAGGGTTTCAATTTTTGAGTTCATGGGGTGCCAGTTTAAAGCTGAGCCATTTAGAAGCAAAAAGTTTTCACTTATCTCTTGGAAGCATCTTCATCTCTAGGAACAGAGCTTGTCTTCATGTTCATCCTTCCTTGTCCCTTTCTACTGAGGTCTGGATCAGTCCATATCAAAGGGTGGGACCATGCTCCCCCACCCCTGGGGCAAAAAATTGATTACAGGTGTATTGCACACCCCTCCAGGTGAAGGCAAACTGAGTCCTGAACTCTGGTGCCAAAGGAATGGAGAAAAAATGCCATTTTCTACTTCAACATTTTCCTTACTTCAACACAATACTCTTGCTCACAATTGCTCTACCTGCCCCATACCTTCA
>JACBWW010000003.1:51864817-52119129 GCA_020086605.1 Lanius collurio
GGAATGGAGAAAAAATGCCATTTTCTACTTCAACATTTTCCTTACTTCAACACAATACTCTTGCTCACAATTGCTCTACCTGCCCCATACCTTCATGAAATTACAACAGGGACTCTTAATAGTCCAGTTTGTTCCCATAGGTTTGCAACAGAATTTCAGCTTTTAGCATCTTCTCTTTCTCCTCTCTCAGGGTTTCAGCTCTTCCTTCTTCACCGACTTTGGTGTCTTTACAGTGTTTCCTTCATGTTCCTTCACCTTTTGCCTGGGAGAGGATTGGTATTTGCAGGCTCACCTGTTCTGAAGAAATCTTACAGCACTAAAAGAGTTAATCTCACCTGGGCCCACAGCAGGAACTTGCTTATCGCCCTCAGTCACATCATCTCTGCCACTCCTGCATGGGGCAGGGCTGGGGGTTCCCAGATGGAACAGGGCCATAGGGCTCCGGGCTGTCTCCCAGGCCAGGCCATGCCAAGCAGGGCCCAGCACAGCCCCATGGCCCCCCCACCCAGTTACCTGTCCGAAGGCCAGAAGTCAAAGATAACTTTTCCTGGGTTGTCCTTCTTAAATGTGAATCCCAGAGGCATGTCAAGGAAGCTGTAATCAACCTCCTGCAAAAATCACTTCCATGGTCAAACCACGTCAAATCTATTTCCAAGCCTCATTGTTAGTAATTTAGTTACATTACAGTAACTATTCTCCTGTATCTTACCTTTGTCCATTTGAGCTTTAGTGACATCTTTGTGATTTCTGAATAAAATTGCAGCAGATAAGAGCATTTTCTAAGCTACGCATTAAAATAAGGAAAGAAATTAAGAGGTCTTATTTTGTTCTCCCCCCCCAAAACCTAATATGAGGACCTAATGATCACTGCTCTACTTGACAACTGCGTCCACCTCTTCTCTGGCTTCTGCAGGTTATCACCTCACTTCCCTATTCAAATGAATCCCTCTATCTTACCTACCTATTACTTTGACCAGTCACAAGAAGATCCCCTAAGATCTACCAGAAACTACACTATCAGAACTTTATAGAAATGAAGTTTTATCAGAGCTATTCTAAAATGTACAAATGAATATTATATTCCTTAAAAAAAAATTAAAAGTAACAAAGAAAAAATAATGGAATAGCCTCTAGCATTTATCTTAATTATTCTGAATTTTGTTTAGAGTTCTTTGATTTACTTATTTTCTTTCCCCTTCAATTATGAAAGAGACTTCTCAAGAAAGTACTTCTTGAAGATAAATTAGACTGAGATTGGAAAAGAGCAATTTTAAAGCTTCTGTTAAAATATATATATTTACAGCTAAGGCTGTTAAGAACTCTTTTCAATGAATCCTTTAAAATAAATTCAAACCTGTATTGTTTTTGTGTTTAAAAGCATTTTACTTTAATTTTTCTATAGCAAATTTGTTGAAATTCCTGCTTCTCTGTCTTAGATTAAAATTGATAATTTCTTAATCCAAAGTAAACTTCAACTTGAAATTCAAGCTAAAATTATCTTATTTTTTAAAAGATACAAAAGACAGTGCCTTCTTTTGTGTATCTCCAGCTTTTCCAAATACTGTTAAACTATAATGCGTTCTCACTAGAAGTTAAAGGATGCCACGTGCAGCAAGCTAATCAGTGAATATTCAGTACCCCAACCACAAGATTAAATTCTTATACTGATACATTTGCTGCAGGATTCATCTTGCATGAATGTATGTCTGTAAGTCAGACAAGGATACTCTGTGGAGTTAAACAGTTAATTCCAACAAAATATTTATTTCAATACAGAACAGCAATCTAAGATGAATCAATAGAACCGGGCCCTATTTCTTCAAATAGAATATATTACATTGCAAAAGTCTGTAAGTGCCTTTGTTTAGGCAACAGTATTCCTTCCTCATATCTGACTCTGGCTCCTTCCAGCTACTGGTCCATCTAACTACTTTCTATATATAGGGTTAATATCTGGTTTTGTTCAATGAGTACCTTCTGTTTTTTTCTCAGAGATTTCATATTCTTCTTGAAAATTTGTCTACATTATAATTAATGGTGTTACTTAATATTGAGAATAGGATAGCTGACATGATTTGAGATTTCCCTTGGATTACTATACTAAACCAAAATTTTTCATATTTAGTGTTTATATTATAATACCTAGAGGGATCAATTTTCTTTGTTTTTTTTCAAGTATCTATTTTTTTGTTTTATGGAGGAAAGTCAGGCTACAGGTAATATTAATGCTGAAAGAATGTGTAAGGATTTAAAAACTTTAATGTTTATACTTTTACAATACTTCTGTGTATAAAAAACCCCCAAATATTAGGTGAGCAAATCTGTATGGTGGTAAAAAATGTTGAAGCTTTTAGCAGCCTTGGAATTACAATCCTGATTGTACTTTTGTGGGTTTTCTCTACTCAGAAATAAAGCATTTCCTTTGTTTCCATTCCTACAGGAGAAGAGCAAAGATTTCTAGAAAGCAGTTTTTGTTATCTATTCCACATAGATTGTCATGGAGTAAGCTTAATTTAGGAAGTCCCTCCTTATTTCTTTTTTATTCTGTGTGTTCTTTGAACTGGTATTCCTCATGAAGTGAGAAATAAAATATAGTAGATGCCAGTCAACCATGTCTGATCATTAAAGAAATGTATGTTAACCTGCCAATGTTTTCAGTATATTACCAATGATGTAGTCGTAATTTTCATTTTGTAGTTCCCTGCAATATATTACAAAAAGACTAGGTCTCTGCTTGAAATACTTCAGTTCATTATGTATGATTAATAGAGTGATTACAGCTCATACTTGAAGGCTGACATTTGAAATCTCATTGCTGTGTCATCTTTAAGGACAGAAATTATTCTCATAATTTCTCACTATATTTGTCATTCTTTCTCTGAGTCATCTAACTATTCTGATTCCTCTCTGCCTTCCACAGGTCCTCTGCAGTATTGCTTTTGATTTAGCTCCTTCAGAGCATTCTGCACACACTTAATTATAAAGCAGAAATGTGTAAGTTAACTGACTCCTTTTGGAACAGGAAATCTCAGCTCAATAAAACCCTCTTCTGAAAAGCTGCACATGCTGTTTTTTCTCTTGCAGGTCATGAAAAGACCTTGTGTTTCATTATATCAGATGACTTACTGACAACCTCTGTAGCCATTGAAAAAAACTTTCAGTAAAACAATGAAATTAATTATTAGAAGCCATAGAAAGGCTGAATTTTATTCTCTGTGTCTATTCTTATCAGTATGTTTCCTCAAACAAAAATGCATGATATAAACAAGAATGTCTATTTCTTGAAATACAATTACCTTTTTCACTTATTTAAACTTGTAAGATCATTCAGATATTCCTATTTTTTGCTTCACTAAAGCTTTGGTAGAAAAAACTAATAATTTCTTAAAGTCTGTTTTCCCAAGATAACACAAATCTCATTTGCATTTGTAGAGTGTGTCCAATATCTGCCATTTCCTTCTCTCTTTACTCCATTTTCCCTCAAGCATTTTTCAAATATCATTATCTATACAGAGAATAAATGACCTCAGTGAGTAAAATCCTGTGATAGAAGTTCACTTCTGTACAGCTATTAAAGAATATTTCAGAGAGGGGAATAAGAGGTAAATAACAAATTTCAAAACTCAGAAAAACCTTTATTAGCTACAAGGCACTTACCCATTGTGGTGCTCTGGCCCTTCTGTACTTAGCTGAGAGCAGTGTTCGGTTGCATTAGCAGCTCCTACTTGAGCATGTTGCACACTTCATGCCATCCTTCTCTGCTTCACTGGAGGGACATCAACCACACAAGAGTGAAAGACCATAGTGACATGATAAAAATTTCAGTGCTACCTTCAAATGTCTCTGTTTAGCAAAGATAAAATAGAAGAACTTCACAACTTCTTATGTTAGACAGGCCAAGAAGACAAGGCTTACCAATAGTTGTGGCTGGGAACTTTGTGTTTTTCATGCCTTGTTAGTGCAGAAAGGTATCTGGAAAATGGAAGGAAATGTAAATTTGCCGACCATCCCCCTTCCCTCTCCCCCCACCTCAATCTTCTTCATGTAGGGCAGAATGTGGGGCAGTAAAGTGTAAAAAAAACCCATGCATTCTATGAGATAGACAAGATTAAAGGGCTCCAGGATTTGTTATGAGATGATTGTTACCTGACTTTTACCAGTTAAAAGTTAACATCTGTGTTTTGCCCTTTTGTGATCAATGAGAAATGACAAGCACTTTCATAAGGAGAGACATCCACTCATTTCATACATATCCCTTTTGATGGAGTAAACTCCACTGAAACGTGATTCACTTCTCTTCATTGACTACAGAAGGATTTTGCAACACTGATTTAGTGTGATAGTTTTACCATGACTGTACTGAAACAGTGATACAAAGGCAAAGCCACCATGATTTCATTTGTATTCAATCTTGGCTCATACTATCATGCAACTTTGTACTTAAGGCCTATAAGGACATAAGTTTAAGTGTCTTTATTCTATATATGCAATACATTTTCTTTTACAGTGTATTTCTATACTTGGGAAATTGCCAATATTTCTGTTATTGGACATACAGTTTCTGATTCAAATTACTTATGAGCCTCTTTTTAAAGAACAGAACCCAGATTACCACTGAACTGGGATTAAAAAAGTGTTTTTCTTTGAAGAAAAAATTTGCTTAACGTGATTACTGGAATGAATTTGTGTGGATCCTGTCTACATTTCTCAATTTGAAAAACCATCTGGGACAGAGCTGCAAGATATGTTTATCTAGAAACTTGAATCCATTTAACATACGTACAAATATCAGCCCAGAACCATGATACCTGGCAGAATTTATGCAATGCTCTTTCTAGACACTGAAATCTCCAATTTCACCAGCAGGAGCTGGCCTGGGGCCTGCCATGATTTCCTTCTGCAATATCCATTTTCTCCTGTATAAACATACCAGTGTGCTCAGCCCAAGCCAAGACAATGCAGAGTTCTGTAACACAGTCATTGCACCCATTCATAAAAGCTCTTTTTGAGTGTTCAGTTTAACCCTATGTTAGATGCATATTTATGCCTTTCATTTTCAGCTGTGGAACCCTGAGGGACCCCTGTCATCTTGACCAACCTCTTGGACAGTAATAACAATAAGCATTCCATAGCATAATTCTGTTTTATATGAAAAATTATTTATTAAAAAAAAATAGTTAAGAGAAATTATGAAGGATCAACTTTAATATTGGGTAAGAAGAATCAATACTTAATTGTAGAAGAAGATTGGGAAACAATAGGAACTGTCAGAAAGATAATATTTTTTCCAGTGGTGCTCTGGTGAGGAATATGGGAAGATTTCACTTGTCCAGGATGTTGTAGTAATGAAAGTACCTTATGATAAAGTCTCAATGATTATTATACATAAAGAAATTTGATTCATACTGAAATCCAAAGTATGATATCCATTTTTCCCATTTAAGCCTTAAAGATTTTGAGGAGTCTCAGCACTTATAAGGTATTAAACAAGGATTAACAAGATGCAGTGCTAGCATCCCTCTGAATTTTTATGGAAATATTTTATGCTTTCATAAGCAACTCATTCAGCCTTGAGATTCTGTAAGAATCCTAGCTTTCCTTAAAAAGATCAAATTTTAGTGTAATATCTGAGTTGAAGTAAGTCAAGAACATTCTGAAAACTGAAATGCCAACTGAAGAATAAAAATTCCGACAAATGACAAAAAAACGGTCAGGACTTCTAATTTATAGGCTGACCTAAATAATAACTTTTGAAATTGACAATATTTACAAAATCTTTTATTTTCCTTCTTTTTCCAGTGCTTTGAGGAGAAATAGCTGGATTAATTTGCAAATTGGGAGTCACTGCTTTTAGACATAATTTTACTTTCCTCTTTCATACACAGTAGCAGTTCTTGCTCACATCATTTTTTTACATATATCATCTCCTTCCTATCCTTTTATGGCTGATTTTCTTTCAATTAGTTACTTTAAAATAATTCACTTCTTAATTTAAGATTAATTTCTCTACATTTATTTAAACTAAGCTGTTTCCATATATTGAGAAGGTGGGAAAAAGAAGAGGATTTTACTTTTTTCTGACTTGTACAAATTTTCCTGAAACATTTAAGAAAACATGAGGTCCTGTTCCTATTATATTAGATTAATTTTAAAGTTTTTTGCTTAACATTTTTTAGAATGTCTATCAAACGGTGAAGAGCTGTCAGTACTAACAACCCTTCAAGCTAGGCTTATAAAGCTGTAAATTTTATGGAGCTTTACAGAGTGTAACTGAAGTAATTCAAATACTGGCAGTTCAAAGTTCTTTAAATGTTCTTTAAAATGGGAGGATTATTAATTATAATCACATCTTATTTGCAGGCATAATCTTCACATAGTGTATTTTATTAGTTTAGCATGTTAAGTCAGATTATAAAACCGAAGCAACATGGCTGGGGAAGATTATACACTCAGAATTTGAGTACTTCAGAATCTCAGAACTGCAGTTCTCCTGTCACCCAAATGTGTATCTTCTGTCATGTAATTTAGCATAGATATATAGTGCCAAGGCATAGATAACGTTTAACTTGGGGCTTTATAGAGCTGACGATCTGGCAGAACACATCAGCCAATTTCTGTCTCCTAGTTTTAGTGTCAGCAAATACATAGCCTAAATGCAACTGTAATTTCTACTAAACCAGAATGACACCATCACACCTTTGGATTACTTTCCAAGATGCAGCACAATGGCAGAGCCTAATTATTCTGCTGTGCTTACATTCAGTATACGAATTTCTCTTTCCTTATCATGTTAATTTACAGAAAACTCTGTAGAAGAGAAGAGGTAAGAGCAGGTACCACACATCTGAGGATTGCTGGGGAGGGACAGGATCCAATTATTAAAGACAAGACTATGCCTAGGAAGAGAAGTGTCTGAGGGACAGCATGATTGGAGAGACTCTCACACTTCTGCAAATACTGCAGGACCAAGGTCAATCTCAAGGCAAACGCAGGCAGGATGGATATAAAGTTCATCATATTCTGCTTCACAGAGTTGCTGCTTGTACAGTTAACTATTAGCTTTTGATCAATGTTTGCAAAAATGTTGGAAAACAAGATGAAAAGGAGTCAGCAATATGTTATTGCAGCAAAGAAGTCCAAAGGCTTACTGACTATACTAGAAAAAGAAAAGGAAATAATTAATTTTAATTAATTCAGTATAAGAACCAAAACAACTAACCCCCTAGCTTACCTTTGAAACCCTGTACTACAGCCCTAATGACATTATGCCCAGAGAAAAAATAAGAGTATTGAGTCCTTTGAAATACAGTAAAGAGATGTAGAAAATAGTGTCANTATTCTGAATAATTCCTTTTCTCTTCTATGTCTTTGATGATTGTTGGAAGTATGCCTGTGCAGCAATGCCATAAAAATAACAAGAAGTCATGGGATGATACAATCCTGTTTAAACATCTCAGCATCATTTACTCAGCAGAACCTTACATTGTTTATGGACTTATTGTTTGGCAATATCTTATTTTAAATGAAAACAAAAGTAACTAAAGACTTGTGTAACTGTTTCTCTCAATTGCAGAAGTTTTTCTTGAACAAAACGATTTAAAATACAGGAGTGGTTATATTCAGCATCTGGTAAGACAAAACTTCTACAGATATAGTAGGAGCTTTTGGTCTTCCCATATATTCAGTAGCTTTGGACACTTCAGTCTTCCTTAACAGTGGAGATTTTAAAAACAATGCTGATGAAATTCCCTAAAAGTAATGCTGTGACTAAAGAAAATAGAAGCCTCACAGGGCAAAAGCAAGCCCTCTGCTCATCTGTCTTGGGTCATTTTTTCTGTTGTAAATAGTATTTCTATGTTTTTTCTCAAGATAATTCTAGAATATCTAATAATGGACCTAAAAATCATGCATAAAACATATAAATATTTTAGATACCACTGGTATTTTAATACTATTGTGTCACCTCTTGGGAATTTTGGAAGCAATTTACATTGGATGGGGAGGAGTCAAATAAAACTAGGTGTCTAATAAAGGAAAGGTAAATCAAACAGAGTTCCTGTCAGACTGGCACAACTAAGAAATTTATTTGACACATGCCAAACAATGGCACTAAACAATTATATAATTTGTATTAAGAGTAAGAGAAAGAAAAATGACACCAAGGTGAGTGGTGTGGTTGACATGACTGAGGGATGGGATGCCATCCAGAGGGACCTGGACAAGCTCGAGAAGTCGTCCATGGGAGCCCCATGAGTTTCAACAAGGCCAAGTGTAAGGTCCTGCACCTGGGTCAGAGCAGACCCTAGTATTAATAAAAGCTGGGGAGTGAACACACAGAGAACAACTCTGCTGAGCAGGACTTGGGGATGTGGGTGGATTAAACAGAGGACATGACTCAGCAATGCAGACTTGAAGCAGCAGGTCGAGGGAGGCGATTCTGCCCCTCACCTCTGCTCTGGTGAGACCCCACCTGCAGTGCTGCATCCACCTCTCAGCACAGGTAAGACATGAACCTATTTGAGCAGGTCCAGACAAGGGCCAGGAGTATGATCTGAGGTCTGGAGCACCTCTGTTACGAGGACAGGCTCAAAGAGTCTGGAGAAAAGGAGGCTCCCAGGAGACTTTATAGCAGACTTCCACTACCTAAACAGAGCTTGTAAGAAAGATGGGGACAGATTTTTTTTAGCAGGGCTTCTTGTGACGGGACAAAGGATGTAAAAGAGTATAGATTCAGATGACATATAAGTAAGATTGGGTTTTTTTATGGTGAAGGTGGTGAAACATTGGAACAGGTTGGTAGATGCCTTGCTCAGTGGTCTGAGAGTCACAGGCTAGTTGAGCCTGTGTTAACATAGTTTCATCTGATTAAATCCACTAAGTGGTGGATTGATCCTGGCTGAAAGCCAGGCACCCACCAAAGCTGCTCTATCACTCTCCTCTACAACTGAACAGGGGAGAGGAAATACAACTAAAGGCTCATGAGTTGAGACAAGGACAGAGAAGGCTCATCAGTTACTGTCATGGGCAAAACAGACTTAAATTGGGGAAATTAACAGAATTTATCACCAATCAAAGTCAAAGCAGGATAGTAATTAAAGTATCTTAAAACCACCTTTCCCTCACCCCTCCTTCCTTCCCAGACTATACCTCCCCTGCCCTCCGCAGCACAGAGAAACAGGAAATTGGGGTTATGGTCAGATTGCTTCTCCCACTGCTTCCTCCTCAGAGGCGGAGCCCTCCCCCTGCTCCAGCATGAGGTCCCTCCCATGGGAGACAGTCTGTGAACTTCTCCAGCCTGGGACCTTCCCACATGTTACATTTCTCCATGAACAGCTTCAGTGGGGGTTCATTTCATAGGGTGCAATCCTGCAGGAAAAAGGCTGCTCCATCGTGGGCCCCCAGTAAACCTGCTGCCATATGAACTCCTCTCTCCACAGGTCTGTAGAGCCCTACCAGGAGCCTGCTCCAGCAGAGGCTTCCCATAGGGTCACAGCCTTCTTTTGGACATTCATCTGCTCCAGGGTGGGGCTCTTCCAGGGACTGCAGGTGGATCTCTGCATCCCCATGGATCTCCACGGGCTGCAGGGACACAGCTGTCTCACCATGGGCTGCAACCATAGGCTGCAGGGTAATCTCAGCTCCAGCACCTAGGGAACCTCGTCCTGCTCCTTTCCTCACTGACCTTGGTGTCTGCAGAGTTCTTACTCTCACAAATTCTCATTCCTCTCTTCTCTGGCCACAATTACATCTGAATAATTATGGGCTTTTTTTCATTTTTGAATACATTATCACAGAGGCACTCCCACCCTCTCTGGTTGGCTTTGCCTTTGCCAGCAGTGGGTCCATCTTGGAGGCCAGCTGGTATTGTCTCTGTCAGGTGTCTATGGTCACACCTATAGCCCCCACATTACTAGAACCTTGCCTTGGAAACCAAAGGCAGTCTTTTAAATTCCTTGTTTTTTAAACCAGAAATGTTCTAAGGAAAGAAAAAATCTGTTTTAAGAGAAGATGTAAGTTATGAGGAAAAATATTAGATCCTGTGACAGAAGCTTCCTAAACATATTAAGAAAATTTTGTTAGGGAATTAAGTAAAAATCAATGTGTTTGAAATTAAGCATTTCCTTTTTATGCTAGTGGTTTAAATATTACAGACCCAAGGACAAATGAAGCAGAAAACTTCTTATTGGGAATATAGGAAATGGCATGAGTGAGAAGAAAATAAAAGTAAGATTTCTAGAAATAATTTTCCAGACTCATCTTTCTAGATGTTGCTTGTATCACAAAGATCTTTGACTAATGAATGCATTGCATAAAATGTAGTGCAATGGTGGCAATACTTATCTGAAGATTTCACAATACTACCAATGATCCATTTCTCTGTAGACAGCAAATGTACCTATACTTAGCTACATTAGCATAGAATTCATTTTCTTTATTCATTTACTTATTCATAAATTCAGCTTGATTGAAGCAAGAGGTCACTATTCAAAATACAGTCAGAACTCAAGCCATCCAATCGGTATATATTGTAAAGGAAAGCATTGGAGCAAGATAAACAAGATTGACATGGAGGCTGGAAATCTCAAGTAATGAATGGAGTAACTTTAGTGGAAACCTGAGAATTCATACTAAAGACTCATCCCTAAGATATAACTTTGCTGTCCCATTATATACTTATGGCCTTTTGTAGCTGCTGTTGGCCATCTGTACATGAAGGATTCACAATACACAATTGACACAATTAAGAAAATCAGTATATCAACTAACTATATTAATTGGTTTTTGTAAACACTTTGTGTGATTAGAAAAAAAAAAAATCCACGCCTCTTCCCAAGCTGGGTGTCTTTCATAGTGAAATAAAGAGCATTCTGAAAGGTCAATGGGAAAGAATAACAGCTGATAAAGACACAGTTGATCATACTTCTCTCCTCTCCTGCTTCTCTCATCCACATTCATGCACACATATGATGTTCAAAGCATCTGTGGTGAGGAGTCCTCTGCTCTGTTTCTGTTAGTTTCAAAAACAACCATGTGAAATATGGTCCTGGTTTAAGGGGCTAAAATAAAAATAAGGTCATCTTAATTTACTTCTTACAAGTGGCTTTTCTAGGACATTCTGCAAATGCATTTCAAGAACTGTTATTCTATAGCCTTTCTTATTTGCTATATAATGGTAATATCTTGTCACAGAGAGAGGCATTACAGTTTGTGGTTTTCCACTATTTTTCAGTTGTGGGTTACAGTAAAATATGTGGAATGCCCAGAAGAATGTACTATAAATAAGCGCATTTTGGAGTCATTGTCCCACCATCCTTTGAAATGCAGCAGTAGCAGCACATTGTACTTGGTAACTTGACTGACAGACAACTGGGAGAAACCTGGAATAAACCAGGGGTAGGCTTGAAATTAAAATCAAATCAACAGCCCATGCTTTCTGATACCAGCTAGATTAATAAATATTTTGTAGTTTTACCTTAAAGCACTGTGTACTTAGTTAAGATAATCACAAAGATTCTTCCCCAGAGGCTTCTGAGAAACTCAGGAGAGTTGAGATATTGTCACTGTCACTTCTATCATCAAAAAGGCCAAATATTTTTTGGGTAAAAGAGGTCATTTGTTAAGTGAGCCATTTGGGAAGCTATATTCCAATAAAACAAGAAAAAATACAAAAAAGATAGAAACCAGGCAGGAAAACAAGTTAGGCTACTTTGCTAGTTGCCCCCAAAATAAGTTTTCTATAAACAAAAGCAAAAGCAAAAAGAAGCCCTTAAATATTGATAACTGCCAAAAGAAGGTCAGCAAATGTTATAAATGAAATTTGAGGATTGGTCTTTGCATATTAAGTGTTTTAAGTGTTTTAGTTAATGCCCAGTTAATTACACAGTTATTAAAGTTTTGTACCCTTTTTAATGACCCATCAGCCCAGATACCGACTGTCCAGCTAATTCCCAAGTCCTTATTATGTAGTTCCCAGTTCAAAAATCCTTTCCTAATAAAGTTTCCAAGTTGTCACTTCCCAGTTCAAACATAAATAACGTTCTGTAAGCCTCCATAACAAGTTTCATATTTTTACACTATTGTAATAATTTTAAGAGTGTTTAAATGATTGTTCTGTGTTTTCACAAATATATTTTATGTTTTTGTAAGTGGTTTTAATTTTCAACCTAACTTGCACTAACGCTCAGAAAACCAGTTTCGTAAGTGCCAAAGACTATTTTTAGCCTCCGACTGCCACCCTGCAGCTCAGCTCCATGTCAACCAGAATTTCAATGAAGGGACTTTCCCGCCCTTGGAAAACAAGTAACATCTTGCCTTGACAATGGCGAGCCATTGGTGCACTGAGATGATCTCACCCCTACACACCCCCTATCACCGTGAGCCATGGAGGCAGGCTGTGGGGGGAACGGGGTGGAGCCTCAGCACTATAAAAGTGAGTGCACAGTGGCGGGAGCTGCTGAGTCACATGGATTTAGCCATTGGCCAGGGCCCGTGCTGAGTGTAGGCCGGCTTCTCTTGGAGCCCATGATAAAACAATTGACTTTGGGTTAGCTAAAGTCGCCTCAGCACTGCAAGGGTGTCTTTCTGGTGGTCTAGAGCCCAAAAGAGCCAAAAGATCACTAGATCTTCTGTGTTCCTGGGGCCTTAGAGCCACTTGGATCCCAAATTTAATTCCTAACTATTTCTATTAATATTTTTGTTCAAATATTTTTTTTTTATTTTGACAAAACAAGAGTTGTTGTTCCTTCTCACAGCAAAAAACTTCATTTGGAAAAGGTATAATCAATAAATAAGCAACCTTGCTATGAAGACACTGGATTTTTCTTTGTATCAGAGAGATTCTGAAAATAAAATAGAAGAAAAGAAGAACAGCTCAGTTCCCACCAAACTTCACCAACAAACACCAATAATATCTTGGGGAAAAAAGGGGGAACTATTAGTCTGTTTATAAACAGTTGATGTTGGTTTGCCAGATTTTAAAAAAACGAAGTTCTCATGATATAGGCTACCAGTTTTATTCCTGTGTTCAGTTAGAGGGGATTGTCTCTTCCCAAAATGGACTAAATTTTTTGTGGAACAATTTTTTAACACCAACGCTCTTGTGAAGCAGAACCTTTATAACACTCAAAAAAGGGGAAATTTTCAGTCTGTTTGCTGCCAGTTTGCAGGGAGTATTTGCTGAACTTGCTAATTTCTAAAAACAAAAATAACATTTCAGAAGACTATCTAGTTCACAGTTAGCTTTATCTACATACCAGGCATTTTGGATGTTCTGTGGCTAAGGATGACCAGGCAGAACTGGAATGTCTTCAGTCATGAGTGATACCTGTCTTTAGTCAGGACCCAAAGGGATCTAGGCAGCTACAGCCAATATTCATGACAAGTTTTAACACTAATTAACTTCTTAGACAAATTACACAAAATAGAATTGTTTCCAAAACACAGATTTCATCAAATTAAGACTACTTCTGAGAAACCCCATTATTTATTCTCAAGCTCTGTGTCCAAATGCATCTGAGCTAAAAATGTAGTATGGTGTCATTTCACGCTTCTGTGAGATGTGATTGTCTGCTTGGTTCACATTACTTAGGAATTGGAGCCCCTAGTTAACATTTGGAGTCATGGGGCATGCTAAAATACAGCAGTGACTTAGTTATGCATCATCCTATTGGTGTCACATCTGAAATACTGAGGAAACTGGGAATTATTGCCATACCATGGAATGACTGCAAGGCTCTGGTTGTGTTTTCATGCTCTATAACACATTAAGAACAAATATGTGGTTGTGTGGCTTCCATATTCTGATCTCATAGCAGAAGTCTCTAAACTTAGTTTGGCTTTGCAGAAAGAGAAATTCTGATCAAGAGTTTGAAGAACAGGAGGGCAGGGTGAATGGCATTGTTAAAATCCTTATGGTAGAACAGAAACCTCACATCTTGTAGCACCAGAAGACTGATTTGTGTAGGTCCATTTAGTTTTCAGGGGATTTATAAGCTAGAGCATCATGACTCACTTGGTTCATCTGTGATCCGGAATTCCCCTGCAATCAATCCAGAGGTTGCTTTGGCTCAGTTGAAGCAGATACTCTCAGTGGAAAGCAATGATTCTGTTTTCTAAGCTTGATCCAAACTCATGGGAGCTTTCACGACAGCTACCATCCTTCTTGCTAGATCAGGTCAATCTTGTGTAACACTATCACCATTCCACAGTCAGAAAGAAAAATAAGGAGGAAACAAAGGCTATAAATAAATTCAGGCTGCAGGAAACAGTGATGGAATATAAATTTCTAATAGATTTTTTTTAAATTTTTTATTTATAAAAACCTGTTACATAAAGCAGCTTTTTTTTTTTCAATTACTTTTGCAATTGCTTCCTTTCTTCCTACAGCAAGTTCTACAGGTTGAGAGCTGTAAAACACGACTGATAGCTCAGAGTGTAGGCATATTGGCCATAAAACAATCTATAGGTGGCCATGTAGGGTAGTGTCTACAGAGCTCTGGCAGATCAGTAGAGCTACTTTAGTCTAATATGGTGCGCACAGTAAAGAAACCAATCCAGAGATATGTTCTTAATCCTGGGGGTTTTTTATGAGCATCACACTGCAAATTCTCAGTGTTCGTAATTCGGTTAGAAACAAGATAAGTAGCATGAGAACTAGCAATATTTTCCCTGATGGGGAAAGTATATAGTTTTACCTTGCTGAGATAAATATTAACTATCTTCAGTTAAAATTATTTTTCTGCCATGCTTCCTTAAATTATTCATTGTTTAACATGACTTTCAGTAACTTGATGTACTGGTCTGTTTGAGCAAAAACAGGTTTCTGGAAGTAACAATGCTGAAAAGAATTGGAAAGAACACTTACTCATACTACCTGTCTGCGTCCAATCAAAGATCTTTAAAACTAAAAAGACCATGCCCAAAAGATTATATTTAGGGTTCTTGATGTCCTCTTACTAATGACTTCTAATGTATTATAGTCTAATCATACTTGTCAATCCTCACAGAAAACTTACAAAAGAAGTTTGTGACTTTCTACATTTTAATAAATGTTTAAAGTTCTAGCAGTAAAATGTGTGTTACTGCTCTGAATTAGTTTCTCAATTATTGTTTCTCCTGATGGCCTTTAATAAACTATTGAATAAACTTTCAAAAGAGTATGTTAGAATATTGATGCAGATGAACAATCTATCAGTGGTAAACTGCAGAGGCAGAGAATTTGCTGACCCTTCCCCTAGTGGCAATGACTGGAGTTTGCTCTCTGGTAGAAACAAAAATTCGTATCAAAGTTTGGATGAGAAAAATTTGTGTTTGCTATTTTCTGGACAAATTGTATAAATATTAGCTGTTCAATGAGGAGGAACATTGAACAGCTAATATTTTCTGCCATTACTTTCTTCATGATCCAGACTTTAAAAAAAACCCATAAACTCTGATCAGCACTGTATTTTGTGAAGTTTGTTAAGCAAGATTGTACAACAGCCACAGAATTGAATCCTAGAGTCCTAACTGTGGACTGGAAGTTGTTTCAAGCTTGTACTTGGCATGGGCATGCTCAGATTGCTAAATTATACAGCCCATCAAAATCTCGCCAGGTCCAAGAACAGACAGAATGTGTGGAAACTGGATAGCTTGAAAGTTAATGGGAAAAAAAAAAAGTTTTTTTTAACTGAAACATCTTAGATTCACTTTGAAACCCAAGACCTCGAATAGAACTTTCTACAATTTATCAACTTTGGCTAAAATCCAAGCATTTTGTTTTGCTGCTTCTGAGTAAGAATTAATAAAGCCAAATTTGACCTATACAAGGCAATAAATCTGAGTGTGGAATGTTAATTGCAAAATTATTTCTTGAGATCATCTTTGAGGCTATTTCAGCTTGAGATTTTGCTTAAGAATCTGATTCAACAACTACTGTAGTTTAAAGCTTAATATGAATTGTCATCTACAGAATAGTTATTGAATTAAAGATTACCATATTGAAAACAGATACATAACTTCAGTTTTAGTTTCTCTTAAGGAAGTTTTATTTTTTTAGCAAACAAAATAGTTTTTAAAAAAATGCTATAGACACTAGGAAACAAAATTGGCAAGAAATTAAATGAAGATGGCAACAACTATTGCTTTCCCTTAAAGGAAAATTGCTGCTCCTTTTCAGTCCCTTTGTTTATGTGGCTCTATGTTTATGTATCAACTTCATATTCAAAAATAATTTAATAAATACATGCAGGGGTCAGAAGATCTTTTTCTGAACATTGGCAATTTCCTTTGACAAGTTTAGGATGATACTAAACAGAAAAGTTCATTTGTAGTCAGTGATTCATCTTTATTTTCCTCTACTAAGTGCTTGCCATCCAGGGATTGGCATTGTTTGATGTTAAATCAGGAAGTAAGAAATAAGAAATAAATATATCTTTATTAATTTTATAAAGGAAAGAAACTGGCTTCCTAATTCTGAATTAAATTCAACCTGTACATACTTACTAGAAAATAATTATGTTATCCTTTTTTATTTAGTTTACTTTCCTCATAGGGATGGATACAAGAAATGAATTAAATATTATTGTTACAATGAACAAATAGCTATTATGGAATATTTAACTCAATTTACTAGAAACAGAATACATAACACATATCTTTGGAAATTAATACATCAACATATTTTTTAGTGATTACATTAATGGCTTGAGAAACTGCATAGCTAGTGAATGAAAAATTAAGTTTTCTTGAAATAAAATGTAAAATTTATTAACAATAAGCAGTTTTGGTCTGACTGTAATGCAAATACATAATTCTCAAAGAAATACTCTTTAAAGAATTCACCCCTCAAAATGCCACCTATCCTATAGAAGAATAAACAATATATTTAAGACTTCATTGTAATTACTTACTCGTGTATAGTTATTTAATTATAATTAATTCATTAATTACCTTTAAAATGTAACTAGACATTGATGCCATGCCATACAGAGAATATTTATTTATTTTAAATGTATTTTTTCCTACACTTGGAATAATACCATTTTTTCCTACTTTATTTTTCTGGCCTGTCAGTAGAACAGTCTTCTAATCTTTAACTTTTTGATTTTTAAAAAAGTGGTTCTACTTAACCAGTAAAAAGCAGCATGGATTAATCCAGTAGATTAATAAATAGGGGAACTGTGGCACCATCGGGGTTCTTTAACAGCTCCAGTGGAAAAAAAAACAAAAAACCCAGAAAATTAAACAAGTGGATAAAAGCAAAAATGAATCACAATGATTGATACACATTTTTTAATCACTCAAACATTGTTTTATGAAAGGTGTAATATAGATTCTGTTCAGTAAAACTACAGACCATTAACAGTTTTCACTGGATTTGCAGCTTTAAAAGCAATCTTAAAAAAAGCCAGCAACATTTTTTTCAAACACATTTTAGGAATAGCACTTTATTTTCCGTTGTTTTACTGGGTCATCTTAAAATAAACTCAAAGAAATTTTTTATTAGAATCTATTTTTTTTTTCAATCTATCCTCTCCTCATCTATTTTCAGGTGAGAAATTACACCAATAGTATTTCCAACAATGTCAGTAAAAAGGGTAGAAATACTTTAGCCAATGTGATATTTAGGACATTAATGGTGAGACAAATTACTTTTGTCATGCTTAGGACTGTGATACAGGAAAAAAATTAATTGAAGATCATTTTTTTCCCATTGATTCCTACATTTTCCTTACAGGACAGAATTCCTCTTAGACATTCCAGGATTTGTAAGTGTGACTTTTACACATACTGATATTGCATGGTACACAGTGATTCTACCACCTAAGTAGCCTCCTGGTAGGACAGACATTTTCTAACAATGAGAATTATTTTTTCTCAGAATTGATAGTCTTACTGCATGATGTTATTGCTATGTTGCATGCAAAGGGAAGGACAATTCTCATAACAAAAATCCACACCCATAATTTCTTTGTAATAATATTTGAAACAAAAGAGGAATTTTATTCAGAGCATTCTACTCTATTTCTCTCCCAAGTTTAATCTAAAATAATTGGACTTTAGCACAGATTAAGTTGGATTTTCAGAGATGATAGCAGCCCCACACTCCTGTTGATTAATCTCTCAGACACATTCATAGTATGTGTTAAGCTGTATCACGTAATGTTGGTTACTGCTCAGGAGCACTCACTACAGAGCTTTATCCTAAGAAAGACTGATAAAAGTTGGAAGGAAGTCAGTAAATGACAGTCTGATAAAGAGAAAGACATGTTCTTCAAAGCTCTGTGGTGTCCATTAATGGCACCTTAAACAGTAATTTGTTGGTAAAAGCAACAGACTTAAGTACAGCACCACTGAAATGGTACAGCTATTATTTGATCTGAAAAAAGTCATGAGGTTGGATTAATCCTTTGCAAGAAAGTAAAAGCCATATAGACAGCCTGCCTATAAAATAAATTTACATATAATAAAGTCATGAGCAACCTGATCTAGCTTCAAATTTGGATCTGAATTCAAAGCTAATCCTTCTTTGACCAGGATATTGAATTCAAGGGCCTCCAGACATCCCATTCAGCCTACCTTATTCTTTAATTTTATTAAGTCAGAAAGCAGTATTATGTAAACCGAGGGATACATGGGTATAAATATATGTTCATACAGATACTGAGGAAATTCAAGGACAGGAACTAATAATGAAGAAAAAAGATCAGAACAATCAGAGAATTATGTCTACACTCCTCATGTCATGTGATTTTCCGGAAGGTTAAACTACACTGTGCTGTGTTTTGCTGGCACAGACCTGCACAGCAGGGTGCAGTGAGAGCAAATGAAATGTACTCCTAAGATACCTGTTTTGCTTCCTTTCTCTTCCTGTGCGAATTCTGAAGCTTCATTGGTCCAGGGTACCTCATGTAAAGTCTGATGGTACAAGGAAAGCCATTCCAAACCCTCTGAACTCCATTTTTTTTTGCCTGTCAAGCAAAAATTCCTCCATGTTGAGATCCATTTCTAACTGCTGTAGGAAAGATACACCACAGAATCTGGTGAAGGCTTCTATTCAGGAACTGGTTTATACCTGCTTAAGAATCATTTTAGCCTGCCAGAAACCATGAAGATATGCAAGTGGGACAGGTGATCTTACTTTAAAAAGAAAAAAAAANTCCTCTGAGTGATCTGCTGTAGTGGCCACTGCCACCTGCACTGCAGCAGAAACACTCAGTGGCAGGATCAGATCCTGAAAAGAGCAATTTGTGACATTGTAAACACAGAAATGCACATGGTTTGGATGTAATGGATGCATCCAAATCATTCTCTCACCTGGATTAGTTCACAGGTGCCAAAGTTGCTGCAAATCCTCTCCTAAATCTTCTCTCTGAAATAATACTAAAAGTACAACTTTGCCCATAGTTGTCAGATGGAAAAAGAAAATCAAGGATCAAGCAAACCAGAAAAGATTTTCTTGCTAGTATGCCATGTAAGTGGGTATGTAGTTAAACCTTTTGTAAATCTGCTTCTGTCAATTGGAACTTGCTGCTGGGTGTTTTATATCTAATATTTGCCTTGATATTTTACATAGACTTAACTATTATTTTCCCTGGTGTATCTGCATGTAATAAAAAATCTCACTGTTGGGAATGGGAGAAGCTTTGCTATTCGGCAATTATATGAAGAGTTTGGATTTCATTGCAGGAATTTTGTATTGAGAATTAAATATATTAAGAGTTTGCAGCAAAGAAGGAGATGTTTCCAGATTAGGAGCCATTTCAGGCTCCTCCTAGAACTTGCTAAGGGAATGTGAACTGCAGGCTTTAATCCTGGGGTAGCTCTTAGACACCTTGAAGACTGGCCTGGTTACTGTGCATGAGCATCACCTTGAAAGAAGTAGAATGCTACATGAGGTGTTTTTGTCTGAAGTTTCTGCTCACTGATTACAAGAGAAATAAAAAGTTTCTTCTACTGTATTACAGGTCAGGTACCAACTACAGATTTTTTTCAGATAGGCAGACACACACAAAACCCAGTAACTAAATGTTGGGTTTTTTGTTTTTTTTTTTTTAATTTGAAACTTAGCTTGGCACCCAAGGCATTACTTTCCTGTTTTCTTTCGTCAGAAAAAGAACTGTGAAAATATTTTTCAGTACCTGGATACTAATTCTGCAAGCTGTGAAAATGTAGAGCAGGAAAACAATGCTCTATGTGGTCATAGGCCTGATTTTCAAATAACCCTGCATACTTTAAAGACTGTTTTCAGAGAATACAATCCCCAGATTCTCTTCCACTTTACCTAAAAGAATCTGACGAGAGGCAGGAAATGTCAATAAATGACTAGTGAAAGGTTTTT
Organism: Lanius collurio; assembly: GCA_020086605.1. Lineage (NCBI taxonomy): Eukaryota > Metazoa > Chordata > Aves > Passeriformes > Laniidae > Lanius > Lanius collurio. Next base: position 51,885,138 of record JACBWW010000003.1, read on the forward strand.
TAGGCTTTTCTGGTGTTGTACTCTTTATCTCCAGCCAAGGTAAATTGTCATGATAAAATAGGGAGTATTGTGAACATTTCTGAGTAACAGGGATTTTTCATGTCTCTGATCTGGGATGCAATTCTTCACAGAAATCTTTAATGATTAACTTGCCAGTTGGAATATTTTGTTAGTACTGTAACAGAAAGTATAAAATGTACATGTGTGAGTAATTGACATCACACATTGGCACAAAATTTACTATGTAAATAATTGAATTGATTCCTATAACTAAATGTGAAATATTTAGGAATGTAGGCATAACACTTCTCTGTCAGTTTCAGTGACAGTTGTATTTGTCATATTTTTATTTCCATCTTTGTTCTGACTCTGAAATACATTTTTCTTCAATAAAACTGTTAATTATCTTTCTGATATTAATTCACAGATTTACTGATCTTTCTTAAACTTAACTTCTGGATGGAAGATTAATTAATTTCTGTTGGCCAGATAGAAACAGTGAATATGCATTACTTTTTTAGCTTTCCAATTGGCATTAGATGCAACCATTTAGGATAATGTATAGTGGTAAACAAAATGTCATTAATATATTATTTTTTTATACTGTTCCTAGTTTTATAAGACTTTTAAATAATTCTTTATTTTCTGCCTCATTTATACATGAAACTAATAATCTACCACATGTGTTGTAGATATAGTATCTGCTGGCAACATAAGTGGCAAAAATATTTAATTAAAAGCAACATTTAACTATTGTAATTATCAATGATAATTCATAGAGCTAAAATATAATGAAGGGAAGCAGTTTTAGTCTTTTGTCAAAGACCTTTTTTGGAAAGGAAATTTTGAAGGACCTCATCTGTGTCACATCCCTTACTGATAAGAGATAGATGTGCAAGTTGAAAAACTAATGCCTCCTTTTGTCAAAATTAAAGTCAGAGATTTACATTTCTTCTCCTTTCCCTCAATTCAGTGATGTATCCAGTGGGAAATAATTTTAAGAGTTTATAACTTCAAACCTTTTCTAGTGTTACTGTGTTAGTACAAATGTTATATCCCCTGATTTCCATTTTCATTGAAATAATTGGTTTGTCTCTTATAATAGAAATGGATAATTTCACTACTTGTAATATAATGTTCACATCTGGATTCAGATAAGTTCCTAGGTGGTGCAATTTTGCACTTCAGCATCTCCTACTGAGTTTTCTTTGATATATATATTTTTTTTTTTCACATTATTACTCTTTTTCTTTCCTTTTTGATTCACCATTTAACTCTTGTGTCTTTGGGTTTTTTACCCATTTCAAAATTTATGGTACATATGGAGGAGTTCTGAGGTACACTTTTTCACTGGAATGGATTCTCCAACCAATATCTCACTGAAAAATTAGTCATACTGTTTTAGAAATAATGCAGTTGTATATGTATGGATATGTGGTAAATGCAAGGAGAAATTATTTCTTTCTTGTACCATTCTTTTTTTTTTATTTTGTCTAAGACAAATAAGCAATTTATCTATACAAGCACACACAGAGTAATAGCACCCAGCAGAATAAAAAAGTTTGGGAAGGGATAGCTCATAAAAACATACACATATGAAAGACATGTATAAAGAATAGATAAAAGGATTTATACATTTTTGTTTCTAAAGCAATGAAAATGCCACAAAATTGGCATTCTAGAGATATGAAGGGGAAAGAAATATCAAGATTCTGACAGAGATAGTCCATTATGTTGTTGCTGTTTTAAATCAGGGCATCTGTACTGTTCATGCCTCCCTCACAGTCAGCGTCTATTTTACCTGTTAGCTTCCAGTTCAACAAACTTCAGGCTACCCTGAGGGCCAATTCTTTCAAAATGCTCTGAGATTTTTCTGCATCTCACCCACTTATCTTTTCTAGCACAAACAGACTTCAAATCTCAAAAAAAAAAGTGCAAATTTATATTCTATACTTTCTACAGCAAGGTGAAATATTTCTTTTTCAAGTCATATTTCACAAAAATGAATTCAATGCAATTTTTCCATCAGTGCGTGTTTTCTGAAAAATTGATTTTTGACAATGGAGAGTATATTTCTTTGTATGTTTTCTATGTTGGTTTTTTTTTTTTACATAAAAATCTTTTATTTAATAACTTATAATCAGCATCAGCAGTTCCATTTTTTTAGGTTTTTAATTTCCAGATTTTATTTATTCAAAGCAAATTAAAAATAAGTTTTCACTTAACCATCAATTCTTATACCAAGAATAATGATTACAAGTGTCTTATTCTGCTACTGATCCCCAGTTTTCCCACCTCTAGAAAATTCTGAAGACTGCATTCTTGTGACATTTACAGATCCAAATGGTCACAGTCAAGGTTGTCAGAGTCTTTGTTTAGGCTCTGTGCAGACTCAGTTTTGTACCACTTCATGCTTGGTTCATAGTTGTGCTAGGTGTATAGTATCTAAATAAGCCTACACAGAATTTCTCAATTGTGCTGCTCTCCAAAATTGAAGGTTACACAGGTTTTCTCCAGTTCCACATACTAAGCATTGATGTTTGCTCATAACTTCCTCTTAAAATGTTTTCTAGTACCCAAATTTGACCTGTTTCTCTCTTCCTGTACAATTTTTGTGACATATTATTTTGGCCTTTTTTTCCTATTAAGAAACTGATAAGCAAGACCTGACATCATAGAACATTGTAATTAGCTAACTAGCTAACCTTCCTTCACAACCAGTTGTAGCCAGACATTTGTAGTAAAACATAAATACCAAATACAGCACAGCAAAAAGTACATTCTATTCTGCAGCAAGTTGTAGGAGTTTCTTCAAGTGCCCAGCATGATGAAAATCAGGCAGAGGCTAAAACAGAATTGCAGCTGAAAGAAAGATTGACTTGCCAGTACTTCTGTGACATCCTAAGCATGATGAAACTGAGTATATGTTTGAACTAGAACAAGCCAAAAAGCCATAAAGGTTGAAAGTGATTGGGTAAGAAGGACATACTAAATAAAACTTAAATCCATTAGGTATAAGTTCTTACTCCTCTCTAGCCAGCTAGTATATTAAGGGGTTTTCCTGGTTGTTTAGACCATACAAGTTCGGAAAAAAAGTCTCAAAAATTCAATATTGTGTTATCTATGTTTAAAAGTAGAAATTGAGAGAAACTGAAGACATACTGAGAATCCGTTGAGACATTGACTTAAAGTTCCTAAAATTAAAGATAATATTCTGGATTTCTCATTGCTTGCTGAAAAGTTGGCTGAGAATGATGTGGGATCTCCATCGGTAGAAAATGTTAAGAGCAGATCTTGACAAGCTGACCCTCTATTAAAATAGCAGATCAGACTGCAAGTTTCTTCCAGCCTTAGCTTTCCTATGAAAAAGGTTATACTTCACCAGACAGCTCTCAGGAAATCTGCATTAGCATTTTCTAAAAAGGAACAGATTTAATTTCACATTTCAGTTTCCGTGGAAGTGTTTAAGTACAGAGAGTGAAGAAATGAGAGAAAGTCAGGAATTCAGGCAGATAGGTAAAAAGATAATAAGCCAAAGGAAGACAAATCATATTTACATCAGGGAAAGATAATATTTCGCTAAATATTTTCACTCCTTTGCTACCTTTTTTATATACCAGATATGAACAAAATACTGTCATCTGCTGTTGCAGTGAACTAGTGTGGTCACAACTAAAGTCCTGTGATCAAAAAATGCAGCTAATTATCTGAAGTTTGTAAATGTCAGTATTTTGATAACTACCGTCTAAGATTTTAGGCTTTTCTGGTCACTCCCTTTTTCTCCATAACGATTTTGGTTGCTGTTCTCCAAACTCACTCCAATATGCCCATCTTTCTGATAAATCACTTCCAGAATGTAACACAATAGTCTAGCTAGAGCTGCACTGCTGCCAAATCATTACTTACTAATGTGATAAAAATTGATACTGATGGATGGGATACTACAAAATAGATTCATTTTTAACTGAGTAAACATTAAAATTTAGGTTTCTGGTATTCACTCCATATTTTGTAAATTGTAAACAGAAAGAAGATTAAATTATGGGCTTATTTAAAAATATAGGAAAAATAATTTAGTTTTTGAAAATATTCAGAGATTTCAAAAGTTAGATTCATTCTGTGTCACTAGGAGCAGGGTGCTAAAATCCAGCTAAAAGAGCCCTGCATCAAGGCCTTTTTTAAGAATAATGGCCAATAATGTGAGATCTAAATTGCTACTCTGCTTGAGTCAGGCTGAAGCCAGGTTTCTCACCTCCCCCAAACAGCCCTAATTACCAAACTGTACAAGATGCAGTCCCTGCTATCCTGACCTTGTCTGAGTGTGGCAGTCACACAAACTGTGACTAGAATATTTTTCTTTGATCTTCTCAGGGAGAGCGAATACATAATTGACACAGTCAAATGACTGCAAATTTTTCAAATAACTGTCAATTAAATATCTCACTCAATTCTTATGAAAACATATCTAGCTAATCTTTGCTGTCCAAGATACAAATTTCAGTGGTTTATCTGTAGCTGATTGTTCACTTTTAGCCTCATGGTTCAGATTTACAGAATATTAAGCATGAAATGTGATGGACACAGTACCTTCCTGTGCAGTAGAAGGCGTAAAATTCACAGAGCTCTAATCCCTCACTGCCTCTCTAAAGACCAGAGAGAACACTGGCTGTGCTCAGTCCCGAGCACCCATGCACAGGGTGTCTAATTCTGTGGCCCCCACAGAGGCTGTGCCAGCCTCCCCCTGCCTTTGTAGGTCCCTTTGTAGCTGTGTGGTTGTTGGTTTAACAGGACATCACTGCTTTGCATAGAATCTCTGCAAAACATGGCAGATACCAGTTTGAGTTTGACTCTCTTTAATTAATGGCGTGAAAACTCCAGGCATACATGCTCTACTCGAGGATGCTTTGACCCTGCTCTGTTAGTAGTTTAAAGTACAAACAGAGCCCAAAATTGGTTAATACAAAAAATCTTTTTGAAAAACAAAAGAGAACAAAACAAATAAAAACCCACACCAGGGACTGGAAGACAGAGCAGTTATCAAAGTATCTTTCTTAGATATGAGGTCCCATGTGGCTTTTTTCCTTTACAAAGCATACAAACCTTCTGATAACATTTAGGCCTGATTTTTTCATAGTAAATGTAGATATTTTGCTGAGATACACAAATTTAGAAGTGTAATTAGATGCTCTATACTTTTTCTAGTATCCATGAAAAGAGAGAAGAAATCTTCCAGGTTGATTTCATATACCACTGTCTCTGGCTAACAGGGTATTTCTGATCTTCCATGTGAAAATAAAGAGACAATACACTATGACTTAACACTGAATACCATAACTGAGAAAACCCATGAAGGAAATTGATGGATGTCTATACTTAAATTTACATTCAGCATAACTTTATTGAAGACTCATATTTCAAGATTCCCAGAATAGCTCCACACACTTTTGGATACAGTTGAATTAATCTCTGTACCTTTTTTACCAAAATAAAAAAGGTACTGAATAGCTCCTACCTAACTGAGCAGTACTAGAAAAGATAAGATTAACCCAGTGAAAGCCTATTGATAGATAACTGGTCAGAGAAATCAACATAAAACTTCTGAACCAAAGATCTTAATGTATATGTTAAAGCCTTATATAGACCTGTATTGTAATTTCTCAGGGGATGACTCAGGTAATCTGTATTTTGTTACATGTTCTAATCATTTGTTTGATTTTAAAAAAGATGTAAAACCTAACAGAAACTGTTCTGATCAGCAAGGAAAATTTAGATTAATTTTTAAACATATATGATTCTGAGATAAATTAGAAATATTATGTGAAGAGAGAAGATATTTATAAATTAAATAATCTTGGAACTCTCCCCGGTCAACATGACAGCAGGCATAAGCAAAGTTTTACATTTAGTTTAGTAACCAGCCAAAACAGCTGAACAGAGTATTTCTTTGTCTCTTAGCTGGTTTCTTTTTTTTATCAGTGCACAAGAAAGAAATAAATATAGTACCTCCATAATTTAAAGCAAAAATTTGCCAATGAAAGAAAACAGGGAAGCATTTTGAGATGATGTGTAGCAAAAACTGTGGAGGAAAAAGAAAAAATGAATCCTTAAACCCTCTTCAGAAACCTGTCATTACAGTCTGTGGTAGGCAACATCTTTTGCTTTTTACAGATTGGTATATGAATAATCTTGATGTCAGATACTGAACTCAGTGCTCTATTTCTTAAAGATATAAATCTTTTACTGTCCTTATCAAGGCTTGTGGAAATTTAGGATTCCACAATGGACTAAATTAAGGTTGTTCTCTATTCCAGACACCTCTGGAAATGCGGTTTAGGATTTTGGCATTTTCTGCCTTTTGCGTAATTGATTTTACAATCTTAATGACATTCCTTTAATGCTTATCTTCAGTGAGATGGAAAATCTGCTCAAAATTAATTTAGAGTACATCTCAGACATCTTGGCAGATGGAGGGACCTTACCATCAGCCTCTAGGACAAAATTAATGTTATCAAAATGAAAATGGCTTCCCTAACTCTGCATGTCCTAAGAGTCTCCTGTTTATCATTCATCGATATGACTGTGGGAAAATAACTTGATTTTAAATATTTTTCTTACAGACAGATGACAGGAAAAAAAAATAATTTGAGGACATGTGCAGCATTTGTCTGATCTGACAACTTCTGTGTGCCTATTTTGCAGCTCTTTTCAGACAACCTCCCCTTTTTTCTCTGGAAAACCAAACTTCATAATCCAGCACTGCCTAACTTCCACTGCAGGAATGAGGTTTTGCCCCTTATTCACAGAGTGGTTTGGGTTAGCCTACAGCAACTTAAACTGCTTGATGCCTCCTGCAACATCTCTTAGGAGAGAACATGCACCACTTTGGCATAAACTGATATAAAATCACTTCTTGGAAGTTAACTCAAAGAACTGGAAAGTGTTCAGTGTACTGGAAAATCAGGATGAGAAGATAGATTTTGTCTTTCAGTTAATTTCAGGGACTCCACTTGAGCCACTGTAGTATTAACACCCATCAATATGTATAGGCTGTATAGATATATCTATAATCTAACCCATTGAACCTGAAGAACAAACATATCCTTAAGGACTTGGGGGGTTTTCATTTGTTTGTTTTGTTACATTGTGTTTTAATTCAGGACAGAGAATAACAATAAGCAATATTGCTTTTGATGTGAAAACTGTATCAGGTTCAAGCAGGCAGCTGCAAGCAGCCTGGTGCCAGTCCTCAGACTGATTTGTGCACAATATTGAAACCTTGCCTGTGGGAAAACATAGTGAAAGACATTAAAAACTTTATTATTGATTATGATTAAGACTGGCCCAAGCACTTGTCCCACACATACTCTGCCAAAGCAGACATCTTGGAGTTGTGGATTACCAAGATGTTTTGGCATAGTACCAGACTTCGACTGTCTTGGCTAAAATAAGGCAAAAGATAAATCTGATAATGGTAAGTAGATGAATATGATAATACTTCCTAGAACTATGTTTTGGGATATATCCCAGCCTTTTGGAAGGTCGCTAAGTTGTGGAAAGCCAGATTCTTTAAAGCAGTTCTTGCAGCCAAAGAACATACATTGCTTCAGATACAGAATACATTCTCTCCTAGGATAGAAACTTGGCACATCAACTTGGGGGAAATAGAAGCTAAGAAATGAGTGCAGTTTCAAATAATAGGGACCTTGAGAAAAATCTAAAAAGCTTTCATCCAACTTTTTACAACCTTTGATTAATCCTTAGAAATTGAATACTGAGAGATCTCTTTCCACCATCTCAATCTCTCCAGTATTTCCCCCACTCATGTAGACATCCTGTCTCCTTGCCCAGCAAATCCTCCAGTCCCTTACTTCTTGTTTGGCTAGTCCCTTGTTTTCTTTCAAGTTCATTGGGATGTTTTTCTGCTGCTACAGCCTCTGATGTATGTATAAGAGCTTCTTAGTCACAGCTCTTTTTTGCAAATATTTTGTAGAATCACTCTATTGCATGTGCACCTGAAGGAGAGGATCCCATCCAGAGGGACTTGGACAAGCTCTAGAACCGCCCCATGAGAATCTCATGAGTTTTAATAAAACCAAGTGCAAGGTGTTGGCACAACCCCAGGCATGGATCCAGACTGGGGGATGAACAGATCAAGAGCACCTATACTGAGGAGGACTTAGGGGTGCTGCTGGGTGAAAAGCTGGACATGAGCTGGCAGTGTGCCCTTGCCACCCAGAAAGCCAAGCATGTCCTGGGCTGCATCCAAAGCAGCAAGGGCAGCAGGTGAAGGGAGGTGATTCTGCCCCTCCTTTCACATGAGATCTCACCTGTAGCACTGCATCCAGCTCTAGTGTTCCTAGCCCAAGAAAACCATGGACCTGCTGAAGTTAGTCTAGAGGAAGCCATCAAGGTGATTGGAGGGATGATGCATTTCTCAAATGAGAAAGGGCTGAGAAAATCAGGCTTGTTCATCCCATAAAAGAAAAGGCTTTGGGGTGACCTAGTTGTAGCCTTCCAGTACCTGAAGGGAGCCTACAAAAAAGACAGAGAGGGACTGTTTACAAGAGCATGTAGTGACACAGCAAGGGAGAATGGATTCACACTAAAAGAGAGTAGGCTTAGATTAGATATTAGGAAGAAATTCTTTACTGTGAAAATGTTGAGTCACTGGAACTGGTTCCCCAGATAAGCTGTGGATGCCCCATCTCTTGAGATGTTCCAGACCAGGCCCAGATGGAGCTCTGAGCAACCTGGTCTAGTGGAAGGTGTCCCTGACCATGGCAGGAGGTTGGAACAAGATGATCATTAAGGTCCCTTCCAACCCAAACCGTTCTATTATTTTATATGTGTTGCTAAGTTTTATTGGGTGCTAGGGTAGGTCTGAGAAGGCTGTTTGCAGACAAAATCTGTTGGAAATTTTACTGGTGGATGCTAACCAGTTTCTGCTGAGTCTTAAAAGCCTATAATTCAATACTATGTCTGCTTCCTCTGCTGTGGAGAGCAACAAATGTCTGTTATCACCAGCTGTGGTATGTAGTAAGTGATACCTCAAATGGAGTTTTATTTGTTCCACTTAAAATTCATATGTGTTTTAATTGTGATAGTAAATTCATATTATTCCTCCACTTATGAAAGCATGTTGGAACTGTTCAGGAGACAAGTTTCAATAGATGAAACATTCTGGTTTTCAAGTAACTTAACAACTTTTGGACCAGAAAATTTTGGTTGTAGCAGCAGAATGGCTACAGTGGTATTGTCAAGTTCGCATTGGATGCAGTGACAGAGCTGTTTTGCATGGAGGTGAGTATTTATCTGGCTTCATCATAAACTCTGACCATTCCAGCAGTCTGTGGTTCCACAGCCTGCCAGGGAGGAAGAAGCAAAGCCTATACTAACTCAAATGTTTGGATCAATTTTAATTTGATCTTTATTAAATGTGATAGTGTTCCTTTTAGTGATACCCTGAATCTGAAAAGAGAAAGAAATCTGGTCCAAAGTATGATACAGTGATTTGAAATTCTTGAAATATTTTTATGTGGGGGTTTTTTCTCATGTTTTCACTTCCAGCTAAAATGACATAACTATATATATATATATATATATATATGTCTTCAGAGAAACAATGACTAGCAAAGAGAGAAAAAAATGCAAAGTGATTGCACGCGCAGATTTCACTTTCTCAGAGCTGGTGATAGAAACATGGCTATTTAGAAATTATTGAGTCATTACAGCAGTTAATTTAGAAAACGATTTTTAAAAACCTTTCAATTTATGTTGCCACATATTATGATAAATTTAATGCTTGTAATGGTATAAAGATAGTTATGGTAAAAATGTAGCATTGGTATAAAGATTGTGTTTAACTATACTGATGGATATTTTAAGAAATTTTCAATGAGTCTTATGTTACATTGAAGTTGTCTAGACCTGTATTTCACTCTTCTCCCTAAAGAACTCTTTTTCTGAAGAACTAGAGAACATAGTCTCATGGGTGGCTTTGCTAATGGAAGGTAATGATCACAGGCAAGGTGAACACTACAACCTCTTTGATACATCACTGTGACCTGCCCTAGAAATGGAGTACTTAAGGTTTTGTTAAAGGAACATATATATATATATATATATATATATATATATGAAAGGAAGTACATGGTTGTTTTGGTTATTATATCTAGAAATACAACAATAAAAAAGTTTAAAAATATCACTTAAGAAATATATAAGGAGGGGAACAAGAAAGAAAGGATAAGAGTTGACAGTAGAAAGATACCACCACCTGTGGATCTAGCAACAAGATTTGATTGTTGCAATTTAGATGTCCATTGGTCAATGTGGTGGTCTTGATCCATCAGGGATGAAGGGAGCCCCACAAAACACAAAATTCAATGGATTAATGTGCACTCAGGTTCAGGTAGGGATGACCAGGTACCTCTCCTACTGGGGGAGTTCCACAGCGCCTGATGTAACACTGTAGCACAGTTCTCTGGTGGATGGCCCCAGAAATGACTCTGAGGGCACTTTGGGAGTCTTTGATGGTTTATGACCCCTTTTAAGACATGACAGCTGCCTCCTAGAGCATAGTTGAGCCAGTTTTGTCTTGTCAGAAGAGATGAATAGGATGAGTACCTTCAGTCTTGCCTGCGAATGTGTGATACTTTCCCTGGGGGGCATTTTACACCTGGGCTTTATTGTGAGGGAGAACAATGAAATAATAAAAGTATTATTCCACCTGCTTCTTACCAGCCTTTTCCCTTACCTGGCTCAAATTTCACAGTCCCAGTTTCTCAGGGACACAATATTGCAGGGCTCAACCAGTTTATCTACACAAAGGTCGGTTTGTCATCCTCCAGTGGTGGACATGCACCCTGTCTGTGCCTGGGCTGTTTTTATGTAGATCAGAGGTTTCAACACCACACACATAAAAACTCTCCTTCTCCCCCTTGGCTGGGGGGATGCAAACCTGGCCTCAGCAAAGCACTTGCTGTTTTTGCAAAAGGCTGATTGCTTGAGTCATTAACCCTTAAAATTTCAATCTCATACAGATCTGAAAATTATAAAAATACAGCCTTCCAAGAGGCTGCCTTGATTAATCCCATGAATGTTTGTTAGAATGGCAACATTGGGAATGTGGTATAAAGGAAGATGGAGAAGGAACCCAAGGAAGACAGAACATTTACTTTAAGGAACAGTGAAGACTTAGTTTGTCTTTTATTTCTTGAGAAGACACAAACTTAAATGTGCATTGAAACTTCATTTTACTGAAATGCTGAAGAAGCAGCAGATCTGTTTTATAATGGAGAGTCTTCTTTCAAACAAGTGATGACTTCTAGGTCTTTAAAACATTCTGCATGTAATGGTTGGATAGCCATGTGCTGATTTAGGGTGTTTATTTCTTCAGAGAGCTGGTAATAGCAGAGATACCACAATGTATTGCAGTAGTTCTGAAATGGAGCTTCATTTGTCTTGTGAGAGTGAAATAAACCAGATGATATGCTGCTAAGTAGTGACATGCACTAATTCATTGCTTTTGATGCCACCTTTCATTTTAAATTAACACTGAAGTTTCAATGCCTTTGGCTCTGCAAACCTGCTAAGTCCAGCTTTGTCACTTTTATTCCTTTTGTGCTGTTGTCAAACAGAGGAATTCAGAGTTGGAATTCCACTTGAAATTAAGCTTACAATCAAAAAGAAAAAAATTCCAGCACCCTAAAACCTTGGCTCCTCCAAGAGTTATGCAAGAGTGAACTTGAATATGACTGCTTAGTTTTCACTGCTGCTGTAAAAATTCACATAAGAAATTTATTACATGTTTTCTTTAGAGATCTGTATACCCGACTTGTTATACTCAATGAGACCTGCAAAAGAAAATACAAATACAAATTAAAAAAAACCAAACAAACAAAAAGAAAAACCAAAGAATTCTTGGCAGTCTTCTATTTTAAAAATTACTGTGCTTCATATATTAAACATCTTCCTCCTCCAGAATCTAGCTTTGTCATATTTTCATAAAAGATAAGCAAATCCATTGTCTTGGGGTGACTTTGTGATGTGTACGCCCCCATCACTGCTCTATGCTCAGATATTATTTCAGTGGCTTTCTGTGCCTTTAAACTGAGCCCGAGAGAGGAGAGAGAATAAAACAAGTGAACTTTTCAAAGCTGTTGTTCAAGGACACAGATACACACTCCTGTGTTCTGCTGCTGCAGTCGAGAGCAGAGGAAGCACCCTGCGTGCTTTTCAGCCAGCTTTCTGCTCCTTTTCTCCAGAAGAAGGCGGAGAGCTGAACTTTGTTTTCCTGGGACTTTTTTTTTCCCCTTATTCTGATCTGCACTGTTTCAACATCAGAACACACTGAGAGAATTTTCCACCAAGGCCCCGGAGGTGGGCCCACACCCACCCAGCTCCGAGGAGGAGAAGGAGGAGAGAGACCACACCTACAGAAGGACTCTGAAATCTTCCCAGGTTTTTTTCCACAGCAAGAGGTTTTATTATTTAGCATTATTATCCTTTTTCTGTGTGTTTGTTAAATAAATAGTTTTTTTATCTCTCTATCTTTCCTCTGAGGAATTTTTTTTTTCCTGAACCTGGAGGGGAAGGGGTGGTTGTAACCTGCCTTCTATCAGAGGATATTTTCCTCCAAAATTGTCCAAACAAGCACATTTCAGTTTCAGAATATAAGACACATAGCTGCTGTCCATAATTCTACAATCCTAAACCAAAGCCGCATATGAAATAAATTTATTGATCATCTCTATTGTACAAACTAATAAATACAATGTTGATTTTTTATGAAAATATAATTGGGAATTCCACCAGCATGCATTTAACAAATGCATAGTTAATCCCAAAGCTTAGAATTTCCTATGATATTTTTCTTGGATTCATATTCATACTCTTTAATGTAGCAAATACAGTCTCACAGACAGCAGCTTATCTGTAATCCCTAGCTTCAGGGTGTGACATTCTTAAACAGTTTTTTAGAAAACCTTCTGTTAAAATTTGATAACCATTAAACATATGCCTCTACAAATTTCTATTCAGTCATGTCTGATTGCATTTCAATGAAGTCCCAACATGAGAGCAATTTTGTGAGTATATAAATTTGAGTTCTGCATTTTCCTTAATATTTTTTTTATTTATTTCCTCCTAGTGAAATAAATGTTTTTCCACAAATAGAAAACAATACAGTCCTGTTTTAGTGAAGGTATGCTAACAAGGTTGTTAGAATTTTAAGAGAGAAACTGAAATATGGCTAAAATTAGGACATTTACATATATAAATTCAAGATACTTATAAAATCACCTTTTCTGTAATAGCTGTGCAGGGAAGGCTTAAGTTAGGAAGAATCTTTTCGAGAAATAGCATAACTACAACAGCAGAAAAACTCCTTTTGTATTATGTATCTGTGTGAGGAAATCTGTGACCATTCATGGATCACCACAGACAGAAGAGTATGTGCAAGGCAGGAAGGGATGTTAGTAATGAAATTAGAAATAGCATCTCTCCTCCAGCTGTGTGTACATCAAATATAAACCAAATATAAATCTGTGAGATGGACAGATGACTTTTTCTGTCTTCCCTTTTGTACTGCAAGATTGAACCATGAGTTAGGTAATACATAGCACAGAAGGGAAAGGTTCTAGGAAGAAATGGAAGGAGAAATTCAGATTGAATGATTTATACGCACAGAAATTTAGTAAGAGTTACTAAAACTGAAATCTCAAATGTCCCATCATGTATTTCATGTGTTCTTTCTGATAGCTGCAATGATTGAGGAGGCTAAGGGTGATCTTCTCACTTTATGCTTACCTAAAAATGGGTTATAGCCAGGTGAGGGTCAGCCTTTTCTTCCAGGAAACCAGAAACAGGATGAGATGACCTAATCCTAAAATGTACCAGGAGAGGTTTAGTTTGGACATTAGAAGGGATTTCTTCACAGAAACAGTTGTAAAGCATTGGAATGGACTGCCCAGGGAGGTGGTGGAGTCACTGTCCCTGGACGTGACAGTGTATTAGGGAAAGACTCAATGTGCCACTCAGTGCCATGGTCTAGTTGATATGGTGGGGTTTGCCATAGGTTGGACTCAGTGATCTCAGAGGTCTTTTCTGAGATGATTTTGTGATGTCTCAAGACACAGAAATGAGAAGTAAAAACCTCTTGTTTTCCACGCCACTGAAGCCAATTTTCTATTTGCTCAAGACAGAAACACATGAAAAACCCAACACTGTAATGCCTTACAAAACAATTATTTTCTCACAGCTATTTCATGAACCTGACAACATTTTTTTAGTTATGGTGGAGAAACTCTTCAGTTTTCATACTTAATTCAAATTTCTATTGAGGAATGCTGTGATTTCTTTTTTCTCTAGTCTGTATGAATGGGTTTCTTAGTTAAACAGATATATGAGTTAGGGCTAGCATACACTTACATCTCCCCTCATCTCATTAGAGGTGATTTCCAACACATGTGGGAGCTGTGAGCTTGCTGCCTATAAGACAGGCAGACCCACCATGCCCAGAGGAACAAATGAAAACCTGAGTTGAGCTTTAAAGAGGTTTTGAGATCTCAGCTACTGTGTAAGAAAATAAAGCCAATCAAAAATCTGGTTTTCATATGAATTAAGGCCAAACTGGTTTTCTTTTAGCTTTTGTTTTAATCTAATTTTTTATGTCATTCATAAATATTGTTAGGGGATTATTGTTGTTGCATTAAAAGAGTTAACTTAAAACACATTAATGATGCCTGGAATATGTTATATTGTCCTAAATGAGAAATTCAGGACTAGATCAACACATACAGTTTATGATGAGTGAATTTTTTCATATTTTATTACCTTGATCTTCACAGCTCCAGTTTTTGTGTATTTTTGCCATTTATTTTGTCTCTGAGAATGTAACAATCTAATCCTTTGTCCTGTTTGCCATGCCATCTCACTCAGAACTGATAATGTGATTTTGCAAAAGAGAAGAGCAAGGAACTATGCTCCAGGAGAAAGGTCAGTGATATGAATGCAGATTTGAGATAGGAGAATGTCTAGAAATCCTAAAAACATGTTCTTAGAGAGCACTGCCACCTCTTCCCCCACAGGCCCACTTCCTGCTCATTTGTCCACCCTTTTTTCAGTGTTATTTGTACTCTGTATTAAGGGAAGCCCATCACAACGTGGAACCCAAACAGATACTGTGCATATCTAGTAAGACAGAAAGAAAAGGCCTGTATATGTGTGTTTACATGTTTGCTCGTGTGTGTATGGACAAAGGATGTGTCAAGGTCCTTATTAACTGAGTTACTGTCCATGGATTCCACTAAGGGGTAAGATGTTTAGGGCCTAATTTCCTTAATGTGCTGTATCTCAGACATCTATGGTATATGATGGCAATCTGGAATTCTCAACGAGCCATTGTATATTTTCTATGTCCTGCACTGACTTATATTTTGTTTAGTGTGTGTCTCCTTAATTATATTTATCCTTTCTCTTTGACCCCATATTTTAAAGAATTTTTTTCTGAACTACTTTTCCTTCAGTCTTAGCTGATATAACTTAGTGTCTCTGACATTACGCAAAAAATTTTGGTTTTTCCATACTTTCTCAAGTCTGGGTTTGGTGGTTTTGAGGTTGTGGGATTTTTGGGAGGGGGTTGTTATTTTTTTGTTAAGATTTTTTTTGTGTGTGTTTTTGATTGTGGTGATAGAATTTTGGAGGGGTTTTTTTTCTCTTTGGGGGTTTCTTGGTGGTATTGTGGGGGATATTTTTGTTTGTTTGAGTTTGCTCCGTTGTGGAGTTGTTAGATTTTCATGCTTTTCAGAAATGCCACCTGCAGAAAGCATTTAAGCGCATGAAATTACAACCATGTACTCCATTAGGAGTAAAACTGTTTGTTTAAGACCTACTGTAAAAAAAGAATAGGTTGATTTTCCTGAAAGTGTATTTTTCTGTGTCAAACATTAATCTTACAGTGATTCAAATGAAGGGAAAGAATTGCACTCAAATGCATTTAAATAAATCTTCCTGACTTTCAATCTGCTAATAAGTGTAAAACACAAGCAAATTAAATTTCAGCAGTATGACCTTTATCACTACAGGTCAAACATACGATGTTCTGGACAAAGAAGGATTGTGGTATTTTTGTTTCTGGTATCAGCAGGAAAATGGGAAACTACTTGGAAAACGTAATAGCAGCTTTTATCTTTTATTACTTAAGGCATAGAGACTGCAGCAGTACTATAGTATGTTCAATGGCAAATGTAGGATGCAGGAAAAAAAGGCTTGGTTGATTTCTATGATGATTTGGCCTGCTGTGTCATAACTATCATCCTTGTTTCCAGTGTAAAAGCAGAAACATCCTTTAGCTTCTTTTGAGAATCATTCTAATGTTCAAATCCTATTCAGTTTTACGTTTGGTATTAAAGATTGTTGCTATCCTCCAGTCATGAGAAGATGTTTCTTCAGGCCATAAACTGAAAATAATTATCTTCATTGTTAATAATAGTCATAATGTCATTTGAAATCTATTAGTCAACCTGCTGCTAGTGTTTTCTAATTGTTTCAAGTTTGTAGATAAAGCTGAAATTAATGGCCTCAGTGATCAGACTGTAGAAAGAAAAATATTTAAGACAAGTTGAGTATAAGAATATGTTGATGTCTAGGAGAACATAGGTTAACTGAGTAACTTGGGGCTCATTTGTGTTGGCAGCATTACCAACAGTTAATGAAAATTATTTCAAAATATCAAATTTACTGATTGTTGAGATTGACAGTGCTCTATTGTCCCTGTCTCTTTTAGGATATTTCTATATTGCCCTGAACAATTACTCAGTTGATACTAAGGTTTTCCCATTGCTCCTTGATCAGATTCATAACACAGACAGCTCTGATCTGTGCTTGGCTTTTTATGACTCCAAAAGTATTGCTCACACATCAGAGGGGGAAGTTTGGTGTTCTTCAGCCACTTTATCCATTCCCTGGGACCACTGTACTCTGTACCTTAGTGGGAGCCCCTATGGACTGTAGTTCCTGAAGTGTGAAATTATCTATGTACTGAGGTTAAATTCAGAAATCATTTCCATAACCAAAATGGAGAAAGCAAATGAAATACTGCAACATTACTGAATTGTTGCCAGGTGCCCCTACAGCTGCTCTGTTGCTCCCCTTCTCAGCTGGACAAGAGAGACAAAACACTAAAAAAAATGCTTATGGATCTAGATAAGGAGAGGGAGAAATAACTGTTATGGGAAAAACAGATTTGACCAGTGGAAATTAATTTAATTTATTACCAATCACTCAGAGTAATAAGAAATCAAAGCAAGTCTTGAAAAATACCTTCCACCCACACCTCCCGTCTTCTTGACCTCGACTTTACTCACCATTTTATCTGCTCTCTCCCTCTCAGCAGAACAGGGGAACAAGGAATGGGAGCTGTGAAGAGTTACACATATTAATCTCTGCCATATATTGTCTCTGCCACTTCTTCCTCCTTTCTAGAAGGAGTCAAACTCTTTTCCTGGTCTACCATGGGAGACAGTCTCCAATGCAGGTCCTTCTGATAGTCTGCATTTTTTCATGAACTGATCTGGTGTGGGTTCTGTCCATAGGTTGCAGTCCTTCAGGAACAGACTTCTGCAGCACAAGTTTCCATTCTCTATGTGTCCTGCTAGGAGCTTGCTCCAATTCAGCCTTCTCATGGAATCACAGCCTCCTTCAGGCATCTACTTGCTCCAGCATGGGGTCTTTCAGAAGCTGCTGGTGGATCTCTGATCCATCATGGACCTCCATGAGCTTCAGGTGGAGCTGCCTCACCATGGTCTGTACCACGGGCTGCAGGGGAATCTCTGCTCCAGCACTTGGGACTATTGCTCTCGCTTCTTCCTCACTGACCTAGGTGGATGCATGTGTGTTTATCTCACATATTCTCACTCACTTCACTGCTGTAATTCCAAGTATTTTTTTCCCCTTTCTTAAATGCCTTATTCCAGAGGTGCTGTCACTGTCAGATGGTCTTGGCCAGTGGCTGGTCTGTCTTGGAGTCAAGTGGCATTGACTCTGTCAGACATGGAGGAAGCTTTCAGCAGCTTCTCACAGAAGCCAGCCTATTAGCTTCCTCCCCACATCCCCAGCTTGCCTCATAAACAAAATACATTTTTACACTTTTACAAAAATATTATATATTCTGAAAGGCAATTAATCTCCCTGAAAAAGTAAGTTTTAAAATTAGGCATATTCCTATGCATAATTTCCATCTGCCTGATACACAGCAGAGGTTTGTCCTGAGATCTCCTACATCTGGAGATTGTTCTTCCCAAGGCAGTTCCAGGGTTTCTTTTTTTTTTTTTCCCGTCATTCCTATTCATTTTGCTCTACCTTCTTCAACAGAGTTTGCACAAGAAAACAGCATTAAATTGTGGCAACTTACTTCTCAGTTGAATGACTTAAATATGAACAGGAGCATAATCTTTGTTACCTGGTAAATATTTTCTAGCTGCAAAGGGACTCAGAGGAAAATAAAATCATCTTAGATTAACAGAAATTAACTGAGGTCTCAAACCAATCCTTCACACAGACACAGGTGTAGAGAACATGGGAGCTGCAGACAATGACTGACCAGAAAGTGGGTCATGTACAACAACTCATGACAGCATGCAAGAGCGCTCCATGAGCTCGTACAGAAAGTGCGTACTGGCTAATGTGGAAGTGTTTAATGTCAGCAGTTTTAAAGGGCCCCCAAACCAGATCACATAAGGCAACTTTACAAAAAGAGATTAATCTGATGAAAAATAAATACTGACTTCCGTATAAATGCACAGCTTGCATTCTGAAGTGTTGCATGCATATGGACTTCTGAGTGGCTAAAAGATCATCATAATTATTCTTCCCAAAATTGAACGCTTCCTAATATATTAAGACTGTAGGAATTTGTGTATATGTTGTGAATGGGTTTAAATAAATCACTGCCTTTTGCCCAGGCCTCTGGCAGCAGGCAGTAGCTGTATTGAGGTAGCCAGCACCCCAAGACCCATTCTCATTTGTAAGTTCTTTAATAAGGGCTGATTCAGTCTATTATACAATGAATTATTTACTTCATAGACACAAAACTGACAGACATAAGACTTAAACCAGACTATTACTACACAGGAATAAGACAAAAAGATATTGCATGTCCTGGGTTAAAGGTACCATTAATTTTACTGCTAGTGAAGAAATTACTTAGGATCCAATGTTTCTTACCATCCAATTCCTGATAGAGAGCACATCAAAATCCTCTCCTTCATTTCCCAGGAAAGT
The DNA here is from genome assembly GCA_020086605.1 of Lanius collurio. Classification (NCBI taxonomy): domain Eukaryota; kingdom Metazoa; phylum Chordata; class Aves; order Passeriformes; family Laniidae; genus Lanius; species Lanius collurio. The sequence continues at coordinate 51,904,419 of JACBWW010000003.1, forward strand.
AACCACAGTATCTGCATCCAGGCTCCAGAGAGAAGTCTCACATGCTTTCAGGGCGTGTGGGTAGAAGGCTTCTGTCTGTGTGATAATTGTGGGGGCTTTTATAGACGTAAGAGCCATGTCTTTTGGTCAAGAATATTTAGTTTTCTTTCATCTTCTCCCACATTTGCTTTCCAGACTAAGATGTTAGTTCTTAACTGGGGGCCTGTGAGGGGTTTTGGAGGTGCCACAGAAGGGGGTTTACCCCTCACATGCTGACACAAAGAAGCCCACAGGTCGAGACCACAACCCCTCTGGAAGGCGGCACTCCCTGCCAAGACACACACAAAAGGGGTAGAGCTCCTCACCCAAGGGAGCTTTCTCTCTGTTGCTGGTATGAAGGCATGCAGGCAAAGAAGAAAAGAGAGGGGACTCACCATATCTGTTTCACTCAGGTGTACACCAGGACACAGACAGGGATGAAGAGCCAAAATGGTAGGAGGGTCCAGGGGTTTTATACTGGGCACGGCTAGATGGGGAAAGGGATCTCAGCCAATGGGATGAGGGCAAGTAGGCAGGGTTAACAAGGGAAGCAATGAAGATAATACATAGGAGGGTCTTAGGGAAGGAACCCATGGGGTGTTGAGTAACATAGAAGTTTCTAGAACAGATACATATTAAACAAGGGAAATGAATAAACATGTACTTATGCGTAAAAGGGGGGGGGAGGGGGAAGTGTGAACTAGTCAGGGGTAAACATGCAAACAGCAGAACAAAGGAATTACGGGTTCTCAACGCAACTGAAAGTCATACTAATCTTGCGTTGTTGACCACCACAACTGGTTGTCTGACTTCTCAGGAGACAGAGTGGCTGCAGCCACTTGCACTGCCACAGACCTGAGCTCTTTTCGTGCCAGAGATGACTCCATGCTGGGCCCGTGACCTGCCTGGGATATCTCTGGCATATGCACCAACCCTTTGTGGTAGAGAGGAGGTAGACACATCCTGCCACGATATGTCAGTGCCACCTAGTGAGATCTGAAACACAGAGCTTGAAGGACACATGAGCATGGTCAGTACAATGCTGACCTGTCACTGTTGCCCCCCAGGGATGGCAAGATCACGACATGAAGCAGGTCAGAGGTGCATGGTCAGAGCATAGCTGAGACCCGTTTAATGGAAGGCTTCTCTTATAGAGTGGTTTGCAAATAGGAAATTACATTACTGGTCTAAATCAACCTCCCACCAAGACTGACAAGTAAAGTGGCAAATCACGCATTTCTAAATATTATTCTTAGAAAATAACATCCTGGTTCTCAAAACAACTCTGCAGGTGCAAGGATAGAGGACGCAACTGTCCTTCTCTGTTTTTCCTTGGCTGTGTGTGAAAGAGAGAATTCCCACAGAATGTGAGAAAGGTGAAGGATTTCTCAGGAAAGCCTTGTCTGCCAGCTTTTTAGCAACCATACTGACCTTTCCTTCTTCTAACTTCTCCCTGTGTTTCTTTAGAGTGAATTTCTCAAAAATTCATATATCCTCAGCTTTTGTCAATAGGTAACTGTATGCTTTAGGGACTGAAAAAAATTCATGATTTGGTAAGAACTTAAGACTTAGGGCTTAAACTTGGAGGGCTTTTTAAGCAAACCAGCCTGTACTATAATATACGAAACTTTCAGGAGGGTTTCAGTAGATAATAAATTTCTGAACTATATTGTTTTTTTAACAGTTTATTGTAGCATTTTGATTTGAACATTACATTGAAGATTCAAATTCAAAACCTAAAAACTGTTTTTCTGTTTTTCTTTGCTTTTCTCTAGTCAGCATGGCTCCTCAACAAATGTCTCATAGCTTGTGGATGCACTTATCAGTACATAGCAACACAAAGGACTAAAGCTTCTTCTTTAACTGGCATACATGTGAATTTTCTTGGAATTATATGTATTTCTTTTATTACTGTCCCAAACAAATTTATTCTTCAGCATATGCATCTTGTTTACAACAGATAAATCAATTTGAAAAGAAAACCCAGTCATCGGCTTTTGATCTAAATTATAGTTCCACAGTGTAGTGCAAAACAATTTCATTTTATACAGCATTCTTTTATTACTATCACAAACCACTTTAAGGGCTAAGTCAGTCACCAGCTAAAGCAAAGAAGGTATTAAGGTGAGATTTAGAAGAGAAAATGTGCAAATGGATAAGAGAATCAGAGAACTGCAGACGTGTAAAAATAATTCATGTACCTTTAGCTGCAGAGTAAGTGGGAAGACAATAGTTATTCCAGCTTGAGAAAAAAAAGCAGGGTAGAGAGGGTTTATTTGCTGTAAGCTCATTCATATGGTTCACATCACTATAATTTTCCATGCCTCCTTAGGCCCACACAATATATAATTTTTCTTCTTTTTGTCTTCCTTTTGTTCCAATGTAATTTATTACACATTGTCCTTGTTATATGTTTCTCTTGTAGGAAAATGAGGGTCAAAGATTTGGACTTTTAAGTTTTCACGGAAGATAATGAGGTTGCCATCAGCTGGTCATGTTCAGGAACAAGCTGTAAATTCACAGGCTGCTTACTGGGGAAGTCACATCCCTGCATTCTGAGAGCAGCAGGCTGGTATGGCTGACAAATCCATCAGACTTCCTTCTCAGGTAGGAAGCTCTTAAAGATTTTTTCCGTGGGAAGGCACAGGGTGTGGTAGGAAGCCTGAGAGAAAAAGAATGAAAATTGAAATTTAACTAAGTTCTGTCTTCAGAACAAGAAGCCAATTGACCTGTGAGCAGTAGTTCCCTGCCCTGTCCCTTACCTGGCTGATACATAGTAGCTTCTAACAAGGCTAGTAGTGTAATAATCTAGGATATGCACTCAGTTTATCCCTAGAATCACATGGACTTTTTATCTCTTTCTGTTTGCTTGATGTAGATAGTAAACTAGGACTCAAAGTTAAGTATTTGCAAACGGCCATGGACACCTGTGTTGATCAGATATCCTGGCTCCGTGAAATTTCTCAACCCATTGTAGCTTAAACAGATACCCAAGAATATTTTTTTAGCAGCAATGTGATTTCTGAATTTACAGTGTATTTATTATTTTAAATTGAAACAAATTTATCTTCCATGAGTTTTGCTTAAACAAAACACACAGCTTTTAAAACTGTGGAGTGAGGCCTTCCCAACCCACAGTGTGTGAGCATGTCATGGATTTAGATATTTTTGCCTCATTAGTTTTGCAGTTAGAAAATAAGCTCACAAAAAATACAAATGGCTATCTTCAGATACTGAAGCAGTCAATTGATCCAAAGTAATTTATCTTCTTTTCACATCGCATATTTAAGGCTGGGATTAAGTAGCTGATAGTGACTACTTAATAGCTTTCTTGCAAAACTGTTACAGAATTGTCCTTTGTAGAGGAAATAGTGATTTCACATATTTCCTTTAATATTTTTAAAATGCCTTTAAACAATATTTACTACCATAATCAAGAGTGTACAATCATGTCAGAACTGAAACTACCAGTTTTTGAGGGTAATGTCCAGAAAGAGCTACTCAACAGGCAGTTTTGTTTAAGTTTTGTCAGCCTGGTATGAGATACTTGGTACTGTGATCTTAGAGAATTGCAAAGATATTTTATCATTAAACAGTGATGACCAGCATTCTAACACACACCAGTGGAAATGCAAAATCTTTCTCAGTCTCATTAAGAAGAGCAGTGTATTTTGGGTTCATGGAATAATTTATATTCACAGAATATGAAACATGATATGGAAATGTGTTTTAACATCATCGTGCTTCACCAGCTTAAAAACCACAAGTTTTGAAATTAATTTGTTTTGAATATTACTTTTAAAATGTTTCTATATAATATCTTCTTGTTGTGCTATCCAGTTCAAATGCTTATTTGTTCATAGAAAGTAATTAGTTTCCCTATCTTGGTTTATAGCACCATTATTTCATCACACAAAAAGCCAATTCAATTAATAAATATGATACTTTATTGTTTTGCTCTTAAATCTATGATTTTCATACACCGGTAAGCCAGAGCATTTCTGCCACAATGAGACTTGTCTGACAATGAACATTAAAAATCATATATACACATATATATAAACTAAAACAATAAAAAAAGAGTAATTTAAACTGGAGTTTAAATATTCCCTCTTGTTTCAAACCAACCTTTCAACTATCTGAAAATGTCTTTTATAGGCTCTGACATATTCAGATCTTCAGATTAAACATCAGTAATTCACTCAAGTATTTTTCCATATAGATCATGTTTTTTAGTGTATTGATCACTTTTCCTGCCTTCTACCAGGGTGTCTGGAGAGGATTCATTCATTTTAAATGCAAACCAAACTGGAAGTCTTTCTTAAAATGAGGGCTTGTTAGTCTTTTCTAATTTCAAGTATAACATCTGCTCATTTACAATTACTTGACCATGTGGATTTATGATAATTTTGTGGTGTGCTAGTATGAGACAGACAAAAATGACATAGATAAATTTAACCCTACCTTCAATGTATTACATGATGTCCTGAGATCCCTTGCAGTGCTAATAATTACATTAGAAAAATATAAAGGTTATTCATTTATTTCACCTTATATGTCTACATTTTATTTTAAAAAGTGTATTAAGTGTGGAAGAGAATCCTCATGTTAGCGAATCTAGTTCACAATCCAAATTAACATCCTTGTCATGTTCTCTCACTCAAAGTGTACCTGGATCCCATTTTAGATCTGTTTTTGTCTAACAATTGTGTTTATTAGGCATAGAAGGTCCAAGCCTGATCAAACCAAAGTCAGGATGAAACCTCTCAAAGCCTTCAATAATGCATAACTACTTTAATTCTTAGACAATTTTTATTCCAGAAGAATTCTGAACCAGAATTCAAACAGCTTTTTCAAAATGAAAATTTACTTTCTTACACAAGTTTGGTTTTTTTTTTCTGAAGCAGTAGATTCTAAAATTATTTGAGATCTACACGTTAATTATATGTTGTTTAAACATATATTAATTTTACAGTTTAAGTTTCTTCTAGTTCCAGCACATGTTCCTTGGGTTTGTAATATACAGAAAGACAAAGAGAATTCTGTTCCTTTTACATATAGCTTTTTATTTCACAAATAATCTCTTACCATACTTCCTATTAACTGTGTAAATAATAAAGCTTTAATATGTTCAAATATTTTTCCATATCAAAGTTTCAAGTAATTATTCATCTCCTAATTTCAAATTAGTTTCATTTTTTGCTGTTTCTCCTCTGTATTTCTGGAAGGGAAATGACCAGAATCAATTGTACAGCTCAAGACAAATGCATTCCACTGTTTCATGTAATGGCATTTATATTATAAAAGGACACGACTACATTGTGCCAGTAGTGATGCTATTTCAGATGTCCTAAAGGTTGTGATCACACCCTTTGTTACTTTCACTGTAGACTCTTGGTCCAAGGAAATGCTTTAAATATTCACAGGGTAACATGAAGAAAATCACCTTCTGTTTTATCAGAAGCTGCATTTATCACAAGTGGAGAATATGATCACTGAATCACTTAATCTTTTAGGGAATGAAAGAAAAAATTAGTGAGAAATTACTTTACAATAAACAAAAGCTTCAAAATCTCTTTACGGTGCCTATGGAGAAAGCTAAATAAAAGGCTTTGCAAGAATACGTGATACTAACAGCTTTACTTGCATTTAATAAATGAGGAACAGAGGAAACCAGCACATAAATTCTATATCTAGAGCAAGAAAGGGTTCGGCAGACTGTTGTAGGAAATTATGTTAAATATTATGGAGAACATGTTTAATATCTTTCAGTCTAATTAGTGTAATTCCTTGGCATAGTCTCAGCACAAATGTTCTGCAAGTTTGAGGAAGTGCATTTGCCACCTAGTAATGAATAGTTCTTCCAATAGTGAACTAATGCCCCCTTGCACTGCTCTATCAAGTTTCCTGGACACTTTAGACTCATTTCACATGTCAGGAGATAGTGTGTAATGTACATCAAGCAGATTTGTGCATACCCAGAAAATCTGGTAAGTACATCTTAATTTCTAAGCGTGTAATATGCACCAGAGTTAAAACCTCCACATTTACAAATACAGCCCCTGTAGCTAGATAGTTTTGGCTCACTCTGCCAAAAGGCAAACAATTTCTGAGACCTATGTAAATAGAGAGATCTCTGATGTCTCACACACAAAGCTGTGGGAGCCATCTACAGCCAAAGATCCTGCAAAGATTCTTCTCTGCTGAAGAAACCAGTCAGTAGCAGTTGCCTACAGGAAATTGAGAAGGAAAAACTCAAAATTTCAGATACTTGCAGGTGAAGCTATGGCATGAAGAAGAGCTCAGAGGGAAAACCCTAATACCAGGCATGGTCATTCTCATTGAAGATCTAAGGAAGGGATATTTTCAGTCTAGGGCATAAAAAAACAGTTTATGAAGGTTAAGAACTCCACTGTGAGCAGGAGTGACTGTTGAGGAGTAGTAAAAAACTTGTTGCTGGATCTGAGGTTTTGTCCTAGGGCTGCTTCTACAGCTAAAACTGGTCCTGACAAAATGAGATTTCATTGCTGTACTCAGTTATGGTGGTTGCAACAATGACAGAACTATTCTTTACTCTCCACTTGTTGCAAGGACAACTTCTTATGATTGCTCCAAGAACAAGTGTGCTAACAATATTAGATAGTCTAAATCTGTCTTCCTGGTAGCTAGAGTGAAACCTGAGGGGAAAATATTCACCATCTAAAAAGGTAGCTGAATGTGAATTTGTAGGAGAATTGAAAGCAGACTTCAGGGCTTAGCAGAGAACTACCTGTAACTAGAATATTTCAATAGGGGCTACTAATTATTTGAAGTTAAAGATAATATTGTGTTACACTATTTTCCTAAAGACATGGTGGGAAGACATGGAAGTTGTATTCATTTTTCCAAATATTAGCATTCAACAGGTCAGTCAGAGGCCTGAAAGATGGATAAATGTCCAGAACAGTGCTCAAGCTATCTCTAAACAACAAAGAGATGGTACGAGTGATTTGGCAAGCATACACATGTGATCATGTCGCTCTAAGGTGTATTGATTTGGTTGGTAGATGTATCTTGCTCAACATTATCTTGTTTATGGGAGTGCTGTGAATGGCAGACAGAGAAATACAGTGGGTTTTGTTGAAAATGATAGCATGTATCTAAGAGACAAAGAACCTGATAACTACCTATAATGTGATGACCTAGAGTGAAGTCAAACATAAGACTTTGGGGAAAAAGTGAAATGTAGACATGACACTGCAGTTGGCAAGATCCAGTGTAAATGAGCATGAGAGTTAAACACATAAAAAGAAGAACTAGCAGCCTGTGTCTACAATTCATTGGTTCAGTTGTGTGTATAAGTAAGTTACAGAGGTAAATCAGTGGCTATATAGGTTTTTGCCAAAATTGTCTTTTTTTGTCCAGTTCAGTTTTATGGGTTCTCAGAAGGAAAATTCCTCCACAACCTGCCAAGAGATAGAAAGTTATCTGAATGTTATACTGTAGCACCCAGTGCAGTCAGAGTTTCTATTAAAATTTTATCTCACTGTATTTCAGAGAATTCATTTCATAGGAGCTGGTATGATAGATTTCTTAAGACACTAAAATATGAATAATTTTATGTTCTGTAGAAACCAAACCAGAAACTTTCCAGCAGAAAATATGCTAATACATATTGATAGACTACAGCACATGTTTTGTGTCATCAAAAGATGCTTAATTCTTGGTCTAGTGTTTTGCTTGATGTTTTCTTTTATGATTCCATAAAGAAAAAAAAAAAAAAAAAAAGGAAGGGTTTATCTACCTACTTTGTTCGGTTACAGGACTCCTAAAATTATAGCCAGGCTCTATAACAGGCCCATAATACTGGGATATAATATGACATGGGTTCTGTAGGATAACAACACTTTTCACAAATAGCACATGGCTGAGCCATTTCAAGTGGCTCTGGATATCTGAATATAAGTGACAGAATCGAGCCTTCTGTCTGTAGTGGTTTAGTTCAAATTATCCAATACTTACTTATTTTACCTCTGTGAGATAAGAATTAGGAGAAAGCAAAGCAGGCACAAACTTAAAAGCCTGTAAAGAAGTGTATTAACAGACCGAAAAGAAAGAAACAAAAGTCAGAATCAGACTAAACCCTCAGAACACCACTCTCCCCCTGACCTTCTCTCCCTTCTCCTACTGACAATGGAAAAACAACCTTCAAGACTCTTCAGTCAGTTTAGCACCTCTATAATAATCTTTTTCAGTTCACGTAGGGAGAGGCGTCTCTGAGTTTCTCTTGCTTATGCTATGGAGACATTCCCACAGGAACAATTCTCTCATGGCTGGAGAACCACAGCAAGTCCACTGCTCAGGTGGTTCTCTGCATGCATGTAAAAAGTCCCTTCCTTCATATTACAGCTTTCCCCACAACTACATTCAAGGGTTTAAATTTTTGAGTTCATGGGGTACCAATTTAAGGCTAAGCTGTTAGAAGCAAGGTTCTCTTCGCTTATCTCTAGGAGCATCCTCATCCTCTAGGAACAGAGCTCGTCTTTGCATTCATCCCTCCTCGTTCCCTTCTACTGAGGTCTGGATCAGTCCATATCAAAGGGTGGGACCATATTCCCCTACCCACTAGGGCAAATTTTAGGTGTATTACACACCCCCTCCAGGTGAGGTCAAACTGAGTCCTGCACTCTGGACCCAAAGGAATGGAGAAAAGATACATTCACAATGTCCATAGTAGCATACACTTTGCTGCTTCGGACTCTAGCAGAGGTACCTTGGCTCACAATTGCTCTACCCTCCATGCTTTATGAAATTACAACAGGGATCCTAATAGTCCAGTTCATTCCCATAGGTTTGGCACAGAATTTCAGCCCTAGCATCTCCTCTTTCTCCTCTCTCAGGGTTTCAGCCCCTTCTTCTTCACTGACTTTGGTGTCTTCAGGATGATTTCCTCATGTTCCTTCAACTTTCCCCTAGGAGAGGATGGATGTCTGCAGGCTCATCTGTTCTGAAGAAACCTTACATCATTTAAAGAGTTAATCTCACCCTGGAAATCGCTTATCTCTCTCAGTCGCATCATCTCTGCCGGCAGGTCCCGGCCGCAGTGGGGGAGGGGGCAGCTACCCTGCCAGGCCACCTGCATGGGCTGGGCTGGGGGCCCCAGATGGAACCGGGCTCCAGGGCTGTCCCCCCCAGCATGGCCCTGCTGGGCTGAGTGGGCCCCTCCTAAACTACCTGTCTGAAGGCGGGAAGTAAAAGAGGTTTTTCCCTGGGCTCTGTTCTCCTCAAATGTGTTTCACTGAGATGTGTCAAACTCTTAAGTGGTTTTAAAAAATGCCAATATTCAAACTGGGATTTTGATTGGTTCTGATAGAGTCTAGAGGGAACTGCAAACGCCTCTTTGTACAAAAAACACTTCCATGGTAAACCACGACACTGTCTAATAGTATCCATGAAGCATCTCTTATTGCCCTCTATATTGCAGATCAATACTTATCTCCCCAAAAGCTATAGTACACATTAAACTTGAAAGCAAAAAGCAACAGTTTCAAATTGAATATGTTACAGGACATAAGATTAACTGCCAGTGTTCAGACATGGGAGTCTTAATAAAGTAGAGCCTGAGAGACTGCAGAAGGCCATGTGCTGAGGTTGGACAAGTGCCCACTGTGACATGGGTATGGATGGCACCCCCTGCAGCAGCGAGTCACACTCGCTTCCCTCCACTCCTGGCTAGAGTTCTTTTGTTACCAGGACACATTTTATTTGTATGAAAACATGTATTAGTTTTATTTCAGCATCTCCTTGTTACTGTTATTTAACACCTCCTTTATTTCAACACAAATTTCATCTCAGTTAGTGTTCTGAAGTGTTTCATCCTTCTCCAGAGCTACAGTTCTGATGTCTGGTTACCTCCCATTGCTGATGATTGCATAATTGAGTTAAAATCTGAAAACTGATCAGCAATCAATTTGATCATACAACTGAGCAACTGCTTCACAGAATCACAGATTGGAAGGGACGTCCTGTGATCATCTAGTCTGATAATCTAGAGCAGGTTACCTGACTGAGGTCTTTGGAGATATTCAAAGAGATTCCATGGTCTCTTTCAATAACCTGTTCCATCATTTGATCAACAAAAATAAAAAGAGTTTTCTTGTGGTCATATAGAATTCCATGTGTTTTAATATCTGGCCATTGTCTGGCACCCTCTTCTTCATTTCCTACCATCAGGTATTTCAACACACTGATAAGGTGCTCCTGTGCCTTCCCTTCACCAGGCTGAACAGCCCCAGCCCTCTCAGCCTTTTCTCACTTGTAAGATGTTCTAGTTCATTAATTATCTTTGTGGACCTGTGCTGGAGTGTCTCCAGTAAGCAGTCACCCACATCTGTTAAGAGATATTTTTTATGAGCTAATATATAAATGATATATTTATCTTTACTGGAATTCCCCATGTCATTCACTATACTTTTTATTTTAATCTTCTTTGCTTTTCCACTATTATGTAGTGAAATAAAATTATTCTGGTTCCCATGCCCTCTATGTCATTTCTTTTCCTGTCTCTTTCCTCAGAACACAGTGAACTGTGATCTTTGCAACGCCATTTTCTCAGCTGATCTGTCCATTTTTTTGGCTCTTTTAGCTTGAACTTCTCTTATAGTTCTGCACATGTGGCTGTCATTTCTCTACTGCTCTGTTCTTTGTGTCAATATCTGCATTTGCATATGCTGGTCTAGGTCTTTCAAATAGCCTCTCCTCAATTTTATTGCTGTCACTCAGCACTCTTACTTCTAGAAACTGAATTGATTGTCCCCTAAACTGTCTTTTTCTAATTATGGAATACATAATAATTACATGATAGTGTTTTGTGTCAGTGTACACCCTCATCTTATGACAAGCTGTACTTTTTTTTCTTGATTTCAAATTTAAAGAAATTTCAACGGGAGGGAAAGGGAGGAGAGGGGAGGGAAGAGGAGGGGAGGGGTGGGGAGGGTCCTCCTTCAACAGTCACAACACCAATCAAACATAGTTGCTTCTGACTTTTCTGAATTGTTGACACATTGCAACCCCTCTTTTCACCTTCTGACCTCCTTATTTTAGTTTATTTTTGTCTTTCCCACCCTATAGAGTTGCTTAAGTTTACAGACTGTTCTGTGCTTGTCAATATATAAAACAAAGGCAAAAAATAATTGTGAATCTGAATGCACTGTGTTGATCCATCCTAATTTGTTTGATTTTCATGGAACTCCAGAGCGTGCAAGGAAAAAGCAAGACTATAACTTCAGCCTGTATTTTCTCCCAGGTCAAACAGAGCAATCTAAATTCTTTCAAGGATGTGTTAGGGTGACATGTACCTGCTGCTCTGGAAACACGGTAACCCTGACAAAAGTATCTGTTTGAAATCCCTTCTTGTCCCAGGAATAACAAATGGTGGAATCATATTAGTGCAGCGAGGTTCTGTCAGTTGAATGGCTGTTAATATGTTTACTTCATATGCAAGTAATAATGAATTAACTGTCAGTGTCAAGAAAGGATCTTTCACATAGTTGAAATTTATTCCTTTCTGTCTTAAAAAACAAATCTGATTTTAAAAAAATGCTTTTTCAACTATATGTACTGCAAAAAACAGGTTTATTTCAAGACAAGGAACAGGGTTTAATACTGAGGCCGTCTTTCCATATTACTTGACAGTTTTAAAGGAATAATATTTGCTCTCTTCTGCAGAAATATCAGTTGAAAAATGCTTTCTTAAGGGTAAAATTTCTACATGGTATGCATCACTGTCTTTATGGCTTAATTATAAGAAATGGAAAGCAAAAATTAAAAGTCAAGAGTATTTCAATGTTACCTTTGCTATCTCCAGAAGTCAAATATAGGTATTCCACTTGATGTAGAGTTGAATAAAATGTGAATGTTGCATAAAGCTGGCTTCAAAAGAACCATTAGGAAACAAGAGTACTATTGCATTTTTCAAGCCTGAAGCCATTATATAATTTAATAGCATTTTCATTAATTCTTTGCCCACATAAATTGGTTTGAGACAGCTTACTCTCCTCTCCTCTCCTTGAACAAACCAGCATCACAAAATGTGGTTTAGAAATTTTGTCCATATGTTTCTTTAGACTGGGCTTTTTTGTTTGCTTTTTTTTTTCCTATTAACTAAAGGAAGCAAACCAAATATTAAAATATTGGAATAATTTCTACCGATTTGTTACAAAAAAAAAAAATGTCATCTTTCACTGTGACTGTGATCTGTAATGTGACATTTCTTAGTTTGTTGAGTTTTAGATCAAGCTTGTATATTGTAATATGGTATATTGAAGTGTTGAAATGATAGATTGCAGGAAAGAAAAAGAAATTAAATGTAGAAACATATTTCTTATTGAATTTTTCAACTTTGAATGTAAATTTTATTTGGAGTTCAAATTTGATTTGCTGTATCAAATGGAAAGGCTACTGTATCTGTTAATTTTCTCTTTTATTGTTTCTTCCTTGCCTTTGTTTTGCGAGTTCTTTTACTCAGAGTTTGGATTAAAAGGCAGAAGACGCTAGGTTGTTCTTCGGACTTAGATGTTTATTATTTTCTTATCTACAGCACAGCTGCACGGGATGTGCCTCTTAGTTAAGTTCTTAGTTAAGCTCTTAGTTTACAAGGCTCCAAGTTCTAACTTCCAAGGTCTTTTAAGGTCCAAGTCACCCAATTATGGAATGCCAACTAATTTGGTTTTACTTATAATCCAATAACTAACTATTCATGATCTGCACTGTAGGTTTTTTTACCCAATACCAGAACACCCAGATCTGTGAAGAGGAAGGAAAAAGAAGAGCGAATCCACATCAAAAATCCTCCATATTGTTACACACACACACACACACACACACATATATATATATATATATATATATATATATATATATATATATATATATATTATATCCCAGAAACCTAAATTTTCTAAAGCCAGGGTTCCAACAGTATCCAAAAGGAAAATCTTGCACAGATCTGTATAATATCTGAATTCAAATTATAGAGTATCCAAATATTAAATTTATTCAAAAGGTATTTGAAGGTTTGGTTTTTCAAATCATTGCAGGAATGCGAAACATCTCCTTGCATTCAGAAATTTCACCTTCAAAAGTAAGAGAAAGTATGTTATGGCAGAACTTCCATGCTATTTCACATAATTCCTCCTGTAAGATATGGAGCTATTTACACATCTCTTTTCCTCAGCTCATTAAGTAATTCTCCTTTCTTCAAGGGCAGGATGAGAATGAAAGGGTACATGCATATGCTGCACAGACCTTCTTCCTCTAGTGAGTTATCTTGGGGTGACTTCATGATGGGTATCCCCCATCGCTGCTCCATGCCCAGATATTATTTCAGTGGCTTTCTGTGCCTTTAAACTGAGCCTGAGAGGGGAGAGAAAAAGCCAAGTGAACTTTTCAAAGCTGTTGTTCAAGGACACAGTTACACACTCCTGTGTTCTGCTGCTGCAGTCGAGAGCAGAGGAAGCACCCTGTGTGCTTTTCAGCCAGCTTTCTGCTCCTTTTCTCCAGAAGAAGGCGGAGAGCTGAACTTTGTTTTCCTGGGACTTTTTTTTCCCCCATTATTCTGATCTGCACTGTTTCAACATCAGAACACACTGAGAGAATTTTCCACCAAGGCCCTGGAGGTGGGCCCACACCCACCCAGCTCCGAGGAGGAGAAGGAGGAGAGAGACCACACCTACAGAAAGACTCTGAAATCTTCCCAGGTTTCTCTCCACAGCAAGAGGTTTCATTATTTAGCATTATTATCATTTTCCTGTATGTTTATTAAATAAATAGGTTTTTTATCTCTTTCACTTTCCTCTGAGGAATTTTTTTTTCCTGAACCTAGTGGGAGAGAGGTGATTGTAACCTGCCTTCTATCAGAGAATATTTTCCTCCAAATTTGTCAAAACCAGCACGAGTTTACAAATCCTGATTCAGAAATCAACTGGAATGAAAGGTTGATTGAAGGACTTCTGTAGCTGCCAGCTGAATATGATTTTACATAGCATATTTTGCTTTTAAAGATGAGCTAATATTAATTTTTCCATGTTCAAGTACAACTTCTGCATATTATTTTCTAGCTGAGCATTTTATCAAGCTGCTCTAGGCCTACTTTTATGTGGTTTGTATTCCAACCTTGATTTAGATTTTCACATTTTCTAACCAAAGAAATTAGGCTGTGTCTAATGATGTACAGTACTATAATACTTTAAAAAAACAGCTATCTTCCTGCAGGTTTTCACTGCTGGATTAGAAGTTCAAGTACCTTTTACTCTGAAGTAAAAAAACTATGTTTATAAGAGATGATGCAACCCATGGATATGGCTGAATAGAAGAGGTTGTAAACAATATGTAATGAGAAGTGTGTTTGAGGCAAACTAGAAAGTTATGCTATTTGGTGACAGTAGGAATCAGATCCCTACATCCTTTTTTTTGCTTTTGGATCAGAAAAGGATAGCTTTGTCATAGCATCTGAGATCAGCATATTGTCTTTAGCATCTTCCAGATCCTCAGAGAGCTCATTCCCACAGGCCCATGTTTCCAGCTGGTTGCTAGAAACCTTCAGACAAGAAGTGAAAGTGCATGAGGATAAAATGTCAAACACAGTTATCACCCAGATAGCCTTTAGTCTGAAGGCACTCTCATCAGAGCACTCTTATCAGACATGGAAAACATGAGTGAAATGACAGATTCTAATAATTATTGTGCTGGTTTAAAACCCAGTGGGAAAATCAAACCCACTCAACCTGCCCCCTTTTCCCTGCTCCCTTCTGATTGTGAAGGAAACACTAAGGAGAGATTATAAAATGGAATCACAATTTACTGAAAAATCCCAATAAAGACAATAATATTAGTAAAAGAATGTACAAAAGCAAGAGTATTTTACCTACAAAAGGACGTTCACCCCTGAACAAACAAAAATGCCTCCTGTAGACAGCACCCAATGTGGTTTCCCAGACAAAGGCAAAATGGCAACTGGCCCGCAGTGGCCACATGGCATATGGGAAAAGAAAGGCAGTATATGTCAGGGAGGCTCACAGCTTAACTTTCCTCCCCACCAGCCAAAAAACAATGGAATTTTGAGGACAAGATAAAACCAGGTGGGACCTGACAGGGCTCTGAAACAGGTTAGGGGAACCTCTTCGTGGGCCTGACTTTGCAGGAGCAGGACTGGAGCATTCAGTGGTGCTGGTGGTGGCAGTGGTGGATTCCTGCTCCACATGGCTTGGCTGGGCTCACTCTGTGCCACTGCTGCTCTCTCCCTTTTTCACATAGTAACATCCTGGGCTTGTCAGCACTGTCTTTTAGCACCTACCCACAAAAACTGCAGCTCAGAGGAATGGGAAGCCACTGGTGGCAGAAAGGGGCTTGGCTCTCCAGTCTGACCCGATGCCTGCATACCCTGCCTCAAGCCAGAAAGAGGTGGAGACCCTTCCATTTCTGGCCTCAGCTTCCTTCTGCTGAAACCATGTCACTGCCGTGCTGCGGGTGGTATGGAATTAAACAGTGCTAATGACTGCAGCCCTTTCTTCTGTAACCATGACAGTACATAAAAAATTGTATAAAATAACATTCTATATAAATGTATGTAATCAGCCTTATCATTGACAAAGCTGTGGTATTTCTTATACCATATTTTAAAACCATAATTTAGCTTGTTAACCTTTTTACCATCTGACAAGAAGTAGGGATGAAGTCCACTGTGTTTTCTTAATTCCTCTGTACTGGGGGAGAAATGGTATTCAAAGGTTATTTTTATATATATGTAACCCTCAGATATGTCTGAGCTTCCCGATGCAGCAATGTATAGTACAGTACCAACACGGAAACACCAGCTGAGCCCTTAGAAGCTATCAAATTAAAACAGCAGGGCTGTAGCATTTAACAGAGCTAATGTCTCTGCGTGGTGCGAGGTGGTGGAACAGATTAAGTAATGTCTGACAGCACTGTGAAGAGCAGCTACGTCTCCTGTAATGTGATACTGGTTCCAATGAGTGCCATCGTTTAGGTAGCTGCTGATTTCAAACTCCAGTCCCTATAACTGTCACTTTGGTCAACTGGCTTGAAATTTTTCATTTATCTAGTAATAAAACAATATCAACTTACAATCTAAAATGAATTTTGTGGAACTATAATGTCATTTTGACATATTTTTCCAAAACAGAAATCTGGTAATTGGGAGTTTTTTTACCTGAATTTAAAAATTATAGAATTCTCAATATTCTAAATCAAATACCTCAACTTAAACTTTGGAAGATATTTCTCCAGAAAATTTTGCTCTGAAAATAGAATTAGACTTTGCAGCCCTTCTCTTAAATTCTGACTTTCATGTTGGACACATTATCTGTAGTAATTTGCAGTCATTTTCCTGCCTTAGGTTTAAAACATCAAAAGTCTGTTAAAAATATGGAAACTGAAATTTGGCTCTTTCCTTCAAGAAACAGAAATTTGTCTTGGGGATAGATTTAATAATTGAATATTTTTTCATATTTTGAAGCTTCACTTTATTTGTATAGAGAAGAAAATAACTTGTCTTAGGTTTTGCTACTGAGCTTTTTGGATATATTTAATAGAATGTATGAGGGCAATAGGCCTTCTGTGTTTCTTATATCTGCATGGCAGTTTACAACATTTGGTTGTCCTTAAATACTAGAAGAAGTTGTGAAAGCTTTACACTGATACTTATTCACAAGCACACCAACTCCTTGTCTCTGCTAGTAAGAAAATTTAGGCTGATTTCTTTATAAAATTACAATATAAGAGTTCTTTTAAAATTGAATCAGTGCTCAATATAATTTTTATTTTGGATGGATGGATGGATGGATGGATGGATGGATGGATGGATGGATGGATGGATGGATGGATCCTTTGTGAGTTCTTGATCAAACTCAGTTCAAGAGACCTTCTAATGACTAATATTAAGACAAAGAGAATCTTTAGAGGTAAAATGGACTTAATGATTTCTGCTAGTAGTTAAATTCATGAAGCCAAGAAAACATCATCACATAGTTAATCATATATAGGGAGATAAAATTGTATCTTTAGAATTCATATTTATATTTTTGAAGAATATTTGGGGCAATTTGATCCAGTTATTAAACTAAATTTAAGGTCTTCAAGAAAGCCTATCCATATTGCCAGTCATCTTATGAACTATTTCCAGCCTGAAGGCTTGGTGCATATCTTACTTAGGCTTGTCTAGTCAGAAATATCTTATCCATTTAATGATCATGCAAAGGGAAAAAAAATAATTTGCTGACTTTTGAAGGTCAGCTGGTCCAATGTCCTCTTCCAAGAATGGTTATTCTCGGTTTTAGACAGTTCCTTAAGTTTTGGATACTGCCACAGATGGAGAATCTCTGAACAGTCTCTTCTGATACTTAGTCTAAAAGTTTTGTTGGTTTGTTTTTTTCTCATTAATACTTTCTCTTGACTTTCTGCTGGGCTCTTTTGAGGAGGAGACCCAAGGAGTAGCAAGATGCAGGTGTTCCATCATGGGATCAGGAAACTGAGAGCCATGGGCCACCCTGGGGTACTTAAAGAAGGAAATGTCTGTGAAAGTTTTTTGAAAGAAGTCTTTTATGATAGTCATGTAAAAATAATGGCCTCCCAGTCAAACTTCTGTCTTGTTTTTTAAGGTTATTTTTATAAGTAAAGTACATCACAGTGGTTATGCATGGTCCTAAGGAAAATAGTGGGAATTTTATCATTGCTTCCAGCTGCAATAGAAGTTTCCCCTCATCAGGAGACTCTCATTAAAAAAACAAAAAAAACCAAAAAAACAAAAACAAAAACAAAAAAAAAAAAAAAAAAAAAAAAAAAAAAACAAAAAAAAAAACAAAAAACCCAAAAAACAAACAAAACAAAAAAAAAAAAAAACAAAACAAAACAAAACAAAAAAAACCATAGAACCCAAAAGAAATAGATTGTTGTTTAATAACTTTATGAGTACTCCTTTAAGTGCTATATATTCTTCATAGGTTGCTTTGCTCCACATCAAAAATGCCTTCCTCAGTTTTTATTTGTGCCCACAGAGCTGCTGCTCTAATATTGTTGTTTAAGTCCATGGGAAATTTACTTATCCTTAATGTCTCACAGTGGAGAAGTTAAGAATAGGTATTAGCTTCTCTATATCACTCGTATTTTATATATTATAAAAAGAATATTCACAGTCTTGAATATCCAAATAGGATGAGCCTGTGATCAATCAAATGTAACCCTTACTCAACCCTTCCAAATTGTTTGTCGTCACTTGCAATGCCTCTTCTAAAATTTATACTATAATCTTTTTCAGACAGGGATCTTGATTTATGTCTTATGCAGAGTCTCTATTGCCCTTTGTGTGCTTGCTGTAATAATAGGGTGATAAAGGATTTACATTGTTTTCTGTGTCTCTACATTCTGATTCATAAATCAATTGTTAGATGTACTTTAATCACCCTCATGCTCTTTGTTTATTTTGATTGAAGTCTCTTGGATTTCCTTCAGCAGATTTTTCCTGGCATCTTCACAAGTATTTGAACTAAGATTTTCCACAAACATTGAGCACATGGCAACAGCAATCGAATATGTATTGGGAGCTTCATCCAGAACACACTGCAGGAGTTTTGCCTTAAGTATGATCAGTGATAGCACATTCTGAAAGGAGCTGGGGTGTGTGCCTGTAAAACATTTAATCTTTCAAACAGCAGGGTCCAGTGGCAAAACCTATGCTCTACTGCAGCTATGAAAGCTGCAGCTGACAGCTTGTCCTGTTGTCATTTGCAAGATACATTAGCTTTCTCCTGTACAATATTAACACATTTATCAATTTTATGATCAATAAACCATACATTTGTGGTACTTAGATGTTTCAAAAACATTTCATGAAATGATGAATTGTTGCTCTAAATACAGCAAGTGTATAATAACCTTAAATTCCATACTTTCTCATTCATGTATTGGTACATTCTTTTATTCCAACAGCTACAACACAGCAAGACAATCAACAAAAAATGGGCTCTTTCCCAGTAAAACAGAAAAAGGAGTTTAAAATTAAAAGTTTGCAAACTGTCAGTTTTGCTAACAGACTGAAATCCATTTGTTACTGTCGATATAGATATCGATATTTATATCGATATCTATGATATTTATAAATATCATGTAGCTCTTTCAACTGTCCTCTGCAAAAAGAATTGTTTTTACTCATAAATGTAAGGTTATTCCTGTCCTGCTACTATTGATAAAACTGATATTTGTAGGGTCTGACAGGCCCCTGTCCTGGCAGGAAGCCCTTGTTTAGATAAAGGAAACTGCACAATCTCCAGACGTGGGGTCTGACAAGCCCCTGCCCTGGCAGGGAGACCTGGAGATAAGGAGGTTACACAATCCCCCTGCAGGGCCCTCTTTGGGAAAGAGAGAGCCTTTGTGGTTACGGTGAGAGAAGACAGACCCATGATCCTCTAGGAAACTATATGAAAATACCCTAATACCCATTGGTTTCTCACCCTTGCACACCCACCTCTGTAGCCCCATAAAAGAGACCCCTCTACCCTCAGTCGGGGAGGATCCGTCTCTGGTCCCCCCTTCCCGGAAGATGGAAGAATAAAGCGACTTCTGCGGAACCACCAGAAGGATCTCTCCTCTCTCTGTCCGGGCCTGGCCATGGGGGTTTGCCTTGCAGAGCAGAGCTGAAATCACTCCCTGAATCACTAAGAGCTGATGGCTGCTGAGCCAGGCATCTCTGCAGGCACCCCCGGCCGAGGGCTGAGAGAAGCCACGACCCCCTGGGAGACAGTTCCTCATGGGATCACCTCTCCAGACGGTTCCTCACGGGATCACCTCTCCAGACGGTTCACCACGGGATCACCTCTCCGGGTCTGCTACGGCTTCTTGGGTCTGAGCCTCAGACCCAGCCAGCACTGGCCAGGCAACCCCTGGCTTTATTACTTTAGATATTGACCTGGGGAAGCCATGGGGTTTAATCCATTCCCTCTGAATTATAAAAAGCATTTGTGGTAAGTGCAATTTTCCAGTGCAACTTTTCTCCCTGATGCATGTTTTTATAGCACAAGTATTTTGGCCCCTTAAAACCTCTTCTCAGCATGTGTTGACCCCTATTTCCCTCTTGACCACCACAGATGTTCTAATGAGAGCTGTAGGATAAACATGGCCTTAAATCCATTCCTTTGCAGTATTACTAACTCTTCTTAGCACTACCACTAGAAGTGCACATTCATCAACATTAACTTCACTGATGGTAACATAGTTGTAGAAGTTAATCTGAATCCAGAATTTTAATGATTCGTATCCCGCTAATGTGTTTTGAGGTTTCAAATACTTTCACCAATTCATTATTCATCAATTGTGAAATTTGTTATGCTCAGAGATTCACAGTAATGTTAACCAAGCTAAAAAGACCTCTTAAATCTTTTGTGCGCTAGCAAGCCATGTGCTTTGACACAGAATAAAACCACGCTTTTTGAACATGACTTTTTAACAATGAAGGAAAGTCAAAGTGATTACCGTTTATTGTAGGCAGCTGTTAAAACTTCTTGAAAAAGGGATATGAAATCTTTGAAATTCAATTCACTTTGTGGGATAAAGACTTCAGTTCTGATAAGGGTAATATCATCCTGCAACACTGAGAGTTACCTTTCTCTGTAAACGAGTGCCACCTCCTCATGTTGTGTGCTATCTTTTTCTGATCAGCCATTATTCTTCCAGATGACAGCTCTAACAATATTTGTTTTGCTTCTCAAACCCATTTTTTTTGCATGTGCCAGATGATTTTCATTAAATGAAAGTGAATATATAGTCTTTGATGCACTTATCTAAAAAGATCCTTGAAAAGTACTCTGTGTTGGTTCCTTCTCAATAGGTAGTATAGGGTAATATGTTTTGGATTGATGTTCAAATAAATGGATATTGTAGTTATTGCTGAGGAATTCTTACACAGAGTAAGAATTATTTTCTGCTTCTCACCCCACCAGTGAGAAGACTGGGAATGCATGAGATATTGGGAGAGGACCTATCCTGAACAGCTGATCCCAGCTGACCCAAGGGATAATCTGTACCAAATGGCATCACGCTCAGTATATAAAGCTGGGGGAAGATGAGAGGGGAGGACATTCAGAGTGGAGGTCGTCTTGCCAAGCCACCATTACACATGATGGAGCACTCCTTTCCTGGGGATAGCTGGACACCCGCCTGCCCATGGGAAGTGGTGAATTAATTCCTTGTTTTGCTTCATTTGTGTGTGGATTTTGCTTTACCTATCAAACACTTTTTGTCTCAACTCAAGAGTTTTCTCCCGTTGACCCTTTCAATTCTTTTCCCACTGAGTGAAGTGAGTGAGCAGCTGCATGGGGCTGAGTTTCCAGCTGGAGTTGAACAACAACTTAGAGGCACAGAAAGATGTCACTGATGTAACAATTTTGCGTTCTTGCTAGATATGCAGCACAACTTGATTTCTTTCCAGAGGATGTTCTTTGTTTATTATTAATGCTTTTATCTATCACTGATTTTAAGTTTTCTATTTTCTATTCTATTTTCACCTTATTTCTCCGTTATCTTTCACCTTCCCCTTCTTATGTGTTTTTTCCTGTGTTTTCAATGGGAAACTGGATTCCACTGGATTTGAGGGAGATATGTGCAACAGCCAAGAAAGAAATTCATCTCAAAGTAATCCCTGGATTTACTCTGTTGGTTTCCCTTCATTCCAGAGTGGCAGTCATTCACTACTAGCCTAATAAAGCAGCAATTTTTTGCAGCTCAGAGCTGTCTCAGTTGTTTTGTCCAAGGCCTTTTGCAGACTATTTGTTTGATTGGAATGAATGGACAAGGATACGTATTTATGCTTATTTACCTGTACTCTCTATGTGGGTAAGAGTAGAATAAAATTAATTTTACTTGAAAATTCTATCTATATACATAAAATTTGAAATAAAAGATATTTAAGCAAATAAATTTATTTCCATCTCTTTGCTGCTGGTTTTTTGTAGAAGTGTGAGGAAACCAGGTGTTCAGAACAACATGATATAGCCCGCATTTTATTACTTGGACTGCTTGATAGCTGCTTAAACTGTTGAGAAACGTTATCACATAAAGGGAGACTGCAAAAAGAAAAAGCATTTATTTAAAATCTAACAAAGTTTTTTTCTGAAGTACAGTAAAAAAGCTTCTAACATTTTACTAAAGATGCCAAATCATTCAATGCCATGTTCTGTGATAAACTACAGGTTCTATGAGTTGTCTGATATTAAACCATATATATGTTTTAGATGACAGCATCAACACAGAGTTTCTTTAATCTCCACTGAAGTGAGCTTCCTCCTTCAGGTTTTCTGGATCTGATAATCTGTTTGAGAAGGCCAATTTTAGTATTATGTTCCTCTGTTATGATTTGGATAGCGTCTGTGTTGTGTAGTCTTTAAGTTTTCCCTAAGGTGCAGCATCCGGCTTTAGTCACAACTAAAGGCCAATTTCTAATATCACATATACCAGCAAAATTTCCAGCATTTCATTATTTGTTTTTAGTTCTTAATAGCCTATTCTTTCTATAGACATTCTGTTTATATGTCTAAGATAGGTATGTGAGGCTTTACTAAATGAAAATTAAGTATGAGTGCTGTGGTAATTCACTAATCTTGTCAAGTTAGGACAAGCCTGTCCATGAATGTGCCACCTTATTCTCCTGTCTGATGGCCTTATCATGTCAGAATTGTAAACAGTCCACACATGCACAGAAACACATATTCACACACTGGCTTAAGATAAATTTCTAAAACTGCAAGAGGAAAACCATACTTTAAAGAGTAGACAGCAGGTGAAAGATTCAGCTTTTATTATCATATGTAAGAAGGAAAAAAGCATTTTTTCTTAATTACCAAACTTGATAAAACTCAGGTGAAAGTGAGTCAAAAGAAATTAATGCAATTCTGCATCTTTTTAACTTTCTCAGTGAGTCACCCTTCGGGAAGCAATCTTGGTAACAAACAAATCATCACATGTGGTACCACAATATAGCATGCCTAAATATCAAATCAGCTTCTAATGGGAAAACAAATAATTATACACCTGCAGTATTTCCAAATGGTACAACTCACTAAGCCATAGCTTTTGTGTCTGCTGTCCCACAGATATCCACAGTAAATTCACTAAAATTATACTTTTTAAGGATTTCACTCTAAATTAAAAGATTTTCACTCTGGATGGAAGCAGAGAGTGCAGATTAAAGTCCTGTCACCTTCATGGCACTAACATTTACAGAGGTACCTGAGGAACAGAGACCACATCCAGCTGCAAACCTTCTCTCTCTTTTGCAGGATCCATTCTCAAAATTAACATTTCTTCTGTCTGTCTCGCAGTGCAAATGGGAGTAGTAAACTGGGAGAACACAACTGGAGAAATGGGAGAAGTGAGATTGCGACTTTTACTTGTGTTGGAGTAAGACCATGACAGAAACATCTCCTGCGTTTCTTTGTTTTTGTCATATTACTGACCATTGAGACCTGTGGATTTGCATCTTGGCAATAATGAGTATTATTAACCTGTAATGAGATCCTAAATGAAATGTTGCTGTGATGAGTTGAAATATATACTTATTTGAATTAGTTAATAATGTGCAATAGGATGTGTAGAACTGAAAATTATTGCTTGTGATATCTCTTTTCTTCACAGAAGGCTTCTAGAAGTATTCTGCATCAAATATTCCTTAATTCCCACTTACACAGTAGCAGACTCAGCCAGAATTCACAATGATTAGTTTTTTCTGTTTCCTGTCTAAGTTTATTACTCCCAGTCTAAACAATCTTGTTGCTACATAAAGATTTCAGTTGGAACAGTCTGATTTCCAAGCAGAAGCTAGACAAACATTAGATATCTTCAACTTAATCATGCAATCCAAAATACATGCTTAGGCTTCCAGAATAATCTTCTATAAATTCCTTTACAATTCCATTATAAACTCAACTGCTATATAAAGAATAATAGTAAGAGAAACTCATGCAGCCAACTATACAAAGAGCTCTGACAGGAGCAGTGCTGTTCAAGGCTGACAGTAAAGCTATCATAATGTGAGCCATTACATTGCAAACCAGGAAGAAGAAGAAGGTGAGTAGAGGTACCAAAAACAATAATATGGATAATGGTGGCCATAATCTTAATCAGAACCAGAAGAAAGAAGAAGTCAGCCTTAAGGAAAGCAGATTGAATTTTCTGTGAAAAGCATTTTTTTCTCCTTTGAAAAACAGGAAGCTTTCAGTTTCCTGATTTTAACTGTGTTACATCAACAAAATAATTGAAGGGCCCATGAAATTTACCTCAAACGATGCTTGAGCACTTCTAAAGCAGTGAAATAACAGTAATTCCAAAACTAGATCTTACCAAGTAAATAACTCTATTTGTTGTCCATTGAAATCATGCATCCAAGAACTCTTTATGATCTCAGAACATTCTATAAATATCACCATCAAACTTTTCAATGTAAGGTGTAGGTTTCAATTCATTGCATTGATATGAGTCTTCTTATACATACAAATTAGTAAAGTAGAGCATAGAAGTTATACTGGACAAAAAGCCACAAAACACCTAACAGATTGAGCAATCAAAAATCTTAGAGAAGACCAAACTCTTTAACCCTAGGCCTAGGCATTATAATCTATAATTTCCTTATACCCCTACACAGTATTACTTCCCGTGTTTTTTCTTTAGGTCTTGAAATTAGTATTTTACAATGCATTGAAACTAAAGAATCTAGATGGGAAAAATGATTAACCAACAAATTTAATGATCCCTTCATCTTCTGTTTTATTCTTTTGTTTCTTTGGTTAAAAAAAAATAAAAAAATTAAATAAATGAAAAGAACAGAAAACAGCATTTTGAAAACAGAAAACAATTAGCAGCCTCAGACACACATATTTATTGAAGCTTTAGAGCTCTGATTCTATCAGTTAAGGACCCATTTTCCTGGAGTCAAAACACCCACAGAGATAAGTGACAGCCTTTTCTGTTCAGTCAATTCATTGTTTCCTGTGCTTATTGGGTTGGGCTGTGATCTAGCATTTGGATCAGTGGTGTCCACATGGGCTGAACAGCCAGATCAAAGCCCAGGTGTTTTATCCCTGTTTTCTGTGAGTTTATATAGCAACTGCAAAAAGAGAGATATTCTTTCAGAAATGAAAAAAAAGTCTGGATTCTAGGTCAGGCTGGGAGCTGTAAATTTTGCTTAATTTATCTTTTGAAATTTGTTATATTTCAGACATGTATTTTAGTTATTATGGCATAGAAGAATGAAGTTGATGAATCACACATTTCTTAAAAATTGATCAATGCAAACAAAAATTTTGAATTGTTATTACAGGCAGATTGGTACATAAAAACTCAAAAAACAGTAGAAAGAAAATACATAGAAACATTTGAAACAACTTGGCAGATAAGACATTCAGGATAAGCAGCTATAAGACTGTCAGTCCTTGGCTGTTCCTGAAGAAGACAACTTGGAGAGAAACTAATAAAGGCTTCTTTACCTCAATAATAGTGAAATAATTCAGTCATACTTTAATGCAAAATTCTAACAGACAAAGTCTGGTGCACTTTTTTTTTTTTTTTTTTTTTTGGTGGGTACTGCAGAATCTGACTTTATTGAAAACAGATAAATAATGTTCAGTATTTTGAGTGCACTTTGCAATGTGGAATTGATATAGTGTAGGGAAAAGAGGAAAATATATACTCACTACACTGGGAGTAAATAATGTTTATTATCAAAAAAACCACATAAACAATTGTAGTTTATCAGCTGCTTAAGACATACTTTTCAACTCAAATTTTAGCCACATAATTCAGGCAAATTTTAAGCATAGTTGATTAAATTGCTTCAAACTGCCTATGCAGAGAATTAGGTGTCCCAAAGAGTATTTTAGCTTATTTAAGGTCTGCCAGAACATTTCATGCTCTATAGAAGAAACCTAGAGAAGTGACCAAATTTCTAGGTTATGTGATTCGTATTCTCTGTAGTTAAACAATCTTATATTTAACTCAGATTAGTCTGGATGAAAACTTCATAATTAAAAAAATTCCAGAGTAGATACATTGCCTTGTTTAGGATATGGTAAAAGTATCAGAAAGTAGATGATGATCAGAACTGAGAAAATACGATATTTCAATATACATAAAAGTAAAAATACTGAGAAAACACGGCACTTTTTATTTCAAGATTTTGAAAGTGAAACGTTAATTCTTAAATAAAATCAAAATTCTAGTTTTCAAATTAAACAAAATAAGTTTTAAATTTTTTCCAGATTTATATTTTTGCAACTAAATAAAATATTTCAAAAAATAACTCATTTTTTCCAAAAGTACTTGAGAAGCTGAGAATTTATTCTTAATTTTCTTTTTTATTGCCAGCCTTTGGAAGGAAACACTTCTGTGTTATTGTGATTAAATTTTTGATGGTGTTAGCATAAAGAGTTACTTTTATAGGACTACTTCATAGCTTTAGAAGAAATGAAAGAGCTCCTTCCCCCCCAGAGTCACAGAATATTCTGAGTGGGAAGAGAACCACAAGAATCATCAGGTCTCACACAAATGGATGACCCATACAAGAATCAAGCCCACAGCCTTGTTGCTGTTGATATCATGCTTTCTGAGTTGCAATAAAGATTAATACTAATAAAGAATATTATTTGTCCCTGTACAAACCATAGTCTTCTTCATTAATATTAGTATTTGAGTCTGTGTGAAAGAAATCCCTAGGTGAGCACATTTCAATGATTTACTTAAATGAGAGAGGAATTAAACTGGGCTGTCATCAACACTTCCTCTAAAATCACAATCTTTGAACTACTTGCAGAAAAGCTCAAAAACACTCCAAATTATCAACAGAGGATAGAGTCATTGGAAATCGCATAAGTGGGGTAGTTTATCGTCTCTAGAATGCTGATAAGAACCTGGAAAATTAAAATATAAATCTTTTGCATCTTGGATCTCTCTCTCATACTGCCCTTTTCAACTCCATCTAAGATGTCACCAGTCAACAACACAACTTTTGCTTTGCCATCAAGTTGCCACCATTTGCCATCATTTCACATAATGATGTTGCTTCATGAGACAGTACTTTTTCCACAGCTTCTTTCTGCATCCTGCATCATGGTAGAATCCCTCTAGTCTTTTTTTTTTTTTTTTTTTTTCTTTTTTTTCTGGCTTAGTCTCCCCTAAAACCATGTTATATATACTTTGGGTAAACACCCCTGGGTCTTGATACAAGAGAGCTATTTAAATGATTAATGGATGTGTTGAATTTTACAGATTACAAAAATTCATCATGTGATCAGAGCATAAAGTTTTTTCATCGAGAGGGTATGCAGTCATCATTCAAAAGTGTAGGTGATTTAGGAAGATGCAGTAGCTACCTGAAGTAATATATTAAATCTTAACTGAATGCCCAGTATTTAATCAGATCTTTCTGAAACTTCCAAGTGAATCTGTAAAAGAGTCATCTGTAGATATTAGTTAGACAAAGAAGTTGTGCAGCTGACAATGCTAAAATATGCTGTAGAAAGATTGACTCTTCATTGGTTTCCAGTATCTTAGAGAATCAGTTATTTTGTAAAAAATCAGTGTAAAATGGAATCAGTCAGACACTATCTGTGTATAGAGGGTTTGTGTTGTTGCCCCAAACCCCTCTCATTGCTGGCAGTGAATTCTTGATCAGATCTTCACATTACTACCAGTACCTTATACCGTCTTTGCCAAGATTTAAATTATTGTGCAATATAGTAGAGAGCTGGGTTGAGTGAGGCAAAATCCTTAGCTGAGTTATCAAAGTCTCATTGACATAGACAGCAGTGCTGGAGGAAAAGAAAGAACTACATCCTCAGGCTGAAAATTTACCAAAAATCCAGTCTGTTTGTTTAAAAAAATAGCAGATTTTACTGCTCATGGATTTATCTTTCTTTGTAAGACTTCCTAAAGACACTATTCCAAAAACATTTTTCAGATTTTTTTTCTTAAAATACACATTTTATTTCCAGATATGCAGCAATATGCAAAATAACTCTACCACTTTCATCCAAGATTAATTTACCCAGTAAATATTTTATTCAAAACTGGAGTAACAGCTGCTCGTGATAAATTTGTGTGGGATTCCTTTCATCAAACTTAAGTTCTTCAAATATTAAGAATTCTGTGCTGACTTTGAGGTCTCTGGAGAGAAAGGTAGATCCAAAGGCTGAATGGTAGAAACCTTTCACAGCAAAGAATGAATTGCACTTTTCAAGGTGTTCGTTTCTCTTCATTGACTGTAGAAGGAGCCCAGCTAAGTAGCTTGGACCATGTACAGCTTAGGCTGGGTTTTATAATGGCTACATTGAGACAACTGATGTTGAATGATACTATTTTCCATCCTTATACGTAGTCTATTTTAAAGTGCACCATGCTCAGCAATTCTCAGCAAAACCAATTGCTGTACATTAGTTTTTGATTACCCAACTTTAAATGTATATTTTGATTACCCAACTTTAAATGTATATTTTGATTACCCAGCTTTAATAGCCTGTGGCAAGGGCCTGGCTTTGCAGTCATGCCTGATGCTCACTTTGCTGTTGCTTTCCCTCCCCTCTGCCCCGAAGCAACTTGTTGCTTTTTCCAGTCACAGGTTGCCATCTCTTCACCTCTGCCAGCAAAAGATCATGTGTGTGCCCTTCCTAATCCTTGGCAGGCAGGCAATCTGGCAGCTCACAAAGAGCACAAAGGTGTTTGGCCTGCAGCTGGCTGACTTTATCTGATACAGACTGATCCAGTTCCTCCATTCTGCAAAGTGGCAGGGAAATTACCCTGAGAGCTGAGACAAGCTGGAGGCAAGAAATATCTACAGACAGTGCATTCACAGCCACCAATGCACACCCCACTGCAGAGGATTTTTAAGGTCCTTAGCATTTTTCTTTTATTTTAAAGAGGAAATAAAACTATTTTTAAACTATATCCCAGGATCTGAAGAAATTTATAGTAACAATTTAAAATATCTTATTTGACATTTTGAAATATTGTGATTGTACACTGTTTTTATAAAACAGAAAAAGAAGGTGGTAATAAATAAATGTCTTAACTATTTTTAGTGATGAATTGGAGCAAAAATGGGGGGGAAAGTGTCTTTTGCACTCTAAGGATAACAGCATTACTCTTTTTAAGTAGTTCTTTGTCCTTAATCAATATTCTACTGAAAAAATAAAGGAACTTATTAAGAGAAATAATTGCCACGAACCTCCTAAAGCATTGAAAAGCAGATGATAGAATTTCTCATCATGAATGGTTATAACAATTACCCTTCAAGGCAGGATTTGAATGAGTCATATAGAAATTCCTGCATCAATTTACACAACTGAAGCCTTTTCTTATATATTTTGACCTAATTTAAAATTAGAACTTCAATTGTGTCACAACCAGATACTAGAACATTTTGTTCTATCTTTTATGAATATATGCAGTCATGAATACATATTCAGTAAAACATTACTATGGAAGAAGTAATTTTATTTCAAAACTACTGCATTTATTATGAAAAACTTATATGAAAGGTTGTACTATTTCACATGAATAATCTGTCTTTGAAGAAAGAGAAAGGGAGGTTTTCAGCAGCTCAGTGATGCTACAGTTTTCAAAGCTTGTAATATGACACTTCCCTTTCTGAAAAGTTTTTAATGTTAGTGAGGATGTTCATAAGCAAATGTATTTGGAAAAGTGGGTTATAAATGTCATAGTGAGCTTTCAACTTAAGCTGTCTTACATAATATTAATTAAGCATAAACATTAATAGTATTATGTGACAAAAATATCATAGCAAAGAAAAGAGTCAGCAGACTTCCTTTTTGGCATATGTAGTCCCATTTCTAAAGCCCATGAATTCTTTTATTAGATGCTTAATACACTTTTCTTTTTATTATAATTTTTCAATTTTGCTAAAAATTACAGTATTGGAACATGAAGGATTTGTATTTGTATGAGCATCTGAATTTGAATACGTTGAAAAAGAAAGGTCAGCAATCTGAATCTATTTTTAGACTTCCAAGACTATTGTTTTAAATGTGTTAGTTATTTAATGACAATAGAACATGAGATGCTGAATCTTACAAAAGTATATTTTCCTCCCAGATGATCTGTCTGTGCAACTTTTTCTCTGAAATGAAGTATAGAGTTTTCACACATTTTCTCTCTCTGAGACCCACTGACTCGTTTCATGCACATTTTCTCAGAGATCTCAGTTCCTGTGTCCACAGTCTCCAGATACCAAGAGAAGCTGTGTCACCACCAGCAGGCAGTGATCTATTATGCTATATTGAGCCTAGGGTAAGCAATTATTTTAAACCAATTATCTATTCACTTCACACTTTATGTCTGTCTTTGCAAAACCGTGAAGCTTAAGATCACAGGAGAATTGGTTAAAAAACAGGAGAACACCTGCACAGGTCAAAGAGATTTGTCTAAGACTTTTTTCACATTTATCACAGAAAATTTTAATACAATGAAAAATTAAATGCTTTTTATTCTAGCTATTTGACTTTGAGAAGCAGTTGCAAACCTGCGACTCTGTCCCCTCTGAAACTTATTATACCCACAGAGAGTAGGGAACTGTGATGAGAATAATCAGTTTTCAAGAACTGATACAATGGACTATTGGGATTACATATCAAGCATAATATTTTTGTTGCTGCATTGTAGGTGTTATTTCAAAAAGCTGTAGGATGGCAGGAAAGAAAAAAAAATTCAGTGACATCCCAAGGGCTGGTTAGCAGCTGGAGATTAGCCCACAAACATAGTAAGAGAATTTAGAGGGTGCAGTTTCCTTCCATCTGTGGTGTGTACCCTGCTCTGGTGGGCCATGTTGCAGGGCTGCTGCTGACATGTACACCCTCCATACCTAAGGAAGAATGAGGGAAAGGAGAATCCCAGAGAACCAGGGTCTGTAGCATTTTGGTGGGAGTGGTTGTTGCTGTAAGAACCTCTCTTCCTTGTGCAGAGATGGAAAGGGATTTGTTGTTTGTTAAACTTCAGTGAAAGAAAACAGGTGCAAATGTAGAGTGGATGTATGCAAAAGATGAACAGAAAGATCAGCAGTTTTGAAACAGGGTTAGTCAGGAACTAGTAGAGGAAAACAACTTTATGCTGAAGAAAGTTAAAACTGACCAAATTTTCTTTCACTGTGATGCAGTGAGTTATATAGTTCCATCAGAGAATTTGGACTATGCATAATAGCTACCTATAATCACAGTCACAATTTAATCAATTTAAATGTAACTTCAAAATGTTGTTACAATACATTGGGCCTTCATTTTTATCCCAAGTGGCCTTTGTAGAATTCAGATTGAATTTCCGGATCCACTTTGAATATAATAATATTTTTGCATCTTAGTGTGAGCTGCAATTTTCTGTCCTTGCATCATTCCTATTCTACTCAGCTCAGGCTAATTCCTGATTTCATTGGAGCGTCAGACTACTCTATGAAGAATTCTGTGCAAAGATGAAAGTTAAAACTGGAGTCCAAACATGAAAATACAGTTTTGGATCGCTTTCAAAAATAAAGGTGATGTTTAGTAAGGTGCAGTTTATCTTGAGCCTCAGACCTCATTGAGCTTTAGTGTCTTTTTCCTTATACTCTTGGAGAGTGTGAGTACTCGCAGAGAGATGCAGGGGGTGGGTTCTTTACATCTCTTCTTCTAGGTTTTCCAAAAGTAAGGCATGAGGTTTTCAAAAGCTTCTCTTATTAAAACCATGTTTATTCCTTGCAGTATCTGCAACAACATTAGTGAAAAAGATAAAATATGCAAAGAGCTACTTAATAATAGACACGTAATTGTAAACATTCACATATACAGATACTCCAGATTCCTCTTTGATTAAATACAGAGAAATTGTCATTTTTAGGGTAAGAATGACTGAGGATCTATTTTAGATGTCAACTCTAAGATAAGATTAAATGTGATGTACAAGTATGTGGCATTGTCTTTCTTTTTTTCTTTCTTTCTTTGTTTCTCTCATTCTCTCCTCCTCTCTTTCTCCTCTCTCTCCTCTCTCTTTCTTTCTCTCCTTGTCTTCCTTTCTTCCTCTTTCTCTTCACTGACTGTAAAGTAGAATACATTTCTGATTCAACTACTGTTTAACAGCCATCAACATTTAGTCAAATGACCTCCATTAATCTTGGTTTCAGTATTGTGAGGTTATGAAGACTGGTAGTGTCTACAGCAATTCCACAAAGAATATCTGATATCAAATATGTACCTCAGCAGTGCTTTTCTCTAAGATCACCAGTCTATTTCTGCTATAGCTCCTACTACACTTTTCTGCTATTATAATTTTCCCTGCAAAGATGTAAACTTTACAAAAACTAATGAAAAAATTAACCAAAAACCCACCAAAGCTTGTTCCACAGGACTATTGATATAGTACAATCTTATAAAAGCACAGGGAAAACATTCAGGTTTTTTATTTCAGAGTGCTTCATAGCAAGTCCTTTGGTGGACCCACAGCCACTGAGCATGAAAGGATTGTGATATTCAGGCAGTAGGTGACATGCCTGGGACAAGAGACTGAAAGATATCCTTTACAAAGTTTAAGGATCTTCAGCTTTCTGGGTTTTTTTTTTTACTGCTTCATTATGTGGAATAAAATTTCAGTATTCTCCTATGGGACATTTGAAAGTTCAATTCCTCATATTTTCCCAAACTTTTAAAAGTTTCTAAACAGCAGTCTGACCACAAATTAGCTTGTAAGATTCAGTTGCTGGGTGTTTTTTCAAGGGTATTAAAGTGCTCAGGAATTAATACTGGCTTGTTTTGCAAGAAACTATGGACCTGAAGAAGATTTATAGAACATCAGTGGCATTACCTGAAAATTCATGAATCTTTTTCCTGAAATTTTAGAAAGGAACTTATTCTGTGGAGTAAAATTAATTTTCTTGGCTTAAATTTTGAAAATTCCAATTATTTTATGTAAACTCTCCTGCATGTGGTAGATATTTTGTGGTGCTATTGTGAAATTGCTAAACTCAGTGTTGAAATTCCAAAGATGGTTACAATTCTGAAATATAATTCAATTAGAAAAGATGATGGGTTTGGATATCATTTGTAAAATAAATTTTCCTAGGCTACCAGTAAGTGTTTTCCTGAAATCATGCATCAAGATTCTTCCTTATCAGCTGCATGTTAGTGCCCAGTAGCCTTCACAGTTTTTCTTTCACCATCAACAGCTTTAGGGATAAGGTTTACTCACAGTGTCCTTCTTTCCTTTCAGTTTTCAGAGATATTTCATGTGGTTTGTTTGCAGTTTCAAATGCTCTGAATGCAGTTAAGGCTTTTATTCTCCTAGACTACTGAATAGATCTACTGCTAACCAATTCTGCTAAAAACTGAGGGACTAATCCATGTTCATGATCAGTTTATCTTCCATAAATAACCTCTATTGTTTTGATTAGGTTTGGAAGTTTGTAGTCCTTCCAAAGTTTTTCTAAAAGATAGAAGTAAATGGCTTTTAGGAATATTCTTTCAGTTATAGTGTCTACCTTAAAAAGAGGGTACATGCTCTGCATAAATAGTTTGGATATTACGACGTTCCTTATACATAAATAGGGCCCAGTTCTCACCTCTTGTGACCAAATTAAGGCATTCATTATATACTGAGTTTACTAGTTCAGAAGAAAATAGATGATGTGGAAACTGTGATGCAAGCATTTTGCCCTTGGTCCTGGGCTTAAAGAAAGAAATGGCAAAGTTCCTACTGACTCTAATAGTTCGTGATCTCAGACTGTGGAAGAAGCTTGGTTGCAGAAAGATTTTTATTAACCGTATAAGACTTTGACACAGAATGACAGGCTTAAACCTGTGTAAATGTGTTTTCATTCCAGGAACTGCCTTATGAATGTTTCATATTCTCATCACTGTAGTCCCCCCTGTTTCTCACTGTCATTGTTTCAATATGGCACCTCTTCTTGTAACAAACCTACACAGAATAGAAAAGTAGATTGTGAAAAACCACTGGGAAAGCAGTGACATTTTCCCAGACACTACTGAGGTCAAAGATCAATGTCTCTTCCCTTTCATGTAACTTTGATAGCATATTCAACATCTGTTATGAATTCTGCATCGTCTGTGCTACAGGAAGTAGAATATAAAACTATGTACATTTTAGAGACTTGCACTTCTTTAATTGCTGACTGCAAATGCTTTGCTGTGGCTTCACATTAGTACAGTCTGAAATTGCTTTTAAACTACAACCAGGACCAAAGTCTTACAATTGGCACCCATGCTGTCATTCAGAGGCAAAGACAGGAATGATTTCTGTCCAAATAACATGGAAATGTATACCTCTTTGGGCTGCAAAAATTCAGATATACTTGGATGGGAAGGAACTTCTATGACTGTGTTGATGGGAAGAAACAGCTGAATTCAAACCTGGCAGCAGGAAGACCTTACCAACCTACTGTCTGAGGCTGATGAATTTTTCAATTCCATTCTGCTAGTCTGCTAATAATAGACACCAGAACTTTAATCTCATTCATTTATTTGATCTTGCCTGCTTTAACTGGATAATTGTTGATTGCTAACTTTATTTGGCTTTTTCAATTAGCTTAATTTTTAGAAAATGTTCAGGCACTGGGCTGGATTTTGTCTATTACTGTTTTATAAAATGGGGGTGATTCAACAGAAATCAATATTGCTTACTGCACTGTCCTTTAAGGACTGGATTTTGCTCCCAGGAGCTTTTATATGAATTGGTTTAGGCTCACAGTGACAGATTAAAATATACAAAGATAAAAATTCACCTGAAAAAAGTATTAATTTTGGTAAGCTTTATACTACAGTAGAAACATATTTTACAATTCTCAACATTAATAAATTAGACATATTAAAATGGAAAAAAGGAAACTGGCGCTTCAACTGTTTTGCTAAATAAAAGGAGAGGGAAAAGAAGAAAAGGAAAAAAAAGAAAGTGAAGTGGGAGGGAGAGAAAGAGAAAGAGATTCTGGTTGTCCTTGGCTTCTTAAATGAGGAACTTTGTACTTGGCTGTACTGGAAGTCATTTTTGCTGGTAATGTTTTTTTTCTGGCTGGGAAAGGGGTTAAGAATCTCTCTCCCTGGCAACTTCTTTCTTTTTTTGGGTAGCTAGCTTAAAGAAACACCCTTGTTTATTTTGGCTGTCTGAATTTGCCTGTTGTAGACAGAAGAATCAGACAGAGGGATGTAACAGCACATCTGCAAGTGGATGATCAATCACAGTCTCATGCTGCAAACAGAAACAATGTTTAGAAGTGTTAGCAATGATCTGGTGATATTGTAGATCTACTTTTCTTTCAGAATATACATCATTATTGTGAAGCTTTACTTTCTTAGCCAATGTAAAATTATTTCAGTGCATTAACTCCGATAAACTTTCATTTGTAGATGCCTATTTTATCTTCAAAAGAAGGGAACAAACATCTTTCATTACTTTCCTCACCCTCCTCCTTCCCCCATACCTTGAACTGTATATTGATGTCTTTGACAACATAAAAATAAAATTCTGCATTAAACTGGGAGGAACACTCCAGAATAATTAAAAAAAATGCTGTATTCTTTCATTTCCACACAGCCTCTGGAAAACTCACACTGCAAGAATTTCTAACCATAGAGGACTATGAATTGCACAGGAAAAATGTCTTCTCTAACTCCTCCATTAGAGGTGTTGAAAGGAGGAAAAAATCCTATCTTTTGGTCCATATATTGATAGGAGGAGGGAGGGATGAAGTAATGTCGTCTTATCTATCCCTTTAGTGCCATGAAAGGCACTGAATGCATGTTGCTTGCAAACAGATGTCTTTATGTTTTGAGAGAGTGCAGTTATTCAGCAAGAGGGCATTGCTAGAATGAAGAAATATTCCTCCTCACTAAAAGCCACAGGCATTTTCTTTACGTAGTTGCTGTTGATATTGGCAGAAATGCTTTGCAAAATTCCCACTCTGCACCTGTAAATTCCCCCAAGGCACATTTGAAACCTTAGGGGATGGACAGCCAGGGGCAACACATGGACATGGTCAGGGCCTATGTGCATGTGAGGTGGTTTTTCAAGCATACCTCAAGGTCAAAGAATCCTCAGGAAAAACATCCCACAGAAGTCCCTGTGGGTCCACAGGACTGCGATCCCTGCTGACTGTGGGTGTCCAGACCCAACCCCCCAACATTCCTCAGTACATGATGCAGTGGAAACTGTGGCTCGAGCCTGCAGATCATTCTGCCTGTTTTTTGGCCATCCCATGACTTTTTTCCATGGGAGGATGTTAACTGAGCCAAAGTGTCTAACTGAATCTGGCAATTCTCAGCCATTTGCTGGCAGCCACCAATTTGGTGAACCAACATAATTTGTGACACTCTCAGTGTGGGAAACTAAATGGAGACATTTTTATTTTAAAATGAATTAACTCAGCTCCTCTGAAGAAAAAAAAATGAAGGAAAAAAAAAATTGTTCCAGGACTAATTATTTCTTGTGCCTGAAATGATGACACAGGCAGCATAAAACTGTGGAAAACCACTGCTCGTAAACAAGACAAACCAAGACTGCCCACGCCCATTAAAAATTCTAGGAAATGGGGACAAACTCCACAGTTTAAACTGTAACCTTAGCAAAGTGCTGTGCTGTCAATAAGAGATAGTACACAATTACCCAGGGAAAGAACAATTTCTTCCAGTCTTTCCTGCTCTTCTTTTCATTGGGAAGAGAAATACTACTTTTTACTTGCTTTGCCCTCCCTTCTCCAGCTGTTTTCTAGAATGATTTCTTCTTTGACATGCTCACATGAATGTTGCACATCACAGTGTCCACTAGCTGCCAGACTAGACATGGAGCTGGAACTTCCATAATTTGGATTGTCTCCAAATTTAATGGCTTCCCCTTATGAACCTACTTTTTTGGTTCCTCCTGTTCTTGTGGAAAAGAGCCCTTGCTCAGTAAAAGCTGCCATCATTAAACCCAACAATGAAACACTCCTCTTGAAAGGGTGCAACATTCAGGGAAGGCAAACCATGATGGAGTGAAAATCACAAAACACCTTACAGAATACAGAAATGCTCTTCTGGCATCACTCTTCTGCTGGCAGTAGCCAGCAAAGTGTTCCCAGAATGCTGGGGCTTATATTTCCACCTCCCTCCCTTCTTGCCATAGCTTTAAGCAGATTTAACAGAACTTTACCAGATCAGCCTCAATCACTTCAACTGCTTTTGAGCCCTTAATTTTTTTTGTCTCTGTGAAATTAATTTCACCATGTTAAAAAGTATTAGGTGTCCATGTTTTGTAAGAAATTAAACTAGCTTGTGGTCTGGGATATTATTCTTTTTCCTTTTCATTTAAACAAGAGAATCATGTGAAAAATACAACCAGAGAATTTAAACAAAGGAAAGTGAGCCTTGCAGTGCTTTTTGTTTAGCTGTATGTTACAGCTGAATGTTTGGTATAAAGGCACTGTATTATATCAAAAAGAAAAGGCTGTTGGCCAAATCTGCTGCCATTTATATACCATAGCAACTCATCAAAATCTTGAATGAAATTATACACCCTCAACAACTAAAAGTAACACAACTGAAACGAAAACATATTTCTTCAGATGGACACTGATGAAAAATGGAAGACTTGACAAAAAAAAAAAATGCAGAGCTTACTTAGAAAACTATTATTTGACCATGTCCAGTCTTCCCAACATTCCCAACATGTAAGCTTCCTAATAAACACTAAATCAAAAGTGGGAATGCAAGTGAAATACAGAATCCAAATATGTCAGTAACAATGGTGTTCAAGACCAAGTTGGGTGGAGCTCCGAGCTATTTTATCTAGTGGAAGGTGTCTCTGCCCATGGCAGAGGGGTTGGAACTAAATGATCTTTAAGGTCACTTCCAACCCAAGCCACTCTATGATAATTCTCTGTGTGTTTCCTTCCTCTTATTCTTCTCTTTTTTCCTTTTTCAGTGATTTGAGTTTTTGACCACTAAAAATGTTTAATCAGGTAAATTTCAATCTCAGAAAAGATATTAAGACAGAGAAATGACAACATTGTACTTAACAATTACTTATTTTTTCCCAAAGATAAAGACTATTTTAATAACCATTTAGGGTGTCAAATGGATTTATAGATCCATGCCATGTGAATATCAACAACAAAGTAATCACTGAAATTTTATATTTTGCTTTCTTTTGATAAAAAAATATTTATTAATATAGTATGCACTCAAGATTCAGTATTTTGAATTGCCTCTTACATCATATAGGCTGCTGGCTGCTGGAGTGATTTGAGTACTCATCTTCTTGTTTATTAAGTTAAAGCTACATGGTAAAAAACTAGATTCATATTATTTCTTGCACATTTCTGAATATATAATTGATGAGCTCTAATTTTCACCATGTCTCTATTTTTTGGAGCTGTTTCTCTGTGAGATAATTTTTTTTTCATTCTTAATGAGAAACTGTCCAGTACTTCAGTGGTTACTGAAAAATTAAAAATAAATCTGGAGTCAAATGTGATTGTTTTGCTAGAAAGAGTAAGGGGAATCTTATGCAACAATCTCTACTGCTTGTTTTCAGACACTGTCTCTCTGCACTTAGTTATGTCTGTAAAATCCATATCTCCTTGTCACCTCAATTTCTCCAGGATTCTTCTCTATGTATAAACCTTAGTTGTGTGAAGTGAAACTATATCTTAAGTAATTTTTTTTTTTTTGTATACTACAGATTGAGGTGATTGATCCCATTTTCTACATCAAAGCACAATCCCCTCTCCAAATCCTGTTTACAGTCTATCCTATTAAGAAGACTGCTTTGCCAGAAAAGTTTTCTGAAATATACAGGTAGATGGATCATATATCTTTTGTCCATTATCTAACTGTAGTGGCTTCTGAGGCTAAACCATGACACTAACCAATATTTCTATGGAAGTTAATTTTCTGATTAGGAAAACTTGAAGAACATGATGAGTTACTTGGATGTCTTACTGCTAGGAGACAGTGACCCTGTTAAACTTCAGATTTCAAAACAAGACTGAAGTATTTCTGTGTTTTCACAATTTTATAAATGCAATCATAATTTTAATTGGACTTGACATACTCTGTGTTTATGAAATTCACTCTGCTTCTGGATTGAAAAACAGTTTAAGGTTTCTCATCATTACAGAGGAACCTCAGAAGAAAGAAAACTATTCTAGGATTTGGATGTGTCATTTCTGCTGCAGGTAAAATAAAGGTGTGAAGTTGCTTGGAAGATCATGGAAGTCTTTCTCTCCTTCTTGACATCCAGAGGCTGTGAAAGTTTGAAAGTCACAAGCAGTGTTGCTGCTGGGAAAGATAACTCTGCAAAATATTAGCCAATAACTCACAATTCCTCGTTTAGTTGCAGCAGTATTACTTAACTTGATGCCTCAGAGCTTTTAGCAGGTGAAGTAGGCAGTCTGACCAAAACAGCTTCACTGTCATTAGCACTCTCTTTTTTTCTGCCTGGAATTAACCCTGACCAAAGTAATTGTCATAATCTCAGTCATTTATTCACTATTTAGAAGTCAGTAGTTGTTTAACTAGTACATGCTTTCAAACAGATAGATTACTTGGTCTGACCTTTCTTGTTTTTCCCCAGACATAATATTCAAAGGTAACAGTTTATGTTAAGGACCCAGCAAAGATAATTTTATTTAGCCTTACCTCTAGAGAACATTTGAGTTTATTTACTAACAAACCCATAGATTCAGATAATCCAGGCATATATAGGTCAAAATACTCACCAAGGAACCATGAAAGCACATGGCTTCTGTTAGCTGATCTTTTAAAAGCTGTCTTGTTGTCATTTCAGGCCTGGATCTTCTAGTTTTCAATGGAATTGTTCCATTTTATCTGAGATGTAAAATTCTTTGAAATGGAAATCCTAAGTCATTACCTCTTGACAGCTTCAAAGGATTGATAGCCCACTTTGAATCTCTTTGAAGTACTTACTTCAAATTAAAAAACAAGTTACCATGAAAGAAGACAATTATACCTTGAGCAATAGACATTCTTTCTAAAAGGTTGCCTAGTCCATGAGCATCTTTGAAGTATATATTGTTCACCAGTTGTACCTCAGAGTTTAAGCAGTAATAAACACTCCCTTGTAATACTGAGATGCAGTTTGACACTTTAATAGTCAAAGAGGAATTACAATTAGTTTTAGTCACTGTTTACAACATTGTTCCAAATAACCAAATTAATTTTAGGAAATCAGATATTACAGGAATAGCAAGAAAAAGATGTCTTTTAACTCTCAACTTCATCTCAGACTAAAAATTACAGGATTAATTCAGCAAAATAAAATACAGTGCTTCCTTGCCCCCTTCTTTTCCTGGGAAAATTAGCTGCTCATTTTGACCCTTTATTAACCTAATCAATAAATAATCCCTGAAATTCAAGACTTGTAAGTCTATGTTGGTTAAATTAATGTTCAGGGGAAGATATGCTGTTTCCAAAATACATACTTTAAAACAAAATCTCTGAGTTGAATTTATACATTCTTGACTTTTTTGAAGAAAATGATACATATGAAAAATAGTGATCAACTTAGATTTGTGTGTTGTTTTGTCCTACTTTTCTCCTTTATGTCTTGATTTATTTTAATCCCATTTTTAGTCATAAAACTAAAGAGTAGGGCTGAAATAAAGAAAAATATAAAACAAAGATTTTTAATCTAATTGATAACCTTTAAATAAATGAAAAGTACTTCTTTTTTTATAACCTTTACTTGATTATAATTTTTACTGATTTTCATGATCCAGGCATATAGGGGAGGTTAATTATATACCTAAGATGCAAATAGGGTTGAATTGGTGATTCCTCCTTTTTCCCACTGTACCTGTGGAAATCCCAAATACAGTGAGTGGTCTGTTCAGTGAAATCCCTGGTCATTCCTGACTGACATGTATTTTCAAAGTTTACTTGCTACACAAAATTTTTAGTGTGTCTAGAAGAGCCAGCTGACTTGGGTGGACTGGTAATAAAGGAAGAACAGGCCCAGTGTCATCTTTCCCATGCAAACTGTATGCTTGTTTCAAAGCATAGTTGATTCTATCTGATTTTCAAGTGTGTACAATTGGCAGGTTAGACTTACGATTTTCATGGCTGACAAAAAATTCAAGGTAACGTTGGACACTGTCAGGAGAATTTGTGCCTCCTTAAAAGGAGGTAAGCAGCTGGCAAACATCAAATATACTATGGCCTGGACTTTCCTCAAGAAACATTATCTTGACAGTATATAAACTATCTTTACAACCCTCTCTCTAGCATTCCCTTTCAAGGGAAATTCCTAGAGAAGATGACTAAATAAAAGCTGTTCAAGGAGGTGTTTCATACTTCATCCTCCAAGAGGAAAAAAAAGGAAACAGAAAATCTCACTAGTCTGATTCTTGATCCCTCATACTTTGATATAATTAAGTGCAACAGCATTGAAATTACTCAAATTATGCCACCACAGACCCTTCAGATCAAGATCAAAATGAGATTCATTGAATCAGTCCATTTGTACTTGTGTAAATAATGTTGATCCACTTATTCAGATCCCTCCTATTTTGTTTTTTTTAATTGGAAACTGATTTACTGAAACAAAATACAATTTATCTAGCTGTTAAAATAGTATTGTCTAGATAGAACATCTGAAACATAAAATAATATACTTTTTATTATGCATGATAAGAGAAATACTCAACAAGTGAGCTGATGTTCAAATAATGATATCCAAATGGTGATCTTGTCATTCTTTTCACTAGCGACAATAATGAGTGAGACAAAATATCAGCTTAAAATTGATAGTATGAAGGTCAAAGCAAAGGAATCCCACAGCATCACAAAAACATCCCCTAGAGGGTGCTGGCTAAAACTGAACAAGAGGCAGGGAATGACATGAAGAAGTTCCTTCATCTTTCATTTTTTTCTCCTCTTTCATACATATAAACAAGCCCAACTATGCAAATTCAAACTTTGGATTGAATAAAATTGGCAAGCTCACTAAGCATGTGAGTATGGTCTTTTTTTCCCCTAATAGAACACCAGTTCTCTGAGTGCTACAGACAGAAATAACAGCTCCCTAGGTGGCATAATATACTTCTGAAAATCAAATATCTCTTTACAGTATAATCCAGAATATGGGGAGATGTGAGGAGTTATAACAACAAAAATTTCAAGTTTCTGGGCCAAAAGTCTCTGCCTATGTGTATGCAAGGGTCACTGACCTCAATGGAGTTAAACCATGGGGAGCTGGTGAGGGTCTGCCCTGTGTTGTGTGTCCAGTCTGATTTGCAAAAAGGAACACCTATGGCTTCATGTTTTCTCTCATTAGGGTGTGAGTGGAGTCTTTTTAATTTTCAAGCCAAAATTTGGAAGACACATCAGACTAACAACATAGATGATAAATAATAGCTTTTTGGGTTACCAGAAAACTCTTATCGCTTATAGAAATTGCAAGGTACAGTGTGAAAATTTCTAGTGTGAGGTATGGGTGGCTTTTGTATTAATTCTTTATTGCTGGAGGTTGATCCTCTCATTCTACTGCCTTTTACATAGTTCACACTTTCCAGCAGCTCTGTCTAGATGCTGTTGAAACATGATCAAGTATTGTTAGAAGGCCCCAAATTGTCGCTTTGCTTTAATCACCTCCTTAAATGTCTGAATTGCCTGTAAACAAAATAAGGACAAATATGTTTAAAATAACAGTTTTGAAGCATTTTCGCAGCTCTAACTCTGCCCATAAACAGCCTTATCCATGAGTCACAGCCTCCCTTTTTCCTCACTGCTTCTTTCTGGTTTAGCTCAGTTCTATCTCAAATATTATATAAAAAGCATGTCCAGATGTCTTCCTAATATGCCACCAATTCTAGAAGCACACAAATTGCAAATATTTCAGAAAATCACAGTAAGTATATAATAGAGAAAACAAAGCTAACTCATTTTAGCTAATATAGGAGAGTTTTCCATGACATATATTTAGTTTTTGATGTCTGTCTCATATGAAATAGCTCCTGAAATAGTTATCTCATTTCCTACAGGAGACACATTGCTAAACCAACCAATACATATTACACTGTTGAAATTTTTCCTATTATCCAACCTATACATGTTTAATTAATATGATCTATTGC
The DNA here is from genome assembly GCA_020086605.1 of Lanius collurio. Lineage (NCBI taxonomy): Eukaryota > Metazoa > Chordata > Aves > Passeriformes > Laniidae > Lanius > Lanius collurio. The sequence continues at coordinate 51,947,584 of JACBWW010000003.1, forward strand.
TATTATATATATATCCCTCCACACTATACCATCTCTTTTGTATACATTTGGCAGATATCTAGATTGCTTAGACCAAATCCTCCCTGAAGCCATGCTGATTTAAACCAGATGAGTATCTGGCTATTCATGTCTACTAAATAAATCACTTTAAATCTTTCCTCACAGCTTAGTCTCTATAGATCTCTGTCCTCTTGCAGCTATTTCCATGACTGTTTCAATTTTTTTAGATTTTTTTTTTTTTTTTTTTTTTTTTTTTTAGTTAAGGACAAGAGCAGAATGACAGTAGTAGTGCAGATATGGTCAGTCTTTGGTAATATGGAATGTAGCTTTCCTGGTTGTTCCATAGATTTGATGCTTCTTTTGATAAAATAGACCCTATATTTATTTTAGTTGCCATTTGCATATCCTGACCTCCTCCCTTGTTAGAACTCGAAGGGGTATTTTTAAGTATTCTTTTCTTCTGAATGTCTATTTCCCTTGAATAGCTGTGGTTTGGAAAACTTATGCCTCATAGTGTAATGCAATAAAAAATGATTTGTTTCTGTTCTCTCTTGCAATTTTTTCTAAGGCAGGGAATATGTCAATTCACAAACTAAATTAAAATTTACACAAGAATTGGTGTATGCGTGGTATAAAGTACCCATGCTGAAACAGTAACTGAGTTATGACTCTTGATGAATGAAGTCTAAATTTGGTATGATTTGAAATGCTTTCTTTGTTTGTGCTTGGGTGTACAGGTTGCTCGGCTGTATTCAGTTGCTACAGTGGAATTGTGCCCAGATATGGGGCTATGTACTCTGCTTCTCCCTGGTACAGAATAAGTACTTACCAAGTCCTGTGACTGCTAGCCCCAAATTTTAATCATTCCTTCTGTTTAAATTTTGCTTTGTTTTTGTTTCATCCCATTAAGCATTGAGCCATTGATTTTTAACAGACTTCATGACTCATTTTATGTAATGTTATCCATTTGTTTTCTTTTAAAGCAACATATAGTGTTCCTCATGCATAGTACATAGAGTACATCTGACAATTTTTTTCTTTTGGACAGTCCAGTTGAGCCTTATTCTAAGTTTAGGATTTCTGGCCCTGTTCAGAGGACTCTTGTGGCCAGATATCTATCTGGCAAAGACCTCAGGTACAACCTAGCCCACTTAAGGCATAACATGATCTTAGCCAAAGCAGCCCTGACTGGCAAGGTCATGACAATAACTATTAGTGTAATCAGTCCTAAAAGACACTCATGAATCAAGATCTTCTTGTGTAATACCTGCCAGTTTTAACTGTGGCTCTATCTCCTGGAGGAAAAGAATGATGAATGCTGGATCCCTGAAGCTAAAAATAACTTCGAGGTAACATCCCTGAGGTACAGATATGTTCTGATAAATCTCTCTGAATCTTCCAGGACTTTGGAAGCTGCTCCAGGATCAGAGTTCTCAGCTTCTCAGAAATACAGACACAATTGAATTTTGTGGAAATAATAGGGTTGCGAGGATTAATACATAAATTGGGAGCCTTGATAAAAAGCTGAGAGGAGTCATTTTGGCTTCTGGAAAGGTGAGAGAAAACTAGGAAACAGCAAAAGGAGTTTCAAGGAAAAGGTAGACATAAAATTTTGTGGCACTTTAAGGATCTGCAAAAAAAAAAAATTCAAAGGTATTAAAATTATTTGGAACTGTCAGTCTTCCTCACTTTAATATTGCCTCCTCCACTGCCCCTGTTTGATTTGGGAACAGGTTTTTAACTTACTTATTACCCTTGGAAGTAGCCCTTTATTCACCATCCCTGCACTTTCTGCCTAACACAAGGAAACCATATGTAGAAAGCAAGAGTAGGATCTTCTCTAACTGAGCAGACAAGAAAGAGATGAAGAAAGCAACAGAATTGGTAAATTCTGCTCTTGATATTGCAAGGCCTGAAGAAAGAGGCTGAAGGTAGCTGTTGCAGTCTCCATATAGAGTTGCATCATCAAAAAACCAGCCATGATTTCATGACTTCTCATATGCACAACACGAGTAGCTCTTACAGAGCAATAAATTGGCTTTTTGGATCAGATTACTTGATTAGCCAATGGAAAGAAACTACTGTCTATTCTCTCATTTTCATGGTCTCTTTTCCTGCTACAAAATAATTGAAATTCAAATGTAAAATTTTATAGTATCTTATTTTTTCCTATCTACCATGAAAATTTTCAAGTATTATAAACTAGACCCTAGTATCATGATATGAAAATTATTTGACTCATAACCTTAAGAAACAGTGTATAAATAATGCAAGGATAAGTAGCCACAAAATAAATCACTGATCAGCAGAGAGTTGATTTGGAGTTATTTGGAGTTAATCTGAGGTCATTTCCTTTTACAATATCAGGTAACATTTTTCTTGTAGTTCAGAAACATACTGTGATAACAATGTTTAAAGATGTAAATTCTCAAAACTAACTTGAATAGAGATTATGTACTGACAGTGTTTAGCTTTCCTGCCTTTAATGTGTCTCGGATTATGTTTATCCAGGTGTGCCAAATCTATTATGTTGTATTCATTGCTGGTCCAACACTGTTAAATTTCTAGTTATAGTCACACTTTTTGCTGTTATATTTTTCCAGCATAATTGATGCCATTGTTGCAGTGTGTATGAAAATAATCATATAGCTTTGTTTATGTTTCACAGCATGGTAGTCATAGTAATTTTAACTGCAGCGTAGGAACAATTTTCAGAAAGATTATCTTTTTTTTTTTTTTTAGGAAACTTTACTGCATTGCTAACTCTTTAACTCTTACTCATGTTTCCAAGATGTTATAATTGAGAAATGACCAGCACAGTGACTGATGTAACAGCTGCAGATAATCTAGGACATGAAAACCACAGGATTCAAAAAACATTCCACTGTTGGCACCTGACAGGACAATGCTAACAACCAAGTAACAGAAAGTTCCTCCTGAAAACGAGGAAGAACTTTACTGTTCAGGTGACTCTGCACTGAATCCAGCCCTGCTCCTGCAACAAAACTGCTCTAAGTCTTCCTTTCTCTTTTGTGTTCTACCAGAGTGTCAATTCACAGTTTGCTTAGGTAATCTCCCTCTTTGTTATCACATTTCCTCACTGTTTATGATTTGAAATAAACTGATGATATTTTGGTTAAAAGTTCAGTACTGTGTAAGTCCATTCTTACAATCACAAATGGTTTTAGTTCCCTGTGAGAAAGCATTTTGTCTGCACTAATTCTAAGTCACAGAGGTCACGCATAAAGTCTTGTCACGCTGAACTATTCAATTAAAGCAAGATTTAAAAAAACTGACAAAAACAAACCTTATCCCTCATCTGCAATGATCAGCTTCATTGAGTATGTTACAAGCTTCTTCATTTTCTGTTCAGTAAGAGCCAATTATCATCAATCTACTGAGTTGGAAGTTGCCTTACATACTAAGGAGTCTTCTGATCCTCTGACTTGTAAACAGCTTCACTAATTTTCTAGCTTCATGCCTTGTGAGGTTACAAAGATGCTCTGTGCTGACAGAACTTCTAACATATTATTCTACTAATGAGAAAACATATTTGAAAAATAAAATACTGTGAATGACTTAGTAATATCTGCTTTGCTTTTTCTTACAAGATGAGATCTTACCTAAATTTTCATAGCAAAATCACAGAATCACAGAATGGACATGGTTGGAAGGGAAAACATTGAGTTGCCAGGTCCAACCTCCCTGCTAAAGCAGGTCATCCTAGAGCACATGGCACAGGATAGTGCCCAGATGGTTCTTGAATATCTCTGGTGAGAGAGACTCCACAATATCTCAGGGCAATCTCTTCCAGTGGTCAGTGCACTGTAAAGTTCTTCATCTTATTCAGGAAGGACCTCCTGTGCATTGTTCTATTGTTTGGCACCACTGAGCAGAGCCTGGCTAGGACCTCTTGACATCCTCGCTTCACATACTGATGGACACTGATGAGGTCCCCCTCCCCAAAATCTCTTCTTGAGACTGAACAGACTCAACTCCCTCAGCCTGTCCTTTTAAGAGACATGCTCCAGTCTCTTAATCATCTTTGTCACCCTCCTCTGGACCCACTCCAGGCAGGTTGTCTCTTTTTCATTGAGGAGTGCAGAACTGGGCACTGCACTTCAGATGTGCCTCACCAGGGCTTAGAGGATCACCTCCCTCGACCTTCTGGCAATGCTCTTCCTAATGCACCCCAGGATTCCTTTGACCTTCTTGGCCACACAGGCACACTGCTGGGCTTGTGGACAGTTTGTTGTCTACCAGGACCCCCAGGTCCTTCTCCACAGAGCTGTTTAGCAGCATGGCAGCCCTCAGCCTATACTGACCCATGGGGTTATTCTTCCCTAGGTGCAGGACCCTGCAGTTGCCTTTGTTGAATTTCAGGCTGTTCTCAGCCTGTCAAGGTCCTTCTGAAGGGTTGACAGCACTCTGGGGTATTGGCCACTCCTCCCAGCTTTATGTCATCAGTGAACTTGCTGAGGAGGCATCTGCCCCTTCCTCCAAGTCATTGATGAATAAATTAAAAAATACAGGACCTTGGAGGACACCACTAGTGACAAGTCTCCAACCAGAAACCACACCACTGATAACAACCCTTTGAGATCCGCTCATCAGTCAGTTCTCAATCCACCAAATACAGATAATGTACAAATACAAGGAATACAAATTATAATTGAAAAATATAATGTCAAGGAATGAGAATCTCATTTGCTGGTTTGGTTTGGGTTTTTTGGTTTGGTTTTGGTTTGGTTTTCTTAATCATGTGATTCAAAAGAGAAATCATTGAATCTATGAAACCATGATAATTGTTTCAATATAGAAATTAGTGGGTGGTAGAGAAGCAAAATTCCACCTGCTCAGAAACTTTCCATTAGTCTTCTAAATATTTTTCCTAGGCGTCTTGTGTTCTCATGTGTTCTATTGCTTTTGAAAATTTGAAGTAGAAAGCTAAACATAGTTGTCCTGGTGTCTCCAGTGGCTGACAAAGCAAATATTTCATAAGACTGTTCCTGAAACTTCCAAAAGGCCTGACAAAAGCAACTTACAGCAAAATTTCACTGGAAGAGTTCTTTCCAAGGTAATTAGAAAGTGCAAAAAGTATTTCTGCTTAACCATTACAAATTTAACCAAAAAACATTTATCAAAGAATACATTAAATTAAAACAGAAAACAGGCTTTTAATCTTAAAATTTGTTTCAACTGAAATTAACCAAAGTATTAAAAAATAAAAGAGATACAAAATATTAGTGATTCAAGCCTTTTTCTTGATCTTATCTCACAAAAATGTTAATAAATAATCAATTTTAATATTCACCTTCATGAAGGACAAAGCAACTGTTTCTAAATCATGAAAAGATATTAGACAAGGAATACACTTGATAGGTTTCATGTGATTTCAATAAAACCTAGAGACTAAGCTTACAATTACCTGTTGAAGGTATAAGTTATTAATTCTGATCACATCCCATACATTTGATCAATTTTGCTCATTTAAGCAGTGCAAACATTCTTCAGGTAAAAGGTGAAGGAGAATAAGACTATTCCTCAAAAAAAACTTTAGTCTTGCCCTCACTGTGAGGGGTGTATTGCTTCTTTTGACTGTCATGTTCCTTTTATGACAAAGTTTCTCTCTTCTTTTCCTCTGCTGCTTTTTCCATGGGTGCCTCTGCTATTGCTGTTCCCTAGGGCCATGAAGTGTGTGACAGTCAAAGCCTTTTTCTCAGGGGGAATAAACAACCCAATTTCAGTGTTAAGGAGAGGGTGGAAGTCTGTTGGAAAAGGTCACTAAACATTTCCAAATGCTACCAGTTAATGTATTTTGTGGATTGTGCTGAGGAGTATGGAATGTAGAAGTAAATTGAATTTTAGTACAATACTGCAGGCTCAGTGGTCACTCGAAATGGCTTGTATGATACCAAGCCAACAATAATTTGGAGATTGTGAAGTCTGGGTTTTTTTGAGCTTGAAACTAACATGACATTTGTCCCAATTCCCAGTTCTCTGATGTTTTCAGTCTAAAGCACTGATACTATGTCTCCCTGACTTTTTAATCCATTCCCATTATAACCTTCATTCTTATTACCAGGATCTTTATTTGTATATATACATGAAATTCAGAATTATAAGCTGTATTTGATACTTGGTGCAATAATTGCATCTTGTCAGAAGTCAAAGATTGAGTGTCACCTAAATAAGACATTGCTGAGGATGATGTTACAGTATGCTCATCTGAATCATCTGTTCTCTTCACTGGAAACTTTTAATGAATATTTTGAAACTCTGTGGCAAACCTGACTGGTTGTAATACATTTCCTATAACAGCACCGAATTTAACCTCTAGAATTTTGCTTTTCTCTCTGCTTCTGTGGTAGTTAAGGTATCCATCAGGTTGTCAATGATTAGAACCATAGGTTAAAGTGTAAATTTTAGGGTTTGAGGATTTATGGTTTGTTCTGTAAGCCCAAAACTTTTTGAACTTGGTGTGTGAACCTGTCAGTAAGCCAATTTGTGATGTTATTTTATTCTGCCTTTCCCCATAACAAATTCAGTCACCTCTTGTTCTTCCATGTTGCCTGTGTAAGATCTGAATGGAGAATTGCAGAGACCCATGTCTGTAGAAAATAAATTATTAAAATAATCTTTTTGAGAACAATGGACAAGCTTTGGATCTCTGTTTTCAGTTGGGTTGAACTGCCATTTGAAGAGATTCTATCAACCATAAATCTAAATCCTCCCATATACTGTAAAATCATGAAATGTCTGGGCTTTATCAGTGCTTTTTCTCATCATTAAGTCAATGTAAATGCCAAACTGTGGGAAGGAAGGGATTAAGCCTTGTCTGAAAAGGACAACATAGCAAAAAAAGAACCGTTATGCAGTTTAAATTAATAGGTAAAACATTATTTTACTTAGACTGTGAAAACTACATCTTGATAAAAAAGCTTGATGAAGTTAAATATTTTTACTGGCATCCTGCAACATTTCAGGCAGTATGAAACTTCAAGAAAATGAAACTGCTCTCAGTCTGGCATCTAGGCACATCAATGGTCTAACCACAGTCACATTTTTTGTAGACATCATGGAACAGAAGAATTTTAAGCAAAGTTTTGGAGGTAAATAATGAAGTGGCATTGTGGGAACATTTCCTACTCATCAAGAGGTAGCAAGAAGCAAAGTACAATATCTTTTGTTTGGAAAAAAAAATGGCTCTTGGCCAGTGAAGAAATGCCAGTGAAAGAGGGGCCAGATTCTCAGCAATAAGAGAGATATGCAATGTGGGGCTGGAAAAGAAAGATCTCAAAAGTGAACTCAAATTACTTAGGCAAGGTATGACAGACGACAGACAGACAACAGAGAAATGGTGTGAAGAAGAATTTAAGCTTTTACAGGAGGAATATTTTGACAAAAGGAGAAGTAAACAGATCTCAGAAGCCCCAGAATTGTATGGGACCAGTTTAAATTTCCTGAAATGCTATCAAAAATCTAAGTATTTTCCTAGGTCCTAGTGTGAGACAAAAAAAAAAAAAAAAAAAAAAAAAAAAAATAAAAATTAAAAAAAAATTAAACTATGAGTTTTATCTATCCTTGATTCTATCCTTGATTATCAAGCCTAAACTGGAAAAAGTCTATATCCTTCTCTGACTTCCTAGTCCTTCTTTGGACAAGATATTTAACATTGATAGCATCATGAGATCAGGTAGAATTATCCTAGGGATAAAGAGAGGGTTGAGGTAGTGATGTTTCTTCCCAGGTGTCAGCCAGAATACATATGTACCCCATCGAGGTACTTACAGATCTCCCTTTCAAACCATGCCTTTAACATCTGAAAGCTAAAAATTGGAAATGTTACTGCCTTCAGCAGAATCTCAGTCTGTAATTTATCAAGAATTTTAAAAAAAAAATCGTAGTAAACTTCAGTGATCACCAGTGGACCATTCTACTTTTTTCATAGTGAGGATGAATTAATGTTGTCTGGAAGGTAGATTTATTGCTTGTGAATGTTGTAGATCATAGACCAAAAAAGCCATCAAGCAATAAACTTTGCAGATTAATTAGCTATGGTCCTTAAGGCTATCAAAAATATATTTGTCACATTTTTTATTCTAGAATATTAACAGTTTAATGACAAGAATTCTCCATTTCCAAAAACTTTTAAGTCAAGGTGTTCAAAGTTAATTCCAAATTGGTGGGTTTGGTATAGAGAAGGACTATGGAAGAAAAACAGAACATAGCTTTCTTTACTTCACTCAGGGACTGGAAAATAGAAATGACTACTATTTACCAATAATAGTTCATAACCTGCTGTCAGGTATTGCACAATATAAACACTGGTACAACATAACCTGCCCTTACTCCAAATAGTTGAATTTATATTGTTAAAGTGAAAGCAGTGTCTCATACAGTGGTTAAGCTTAAAATCAGGAAATGGTCACCAAGATGCAGTGCATATCCATCAGGAACAACTGCAATATCTATGGCAGCTGCATGACACACAGAAACAAATTGCTGGAGTGGTGGGATGTAATCAGTGAAACTTACTTTCATTCGGATCTAAATTCTTTTTCTCTTGATCCTACTACCAGAGCAGCTTTAACTCCACACATTATCTTCCTTTTATCAGTCTACTAGCCCATTTCTATATGCTAATTTGCCAGTGGCATATTTGGTGGCTGAATTCTGACTACTTTTACCTCAGTGGTTTCAGTTGAGTGCAACTCCTTGGCCCCACCTCTCATTTTCAGAGCATTTAAAGCATATGCCATTTTAGACTCTACCTGTCTTCAAATTGACTAAAAAGGATCAGATGGATCAAAACCTGTTAGGAGAATAGAGGGACTGTTACACAGACTAAAATACATACAGACCTAAGACTGCATTTCTGGGCACTAGCCCAAGATAAGAGACAAGATGCACTAGGTCACCAGCACCTCAAGGAGCTTCTAAGAGAACAAAATTACAGTCATACAGTTCTGTAGCATTCTTTTTAGCACTATATTCTAGTTTTATCACAGCATTTCTCGTGCTGCTTTTTGGCAAGAACACCCTCTTTAGGGAAAATATGGTGTGAAGTTATCATACTATCACAAATTTTAAAGCATTCACCAGGTACAGTAATAGGTTTGTGCAGGAACGTTCGTACTGTCTACATCTGCAGACTGAATGCCAGCCAAGTTATTTCCACCCAGATCACAAGTTTCTATGAGTAGGAAGGAAAAACAAATACTGTTTATTCCCTGAAGAGGAGAGTAAAAGTAGATTTTCGTTGCCCTAATAACATCAGTCTAGATGATGCTTAGGGATAGCTTAGAAGCCAAAAATGTTACACTAATAGAATGTAATTCTTCCACTAACTGACACATCCTATCACTGAAAGAATAAACCATTATTTAATTTTGATTATGTGAATTTTGAGGGAAAATAAGAAAGCATAAGCAAAGATATTCTCTTTCTTCTCATAATATCAAAATAATCATTAACCAATATGTTCCAATCATTTACTTGGTATGATGGAGATGGAAGATCAATGGGACATAGAAACAGTGATAAAAGTTATAGGAATTGTCTCTGCCACTTTTTCAGAAATTATCCCTAGGAAGAAAATTTAGACTTTATGTGTTTATGTTTTGTAAGTAGAAGTTTTAATAGCTTTTTATATTGATGTATTGATGTTGAGAGCTTTCTTTATAGAAATGGGGATTTTCCAGTATAATGCTTCTGATCATAAAATCCCAAACAAGTGGGGAAACCATACAAAAAAGAAACCATCCTTCTTTTTTTTTTTTTTTTTTTTTTTTAAGTCTCCTAGTTACAATTAAGCTTCCACATAGCAAGATATTTCAGACCAGGTTAGATTTTAAAAACAAAAGGAATCAGAACACACTTGAGCAGAACAGACACTCCTAGAATAATGAAGAGTTTTATAGTTAGGTCACTCCCAAAGGAAAAAGGAGATTAAGCTTTTAAATTACTGCTCTGTGGGAGTCACTTCAAGGATTTGAGTCTGGTTCTTCTTTGTAGGTGAATGCCCTAGTCATTGAGCTATTAGCTGTGTTCTCTCTGTCCCTTATTCATGGAGATGTCCTTCTATGTATATATAATTAAAGATGTATTGAGAAAAAGATTTCCATACATTCACTAGTGTAAATTCAAATTTAAAACCCCTAAATCTAAATATTCTCAGCTGACATCTACATCAATGACTATCAATCCAGCAATTTTGCCTATTTAAATAATTTTTTATTATTACCAACTTCACTGAAGGCTCTATTATGCATTACTGCCAGGTCATATTGCCAGATATAAATGAGTTCCAGTAGGGAGGAAATCCTCATGAGGATGCCTAAAAAAATTTATATAGAGCCCTGTTTTTGAAAGCAATGACAACATTCTGTATAACTGCTTGTGGGGATATACAAAGTATATTGTCATCTGCTTCGTGGTGAAAGGATTCCCTGTGAGGCTATAGTCACCTTAAAATCAAACTTCCAGGTACTGGGTTACTTCAGGAGTAAAAATGTATGCAAACAAAGTCATTGGAAAGTACTGATATACTAAAGTGATACATGAAATCAGTTAGAAGTAACTAATAAAATATTCTTCGACTACATAATGGTTGATAATGTCAAAGAAATCCCAAGAAATATTACTATCCATAAATACAAATAAAGTAATTGTAAGATAAATTTAATCGCTGGTTAAGAGTTGCTTTGTATCTTAAAACAGGAGAGCTTTCTTTTACAATTAAAGGTAAAGCAGGTAAAGGCAAGTTCAAATTCAGCAGTCAAAACATTTTGTTCCATCTAAAATGTAAAAATCTTTACTTCATAAACATTTTTACAACTTTTATCCACAGAAAGCCTTTAAAATTCCAAAAACCATCTCACTCCAGACAAAATGAAACAATCAAATATTGTAATATTGGGCCTGCTTGAAACCACAGGAGCTCACCTTTTGAGGCAGATCTATCTACAAGATGCTGCTTTTATTGTCTCTATCGGAGTGATTGTTTCCTTGATTCCTAGAAGAGATTAGCTAGCCATGAGCAGATTGTGAAGGTATAAGGCAGAGACATGCATATGTATTTAGAATATTTGCATTTTATAGATGAGAATCTAAAGAACATTTTGAAGCACCTTAAAAAATATTGATTCTATTCTGAATAGAAATCTGAAGAATTTTAGGGATCCTATAATTTCACCAAAGTGTTTTCAGAAGTATTTATCCAATACACTATATTTCTTTTCATTTATATGTCTTTACATTTGTAGAATATTTTGTTGTCGCCTTATACCCTAGTATGATTCCCATAGTAATAAACTATTTTTGAAACCAGTTAAGTTTAGCATAATTATATCCTATTTTGGATGCTGTTTAAATGTTCCATTAGTTTTCCAAGATGTCTCTGTTAATTCCACAAATTTGTCAATTTATTCTGTTGACAATAAAGAAAGTGGATGCTGCTCAATTCAAAGTTTTTGCTTTTGGTTCTAAAATTCCACTTCCCTCATTTGCAAAAAATTTCTTCTTCTCTTTTGCAATTTACTTATTATAATTATTTGTGCAAAGGTTGAATTTATTAACTTCCAGTTTGCATGTAATGCGGCAATGCTGAGCTTGACATTATTGTTTGCAAACGTAGAAAATCTTTTGGAAAATATTCATCTCATCAATAGATCGGCATGTGACTATTTTCAGTGGAAATAACTTTTATTAAGCCAATAAAGTAAATTGTGGGCTTGAGTTTTTGCTGATTACTTTTTTCCAGCCTCCTCTTCCCTACCCCCACCTTCTTTTTATGTTATGCCACTTCCTTAAAAATTAATGTGCCATATTTTAATTAAAAGTTAATGGAAATTTTTTAAGTTTGCCTCTGAAATTGTGATTAATTTTAAATGATAAGTGTTGTCACATATATTCTTTGCCAATCAATTTCCTATGGATTATTGTCACTTTGAAGCTCAGCTTCACAGTAATGTCCAAAAAATCTGTAATGTCATTAGAAAAACATTTAAAACAACTCCACAAAATAAATCTCTGATCTGAAGTGTGTTTATTGGAAAAAAGGTAAAAATTAGGAGGCAGTATTAATGTTTCACTTTCTGTTAATCCAGCACCTAGAGACACCAGTTACAGTTCAAGCACTGCTGTGCTAAGCCCTGAAGAGAGACTTCACTAACATCTTGTTCACTGTAGCTGGAATCAATAGTGTTTTTCCATATGAAGAGTGTATGAAAAGTGCAGTAGGAGTCCTCTGTGCTGACCAACAGATAAGTACAAAATAAGCATATGGATACAATAATATTTTGACTGGGAGTTGTTTTTATTCACAGTGGCTTGTATGGTATTATGTTTTGGATGTGTGACCAAAACAGTGTTGAAAGCACTCCAGTGATTTAGTTATTGCTGATCAGTGCCTACACACTACCAAGGCCTGCTCCGTTTCTCTCGCTGCCCCAGCAGTGACTGAAGGGACGTCCACAGCTTGGCCCTGTCTTCAGCAATAAAATTGATGTAAAGAAGGAGAAAGGAGGAATTTTGGAGCAATGGTGTTTGTCTTCCCAAGCAACTTTTAAGCATAATGAAGCCCTGCTTGCCTGGAGATGGTTAAACATCTGACTACCAATGGTGAGTAGTAAATTAATTCCTTATTTTGCCTTGCTTATAGTGCAGAGCTTTGTTTTACCTATTACACTGTCTTTATTTCAACACATGAATTTTCTCACTTTCACACCTCCAATTCTCTCCCCCATTCCCACTGGAGAGAGGGAGTGAGTGGCTGTGTGTTGTAGTGCGGGGAATCCTTACAACATGTATATAAGACAGCGATGGACTTGAAAGGAAAGATGAAGTGATATTTTTGTAGATGTTCAGGGATTATTTTATTCCTCCAGCCGCATGGCTGGAGTTCCCAGGCAGACCCCAGTCATGGGCCCCTGCTCTCTTTTTTGGGCCCCAGGCACCCCAAACCACCCAATCAGGAACAGCTATGGGGCACACGTGACATGGGAGAAGGGACAGGGACAGACCCGTACCCTGCAGGGTCCCTCCCCCCAGGATTTCAAGGGAAGGCACCTCCACAATTCACCCTTTCTTATTAAATAAAGAGCATTAGAAAATACAGTGGGATAAACAACAAAACATTTTCAAAGGAAAGGAAGCCACTGTCTTGAGTCCCCAGATGTCCAAAAAGATTTTCTTTGGAGCATCAGAAGGGAGACAGGACTTGAGCATGCTTCAGATGGAAACCGAGGAAGGGATTTTCCTCTTTGTACCTGTTGGAATCTTAGAAAATGACAGTTAATTTCTTCCCTCCCTCCTTTTCATCCCCCACATCGGCATTGCAAAGGGGTTCATGGCAAATGAAAAAGACTGGTTTTGTGAGGGGAACCCAAAAGGGATATCTGGGCTGGGCATATATAGGGGATAAAGGGGCATGGGATAAAAGGGGAAGGTGGGATAGGGGAAAGGATAGGGATTATGGGGATATTGTCCAGCATATCTACTGCCATTGACAGGGACACCCCCAGGGCCTGTAACAGATGCTGCCTGTGGGCCCTTCCTTCCTTGTACAATGTTAAATTCTACTCTTTCTCCTTCTTCTAAGCTTGGAACATCACTTTTAGGGTTCCTTTTTACAATAGCAGATTTATGAACAAAAATACTTTCTCCAGTATCATTTTTCAACAAGAAACCGCAATTTTTCTTTACATTATACCACTTTACAGTTTCAAAAACCCTAGCTGCGATAACCTTTTCATTTTTCCGAGTTCCTTTGTTCTTGCTTTCACTTTCGGTTTTTCTTGCTCTCTCGTCAGAGCTGCCACAGTCAGGACCGCCGGGAATGGGGCCGCCGCCGCCGCCAGCGTGTTCCTGTCGCGGGGTCTGGACTCCTCGGGATCGCGTGTGGGGCTGAGTGGGTCCGCTCTCGACGTGCTGCTGCACGCTGCCACTGCTGGCTGCTCCACCTTCGGCCGCCTTTGCACCGCTGTTTGGTGCTGTGCTCGCTTCCCGCCTGGAGCTCTGCATGACTGCTCCATGATTTCCAGGCGTTCGAGCGGCTGCACAGCCGCGCCCTGTGAGGCATTCTGTTCCAGCACGTGTGCGCTGCTTTGTACCGCTGGAGCTGCCACCGCTGCTGCTGCTGTCAACTACAGACATGTCGCTGCTGGGTGTTAGCGCCGTTCCCTTCTCGCCACCTCGCCACTCCAGCTCGGCTCGGTGTGGCTCACTGTGGTCGCCATAGCAACTGCCTCAATCACCGCTGCCTTTCTCGGTGTGGGACTTGGGCTCAGACCGTCGCTCACCACGCGGTGCAGGGTGGCCATTGCCGGGACGTGCCTCTGCCGCTGCCGCTCTCACCGCCGCCCTCACCACCGCTCTCGCTGCTTGCTTCTGCTTTCGCAGCTCGCAATTTGCATTTTTCAGCAGCTATTTCTACTAGTTGTCCTTCCTTATTCACTGTAAGAATACCTCGGAGACCCCTAGAAATGGACTCTCGCATCCAGCATCTTCGTCATTGCTCTCTCGCCCGCTGTCCCTCAGGAGTGCACTCCTATACAGGGATGGGTCTGCTCTACTGCTTGTGCTTTTAGGGGGGCTGGGTGTCTCCACCGCAGGCACCTCAGGCACAGGCACCTCTGCGTTACTGGGACCGAGTATGTGCTTTATGAGAGCGTCTTCAATTGCAAAAGATGATAGAATCAATTCTACTACCATTCCACTTCTTGACTGGATCATTATCAACTCATCGATTTCTTTCCAAAAATTGACCCCTCTAGTCACAGGAAAACCAACATCAAAAATTAAGTCTTGAGTGACATAAAAGAAATTTTTGAAAAGCCAATTAAATAAGTGTTCTAAATGTCCTGGGTCCAGTTTTGCATTTTGTTTCGCAAGAATTTCTTTCACTTCCAAGTACATTTTTCTCTGTGGCTCAGATAGCCACAACTCCTCTGATTTCTCCATCTGGTCAGAAAGTACTGCCAAAAACAAGACAATAAGAAAGTTCAATTACTCACAATTCACATCGATGTACTCCAGACCTTTAGAAATCATTTTCAGGGATCGAATATCCACATGTCTCCACAATTTGTTGTAGTGAGGAGTTCTTACAACATGAATAAGACAGTGATGGACTTGGAAGGAAAGATGAAGCGATATTTTTGTAGATGTTCAGGGATTATTTTGTTTCTCCAGCCGCATGGTTGGAGTTCCCAGGCCACCTCCAGTCATGGGCCCCTGCTCTCTTTTTCAGGCCCCAGGCACACACACCACCCAACCAGGAACAGTTATGGGGTACACGTGACGTGGGGACAGGGACAGGGACAGGGACAGACCCGTATCCCGCAGGGTCCCTCCCCCCAGGATTTCAGGGGAAGGCACCTCCACAGCTGTGTGTGGCTGAACTTCTTATTAGCATTAACCCGCAACATGCTTACTCTTACAAACAAGGAAGAACTCATCGCTAATGAAAAGGTTGAAGGCAGCCTTGGCTGCAGCGAATTTAAGAATCAGAGGTTCAGCATCCTGTGATGAGGGAGCAGAGCAAAATCACAGGATCACAGTACTGGTCTGCAGGAGATCAGGCTTTGGTCACTTTAAGATCTGCTTGAAGAAGGCCCATGGAAAAAGGCTGTAGGGAAGAGGGACTCAAGTAGACTGTTTAGTATTCAAGGATCACCCCCAAGCTCAAGAGCACTCCACTCCATTAGTTAGGAAGTCAGGTAAAAAATGACAGGTGGTCTTCATGGGAGAACAAGGAGTTCCTGGACAAACTGAAAAACCAAAAGGAAGCATACAGAAGGTAAAAAATGGGAATAAGTATCCTGGAAAGTCTACAGAGATGCTGCCTGAACATGAAGGGACGACGTTTTCAAAGAAAAAGTCAAATGGAATTGAATCTGTCTGTAAAAGTGAAAGACAAGAAAGTATTCCAGAATTGTATACATGATAAAAAGAAGTCTAGGGAAAATGTGAGCCCGCTGCTGAACAGGTAGGGGACCTGGTGACACAGGACTTGGAGAAGGCTGAGGTTCTGGATCCATTCTTTATCTCAATCTTTAGTAGCAAGCTCCAGAGACCATGTGAAATTTCTGCAGCAAGAAGGACTGACCCACGGTGGAAGAGGATCCGGACAGGGACTATTTTAACAAACTGGATTTATATAAGTCCCTGGATCCTTGTGGAACACATGAGTTCAGAGGGATCTAATCACACCCACAAGTTCTGAGGGCTCTGATTCATATAACCTATTAAGACTATTCTCAATAATCCTTGAATGACTATGATAACTGGGAGAGCTGTCTGAGAACTGGAGGAAAGCAAATGTCACACCTACCAATGAGAAGGGTGAGAAGAAGTTTGCAAACAACTACAGGCCAGTCAATCTCACCTCATTTCCTGGGAAGAATAGAGCAACTAATCCTGGGAAACTTTTCCAGACACATGCAGAACAGGAAAGTCATGATGGACTCCTCAAGGGAAAGTTATACTTGACCAACCTGATAAACTTCTACAGTGAAATGACTAGCCTGGAAAATGATGGGGGGAGCAGTGGATATTGTCTACCTGGAATTAGGCTTTTGACACTATTTCCCAGAACATCCTCATAGAGAAAATGATGAAGTATGGGCTGGGTGAGTAAACAGTATAGCACTCTAAAACTGAACATCAGGCCTGGGGGTGGGCAATCAGTGGCAAAGCATCTCCTTAGAGGCAAGTGACTCTGCCTTCTTGCATTCCTTCTTCCTCCCTGAAGTTATCCAGTAGATGTGGAAGGCTTTTGATAATGGTTTCATTCAAACTGAAACTACAAAAAATTATCACCATGGTTGGTTAAGCACCCAAGCAAGAAGCAGGTAGCAGAAGCCATCTGAATGGATGACAAAACTAAGATAAATTTAGTGGAAATTTCAGGTATCTGTTTGGGGAACAGATATATTTCTTCTGATCTTTCACCAAAGTAAAAATGTGGGTATGCTTTTATTATAGGCCTAATAGTCCAGGCCTATTCTTATTCATGATTCAGACATTTATAAGTATAAATCTTTCTGGACTGAATAATAAAAGCCTATGGAGGGACTTAGGAGTTAAGGAAGAGATTAAAACACCAAATGCCTGAACTGGAACAAGTGACCCAGTCTTATAAAAATATATCATAATAACTGAGTGCATGAGGGAAACTCAGCAGAATTATGTGGGAGGTCATCCTTTTCAAAGTAATTTTAAATAATTTTGAACACAGAAAATTCAATCAAGTTCAGTGTCAGCCTCTGTAATTTTATTTGAGCCTCTTTTAAATATTCAAAAGAAATCTATAAAATCTACAAAATCCTGGCCTTCTTGTATTTGTATTTTTAATAATGTCTTATTTCTATTTGTCCACCTCTACTCTTGAAGACAGACTAAAATGTCTATAACCATGTTACTCATTAACAAAATGCAGTGCGTTACAAGCAGACACCAATTCTCCAGTGGAGTTCTCAATGAGAGTCTCAGACTTATTATTTCTCCTATCTTTTCTATCTTCACTTCAGGTTAATTGTTTTTCTGTAATTTTCTGTGTGAAATAAAAAAAAATTTCTTCACCAACAAGTGTCTGAGATTTAGTTATTGCCTCTGCCTGATGCTTCTCAATGTTCTCAAAAATCGTGTACATTGTTAAAAAAAAACTTGAGGTCTGTTATGTTATTGTACCTTGACAGCACCTTTCCCGTTAGTGTAATATTAAACAGCTTCAGAGGAATTAGTACAATTGAAATCCTGGCAAACAGAAGAAATGAGAAGAGAGCATCATGTACAACAGAAAAAAGAAATGTAAAAGCTGAAATAAGCTAGGGACAGGCACTCAGTGAGGTTACTGAGGGGGTAAAACAAAATACATTCTCAAAACTAATGAGAACTGCTATGCTGCTATCACTCCTCAAGGCATGGGATCAGAGATAAAAGCTCACATGGAGATTGCTAACAGCCATACACCATTCTCTCACGTAAAATTGCTTAAAAAAACTTTATTGAAGATTACTCATTCTCCGTTTTCTCTTTCTGTCGCTAACAATTTCCTTCCTGTTTATACTGGAAAATTTTAATAGTATAAAATGTTTGGTATTTGGATTGCTGAAACCAGGATAAAAAGCAAAACATAAGTAGGATTATATTCTGAAGACATGAAATTATGAGTAATTATAAATGCATGCGTACTTAGTACAATACAAGGGTTCTATCCTTTTCCAGGACTATACTGAATTCAACAGGAGTTACATCAGATCTCCACAAATTTCAAAAATAGAAAAGCCTACCTCTATAATTTTAATTAGTTTTATTAAAATGCAGAAGAAAATAGAATCTCTATTCATACTATCTATGTATTCTTGACAAAATTTCAATGTATCCTAGCTACATCTCACCATAAAATTGGGGAGAATAGAAAATGTCACCATTAGCAACCTCAAGTTCTTACTGCTTCACAGATCTCATGAATTACCAAAAAAAAAAAAAAGCTGTATTCTGAAAATAAAAAAATACCTATTTACAGAAGTTTAACCTACAGTCTGACTCCTTCAAATATTTCTGTTGTTCTAGGAAGCAACCATCTTTTTTGCAGTGTTTGTTAGGTCACTTTTGTGAGTATTTTTTAGCTTGCTTGCAGGAGAGATTGTTAACATGTAGTCAGCACAAGAGAAATAGTCTTTTCAGCAGACTGTGTTTCAGTTTTGTCCTTATAATGCGGTGGTTACCCAACAAGAAATGTGTGTTGGCTTCAAACCCAGTATTGTACGTCAATATAATTTGTCTGACAGCAGTGACCTTATTGCATTACTGTTCCTGTCTTCTTTCTTTTGAGTAGTACCCCCTTCATCTTGGATATATTGGTATTTTTCCCTGCATAAGACCAGCTTAGGGCTGATTATTACCACCTTAAATCTGATTGTGTGTACTTTGTAGGTGAAAAAGTAGCTTAAATTGCAAATTCTAACAGATAGCAGATAATGCTGAGTATGTGTGTGGGTAAATGTGTTACTTCTTAGCTGCAAGCTGTATAGGCTGAACTTAAATTTTGATAAAACTTGGAGTAAACAAATGTAGCATATCTTGAATCCTCCAAGTAATAAAGCAACATGAGATAAAATCAACAATTTGGAGGATGATCATATGTTGGGCTTCTTCATATGGACTATTTAGACTGGGGAAACTGAGGGTTTCAGGACTAAAATAATAGTTCTCAGAAAGAAGTGGTACTGGAAAAAAAATCAGTCTTGGAAAGAAGGTGAAGATTCTGACCAGAGAAAAGTTACCCAATACAACTTTTTGTCAGGTATTTCTAGGCCAGGAGAAGCTTGCAGGGAAGGAGAGACCTACTTAGAGCACTGTTGGGAGACCAAGTGTAGGACATAATCAGGTAGAGGAAAATATTTTATCGCCTTGGTTCTTAAATAAACTCCATTACACAAATCGAAATGAGGTTATCATTTACCCTTTCTCACCTGTAGCCAGATCCTAATTAACATCTGTGGGTCTTTGTGTTTCTGCTATCTTGAGTCTGTATCTCACAAGTCTTAGGTCCCACTGCAGAGCTTACTGTTCTGTTGGTTCATGATTTGTGTGTCACTTATCTGAACCTGTATTTGTATATATTTATTTGTACATATGTGGCCTCATCTTTGGCCTCATTTTGGAGTGTTCTCTCATTTTCTTAAAATTATTTTCCCCATGTTCTTCTAATGGCAACAGACTACCACTGAGCTTGCAACTTAGGGCACAGGAAATCTCCTTCCTCTTTGTCTTATTTTGCTATCAATTCTCCTGGTTTCTTTGATGCTTTCGCATTATTTAGAAAATAGATGCAGATAGGTGTCTCTTAATGCTGATTTTTTGATTTTGTTTCCCCATCTGCAAAGATGACTGTTCTGGGCTGTTTCCTTGTGTGAGTCTACTCACTTACGCTGAAGTAAAAATGTACTCTGATATTGTTTATGCCATTAAAAACCCTTGCTTTTGTTCTCAGTTTCCTCAGTGTGAGATCATGAATACGTCCTTACATATTCTTCTGTCACTTGTCTTGAATGAACACTGTTTCCTAACTTAGGCAATTCTAGGGCAGAGGATTGAGTCTTCGGAACATTCACTTATGGTTACTACAAGTACTGGTTCCTCTTCTGGCCCAGTTTTTAACTGATGACTTGTGAATAGCTCACAAAGTCTCCAAGTGCAAGAAAATACCTTCATCTTTAGCAAAATATTTCTTCTGTCTTCTAATATTTTGTTGGGTTTGAGGGATTTTTTTTTTTTTTTTTTTTTGAGAAGAGAGGACATAGAGATGGTAGGGCAAAAAGAATGTAAAAATACAGTATCTTTGTACACAGGCATTTTAAGCAATTGCTGGAGTATGCTTTATATTTTATTTTATCCCTATGAAGGGTTATTCCATGCAGTTCTTGTTATCTTTCTTTCAGTGCATCAGTAAATAAAGAACTTCACTTTCTCATTTCCCCCCACAATGATACATGCTTTTTTAAGACCCATTTCTTAGTGCGATGTCTTCCATGCCTTTACAGGTTTCTCGAATGTCAGTATAACATTCCCTGTGGTCTTTCATGATGCTTCTTCTCTCCATTTCAAAGTGTCTTATTTTTGCTGCTGAATCACGTTTTATTTCTCTTTTGCAGATCTCTCTAAAGTACTCCTTGTAATCAGGTTTCGTATACTCTTGAGAAGACTAAAACTGTTAAAAGGATGCTCTTCAGAGTTGTTATAATTATGACAAGGATTGTAGCTATATGCACACAGATTGACTTCCTGACATTGGTTTCTAATTCTTTCCTTCTGCAATCTTTTCTCCATGGAGTTTTCTTTGTTACTGATTTAGAAAATTGTATCTGTAGTATTATTACTTGCCCATACCTTAACATGCTGTCAGTGGTTCAGACATCACTCTCCCTAGAAAGTACATTTAAGAAGCTACATAATATAGTAGGACTTCCCTCCTACTGCTGTGTACCTTGTTTAATAATTGATTATTATGCAAAGAGCACACACTTAATAATATATATCCTAAAACATCAGAGAGTATCATATTACAGGGGTTCTAATATTTCTTTTTTAAAATCACTTAGAACTGGGGTAAGTGACAGCACAAGGTCTAAGGCAGTGAGGGTTATATTATTCATGGTCTTGTGTAAGGCTTTAAGATTGGTAAACGATTCCACAGGGAAAGAACTGAAACAATAGCTACAATTCTCAAGGGAAAATCGGAGATTTACTGAAAACTAGGACATATAGTCTGTTCTAGGAGCATATTAGAGCCACACTCTCTGATATACAGTTCATAAACAGCAGTTATATTACTTCTGTTCTTCAAGGAATCTCAACTACAAGCATATTAACAGGAATTATATTTTTGTAAATAAACATAAATGAGATTAATACACTGAAACTCGCTGCCCATTTATTTAATCCAACAAAACCTACTTCTCAAATCCAGTTGCAGTAACTGTTCCTCACCATGAAAATATTGAGACCCATTTGTCACTAAAAGTTATCCTATAGCAGAGGTCAAGTACTAACCAACAGCATTTGTTTGGTCTTTTTTTCCCAGTGGCTACGTTTTGCTAAAAAGAAATAAAAGGAAAAAGGAAAAATACTTATTTTTGTAGGAAAATTCAGAGCATTAAATGGTGATTAAACATGATAATTTATATTTTGTATTCAAGAAAGAAAGAAATACATTATCTATTTAGACAATTCATGAAGAAAACAATCACTGGCCAGTAGCTGTGTCATGCCTTCATCGACTTTCTTAACACGAGGTATTTGCAGAGACTATCCAAACAGATTTTCCTTTATGTTTGAAAACTATGTACATACATTACCAATGAAAGAACATTCTAGAATGAAATGTGTATTAAATCAAACATCCAACTGGCCTACTGGGGTTCCTTGCCACAGTTCAGGTAAGGCAAGTAATGTAATTACTGAATTTAATTCTGTTACTGACTTAACAGTTATAAAAAGAATGCAGTCTTTTAGGAAGCAAAGATAAGGAGGTCTTCCAAGTTTCCAGTAAAGCAGGCATGTTAAACATGAAGAGTAATCCTGTTTCCTATTATGATTGTGGTGGGACAATGGACATGCCTTTTACTTACTCAGTGGGTCTTGCCGACTTCCATGCCTGATGGCTTGGCTGGATCAGATTTGGAAGTATGGACTCCTATCTATTATGGGCCACAGTTTTTTTTGATTTCACAGAATATTCTGAGTTGGAAGGGACACACAAGGGTCATTGAACCCAGCTCTTAAGTAAATGACCCATACATGGATAAAATGCACAACCTTGGCATTATTAACACCATGCTCTGACCAACTGAGCTACTGTCACTAATGTCATTAATGAAAAATCAGTCATTAACGAAGTTTGGCAGAAGGATGAGCACCAGTCTCTGCAATCTGTAGACAAAAACAGACCGACTAATGCATGTGCATTTCCCATGGATTCTGAATACATAAGGTTTGTAGTTTCTGTGTATGTAGTACTTTTTGGTTTTATATAGACCCTGTACACCTCACTCAGTGCCAAACTGTGAAATGCACAGCAGTCATTTCTCTGGAATTTTTGGAAAGCTATTTGGAAGTTTTATAAGGCTACAAGATATGGTGAAATTCCTACTCTCCTGGCTAGATTTCTAGACAGAAAAGAAAATACATTTCACAACGTATTTGCAATTGGAACTCAGTAGTTGCTACAGCAATGCCTTCTCAGAGAACCAGCTCACCAGAGGAGGTATTCAGGGCAATGACCTCTTATACAGCATTCCTCAAAGTTTTAGAAACCTAAATTGAACACTATCTTTTTACCAAAAGTATTTGAACTGTTTTCATTCCTTCTCTCCACTAAATGCTCTGGAATGACATGACAAGGATATAGGGAATATTAAGAAACACTCAAAGACCTAGGTGTCGAGGTTGTAACTTGTAATGACTAGTATATGATAAAAGATGAGTCATTGGATGAAGGCCTTATATTTCAGATTATGTCTAAACTTGGGTCCTGGATCACATGCAATCCTCTCAGCCTGAAAGAGTCCACTTTCATCAAATCTCACCTTCATACATGTAAGGACTAAGTAGGTTTTATCTTGCTCCACACTTCATTGTCACAGAGGCCAGATGTTGAGATCAAGCTGACACATCACCAAATGAAAAACAAGAGAAGGAGAAGGGAAAAGTAACTGTGTGGACCACAGACATGGTGCCTAGCAGTAATCAAATTGATGTGACTGTGAAAAAGCAATTATGTTCTTAGTAAGTATCAGATAATTTTTTGGATGCGTTAGATAAATTGCAGGTCACAGTTCCAGCCATCTGCAGGTAGAAACAACAAATTTGGACCAAAGGAGTGTTACAGATAAATTGATAGGGCCTAGATAATTCCATTTTTGTAGAGTTCAAGAGCACATTTTGAAGAAGATAGGGTCATGGTAAGAGAATTAGCGCAGAAAGAAGAAGGAATGTGGTCTTATCAGGAAGACTGTTGAGAAACAATTCTGACTATCTTAAAAAGCTATCCATATGTGCTGTGCCACTTGTGGGTAACTGCATTACACTGACTAAAGCCTTTTCAGAATTTGTTAATTTTTTTTTTTTTAATTATTATATTATGTTTGAAGCCATTCCCAAAGTGAAACTGGCTACAGTTTTGTTTCACTCAATAGCTATATTATTAGTATGACATAAAATTTAAGACAATTCTAGTGCCAAAGATATTTTAGGTCATTTTCACACTCTCATATAGTCAGAATCGTAAAATTTACACTTATATTGAACCTAAGTTTGAGAACTATAGTTACCAAACTCAAAAATACAGCACCACCACTACCTTTCTTATTTAGAGACAAGTTAAATACACAGTTTAATCATATGTCTAGATATATTATGCGGTGGACAGTGAGCAGCTGACTGCAAAGATCGTATGTCTAACTTGATGGTAGAGGACCAACTGGTATTTTATTCATCCTTAGTTTAGTTGCCCTTCCTCTTCTCTGACAGTGGCATGAAGAAAGAAACAGAGAATAAATTTTTTACAAAGGCATCTTGATGTTTTGTATTTATTTAGAAAGACGAAATACTAATTTTGAAATTGTTTAATTTTTTTATTTATTCATTCTGGAAATTTTCATTAAAATTCTGAAAAAATATCTGAGGTCTTGCTCATAGCTTTTTCATTCATTTTGCTTTCTTATTGTTTATTTTGTCATTAGAAAGGGTGGAAATGATGACCATCATCATAAGAACAGTTAGGAAAAGTAGCAGCAGAGAAGTAGCAAATGGGGAAGAAAAAGAAGGCAGGGAGAGACAAATGAAAAATACAAATGAAAAATAACATCCTAAAACAATGGACTATTTATTTAAAAGAATAGTCTTGAAACACTGAGAAAATAAAGATTGGGGATTTTTTACTGAAATCTGTTTGGGGAGTTTTGAAAAGCAAAAACTCCCTTTGCAACTTTCTAAAATATTTTTTCAAATAGAGCCCCAAGGGTAATCAGGTGACATCAATCATTGCTTTTACTTTAAAAACAGGCATTTTAACAAATGTAATAAAAACATATGTTTCATTTACACTTTTAGGATCATAAGCATATTCTTCCCTTCCCTTCCCTTCCCTTCCCGAACCTTCCCTTCCCTTCCCGAACCTTCCCTTCCCGAACCTTCCCTTCCCGAACCTTCCCTTCCCTTCCCGAACCTTCCCTTCCCGAACCTTCCCTTCCCTTCCCTTCCCAAACCTTCCCAAACCTTCCCTTCCCAAACCTTCCCAAACCTTCCCTTCCCAAACCTTCCCAAACCTTCCCAAACCTTCCCAAACCTTCCCAAACCTTCCCTTCCCAAACCTTCCCAAACCTTCCCTTCCCAAACCTTCCCAAACCTTCCCTTCCCAAACCTTCCCAAACCTTCCCTTCCCAAACCTTCCCAAACCTTCCCTTCCCAAACCTTCCCAAACCTTCCCAAACCTTCCCTTCCCAAACCTTCCCTTCCCAAACCTTCCCTTCCCAAACCTTCCCTTCTCTTCCCAAACCTTCTCTTCCCTATACCTTTCCCCTTCCCTCTCCCCTTCCTCTACTTTTCTCTCTTCCCCCTCTATCTCCATTTCCACTTCCATTTCCATTTGCATTTCCATTTCCTGGGACAGTGGGATTGGAGGCTGCAGTCTCACATAACAGATGTTATCTCCATGACAGCTTCATCTAAGTTGAATGAAGATGGAATTTGTATCATCCCACTTTTAGATATCTACAATGTATAATTTGTATTTGAGCTAATTTTTACACTCTTTTAACAATAGATTAAGTTAGACACTTGTGGAGCATCATTTATCTGATCTGTTTGTAAAACAATTAGATGAATCTGTCCCAGATACATGTATGGCAGCATTGCACTAAACTAACGAGGCCATGGGCTTGAACTCTAGCACATACAGACCTTGTCAAGTTTAGTCAGCCCTTGGCATGATTCAGAGAGGTGCCAGCCCATGTTCTCTCAAGCAAAAGCCAGAGGTTCTCTATTTTTCCAACAGCATCTGTCAGGGATTGTCTAGAGAATAGGGAAAGGGAACTGAAACTCAAAAATGTTCTCAGGTCTGCTGGTTGGTTCATACCCCACTTGATGTACTGATGCAAATACAGACCCGGCAAATTCCCTAAATTGAAAACTACAAGTCAAAATATACAGCAAAGCCTCAGCGGATGATCTGTTTTGATAAACTGATTCAAGCTGATAATTCATTTCACTCCTTCTACCTCCAAAATTTTCAGAGAACTTTACAGTGACAGAAGACACTGGATCAATATTAAAAGACCTGTTATATACTCTGCTTTAGGGGGGTGCATTCACATTTGTGATACCAAATATGTGTATAAAACATTTCCAGACACATGCACACTATCTTTGCTTAGCTTAAAAAATGCAATAAAATGGAAATCTGACCAAGCACATAAACCACTCCCAGGAGCAAAATACAACCACAATGGTATCCAAGCCTGATTATACTTTTCTCTTATTTCCGAGCAACAGAATCACTACACAAATGCAAAACAGTTGATTTTTACACTGAATGTTTAGTATGTTTTGAACCAGCAGGTTCCAATGCTGGACTTGTCCTCATGAAAAACCTGTAAAAAATTACTTTCAAGCTACATCAATATAATATGAGATATTGATCTGGCAAGAGTTGTGGTAGTGCTTTGGGTGAGTAGTGGGTCTTGTCTGTAATCATGTCACAAGTGTGTTGCTCTCTGTATAATAATCAACCATTTGTATTGCACCAGCAGCCTGTAGGCAGTTAGCATGGATGCCCGAGCCAAGACGTCATGTCATACCTTGTGATATGCTCTTCACTAAGTGTGATGCTGTGGTTTAATGTGGCAGGCAGCTGAACCCCACAGACACATTTGCTCGCTCCCTCAGTGGGATAGGGGACAGAATCAGAAAAAAAAATTAAAACTCAGGGGTTTAAATAAAAACAGTTTAATAGGACAGAAGAATTAAGTTAAAGTAATAGTAATAATGGTAAAAGAATATATAAAACAAGTGATGCACAATGCAATTGTTCACCACCTGCTGGCTGATGACCAGCTGGTCTCCAAGCAGTGAGCCACAAACCCCCCAGCTAATTCCTCCCAAGTTTTACTGTTCAGCACAATGCCATATGGTATGGAATATCTTTTGGCCAGTTTGGACCAGCTGTCCTGGATGTATCTCCTCTCAAATTCTTGTGCCTCCAGCTTCTTGCTGGCAGAGCAGCATAAGAAACTGAAAACCGAAACATGGTCTTGAACTAAAAACACAGCACTATACCAACTCTAGGAAGAAAAGTAGCTCTTACCCAGATGAAAACAGGACACATGCAGGCTGATTTTACTTTCTGAGATAGGCTGTCTCCCAGCCACCCAGGTAGGACCATTATTCATCATGGCTGATACAGAGGAAACTGATTTCCACATCAAGCTCTCATTGTAATTGCAGCTCAGATTGTTGCAATTATTTTGTTTCATTAAGTCACACAGAACAAGTCCTTCCTTGAGGTCATTCCTTTCTGTACTGCTTTATCAGCTAAAGGAAAAGAATGAAAGTCTCTGAAAAAAGACGATGAAAAAGATCTATTAGGTCATCAGCTCTTTCTCTCTGCCAGAGTGTGATTGTTCCTTACTGTTCACTTGAGTATGTTTTCTCAAGTCTAAAGTCATTGCAAAGAGTATTCCATCAATTTCCATAGGAAACAATTCCACAGACTAGTTAACTTGGTCAAGATGATTTTTCTTCTTCATGTAACATTTTATCTTCCACCATTTTATTCCATTTCTCCTAACCATAAGCTCCTAAAACTATTGTGTGATAAATAGCCTTTTACTATCCTTGATGTTTGTACTCTCCAAATATTTATAGATTATTATAGTCCTTGTAAATTCGTCTGCCAAGAACACACACTGCAACATTCTATTGTTTCAAAAACTCCAGAAATTCTACAACACATAGAAAAGGATACACCCAGAAATTTGATGACTCAAGAATTTTCCTGTAACATAAACTTTTAAAAGAGAAAGCTTAATCCTGTAATAAACATTAAAGTATTTGGGAGACTTACAGCCAAGTGAGATATTGAGAAATTTGATTGCATATATTGGAGATCAATTCTATAGTGTCATGCCTGAGAGCACAACACAGCCTTTATCTATAAATCAGATAAATGGAATGGGTCTGGTAGAGTACAGGAAGTTGTGTAACAGTGTTCTAAAGATGAAGGATTCAGTTAATAGCTAAGGTTAACAGCACACCTGCATTTCAATGCAAATATATACATACTGGGTTATCTTATGCAGAATAAAGATGTATAAGGATTGCCTTTAGTCACAAGTAGTGTCAGCCACCTTACATTTTTCAGCTGAATTAATAGTCTGAGTTCGTCAAACTACACAAACTGTCCATATAATCATTCCTAATATTGTAAAATAATTAGAAGTGAGAGGTGAGTTAGACACATGCAACTTTGTGAAACCAAAAATTAGCAGGTCTGATGAATGGAGGAATTAAGGAAAACTAAGTTTTCTTGAAAATAACTAAATTTTGACTAAAAAATGTCAGTGCTGCAGGAAGCTAGCTTGTGTGCACATTTTGTTCTTTTTGGGAGGATACTGTCCAAATCAGCAACTTTAAGATGAATACATTTGATTCACATTTAGAATATGATATTGAAAATGTTAGTCTTCCAGTCTTAATGTATTTAAGCCTGGCAGGCACATCATTAAAACTTTGAAAAAGAATATCTGAATAATAATATTATTAAACAATGGAAGTGGTGAGGCGGTATTACACCTCTCTCCTTCATGAAAAGTTTTCTGCAAGCTGTGTTTGGTGGGCCACTTCAGTATTGATCAGAAAGCTACTGTCACATAGCTTGCATCAGACATTGTGCTGAATGCTGAATCTCTGCTGAAACTCAATCTCACCTAAGTTACAACAGGATTGTTTTTTGATTTTTTAAAATAATTTTGCTTGGTTTACATCAATGCAAGTTACATGCTATGAAAAATACTGAGATATTAATACAGTTTTTAAAAGCAAGAAAAATGAACTCAAGTACTTAAAAACTGGAGGACTACACTGAAGTGTAAATTCATAAGATTTTAGGCAATTCTATTTTTTAGATCAAATGTTCCATTTGAAATGAATGTATGCCTCATTTCTGTAGTTATGAATTTCAAGAATGCTGAATTTTCAAGAATACTGAATTTTTAAGAATATTAAATGCAGGGAAACAGGAAATAAGCTATTTCTTTGTGTTATCAAAAAAGAGAAAAGTGTAAAAAAGCTAAATTATCGTTTTGTAGTTCTGTTTATATTCCAAAGTGGACTCATCACAAAAAACCCAGATTTATTTTTCTGTAGGTAGAAGAGGAAAAGAAACATATTGGCCACCAAGAGAAACAGCAAGAGAGGTCACCCACTGGTCAGCAACAACATTACCCAAACTGAAATGGTCAGTGAAAAATACTTGATCCCTACTGCTTCGGTCATCCATAACACAGTAAAAAAGCTACTATTAGAGGGTTTCTGGGAATTTGTTCTAACATATGGTACATCCTATCAGACTTTGGGGGAAAAACCCTGCTTTATTTTGAAAGCAGCTGAATGCAAGCAGAAGTACGTCAGAAGAATGGGGAAAAAAAGTGAAAGAAAAAGGTAGAAATGAAAACCAACATGCAATTGAGATAAAGAGAATCTAGAATCTAGTTTCCTATTCAATATACTTCAAAAATTTTGTATTATACCAATCACAGATTGATCCACATTACAAGCTATTTAGAAAAGTTTCATAACTGTATCCTTCTGGCTTGTACTTTCTTTCTAACTTCAAATTTTAGGTTTTTAAAAATTTGAAATTAGTTCACTATTCCGGGAAATAATTAACTTAAATAAATTAAGTTATTGAGAACACTCTTAAAGTAAATATTGCCTCAAAATAAGGAGCAGTGCTGCCATCATCAAAAATAAAGAATTTCAGAACCTTTGGTACTTAGTTTGCTACTACTGGAGGTCTATCATTATTTGGATTAGAAAGAATATGTGAACACACCATTAAAAAGCAAGTTGTGTAGCTTATATGTTGATAATAATAACATCAGTATATTCTAAATGAACCACAATAGCATATTAAATATGTTTAATTATAATAATTTTGCTATTATTAATATAATTTTAATATACAGTATCTTTTCTTCAGTTTCTTTACTAGAAACTAGCATATAGAAGAATAACTTCGAAAATTATGTCTTAGATGCATGCATTGGTGCTCATATAATTAAAGAGCTTGAAATCTGCCTGCTCTGTGACAAATAAAAACTGTGCCCATTGCATCTTCAGAAGCAAAATGCCAAAAGTTGTCTGAAAAGCTTTCAAGTTCAGAAAAATTAAAAATAGATACTTAGCTTTCATTTCATATTAGCATTAGCCTATATAATATTGGTACCTGAAAAGAGATAAATTATGGGTTTCTTCCACTTCTAACATTTATTATTTTAAGAAAATTTGCAGTGTTTTGGCAGCAATTATGTGGTTTTTTTCCCAAACTGACTCATGTCCTAATTAAGAAGATAACACAATTCTTGGAGGGTGAGCTTCTGATTTATCTAATCTACAGAGCTGAAATGATCATGTTTTCTGTTAGTGGTTAAGGTAATTGTGTGAAAAAAAAAAAAATAGGAAATATATTTATTACTTTCTTTATGCTCCTCCTTTCTTGCACTGGACAGTATGCTCAATAATGGTCAATAACGTCAATTTAAAAAAAAAGGAAAAAATTCCATCTCCTTTTCCATCTACTTTGCTTCAGGCTGAGATTTTTTGTTCCTCTAGAGAAATGCATGGTTTTGTGAAGGACTCAAAATACTACTGACAGAAAAAAGTAGCTGTGGGCCTGTTGAATGCAACACAAGGTACAAGTCTGCTTTGAAATTTCCTTTGTTTTCTAGGCAAATAAAATTCTCCTTCCCTAAGCACTGCTGTCGTATTGTCAGAAAACAATTAGCAGACCTGGGATGCCAATATAATAGGTGAGGCTTCTGCAACTGCTAAAGCTCAGAAAGCTGGGTGTTACTGCTCATGTGACTATTAGATACTGGCAGGGATGGAAAACATATTTAATTCACGTGTGTAGGTCAGATGGCTGAACCCACATGTAGGTTAATTACATTAATAAAGCATCAGAAGCTGAAACATTATGTGCTCAGTACTCCCCGAGCCAAGAAGCTGTCTTATTTGGTTTGGTGTTATTCAATCAAAAAGGTGAGAGGTTTGAAAGGGAGTTAACATTAGCTGGTACTCCTATGTCTTGGTTTGAAAGACAGATGTCTGTTAAGGAAGACAGGAGCCTCCCTTGAAATGAAGGATGCAACCCCCTTCTCTCTGAATTATTATAATTTTGAGATTAAGGGGCTTTCAGGCAAAGATATAAAGAATAGGAATAACAGTTCTTTACTAAAATACAGATATATAAACAGGCAAACAAACAGCAATAACTACAGTGGTGACAGCAAACAGAACCACAAATCCAGTGCAGCCTCTCTCGGCTGTCAGGCCCTTTCCCCTCTGGTGCAGTTCCAGTCACAGCCGGCAGGGGCGCTGGCGGCTCCCGGTGAGCGGGGCAGGTGCGATGGTTCCCCCGCGGCTGCAGGGGGCGCTCCGGAGCGAGCTCGGGGAGCACGCAGTGATGGCGGCCTGAGATCCGGGAAGGGATGGAAGAAAGGCTTCACAAACCTCCCTGGGCAGCTGATCCTGGGGCCTGTCTGGGCTCTCCTGTCCAGGCAGGCTGGAGCAGCAGTAGGAGCACAGTTCCGGGTGGCAGGCGAGATGTATCGAGCTGCGGAGCTGTGGTAGGAAATCCCCGGAGGTCTGGGCAGGCAGGACGGGCAGGGCTGCAGAGTAGGGAAGGCTGAGGCAGCAGGGTCTGCAGCTCAGCTCCCAGAGGGGCAGGGAAGGATGGGTTTGGGATCCCGGGGTTTCTCCAGTAGGAAGGAAAAACAGCAGGAAGCCTGAAGTGCTGATGAGAATGGCAGCCTCTCTCCCCGTCTCCACACCGAGTCCCAAGTCCCAGGCACAGTTCTTTTGTTTCTCCCAAGTACCCAGCAATTTGTTGCCTCGGTAACATATATGGGAGAAAATTCCTCAAGAGGAAGGGAACTCCAAAAACCTCAACATCCTAAAACACAGGATTGTTTCTTTCCTGTGTCCATTTCATCTAAAGTTGTTCTGCCAAAACAAAATCTCCTTTCATGCTAAAAGCATTAACATTGTCCATTCTGATTAAAGGATCTTTAGGTCTTTAAGCTTCTACTGTTCACTGTATGTGCTTTTTGTAATGATTTTATGCTTTTTAAATTATTCTCTTAGCTAGCTGTTGACACCTCAGATTCTTCCATTTACTCTATTTTGCTGCATTTATTTAGAGTATTTATTAACATATGAATGTTCCTGTCCAAACAGTTATTTAGAATGTCATAAATATGTGTGGCACTTTTTCTGTTTGCAGTAGAGGTCTCTCTCTGATATCCTTGTTCACATACATAATTATCTCACTACCCATGTCATCCAGTAGGAGATATTCTCTCAGAGATTGTACAGTCAAGCTCCACAAATTTTAATGAAATACTTCATTTCCCAAGCTGCACTAGGGCAACATATCACAAACCAAACAGGCTGGGGACAGAAAAAAAAAATGAAATATTTCATATTTAAGACTGGATGAACTCTGAGTTAGGTG
The DNA here is from genome assembly GCA_020086605.1 of Lanius collurio. Taxonomy (NCBI): domain Eukaryota; kingdom Metazoa; phylum Chordata; class Aves; order Passeriformes; family Laniidae; genus Lanius; species Lanius collurio. The sequence continues at coordinate 51,979,886 of JACBWW010000003.1, forward strand.
GGATTTTTTAATCAGAAATAATAGATAATTACTTGAAAACATTAGTTCAGTGTTCCTTTATTGTCAAAAAGGACACAAATATTCAGAATATTTACAAGCTTGAGCATAACAGAAAAGATCATTATACTATTTTACAAACCATGCTAAGCCCACACCTAAACCATTGCATGCAGTGATGATCCTTTATCTCAGAAAAGCTGTAGCAGAACTGGAAATGTGGGGAGATGTTGAAAGGATGTTGAAATGTATGGAATTGTTTCTGAATTAAATAGGCTAGAATACATCAGTATTGGAAACAGAAGAGTAAGAGATGTGAAAGAAACTGTGAAGGAATCTTTCCTGTCTGACCATTCAGGGGCCACTCTGACAGTCACACTCCCACCACCAGAGACTTTCACTTGGTGTGTGGTGTTACAGGGAGCTGATTTACTTTGGAAGACATGAAATATCTGCTTCTTGAAGACTTGATACTAGACAGAAATAGTTTTAAAGAGTGAATAAGAAAATAGTAGTTTAATTGTACTCTCTTAATGTCTTCTGAAAGATTTCATTAAGAAGCTGACAGCATGATTGTTTTTCTATAACAATTGCATTCAAATTATGTTCACAAGGTGTTTTCTTCAGTCTTGGGATGGTTTTTTAGTTTTGCTTTTGGTATGTTTCTAGAGCACATGGGTAGTTGTCACTTTACTTTGGTAATGAAGTAAATGGCACTTAGACAAACAATGCAATAGCATTTTTCATCATGAAAAGATTAATAGAAAAAAGCCAGAAAAAAAATACTGGTAAAATACTTGAAATATGCAGAAGTACAATAATGATAATTGCTTGAATTGCTTGCAGAACCTTCCGTTGTTCATATGACTCAGAGCCTTTGAAGTGATATGGTGTGACTGTGCTCTGCAGTACTTGTTATTTGCTTCCCACATGGGTATTTTTAAGCAACTGCAGATTTAAAATATCCCTGGTCCATTGTGGTAGTATCAGAAAATGTAGCAGTTTGACATAGTGGTCAGAACTTTTTTTCCTGTTCTTGTTTTGGTCATAAGCCAATTACCTGACCTTGAAATAATTTCTTTAGTACTGTTTGTGTATTTTGTTAGTAAGTCTTTGGATGGGAACCTCTTTTCACTGTGGGTCTAAGAAATGTTTAGGTGAAACAGTTAAATGTTGAATCTTCCTGGCGTTTTATAAATGAAAGCATTAACAGAGGTGGAGTCTGGGGTTAGTGACAGGTAAGTTAAATAGTGTCATTAAAATAACAATAGAATGATTAAATAGAGATGTGTATAGTTAATCTATGATGGTGAACATGTCTGCAAAAAAGGTTTTAATTAATTGTTTAAAACAAAAGGGAAAAACTGATAAAATCATCTGGTCAAACACTGCAAAAGCAAATCTCTGGTAATTTGTATGGTTATTTTCAGCTATTCGTGTGAAGAAAACATTCTTCTGTTGGGAAGGTACTAAACAGATATTGAATAGGATGTGGAGACAGGCTAATAAATCATTATTGTGTGGGTTAGGTTTGGTTTGTTGTAAGAGGGTTTTTTATGAACAGTAAGAAGGGACATTAGTGAATATTTTTTTTTTTTTGAACTGAGCTTTAACGAGGTTTTAGAATTGACAGATCTGATATGCATCCCTTTTTTTGTTCAGAGAATAGCAGCAATTGCTACAATGTGAGGTTTTCCCACACCCGCCAAGAGCGTGTTTCAGTTTTTGCTGCAGAAATTACTTCTAATGGCAGGTCAGTTCAGACTCAAAGCGTATTTGAGCCTTTCTCTGTGCTTGGTCCCTAGATTACCAACCAGGATGTCAAGTAGTGACAACTGTTCAAAAGAGGCAATTTCTTGTCCCTCAGCACCAACCTGGAAATAAAGTAAAGAAACCTTGAAAGCAATCAGTTATCCTGTACACAGCCGCTTTCCACTTAATGTTGATTTCTGCTGTCACGAACAAAGTGGGTGGTAGTTTATTCTTACTGGCAGCAGGCATAAACTAACTGTGAAGGGAAGAAGGAAAAAAAAAATCAATAATAAATGTAAAGCAGCCATGAGGCCATGAGCAGGATGACAGATCATTGTAGAGGCTTTATTTTATTTTCAGAACCCTGTTAGTGAACAGTACAATGACTCTCAGATTCATTTGTTGCTTTCATAATGGCAGTATCCACACTAAATTTGATTATTGGCCTTAAACAAAGGGTTGTCCTTGAAAGTATTTCCTTTTCTACTTGATTAAAAAGTGTTCCTACATTAATGACCTTAGATTTTTGCTGTGGAAACAAGCTGAGTATATCACACTATCAAACTTTTTGAGATTATCAAGATTTTTAGAGCCAAAAAAAAAAAACAGGAGAAAATAAAAAGGCAGCAAGATTTCTTAAGTTCTGGCAAAACAAACAGATAGTATTGTATGTAGAAAAATCAGAATCTATAAAAGCAGCAAAAGAAATAAATGCAGTGTACTCGAATCTTTATGGAAACGACCTGACAATTGTACTTGTTCATGTAGTGGTTGCCAATTTCATAGAGCAGCAAAGGAACCAGTTTCTGGGCGCTGGATTGTGTTTCCAAGGGCAATCCAAGGCCCTGGTCTGACTTACTAAATGTGATTTGAGTAATAGAGAGATGCCAAAAAAAGGGAAATCATGAGTTTGGGACTGGTGGTTTTATACAGATGGTCAACAAGAAGCAATATGACAGTAATGGCTATGGTAAAAAATGGTAGCCGGGACTAAGCGTTCATCATTTAAAAAGAAAAGAACACCACATTGTCTTTGCAGGACATTGAAATGCAGGGAATCTTAAACTGATTACAAGTATTTATGTCTGTGACACACTAAACTCAGTGCAAATTTGACAAATTTTTGCAGGAAACAAAGGTGACACAGACCCAGAGCCCCTTGGCCAACCTTTGTCGCTGTGTGTGCTTCCCGTGCACACACAGCAAGGAGGACTGCACAGTTTCCTGAGCCATTTCAGCTGCATATAGCCAGGACTGATAGCAAATATTCAGGGAAAGACTAGACATTTGGCCAGATGAGGAGAGCAATTTGCAGTGATGATAGACCTGACAAATTTAACCTTACACTGGCAGATTTGTAGCACATCTGTTAAACATGCTGGAGTGTGGGGCCGATTTTGTTGTTCACTTTTTTTGAAGTACTGGCGCTATCTATTGCCAGAGTGAGGATACTAATCCAGATCCACTGTTTTGAATTTGCATGGCAATTGTGGCAAGTTCTTAACTCAATTGCTTACACAAATCCAGTAAAAGAAATTATTGCATATACATCAGACTAAGTGAAACGAAAAAGAAAAGAAGGCTGATAATAGCTATGAAGTAACTTCCAAAAATGTTCTCATATAAATTGTTTTACATCTGTATTTTAGGGTTCTGACAGTCATAGGATGTTTTCTCAATAATTGTGGATAATTTTTCATCTGGTCAAAATCATAGAGTCATAGAATCATAGAATGAATTTGGTTGGAAAGAACCTTAAAGATCATCTAGTTCCAATTCCCCTGATATGGGCAGAGAGCATCCCACTAGTTCAGGCTGCTCAGAGACCGATCCAGGGATGGGCCATCCACATCTACTCTGGGCAACTTGTTCCAGCGCCTTACGACCCTCACAGGAAATAATTTCTTCCTAATATAAAATCTAAACTGACCGTCTTTCAGTTGAGAGCCGTTCTCTGCTGTCCTGTCACCTCATGGCCTTATAAGAAAAGCCCTCTTCAACTCTTTTTTAGGTTCCCTTTAGGTACTGGAAGGCTGCTCTAAGGTCTTCTCAGAGCCTTCTCCAGACTGATCAATCCCAACTCTGTCTCTGATTTAGAGACAAAGATGTCATGTGGAACAGTGTCAAATGTTCTGCACAAGTCAATGTAGATTACATCAGTTCTTTTTCCCTCATCCACCAACACTACAGAAGGCCACCAAATCTGCCAAGTACAATTTGCTTTTTAGTGAAGTCATTTTAGCTGTGACCAATGACCTCCTTATTTTTCAAGTGCCATTGCATAATTTCCAGCAGGATTTGTTCCACGATCTGGCTGGCACAGAGGTGAGACTGACTGGGTCTTAATTTTTTATCATTAGAGGAGGGTTTAGGGGTTATGTTTCCTCTTTTCCTGTCAGTGGGAACTTCACTGCCACAACTTCTGAAATTTGACAGATAATGGCTTAGCCACTCCACCCACCAATTCCCACAGAACCTGTAGATCCACCTCATCAGATTCCAAAGACTTGGATTCATTAGATGGGCTCCTCACTGTCCTAAGGATCTCTTGAACCCCACCATTTTATGTTCATTGCATCGAAGGCTGCCCTTGAGCTTCACAGTTCCCACCAACCCCTCCTTGTTGGTGAGAGCAAGGTCCAGCATAGCATTTCTCTTTGTTGGCTGCTCTATCCCTTGGGAAAGGGAAGTTAATATGAGCACATTCCAGGAACCTTCCAGATTGCTTGTGCCCTTCTCTTTCTCCTTCCCTCCCAGATATCCAGCTGAAGTCCCCCAGGAGGCTCTGGGTTTGTGCACATAAGTTTGCTCGCATCTGTCTCTAGAGGGCCTTATCTACTTGGTCTTCCTGGTTGGGTGGTCTGTAGCAGACCCCCACTATAATAACACCTGTGCCCGCTCTATCTTTAATCCTCATCCATACACTCTCAGCTGGTTCCTTACCCATCCCCAGACAAAACTCTGTGCACTCCAGCTGGTCATAGAGGGTAACACACCATCTCCCCTGCCTCCCCATCCTAAAGACCCCATATCCTGCCATTCCAACACTTCAGTCATAGGAACCATCCCAGAACATCTCCATGACTCCAACAAGATCATAGCCCTGTAGGCATATGCACATCTCTAACTTCTCTCATTTATTCCCCATGCTGTGTGCCTTTGCGTAAAGGCATTTGTGTAGGAGTCCCAGCAAAGCTACCTTACTGGCTGTGGCTGGAATTCCTTTGTGCTGCTCTTCAGGTGCTCTCCTGATGATCTGCAAACCCTCTTCAGGCTTTGAGCATCTCATTCTGGCACTGGCATTAAACCAGTAGGAATGGGATGGATTGAGGCTCCCTTTCCCCAGCAATTTTAACTTAAAACCCTCTTCAACAGCCCAGCAATCCTATGACCAAAAATTCCCTTCCCCTTCTTTGACAGATGGGCCCCATCTGCCCCCAGGAGTGCAGGCTTCTCAAAGCAAGCCCCATAGTCTAAGCAGGTGAACCTCTGGCCGTGGCAACTGCAAACATTTGTTGATTAGCCAGATTCAAATGGCCCTTTCAAACAAATTATTTTTGACCAGAAATACTGATGAAAAAACTACCTATGCTTCAGAGTGCCTTACCACCCCTCCCAGGGTTCTGTAATCCTTGCTACTCCTCAGGCTGCTCCCAGCTGTATCTCTGGCACTCACAGGAAAGAACAGCAGCAGGTAATAGTCAGTGGGCTGTGCAAAGTTTGGTAGTCCTTGGGTGACATCCTTGAGTCCCCAGTAAGCAGCTTGCCTCCAAAGAGTGCATCAGGGCAGCAAGTCAGTGCCTGGTACCTCTCAGAAGAGTCCCCTACTACTATTACCTTATCACCTTTACATATTTGCACCGGCTGTCAGTTACAAGGAGAGCAGATGGGGCTGCCTTACTCAGCCCCAGCACCTCTCCTGATGACACAGGTCCTCCCTCTTCACTTTGCAAAGGGGTGAAGCAGTTCTGCAATGGTACCTCAGGCTTTTGGGGAAGTCTCTTCCTCCTGCAGGTCCCTGCCATTGTAAACCCCCATTCTGCAGGACTGAAAACCCCTCTCTTCTGTGTGTGCCAGTAGGGGAGTTTGTGACTGCTTGGCTGTGGTTCCAGTGCAGACTGTGCTTGGAACTAGCTATTCAACTCCTTCATAGCCTCCCAGATGACACACAGCCTCTCACCAGTTCCTGCAGCTCAGCCACTCAGTGTCCCTGCAGCAGCTCCATCGGAGTGGAGGAATTGGCCACTGCTGGGCTAGCACGGACTCTCCAACTGGAGCTGCAGACTTTGCTCCCAGAGGAGTACCCACCATTCTGCCTTGAGGGTCAGGTAGGCTGAGCACCCTTGACCTGTGCAAATGATCAAAGAATTGTGTCCAGCTACTGGAATATGTGGACTTCAAGCCTCTCCACTCAAGAGAAATGCCCAAACTTCAGAGCAGTGCCCTCCCACAGGAACTGCTGTGGAACATGCCTGGACTAGAGCTGATTTCTTCAGCAAGTGACATTAGCATGGTACTCTACAAATTAATGTATTCTTATTTGGTCTATTTCCAAAGGTAGACAGACTTAACTGCAATTATTTAATTCAATGATCTTTACCATGATCTAAATCAATGAGCAAAAAACTTTATTTGAATACTTACTTTTATATTTCTACTGCTTTATTTATTTGCCAAAATTTGATTATTGATAGTTTGGAACTATTAAGACATGCTGTCTTACAATTTAGCACAATAAAACAAAAGTAGTAAGTACGATACTTTTCTAAACAGGTTATATTATATACACATTTAATCTGTTTTACAGTTTTACATACAGCTGTATCAACTATTCATTTCTATTGTGCTATGTTAAATAGTGATAAACATCATTTCTTCTTTAACAGATGAGTCATTTTTCATTCATAACCTACGTCAAATGGCTTTTAATGGAAACTGCAATTCAATTTAAGTGCAGAAAATCAGCATCTTTAAATTGTTTTTATTAGATAAATGAAAGAACACCAAGTTACTGGATACATAAGAAAAGAATCTTTTCAACTTAAATTAAATTATCTATAAAATATATCTGTAATATCTGTAGTTCAGTATTAAGTGCCTCTTGTCCTTCAGTTTTCTAGAATAAACAGATCTCATTTTTCAGAAATATTTCTTTTTTATAAAGCAAATAAACTGCAATAAAGGAAATTTAAAGCTGTGTCTGCAGAATAGGTAGGCTGTCAAAAGGATTGTTTATAACTTCAGGAACTCAGTTCTTACAAAACCACCTGACCTGGTCGCAAGTTATCCAAATAGGTGGTGAAAAATTATTCTCCTGGGTTTTCAAAGCTCAGCTGGATAGGTCCTGAGCAGCCTGAGAGTTCAAAATGTTCCATCCAAAGAAAACTTCTAGGTAATTCTTGGATTCCATGGTTCCACTTTAGCAGTTTGAATTATAAAATGAAAGAATAAACTGCAAGTGCTACTTTTTTATTTACCTTAAATTTTTCAATAGGCGACAATAATAATATAGATACTTTTTATTTTAACATATCTTAGGAAAATTCTGAGAATAAAAAAATGACAGTTGCATATCTATTTCTTCCATGTTTTCCCTTTGAATTAAATATATTCACGTTCTGCTTTTTTTTTCCAATAGATCATTTCCAGTTAAAAATCACGAACGACAGAGGTAGAAAATAGATTGGCATAAATTGCAAAAATGGACTTGGGAGGTCTGCCAGATGTGAATTAACATTCCTGATCCAGAATAATTGAGAGGTATGAACTGGTTTGTCAGATATGTCCTTTGAACATAATTTTATATAACAAACAAATTCTGGGATATATAGATAATGAGCTACAGAAAGAAATATTTAGATTGTCTGATGAAATGATAATAAAATAATCATTGCTATCTGTCATGTACAGTGATTTTAGAACAGGACCAGGTTGCTCTGTGTATCTTTAGATTGACTGTGCAGGGCATAAATTATACTCAAAAACAACTGCAACACTGCAACAGTTAGAATTATGTATAGGAATTGATACAGTCCAGCATTAATGGATTCTCCTTTCTACACCATCTTTAAATGAAGATGAGATAAATTGTCAAAGATATGCAATAAACCATCCAGAAAATAGAGGCTTTATCCAGTTAGGACTTAATGAAATTCCATGACCTCTGCTATGCAAGAGGTCGCTGGACACTAGTCTACATCTGGACATTGGTCCACATCTGGACACTAGAACACATCTCTGTGTTTTAGTCTGTGCTTTGCTGCTATCAGTTAAAAGCATTTTGAGCCTCATCAACCAGAAAGATGCTCAAGAGCAATGGTAAGGGAGAAGGTTTAGTGTCTCACTCACAGTTCAGAGCACATCACCAGCTGCAAAGAGAAAAGGCTGCAGCGAATGCCTGCTTCTGCTGAGGTCAATGTAACTTTACCTTTGTCATTATAGAGGACCAGGATTTAAACTGATGAATTTCTGGAAGGTAGTGAAGTTATATGACTTCAGAGGAAATGTGCACTTGCTTTCTTTTTGCACTTGCATTTATGCATTCATATGCAAAATGATTTGTTGAACCATTATATTCAACACCAATGGTATGCTGAATTTAATTGTCTTAAATCTTTACATAATATATGATGAAAATCACTCCACATCTACTTATTTCAATATATAAGCATGTTTTAATAGAGATATTACTTTCTGGTGAAAAACAAAACCAAACAAGTTCACTACAAAACTTCATCTTTACTAAGATGGGAGTAGATTATTTAAATAGAGGTCCAGCCTATAGGTTTAGGCTGGTACTGCCAGTGCAGTGATATACCTTCACATAAGCATGAAAATTCAGAAATGTCAGTCACATCACTTCTACTTATTAAAATGTGAATGTAATAGCATCTGAATGTACTGTAGGCTGCATTCCATTGAGGGCTCTCCTTAACCCATTAATCTCTGAACCTGCTGTATTTGCAGGTCTTCAACATTTCCCCAATGAACATGATTTTCTTTTTATTGCTCTGTATATGCTTGGAATCTAGAAAGAATTCAATTAAACAAAAATGGAGAAAAACTTCAAGAAATAAGAAAATGTTATAAGCATTTTTAAAATGTTTTCTGCTTTGTGCACCAAATGTCTCTCCTTCACAGAGCTTCTCACCATTCCTAGAGACAACAGCCACATTTCCCAGTGTAAAACATCCTCTGAATGAATGCCATCAAGCTTTAAAATTTGCTTTTCATTCAGACCATAAAGGGCAAACAAAGAGCTTGTGAGACTGCCCAAGTAAGCAGAAAGAGTCTGGCTCCTAACAGTGCAAATCTTTTGTGAACAGCTCACTGCAGTCCTATTTCATAAAGTCCACAGCAGACTGCACTGCATTTGTAAGTTTCAAGCCTTCAGTGGTGACTTAGCCAGTGTTAAATTTGCTTCATTCACTGTCAGTCTGATGCTTCAAAATTCCTCTTACTTCTCTGTAGGCAGTTCAAAGTCTGCCACAATATGGAGTAAAGATGTAACAGCTCTTTTTCATGCACCTTCCGTGTAGGGATTCCTTCCTGAAGGGTAAAAATCAAGAGATGGATCTATGTGTAAAATAAAAAAAATAGCTCAAGGTAGATTGTAATTTGACATGGTTTAAAGTTAGATGCCTTTATCACAAGCAAACAAAAATAAGTCCCAATTTTAAAGTGACATTTATCTATTAGATTGAACTGTTTGCGAAGGAAATTTATGTGCCAAGGTTATAGAGATTATAAAAGACACTATTTAATTATCCCTCAGTTGAACAAAGAAGTCTAGAAAGAGCATGATATGGGACTAATGGACCAGCAAAAATGCAAAGTACCATTCAGCACTAAAGTAATTGGGCAGAACACAGACAGAGACCAGGATAAATGATTACTTCATTAATTTTAAAATTAGAGGGCAAGATAAGGTGGTCACTATCATAGAGAGTTATTAAGGTAAAACTGGCTAATCAGCACAATTTAAATGTAAAGAAGTCATCCAATGCCTACCAATTTCAGAAGAGCATGAAATAAAGCAATTTGATGAAGCTTTATCAATCAAACCATACAGATAAGTAGTTTAGTCTAAGAGTTTTCTAATTTTTTGTAGCCTTTGTTTAATACAGTGACCACTGCAAATTGAAGACGGACATCTCTCAAAATATTTAGGGTTTGGGACAGGCCTATCCAAGACTGCAAATTTCAATGCTCTTCAGGAAATTCCATGTTCCTTGCTTCAATAATGCTCCTGTAAAAACTGTCATCATCTTTTCAACACAAATTCAGTCCTTCTACCTGGCTTACTGGCAAACATTTTAGTCTGTTCTTTATAACAGAGGTTTTTATCTTGCTTCTGAGCTGCTTTTCCCTGTTTCTCTTGCACTGATTCCCCTGATGCCACAAGTCAGAAAAAGTGCCTTTTCAGTCTTCCTCTGTGAACTCACATTTTAAATATAAGGCATTTTATTTTTGTTCCCTACAGCTTTCTCTGTGAATTCTATGAAACATCCTTAAAAAAAAAAAAAAAAAAGCTAAAGTTCAAATAGGCTTGGACCTTCTTCAGAAATACAGTCTTACTACAGGATATTTGAGTAAGTAGCTTAAATCCTAGAATGCCTTCTTTATCTCTTTCAGTCCATCAACAATATTCATTTGCTTACTCTAGAAGTAGTTAATATGCCTTAAATCCAATTCAGCATGCCTGACTAGCAGACTGTAACTGTTCATTTATTTATATTATATCCTGGTATTGCCTTGGAAATGTAATGTCTCCTGAGAGTAAAAGCCTTAGGCCTTGTGTATTATATGCTTAATCTGTTATCAACACATCATTTTGTTTCCCCTTATAGCTATAAGTGAATTCTGGGACAATATTATGTTAATATTTTCTACTGACAGACAAGATAGCATATAATGAAAACAGGGTTTTCCAGTTTATACAATAATGCACTTTAACAATAATATTTTAATGAAAAAAATAAATAATAAAATTTTAAGAGTCTAAACCTGAAAACATTATTTTTCTAGGCTACCTGCCAAATGAAATTTTATGAGGAAGGTTGGATAAATTTTGGCGTAAAAGAACACAGATGGAATAAAAATTGATAGTATTTCTCTCTTCTTATGCCATCAAATTTTGACCAAATTTTTTTCTACAGATAGAACAATGAAAAAAAAAAAAACAAATAAAAAATCTAGTTCACATTCTATTGCTCATGTATTAGTCTTACTTTTTAAACTAGGTTTCAACTGTGGCAAAAATATGAATTTATTTAGAAACGATTAAAACTTTGAGTAATAGCAGGTCTGAGTAGCATTTTGATTTACAGTGTTAATGAGATCAAGACGTTTACAATTTCAGAAATCCCGTTCAAAAAGGATTCCCTCAAAATCCCATTTAAGTGCTAGCAAACTCCATGAGTCTTACCTTAGACTATGCTGCCAAACAAAAATAAAGTATGTGTTGTGACCTTGAAGTTTTGGAAACATTTTTATGTTTTAAATTCTTTCTGTAAGCAGAGAAAATAAGTGGGGGGGAAGTAGTACTCTGATATACATTTGATTGTTTTCTTTGTTCTAAAGTAATACATGTATTAAAACCCTGAAAAATTTAGTGGTTTAATCTAACTGCAACAAATGTTCCTTTCACATAGCTCCACTTTGTTTTGGTCTAAGACACAGAGAAAACTCTTCCTTTGGAAAATTCTCATGGAAACTACTGTGGCATGCTCATTGGTGTTATTTATTGAGTTATAATCAGGAAAGGCACTGAACTGAAAAATCAAATCTGAACTACCTGTGATTCTGAAAAATCTTGAATTTGGACCAAACTCTGGATTAGAACTCTGCAGTTACCTTTAAAAAATACAAAGTTGAGCAGAAAAAGCATTTCAATCTTCTGTAGTTCCAAAACACTACAGTTTATAACCTTTTGTTCTAAGTTACTTTTGATTAGTATAGCTGATTTTTTTATATTATGGTTAACCAAGAAAAATGTAATAGATATTTACACAGACATTTAAAAATGGTGGAACCTTGTGACTTTGTCCACCTGTTTTACTTGCACATTAATGCATCCTTGTGCAAAGGTACGTGGTCTGATTTTAAAAGGGAAAACAAACCTGCAGCTTCACCAACTTCTGCCATTCTGTCTTCTCAGTTTGCAATGAATGGTTAATATTTTCTGTGGGTGTAAGATGTGCTTAAAATTAAGACTTGTTTCCAATTGCATTACTGTCCATATTTTGTGTAGGTGTCTGCCAGAAAACAAAAATTAAATAATTATGTAATGTCTTCATTGATGTGTATTTTTATGGTTTTATAACATTTTAAGTACTAAGAATTATAATGGCTCTTTGTTCCTGCTCATTTCTTTAGTTTTAAAAGAACTTGGAGAATGGTCCTCTTCTCTGTAAAGGAGTATGCAGTTTTAAAAGGGCTGTAAAATGAATCATGTATTTAAATAATATATGTGTCTCAGTTTGAGACAAATTCAGAGGAACATCAGAAATGAAAGCCCCCGATAGAAGTCAGGTTACAGCCACCCCTCCCCCATCAGGTTCGGGGAGAAATTCTTCAGAAGAAATTGAAAAAAACCCTATTTATTTAACAAGTAAAGTGCACGCAGTCACGGGGAAGAAAAAGAAAAATGCTAAATATGAAAACCTCTTGCTGTGGAGAGAACCTGGTAAAATTCAAAGTCCTTGTGCGTGTGGCCTTCTCCTCTTCGGAGCTGGGGTTCAGCATGGGCCCCTCCAGGCCGGTGTGTAGGATCTCCTGATGATGTTCTGGTGTTGATGAACAGTCCAGAAGAGAAGAAGAAGCAGCCAAAGTTCCAGGGCTCTGTACTTTAGCTAAGAAACAAGAAACTAGCTAAAAAGCAAAAGGAATGTAATCCTCTTCCCTGCTGCAGAAATGTAGCAGCTGGGCAGGAGAAGCCAGCGAGCTTATCTGTGTCTTGAACAGAGCACTGAAGGAATTCCACTGGCTGTCCCCCCTCTCCCTTAAAAGGTACAGAAAGGCACAGGATTCATGTCTGAGCACAGAGCAGGCGATAGGGAATACAGTATCATACAGTCACCCCAGGACAGTAAGGTGAAGAATTGAATCTACGAAATTATACAGGGCAGAATCTATATCAGGCACATTTTAATGAGCTCCCTGCAAAATAAGTCTGGGAACATTGTCTAACGACAGAAACGTCAAATAAGTCTGACAGTAATGAAATAGGACAATGCATTATTAACAGAATAACAGCACCATAGAAATATACCTATCTAACTTATACACCCAGGATGACTTGTCTCCTTGGTTCTGCACTGCACTGCCAGCTTCTCTTCCCAGAAGCTCAGGAACAGCTTGTAGTATAGTTCGCCACAAAAAGAAGACACATCTGTTTGTGATTCACTAATACCTTTGTTCAATATTCATATCACTGGAAAGCTTTTACTCCTTTCTAGATGGGACAGCACTTACACCTCCAGAGTAAATAGTGTGGTTTCTGCTGCCAACTCAAGATGATCTCATTGGAAGTGGAACTTGCAGGAGCTGTGTATGGTAACTTACTTACAAAGGCATCTTGAAAACCAGTATTCACCTAAATACCATGACAGCAGATGCTAAGATAGGAAGTATTTTCAGAACAGCCTTCCTGGAAAACAGCATGCTATGTAAGTAGCTGATAAACTAGGATTTGAGCAAACCTTCCTGAGAAATGGAACATCCCCTGTAAAACCTTCGATATGTTCCAAATCTATGTATTCGTTCTGCAGCTCAGGCAGAAAGGCCAGCCCTTTCTATCCCACTGTATGTGACAACAATATTCATTGAATTAGCCAGCACGTGGGGTGACACTAGGTTTCAGAGATCACCTAATTTAGCAATCTCACCCTTGGAGGCAGGTTAAAAGGCAGGAGAAGTTTTCACTGGCACTTCTGACACCCTGGTTTAAGTAGCTACCTGAGCACATTGGAGGCTCCTGTGAATCTGATTCCTGTAATCCTTACATCCCCAAGTCTTTAAACAATCAGTGACCCTAGACAGTGCAATTCCTCAATGATAGATATGTGTCTCCTTTTTCAGCATCAGTTCCCAAACCTGAACAGAGACTGATGACTAATTCCAATGTTGAACCATGTGCACTGTATATCAACACCTTTCAGTAAGTTGTAATATTTCAGGGATGTTTGCTATACTTGTAAACAAATTCCACAGTAGCATTTGGTTACACCACTAATTACCCACAAAACCTATCACTGTCAAGCAGCAATGTCTGTACCAAATAGATACTGAAAAAATAATTATTTTGGTGCTGATCTTCTCTATCCCTACCAAAAATGCGTATTAATAAACTATGATGTAGTTGACATAAAACACAACTGTCTATTTAACAACCTTTTCAACTGAAGACAGTTTTAAGGTCTGCTATCTCCTGGATACTTGTGATTTAAGAATTTAATGAAAAATATAGCAAAATGTGCCAGCTTAGCAGACAGCCTGGGTGACAGGTTTAATTTAGGACATGTAAGTGATAAAATGGCAGTTTGAAAGAATTATGAAACATTTGATATCATCTTTGGTGTAACACTCACCCTTGGTAAAGGCTCATATACTCGTAGTGGACAATATAGCAATGGTCTTATCTAAATTGGCTCATGATTAAGTAATTTTTACAAATACAGCTTTCTGTTTTAACTTGTTTAGTATAAAAGCAGTAATATTCTAAGTAATGCCTTTATCAAGCATCCTAAGCTGCACTGTATTTCCATTGTAATGAATACAAAGAGAGCTACTCAAAGGTATTTTGAATGTGGTATTACTCTCCTAATGTGTGTCTTCTACTTTGTTATACTAATTCACAAGCTGTTTTTACAGGCACAGGGAGTTATATTTACTACCTGTATTTCTCACAAGAACTAACATTTATGTGTGATCACTGGAAGTGAGGGGGTTTGCACCCAGCATGCCAACAGAAAGGAGCCCAAAGGTCTAGGCTGCAACCCCTCGGGAAGATAGCACGCACAAAAAGGAGGGGAAGAGCTCCTCACCCGAGGGAGCAATCTTCTCTGAGGCAGGTGTAAGGGCAAGCAGGCAGAGGTGAAAAAGAAGAGAAGGGACTCTCTGTATGGATTCCATGCTCAAGTTTACTCAGTGGAAGACACAGGGATAAAGACACCAATTCTTGTCAGTGAAAGGGGATTTTATAGTGGGAAGGGAAGGCGGGGAAAGGGATTATAGCCAATGAGATAAGGGCAAGAGGGCGGGGTTAGCAGTGAGCAAACCGATGGGAATAACACACAGGAGGGACTTGGGGAAGGAACCAATGGGGTGTCGAGTACAAAAGAACTTTCTAGAATTTACATATTAACTAAGGGAAATTAATATATGTAGATTTGTACATAAAACTGGGAGAGGAAAACATGAAGCTATCATAGGGAAACATGTAAATCATAGAACTGGGGAGTTGTGGGTGAGGGTTCTCACCCTCAACACAGGATGAGGTGCTTTGGACTTCAGTGCCTGACCACCACAGCTTTTTTGTCAGTGAGATCATAGTGGTCAGAGTGATTGAGACCTTTTGTTCCACCACATAGGAGATTTGATATGAAATGGAAATCAGGGAAGTTATTCCCAGAAAAAAATATAATTTTGTGTTTTTCTGTAGAGTTCTTTTAATAGTTGTGCTCATCTTTTTATCATTTTACATTACTTTGTGTTGAAATATTGTTAAAAGTGAGGGTGGTTGCTACACTTTTCAATAAAATTTTAGTTTATAGTCACAAAAAACCTGAGTATTAATGAATTGGGTTTAAAGAGATTGCTACAAGACCACACAAATCAAATTTTACAATAGAATGATCCATAACTACTTTTTTTGCCAGCACTGGTCACTCTGATGCATGACCATCTTAATTTTCTATGGAGTTTGTAGCTTTTACTCACCTTCCTTCAGAGGACATCAGTTTTGGCATTCCATCAGACTACATATTTCCTGAATATTACCTCACTACTATTAGATTTTTTTTTAAACTGAGTGTATAATCTATCTATACTATTTGTCATTCCCAACAACGGTAACCTGTATAACTAAACAGCAAATCCATATGGTGGATGTCATTCCATGAAAGTGGGGCATGAGAGGGGATTTCAAAGATGGTTTTTGTGCAGCAAGAACCTGGTTAAAATCCAGTTAAATCTCAGAATAGATGGACACATATTTTAGATTTGCATGGAAATACTACCTAGGCCAAGCCACTTAGGTAACAACCACTTAGAGACTGGTAGTCCTCCAGGCTCTTCCCTCCTCAAACCTGAATTGCTTGAGAGTCCCAGATGCAATGATAGACAAATTTTGAAACAGACACTGAGAGCAAGGGTATTCATACCATATAATAATCACGTGTGAAACTCTTGCCATGTGAATTGCCTCCTAGTTTCTTCTGCCTTCAACTGTAAAGGAAGTTTTGGAGGAAATTAAAAATCAAATTTGTAGCCCAAACTTTAAATATGCAGAATTATACCTAAATGAGGTGCTTACAGAAAAATCAAGTGGGGGATATAAGTGCTTTCTTACATATTCTGTGAAGTCTTAGCTAAAATCTACAAATAATGTAAAAAAATTTATTGATTCTTTGGGTTCCTATGTCTGTAAGAAAAATATGATTAATTTCACTAACTCTACCCCATTTTCACAAGCATTTATATTTTCATTACTGTGATTTCCATGTTAAAGTGAAGGTCAGCACAGAAATGCAACTTACTTAATCTCTATTTTGTTCTCAGATTGCTTTTTTCCTACAGTTTTTTAAAATTATTTCTAGCGGTCAGCCTAGTAGAGCAAACCATGTGCCTGTTCATGTCTGAGGAAAAATCTAGATTATCAAAACCAGGCTGAAGTTACCTATTTGTCTGAATTTTACCATTCATTTGAAAGCATTCTGCAAATTTTTACAAATCATTATTTTCATTTTGTTATTGCTGCTGCTGTGGGAACAAATGAAGTTGGAAAAGTAGTTCACCAGGGAGGAATAAAAGTGTTGACAGATTTTTTTCGAAATGAGGAAAGTAGCAAATGGAAAGAGAACAAGAGAAAATATGAAAAAAAAAAAAAAAAAGGTGCTGTGGACTTTGGACCAAAACTTGCTGACCGCCAGGGGAAGGTCAGGAGGTGAGGGTAGGAACAAAAGTAACAGAGAAGCCTTCTGAGGCTTGTAAATAAAGACATTTGGCTGCAGGTAGGAAAGTTAACTAACAACACCAGACTCCTTCCTGAAAGGACGTAGACCTAAAGAAGTGAGAGGTGTCGCAGGCACATACAAAGAGTTATCCTGGATTGAAGCAGGAGTCTTGTTAATGTAGTAACTTCTCCTCAGCAGGACCCAGCTGTTTCAGGGAAAGTCTCAAAGACTGCAGGTTTTGGAATACCAGTCCCCAGAGAAATCTACCAAAATCCTGTTAGCAAGAAATTGGCTAGTACTTTTATTTTGGGTTGTTTTTCTTGCCTTTAGCAAGACTGAGAATTCTGGCAATTCACAATAGACAACTCTTTTCTAATTCCTTGAAGTTTTCTGGGTGTGAACCTAGCTGGAGGTCAAGTGATGTTTTAAGATTTTATCCTTGTTCACACTACTGTCACAACTACGTTTAAAAGAGTAAAGCCGTGTTGTGTGCATACCCTTTTACTCTATCCAGATTGGACAATGTAAATCTAGGGATTATTTGTTGTTGGGAGGTCTGTATAGGGTTATTCTATACCTTTTGTGCAATTATGAGCAAATTATGACCCTACTGTTTGTATATGTCCTAGTTCCAGCCAGGACAGAGTTAATTTTTGCAGAAGCTTGGAGGGGCCATGGCCAAGACCCAGAGGTTATTCTGTACCACCTCATGTCATTTCCAGGGGTAGAGGGAAGGGATTCTTACAAGGAGAAGGGATCCTTCCTGGGTTCGTGCTGCATGGTGGGGGAAGCAGTCAGGAATTATTGTTTCTGTGTGAGATCATCCACCTCTTTCTTGTACCCTCTGTCATTACTATTTTTGCTGTTACTGTTAGTTTTCCTTTGTTCATTGCTGTTCACAATAAATTGTTTTTATCTCAACCCATGATTTTTACCTTTTGTGCCTCCAACTCTCCTCTCTGTCCTGCCACAGGAGGGGGAGGTGGAGTGGGGACAGCAAGCGAGCAAGTGGCAGTGGCTTGGAGAGGCTTAGTGGGAGCACTAAATTGGAGAGTATCACCTGTAAACAGCAACAGCGTACTATGAAGGCTCTCAGCTGGACATCGTAGAAATTTCAAAGTACTATCAAGTAAAGGGGCAAATATTTTTCTTTATGCTACATAAGATACTGTGTAATACCTTTAAAAAAGTAGCCATTTACCTTTATACCGGAGGACCTAGTTTCAGTTCCTCATTCCAGTTATTTCCCTTGTCTTTGGTGACTAAAGTAATCTTTTTCTCCTTCAAATGTTTTAGAATTTTTCTTTTTGCATTTAGATATGTGTTGTGGTGTTGGACAAACAGTGAATCCTCCTGCTACCTTGCCCCATTCAGATCCTCTTCTCTTTCCTCCGAACAATTTTTAAGGCATCTGTGTCACTTTTTCCTCCACTAAGCCAATCTTTTTCTCATTAAAGAAAATGCACAAGAACATACATGCATCTTGTTTCCATGTACTGTTTTTAAGAGTTCAATGCATACATGGACTACCTTCCAGGTTCCATAATTTATGCATATTCAAGTGTGAATATCTTCAACTTGTGTAATTCTCTTTTTCATTTCTGTTTGCTATCGCCGCTCATAACTCATTGCACCATGATGTTGGTTTTTTTTAATTTGTCTCTCACTTTCCAAAGTTGTTTTCTTTGTGATCTATCTCACAAAAGTCTATGTCCCTGTTGTACATTGTAGCCTCCATGCAATCCATTTTCCTTGAGTTATCTAACTAAGCAGTCTAAGCCAGATGCATTACTGCCCTGGGCTGTCTATACCTCCAGAATGTGATTCAGTTCTAAAGTGGGGTGAATCACCTTTTGGAAGTTCCTGTATGTTCATTTGACAGAAAACGTGCCTGACTCTTCCTAATATAAGCAATATGCAAAATTAGGTGGAACTGAAACAAGTCCCATAACTTACAAATAGGGAGCTGGAAAACCAAAGGCTTTCCAGAAGAACAGGCTCTTTCAATTACAATTTAAATAGATGAGAAAGAAGGAAAAATTAGTTTTCATGCAGCTTTGCTCACATGCCACAATGCAGGCTGATGTTTTACTTCTAATGATCATCTCTGATCATGTAAAACATTGTAGTTCTGAAGAAATATCTCTTTTGTACTAGTGAACTGAAATAATTATTTGTGCTTTTTTATTGTGAAAACCACAGCAACCAGAGCAGAAGGTCTCTGATTGTTCATCTGTATTAAGAGACAGATCTGTCACAAGAAGTGTGTGTGATTAATATACAAAGTGGAAAAGAATAACCCATTCAGGGATCTGAGATTATGCTAAGAAAAATCATCTTAGATAACCAATGTAGATAGCAAAGGCTGTTATCATGTCTCCTGATTAGAAATTCAACTGTAAAATTCCTTTCTTCTTTGATGCTTTTAATAATATTCCTTGCATTAAGTACTGAGCTGTCTTCAGTGTTTCCAGTTCTATAGAAGTGTGTAGCTTGGATTTTTTCCATCGCAGTAACTAAGGACATTAAATGTCTTCAGATGTCATATTGACTTTGAGTTCAAATTAGTAAATTCTGGTTCTGTGTCACTGCTAATTCTTCATACCCAACCAAAGCCAACAAATAAATGAGAAATAGAAATAGAATGAAGTCTTTGTTATATACCCATTGCAAAGGCCCTACATATTAAAGCTTGCATAGTCAGTAACATGGCAAAACACTCAAAATATGTTGGGGTACATGTTGAGGATTTTGTGCAATTTTTTTTCCACTCATGAAGAAATACAGTTTCTAGTCTGTATAGCAGCCCAAATCAATAAGAGTATCCTGATAGCCTAGATTTTTCACTGCTTTTCTGCTGTCATATTGCACACAGCATCCACAGCTTTTTCCTGCTGCATGCTTGCAACCAGCAGCTGTTTCATGTTGCTTTCCACTATGGCTGTCCCCAGGCTTTATAGTGTCATTCTTTAATATTATCCCTCAGCTCAGTGCCTGAAATAAAAATGCTTGAAGACCTGATTCCAAATGTGTTTATGCAGGAAAAGTAGATTTCTCCATCTTTTGTCCTGATTCCTGTAATACCGGAGTGATGATGCTTATAAAATAGAGAAATACTTCCCTTTTTTTTTTGCTGAAGAATGAATGAATCAGACAAGTAAATAAAGTGGTAGATTCTAGTAACTAACTGAATATTACACACCCATGTGTCATTCAACTCAGAGGTAAACATGCTGCTGAGGTAAACATTTGGATGGCACACAATTCACACATTCATGATGCCTGTAATGATATTCATTTCAACCACACAATGTATAGGATGTTGAAATGAAGTGTTACACTTCCATCATGAATAGTCAGCTATGCTGCCTTCCATACAGAAGTAGAATGTATGAGATCCAGTTGCTATTGGGCCCTCATATTCCCCTCATATTTGAGTGGTAAACCAGTGAAGGTATGCCTGGGCTATACATAAAGCAAGGCATTCAGGAGCAGATACAGGGAAGCTGTGAACACATGCCTGGAGGGCAGTGGACATTTCTAACCATGTAAAGAATTATTTGAATGAGGATCGGTACAGAAAAATCTGGGGAAAGGGAGACCCTATCTTTTGAGGGGAAATTAAAGAGCTTGACTAATTTAGTCTAGCACAATGACAGGTAAGCAGGGACATGTTAGCAGAACAGCTACACAAAGTGTGACACCTGAAGTACTTGAAGCAAAGTTGTGGTTCCATAACATGCAATTGCTTCTGTTGATTGATGTGGGACAGTGTTCCCATTGCCTTACTCAGAATGACCTAACTTCCTTAGCTAGCAGATTTAGAGGTTAGTTATTTCCATTACCACCTACTGGCACCCTCTTGTTTACAGGCACTGGCCTACAGGCATGAGATGTTCAAGGACTCAAAAAAGCCTGTATAGTTACAGCAGGGCTGGAGACCATTTCCTCTCAGAACAGGGGCAAAACTGGTTTTGGATTTGAAAAGAGAAATCCATGTTACCTGTGTACCTTCTGGCTTAATTTCCTTGTACAACAGAACCCATGGCAGCTCTCCTTACCCAATGCTTTCTCACCCTTGTATGTAGTTTTAATTAAAAAGTTTTTACTTTAGGAAGCTATCCTGATGTCTCTCCAGCTCTCCTCTCTCATGCAAAGTTTTTGTTTACAACACTTGCAGAATCAGAAATCAGTCCCAGCTGTTCCCTTTGTTATAATTTAGCATCTGGAAAAGGATTTGGTTTACATATACATGCATGACAAGAATTTATCAGATCAAATTGCCCTCAGCTTACATCAACTAATTATTAAATTGCCTTTTTTTCCCAGCACTTTCAAATATTAAAAAATATGTTACAAAGCAGGCTCCACGTTCCTAAGTAAATTAAAGAGCAAAGAAAATGTGTAACAATAGGTTTTTCAAGGGCCACATGAATAAATAATTAAAAATACAATATGTGCTTAAGCAAATAAGAGTTTGAGTTTTGCTACTCAGTTAACTCAGCAGCAAAGCACTTTTTTTATTTCAGAGTAGGATATATCAGAATCAAGCAGTTCTTATATGGTGCTACTTACTTTTACACTGTATGAATTCATCAGAACTGTGGAGACAAACTCACAATAGAAACAAAATTTTAAAATGTCTCAGAAGTCTTCTCATCAGCAATAAACTTCACAATTATTCTAAATCTCAATAAAATTGAAGGTTTTGGTATAGTATTTTTTACAGATCAATATAAAACCAAGCCATTATAAACGGACAGAAAATCCAACCATAAATACAGCAGCTGAAAAAAAAAAGTGTCATAATTAAGAAGCTGCAAGCAGCAAATGTAAATACTCTCCACATGTTGTTAATATCATAGGAAATTAAATATTTAAAGAAGGAAAAGGCTGCCAGTACCACATACCAGCACCTATCAGTTCAGTTAGATAAAATAGCTTTAAGGTTTAAATTAGATATCAGGAAGAAATTCTTTGCTATGAGGATTGTGAGGCACTGGAACAATTTGGTAAAGGGTGCTGTGGGTGCTTCATCCCTGTCAGTGTTCAAGGCCAGGTTGGATGGGGTCCTGAGCAACCTGGTCTAGCAGAAGGTGTCCCTGCCCATGCTACATGATCTTTGAGGTTCCTTCCAATCCAAACCATTCTATGATTCTATGATTTTTATGCAAATTAAAAATGGTCCAGATCAAGAGAACTTTCCCATTTCAAAACAGGTTTGAAAGTTGTCATGGTTTGATGCTGCTGAGCGCCAAACACACAAAATTTTATTTGCCTCTGCTGTAATTAAGCAGAGAAGGGGAAAACTAAAACTTCATTTCATATTGTGAAATTAGAATTATGGAGGAAAACAGAAAGCTTCGAGGAAAACTTCAAAAATAACTTTCCCTGTACAAGATAATCAGTTGAAAAGATATTTAGCACAGATTTGTTAAACATGTGTCTTGGAGTAATTAAAAAAAGAAAAAATTTAAGGCAAAACAAAAATAAGATCTAAAGACACGTTTATGTTTTTAAATAAGTGTTTTTGACCTGGTAAACTATAACATTGCTTTCTTTCCAAGGAAATTTTCCCATTATGATCAGTTAGGGTTTATTTAAGAAATGAATGCTAAATGAAAAATATAAATAAAATAAGGATTTTTGTACTTCATCTAGCCAAAAAAACCTTGAGAATAAATGAATAATAAAATTAAAGTACTTGAATATATAAATAATTTACAAAGAAATAACTAAAGCAAAATTCAAATAATTTATTTCTTATATAGAAATATTCTACTCTAGAATTTCCAATGGATTCAGCTCTGGTAAGTATTCCATCAAAGTCAATGAACTAAAGCACACACAGATTTTTCCCCAGCGTACACCTTGTTTAACTAAACTAAGGAACATTTCCACTTTTGTTGAATTTGCAGATCTCATTTCTCTAGTAAGTGTTACAGTGTTGACACCTAGAGGCTTTTGATTCCCCTAAGGTTTTAGAGTAGGAAAAAAGATCTCAAAGAACATGAGGGTACATCATTAGTTTTGGTGGTTTTACCAGTTATATATTAACTGATGATAATTTTACCTGTTTTTATACCCAAGAGTTTTGTTCCTCATTTTGGTCTCTTTCTTGTTTTTGTTATTTGTTTCATGTCTGGTTTTGGTTTGTTTTTTATTTCTTTTGTTTTGTTTTTTTTTTCTGGGAGAAGTTGTATTTCATTTGGGTAGGAATCATACTATAAACTTTTTTTCCTTTCCTTCTTTAAAGACATTGAAAACCAAGGACAATTTTTCTCAGTATTTGTGGTTTGAACTACCTCTGCCATGTAGAAAACATTTGCTTCTGTTGATGAGTTCTAGGTTACACATTGAAAAGAGACATTAAGAGGCAATTTCTGGGAGAGCTTTGAAAATTTCTGAAAGACTCCATGCATCAGGTTTGCTACTGGGACATGAAAAGAGCATACTGTGAAGGAGCAATCTATCTCATATTTACTCTAAATATGAACCAGAGTTCAGTCTAACACATAGCAGGTCCATATTACAAGAAAGCCAATCCATATAACCCTTGCAAGCCCATAATTTTCTCTTAACAAGGCCTTTCCTCTCATGTTAGCAGATACTTGAATTTAATCCAAGGAGTTGACCCACATACTTTTTTACTGACCTCCTTGGCTCTAAATTCTCTGAACTTCCTGCTGGCCTTCCAAAAGATTTCTCACTCTGCACAGCACCTGTGGATGACAGTTCATGTGACTTTATGAGAATGATACTCAGCAGAGTCTTAAACACTGGGAAAAAATGATTGTACTGTATGATGGGACAAACAGGAGCAGAGAGCTCAGAGAGAGTTTTCTAATACTCAGTTTTCCCAGCCTTAACATTCACCATATCTGTATGATGACAAAGTTCTCAAGCCCTGTGGAGATCTTAAATCTGTGTTTCTTGCTTGGTGTCATGCAGCGGTTTCTAACACACCTAGACATAACTAGAGCCAGGATCTGGATGATAGAATTTCTAGTCCCTTTCCCTGTGCAGTTTTTCTGTGTGTTTAGTATGTGTCTCTTAAATTGCAGACTTCAAGTTCAAAAAAATTGTTAGAATTATAATGCATTTACACACACGATGTTTAAATGTACATCGAACCTGACAGCACTGATGCCTTGAGAGGCCACCTAAAAACAGAGACTTGACAGGAGCAGGGGAATAAAGGTAGGTATTTATTTGAAAGGCCTTCAAAACTACCCCCTGGAGAGCCAGAGGCCATTGCCAAAATGGATGACAGGTCATGAGTTCTTCACACTTTTATAGGTTTGGTTCATTTGCAGATCAGGGTTCATTCTTCAATTAAAGCTTTAGTTAATGATGTAATTTCCCCAAGCTTGCTCCCCCCTTAGAGACTCTTTGGTTTATACTTTTTGGGCCTAGGATGGTCTGAGTGTCCTTGGAGAGCAGGCCTGGAGAGGCTTTGTTCTGCCTACCTTGCATGAGAGAGCAGAAGTGAACAGGCTACAAAAAACTTCAGAGTTACACACTGGGCAGTACAGGATTTGAAAAATATGAAAGTTAAATCCTAAGGCGTCAACACCTCAACTTAAATATACTTAATAGCATAGAAATTCTACATAGTGAGAAAAGAAAAATCATAATTCATGGTGGAAACTCTTAATTGCTTAGATACAATAAACCCAGGCTAAAAAAGTAGTAGTACTAGTAATAATGATAATAATAATGGCAGCCAGACCCTCCCACGCCAAACTTCAAAGGCCCATTTTGCAGTGTCCGTAGTGCCTATGAGAATGATGATGGATATTGTAGTGTCTGTGTAGGAAAAAAGAAGTTGACAAAAAGACTGCCCAAAACATTGAAAAAAAAGGTAAAATTGCTAAAATGTATAAAGTGGTTACTTGTTTGGTTTTTGTTTACAATATAACGATAGCATTTTGCAGATAATCATCATTCATGTTTTGCAAAGAAAGCAGATGCAAATGAGTAATTTCCATTACTCTGTTGCTGAGCCAGCAGAATTGTGAAGCAGGAACATAGCAGAAAAGACATGCCAATGTTTTGGTTTTTTAATTCTATGAGCATTAAACTTTAGGTTTGGTTTGCTGAATCCAGGGCATAAACTGGATATTGAAAGTGTGTCCAGGTACAACTATGAAGGCTGTGGTGAGGTGACCTCTCCTACATAAAAATGAAGTGTGTTGTCATGACTATGAATGATGAATTAGTAGAAAGCAGGGATGGTTATTTGCTGTTGAAGGCAAATAACTACTGTCAGTTGATTACAATTTTTTAGGCAATACCAGAATCAAGGAAATAGCAATTAATAGAAAAAAGGATGGAGATATCATTTTTCCATTATATCATTTTGCTTATATTTAATTAATGATATTGTATATAACCCTTGGAAGACAATATCCTTTGAAATTCCTTGGGGTGAAAAGGGCAGATTTACTGAAAATTGCTTCCAATATAAATCCCAGTGATTACTCTTGGGCTTTTTTCAGTTTAAAGAGCTTTTTAACAGTATTGAAATTGGCTTGACATAAATTTTGCAGAAATGTACCTTGATTAAAATTTCAATAGAGTAAAAAAAAAATGTTGAAAGTATGTGAAGAAAGTATCTATATAATAAAAAAACAGCTTTCAAATGCTTGCACTCTACTTCTTTATGTCTTATGGGACTTAATAACTTTTTATATAACCTGAAAAGAAGAACAAAACTGACATAACTGAAAATACTTGTGTTTAATCATAATCTTATATTGAAACAAAGAAATAACATTCATACTTTAAACAAGTTTGGTTTACACATGAAATGGGACAACTGTAATAAAAATGAAAAAGTTCAAAACCAAAACAGTAAACAGAATATTTCCTTCTAAATCTTTGCTTAATGCATAAACACAAAGACATAAAAAGCAGATATTTTCTTGGTTGGCTTGACACTGATGGTGGTATCTAAGGATATGTAACTCACATTTGTGATGCCTGATTTCGTTTTTCAATTTTTTCTAAGATAGTGAATAAGGAATTGCAGAAGTGCTAAGAAATAACACCAGTTTCCTGATTTTTTCATATTCCTACTTATTGAAAAATAGTGAAAAGAGCTTTTCTCACTATTTAATTTTCTAAATTTTCTTTATAACAATTGAAAAAGGCTTCCCACCACACCATTTGTTCTCTTCTGGGCAAAGGAAGGATATGGAAAAAGCATTCAAATTGAACCCATCAGGATGCAGTTTTTTCTCAATTGTGAATGAGGGCTAAATTTCACTAATGAGGCAAAACCTAGTAGGCCTAGGTGGGAAAGTAAAAGAAAACATACTCTGTACTCTTTCATGAAAAGTAATGAAATTTAAAAATATACCTTGATTTGTAATTGCTGCAAATTTTGTTGACATAGAATAGAAATAACCAACAACCAAAAAAAAATTGAAAATTGTATTATTTCCTTTATGCTGGCTGCATCCCTTCAAAGGAAAAGTAGTGCTTTCATTTTATAGTTTAAAAATCAGTAACAATATAAATCCAGGTCCAACATGTCTAGGTACAAAAGCTTGAGGAAAGGCCAAGCAAACATTTTACTGTGAGAAAAGCCTCTACATGTAAATCCTGAGTCTTCCTAGAATCAGAGCCAGGACTGCAGGACTGCATTTAATTTATTCTGTTAATTTCTGAGCAACCAATATCCAGATTTTTTTTTTTTTTTTTTCTCTGAGCAATCTCTCTGGGTGTTATCTTTTGGACTTATTGTGTCTACTTTTATGAGGAAGCAGCAATTTTCTTTCATGAAACAATCTGCCAAATGCACAGATTTTGTGACAAGCACAGCTCATGTCCTAAAGGTGTTTTCCACCAACAGGAGGTATCTTATTCTAACATATTTAATCCTTTTAGCCTCAGTGTAAAGAGATTCTTTGTCGTCAAAACATTAAAGTTTTCTGCAAATACCAGTACTTTAAAACCACTGAATGTCTCATTTCATTACTTTCTAGGATCACATAGGTTAACACAACCATTTAAATCAAAAAAACAGTATGTCTGGATAATTGCAATAGTCATATTAATGGAGATAGTATAAATTCATTTCACTGAACCTGCCAAAATTTACTATACTTGCAAAGAAAATACTGTTGTTATTTCAAGTCAGATTATTCTCCTGTTTGAGACTGCTCTTGTATTCTCTTTGCCATTTCTTTAAAAAAGCGAGTGGTTTTGACCTTTCAAATTTTTAGCAGGAATTCAGTAGTTAGGTAAGTCTGACATTCTATACTCTTATTTTCCTTTTGAAAAATACTAGTCATGTCATAAATTAAATTATTTTATAAAATTATTTATTAATAATACTTTAAAAATTTTCTTTTGTCTCTTTCCTTTAGCTTTGTGAAATATATATGCATGTGCAAAATAATACTAAATAGCTGCTAGTAATTTCATGAACATTTTTAAAGCAAAGAGATCAAATGTGAAGATTAACTCCATCCAAGTAAAAGCTGTTTGTCTTTGAAAAGTATAGATATTTTTAAATCCTATTTAGATGTGCAAGAAAAAAAGAAATTTCTGTTTCAATTACCAAAAAGAGACGTAAAAGCTAAATCTTTGCTATTAATCTGAAAACCTAAGTGTTTGTTTTAAAAGAAGACATTTCTGCACTTTTACCTTTACTGTTCTCAGGTAAAGTCAGGAAATATTTTATTCACCTGAGCAATAGGAAATCAATAAAAATTTAGTCAAAAGTGTGCCTGAAATATGGTTTAATCTGGGGAATGAAGTTCAGTGCATCACTTAATATTTATGTTATGATTTAGAAGCAGATGTTATTTGCATTCATGAGAAAACATGAAATTTAAAAGTTCTTAAGCAATAATATAAATTTATTGTGCAAAATTACCAGACCTTGATCTATAGGCCCATCTTGAATTCCTAAATTACTCAGTTCATAAAAAGCATGTATGACAGCTTTGTTTCCTCACAAGTTCCTCTGTGCTCTCTGTTCTCCTTTTGTTTCTTGATTGCCATTTTTCAATGTAGAGAAAGAAAGATATTTTCATTCTTTTCCAGTGGTTTGGGCCCTATGTAAAGCTTTATAGGATAAGAGTTTGTCACTGATGGAACAAATTGATAATTCTTGGGCTGTGTCTAAATAACCACAATTTTCATTCAGATTTTTACTCACAATGACTCTATCCAGGAAGTCCTGGTCTGAAATACCACTCTTGTGGCTCAAACTAATTCTTTCCAATCTATCTTGATTCTTTCTTTGTTGTGTTGTATTAATATCAATAGTACCAGACATTTGGAAGCCACATACAGTGTTTAGATATCACCATTAACAGCATCTTTTGATCAAGAACTGAAAGAAAATCTCACAACCAATATTTTACATAAAATATTTCATACAAGCAGTGAAAACACCCACCCCATCTAATGTGTTCAGAAAATCTAGGTTAGTGCAGATTTGGACAAGTTAGAGTTTTATTTAATGAATTATTTGA
The DNA here is from genome assembly GCA_020086605.1 of Lanius collurio. Classification (NCBI taxonomy): domain Eukaryota; kingdom Metazoa; phylum Chordata; class Aves; order Passeriformes; family Laniidae; genus Lanius; species Lanius collurio. The sequence goes on from JACBWW010000003.1 coordinate 52,008,303, forward strand.
AAACCTTGTATTCTGTCTGAAAATTTGGCAAAATTTGGGTAAAGAAAAATGATTGGATTATTCAAAACTCTTGGAAACTTTTAAAATCATTTTCTGTGCAGTTTGTATTTTGAATTTAATGTCCTGTCAGACTTTGTTTTGGAAAGAAATGTCTAGGAATATATCCTATTGACCACTGTATCTGAAAGAGGCACTAAAATAAAGCCTTTGTTAAAGACTTGGAAAAATATTCATGATCACAAAACCTCAAATTCATAACAAGCGTCCACCATCCCAATATCTGCTAGGAAGAGAACAGGCCTGGATGCAGAGATTACTAGAATGTATTGGCATCAATTCCTTCATGCTAATTAGGGGGGTCACTTACTATGCTCAGACAAGGGGGAGGTGGCAGAGGATGTGAAGGTCGAGGACAGACTTGCAGTCATGAGATTAAGGCAAATAGTGCCCTCTGGCTGGTTGCCTGGCTTGGTGTACAGCTGGGGAAGTGTTGAACACCTTGGCTCAAGTCAGGTGTTTGACAGAGCCTCCCATGGTATCCTTAGAGGGACATTGATGATAAAAGAACGAGATAAATGGAAGGGGCTGAGGAAACTGGCTGCATCTCTAGGCCCTGTGTCCTGTGATCAACAAGATAAAGTCTGGGTGGTTACTAAGAGCATCCCTCAGGGATAAATATAGGGGATAACATTATTAAATGTTGTTCCTAGGACATAGGAAACTGACTTGAAGAGAGCAGCAGGAAGTGAGGTGGAGGGATGAGGTGTGGAATTACCATGAAGACAGTCAAATACTAAAAACCATTTTCAACCGAGACTGTGAAGTCTCCATCCTTGCAGATATTCAGGATTTTCCCACACAAATCCTGTCTGGGCTCTAGTTGGCTTTGAACAAAAGTGTGCATCTGTCTAGATCTCTCTAGATCCTGTCAATTTTATGTAATTCAATTCATAATTCTGTAAATAGATGCTTCTCATTGAAGTGACTGAAAGAGTAAAAATAGATCCATTTTTCACCTCAGTAATTCTGCACCTCTTTTATCAAGCATTCCATTGCTATTTGGAGTTCCAGTGATATTTGCCACAGAGAGAATCTCTGAGTCTCCTTTCATCTCTAATTAAACAGCTTGTATAGCTGCTAACCTTATAATATTTCTTTGTTGCATTCATGCTTTATTACATGTTGAAGGGCTTTTAGATAGGGAATTTTTTGCTTACTTGATGCCTTGGGATTTTAGCTTTTAAATTTTTCAAATATTTGTAATCCTGTAATTCTTTAGTGTGTAACTCTAAACTCCATATACAGTGTTAGCTACTGTTCTTCCATTTTGTCAGACAAAAGAATTCCTCTCTACGCCTGGAAACCAAAGACACCTTCCTGTCTCAGACCCCAAGAAATGAATAAAAAAGTGAATTGGGGGGGGGGGGGGGCAGACTTGGGGTAAGTGACTTCATTACATGAAGCTGTAGCTGGAGGATTAACCCCCAATATTCAAATGGACCAAACTTATAAAAGTATGAAAATCTGTGATTTGGTCATCCATTTTTGGGTGCAGCCTCTGTGTGAGCTTCATCTGCCCAGAATGCACCTGAAGGCCCTTCAATAAACATAACTGCTTTTTATTCTCTTAATTTTGTCTAGCCTTTGTTTTCAGGTAGTCCCAGCAAGGCATCATACTCATTATTCTTTCTACTTTTTTAAACTTATACCAAGATAAATAATTTTAATTTTTTTTATCCTTTTCACTCTTAAGGGAAATAAAGCCCCTTCTAAGAGAACAGTACAGTTTGTTAAATACTATAAAAGTTATTTAAATAATTTCATAGATCTGACTAGAGTAACAACAACTAAGAAATTCAGGGGTGAAACATCACACTTAACTCATCCTTAAGAAGGAGGAAAACATGAAGGTAATTACTCCAGGTATAAGAATTTATATATATCAAATTTTGCAAATTTTCTTCAATGTGAAGGACTCATCAAACAAAATATTTAAATATTTCATGCATAAGTTAAGTGATGTGAGTATTCTTTTTGAAGATCCTAGGATGGCTTGCTCATGAAATACAGCAGTCAAAGAAAGGAAACAATATACTGCACAGCAGAGCAAATTGCAAGCAGCACGCATAAATCAAGAAATCATAAATTTAATTACTAGGATAAATGTCTTTCTTTGGCATTTAGAGAAAACAAAAATTGTTTTGTATGTGGTTTTTTTTCACCCAGTCCTCCCTTTTCTGTCAAGTTCACTAAGAGTGTTTTTAAAGAGAAAACTTGCAACATTGATGGTAATAGTAGCCTTTCTCAGCCTGAAATTATTCTTTCAACACAAAACGTAATTTTTCTTTTACTCAATTTTTCTTCTTTGAAATTCTTGTTTTAATCACAATCTTTAAAAAAAATATTAATATTTCTTCCCTGTGGTGTTATGTTAAGAAGGGTGAGAGAGAATGATTTTTTTTTTTCTATCTAGAAAAGTAGGCAGTTTTTACAAAAGAATGATAATATCAAAGGTATGATTTACCTTTAACAAACCTGGATTGTATTTTATACCATTTTACATGCATAACTGAGGCCTTTATTCTGCTTTTCTTTAAAAATGTAGAGAGGTCACGTTAGACTCTGAGACTAGCTGTGTTGGTTGGAGTATGGTGCCACTAACACCAAGGTTTGATCTCTGTATGGGCCATTCACTTAAGAGTTGGGCTCGATGATCGTCGTGGCTCTGTTCCAACTCAGACTATGCTCTGATTTTCTGTGATTAGTATCTCTGTAACTGCTGAAATTTAATTCTCCAACCTCCATTTTTAATTACTTATAGAATATTAGAGGGCAGAGAGTACTACTCCACTCTAACTATATTTATTGATTAGGCTCAGTTCAGGACTGTTTTCATGAGTCAGTTCTTTTAGAAGCAGGATAGATACTATTTTATTTTCAATACTTGAGCATACTGATCTGTTAGAGATTTGTTCCCTTCCTTCTGTGCATAGTTTTCTAAATCTTTCTTTCCATTAACAATTCTGCCTTTGTTCTCATGTCAGCATTATAATTTTAAAGGTTTTTAATCAAGGTTTCTAAAGTTAGATGCTCAATATGAAATTTTTCATTGTCCCTGTAAAATCAAGTTCCTCCATCTCCAAAAGATCTGCAGCTTAGTTAAAGTCTAAACCGTTAAATCCTGAAAATATCTGCAGTAATACTTCTTCAAGTGCAGTCATAACCAGATTTCCAGAAACAGTAACTGTCTTGTTTTCCTATTTTTCCATTAGTGGAAATGAAAAGGATTCCCTAGTAATTTGTTCACAGAAAAGAAAAAAGTGGAAAAAGAATTTGAAATGTATCTTGACAAGAATCCGTGATGAAATATCAGTGGTAAGAACAGTTCTTCCTCAGATGTATTGGCTCCCCACTGAAGACCCAGTAGACTATTGGCAAAAGGACAGCTACCAAGTAATTCTACAAGGACTAAATACACTAGAGAAGATGAAAACAAAAGACCCTTTGAGTTTCCCTTCTGACAGGCATGATTTTCAAAAGCTGAGAAATTATACTATAAAAAAAAAATTGTTTGCTGGAGTAACTTAGTGTGTGGAATAAAGATAGAAGTGTCAAATCCAGATTTTAGAGTTAGCCCTAATTAACAGGACAGGAAGAGTGTAAGCTGTACTGCTATGCTTGTGCTGTCTTTACTTCTTTGACTTTACTACAGCAATGCATTAGCAAATGGAGACAAAGGCGAGAGACAGTTTCTCACACTAAAAGGTGGGAGGACTGTAAAATATACCATAGTTAATTTCTGCTTTTCTCAGTCTCTGTAATTGTTCATAGTAACTAAAAGGAGTTGGAAAACCTGTATCTAAACCACAGGGTGCCAGCCCTCACAGATGTTCACATTTGGGGTGGGTGTGGACCCCCTCGTGACACACAGGCTTGTATTCAGAACCAGAATGGCTATGAAGTAATTATGAAATCCATGAAAATCATAACCAAACAGGATAATAATGCAATTTGATGGCTCTGTGTAATGTTAAACTTCCCTAAGGTGCAGGGAATGTCATGTTCATTTGGTCCTATCATGTCTTAGGCCCGGCTAAGACATGGGGGAGCCGAATGTTACTGTAATTAAAAACATATAGAAAGAAATAAGTCCTCAGTCCTGAAATACATGCACCCACCCAGCTTTGGTGAAATATCAGAAACAGAAGCAACTTCCAGTGAGCTTATACCTGACAAAGTTCCTGCCATGGATACTGGCTTCTACATGGAGAATATCAATGAGGAAGGATTTCTGCATAATAATATTTTAAAGTACTCATCTTTCTGATGCAAGTTGGGACTTTTGCTTTATTTATGGGCTTAATTGCTTGTGTGCATTGCATGCTGCTAATCTCACTCTTTCAGAGAGACTATGAAACAGACAACTTTGACAATCTCCTTCTTCCAAGGCACTATGACTCCTTGGAAGGAGGTCTCTTACAGAACTTGGAAACACTGTGCTCCAAGCAGGATAAGTATAGAGGTTTGTGAGGTGTCTTCTGCATCTCCAAAGCCTTTGGATGTGCACATATTTCTATGTGAATTAAGTATTTGGGCTTCTTGGAAACACATCTATCTGAACTGCCTGAAAATGAAATTGTCTTCCCTTTCCCTTTTGCCTACTCCAGTTTGGCATGTGCACATAACGATTATATTCCCAAGAAATTCTTTAACTTGTCTGTAAACATGATACTTATTGCATTTTAACAGGACATAACAATATTTCCATATTATACTATCAATATAGATTATTACCATTATGTGCAGTAGATGGCAATAAAACCACCACCTGGTATTGGGCTTTTGCAAACCCCTTGGCTTATTTCCCTTGTAAAAACAAAATAAATGTACATCAGGATCTGCTGCTACACAAAGAAAATAAATTATTCGCAGTTATTTTACACATTGCTTATGCTCATGCAATCTGTGCCTAAAAAGGATTGGAAATACAGCACTTCTTAAAACTGAGGGCTCCCAGAGAGGATCCGCTCCCTGGGGAAGAGTAAAGTAGGATCTCTATTTTTTCTCTCAATGTTACTTGGTTACTGCTGCTGCTACTGGTGACAACGAACAGCAGAAAGGCTTAATCTCTGTCTGAGAATCTCAATGCAGCATGGTTTGCTCGTGAATACTTTTCCTTCCCAACACTCAGTCTCTCTCAGCCTTGCTTTTCATACTTGTTTTTCTTTTCTTGTAAGAATTCAACATCTTTTCAGAACATCTCACAAAATGATACTTCATTCTAGAGTTAAATTTTCTCTTTCAGGTACTCTTACTCTTGTCTATGAAGACAAAATTTGGTCACATATTTAGGCTTTGGCAGCAGCTATTTTTTTACCAAAATAGTATCCAAATATTTTTATTCCACATTTATAGTAAAATGCTTCTTAACATTTCAGCACAATTTCTAATCTTTTTGGAAGACTGCCTTAATTTTCTCCATGTTCAAGTGTTCATAATATCAACATTTTAATGAGATCATGATGTTATAGTGTGCATGAACAACAGGAATAAACTCTATAAATCTCAGCTGAAAACACACTTGAACAAAATTTGTTTCCTCAGAATTTCCTGATTATCAAAATGATAAAGATTGATGTAAAGAGGCAGTGATAAAATTCAAATAGAGGAATCCAGACAGGAGCCTTATAAGACTTGTCTGTCAGGTTTTCCTACTTTCTTGGCAAACTTGTCTGCCAGACTGTTGTGTGTGATTTGAAATACCAGGGCTTCTGTGATCTCTGCTGGGGGCAGACCACTAGACAGACTGCCTTAGAGTAAGGATGCTATTCCCTTTCATCGATGCATCAAAGCTTCTTTTTTTTCCCCCCAAAGTGGAATGCAACTACATTTCAAAATTCCTCCCCAAACCACACTGTCTTTACTCTATTCTCTAAATGTGGTTGGGCAAGTACGATGGACATTCAACAGAGATCCCAAAATTAAGGAAATGGCTAATTTGGGGCTAGATCTCTACAGTTGCTAAAATGCACACAGAATGTTTCCAGTGACAGATATCAGACATCTGAAAAATTCACTTCTGCTAAAAGAAGCTTTATGAACAACATAAAACAGCTTCACTGCTTCCTGAACAACAATAGCAGTCATGAAACATCTATGACATACTGCTCAGCATATTCTGATTTAGAGACAAATGTGGATATATTTACTTGGAGATATTTCAGAAGGGAGGTACTCTGTGTTGAGATATTGGAGAGCCTTATCCTTTATTTGGTCCACTTTTGTTGTCAGAATCTCTACTTTTTTCCATATTATTTTTGAATGCAAATCCAAAGCCTATTCTCCCATCACCATTAGTGTTACAATTATATTGAAACACTTCAATGCCTCAGAGTCAGGAATGCCTTAGCATCAGGAATGCCTCACAAACAAAATGCTCTGGAAGTACAGTTACCTGTCTCTTAAGATCCCTGCTTGGATGATCAGACATGAATTGTAGACCTAATATATCTAAGATATAACTAATGGTTGCCTGGGAGATGAATTTCGCCCAGTACAAAGTAGATGATGAAGAGATTTATGTGACTTTTGAGTTTAAGAAAGGAAAAAATCCATATTTTTCAAAGCCTTAAATTGACTAATCTGACAGATTGGGATTATTTTAACAAATAGTTTGGTAGAATATTTTCACATCCCATTTACTGATTGATCTGTACTGTAAACATATCAACAAATTTGTATAGTGTACTCTGTTACAAGCAGCATTCTAGCCATGTTAAGCAGCAGAGACTATGGTAACAAATACACAATAACTAAAGAAACCACTGTCCATGAACATTAAATGGCACAAGACAAAAATACAGGGAAGAAATTTTCTACCATTCTTTTTTCCTTGCAATTATTTTGCCTTATTCAGGAAGGACCATTTCCTCTTTCAATTAACTTAATCTGCAAGGAATCATGTCCCAAGACTGTGATACTGATGCTCTTTTACTTCGTGTAGAACAGCATAACTGAAGCCAGCTTCCATATTGTGGTAGGATCATTGAAACAGAAAATAAAACCTATTATTACTGTGATTTTGCAACTTTTGGTTATTACCTCCCATCAAAGCTGCACATCAACATTCTTCCCAATGGAGCACAACTCTGACCAAGATTTCAATTATCTCAAAGGAGAGGATTAGACACAGTACAGTACAGTACAGTCTCCATACCAACTCCCTGTTATTTGACACAGTGATTTTATTTTATTTTAACATGTTTCTTCTGACAAACCTAAGCCAATTCAAACCCAGGGAAATTTCTTTTTAGATATTAATTTTTGAACAAGATCTCCTCTAAGAAATGACTGTCCCTTCAAACTCTATTAAGCATATGTGCAATTCCTATTGACTTTAAGAGGATTTGAAGAATGTGATTAGGAACTTTAGTAGTCAGGTATGGAATGGACATGTGCAAAAGTGCTTTCAGGTGCATCTTTAGCAACCTCAGCATGTAACACCAGAAAAATCACACAAAAGAAGAAACAGACATTTTGAATCTGAAGGCACTGAATGCTGCATTTCATATGCCAGCATTACTCTCTTTAATTAGCATAGAACACAGTTCATACAAAATAATTATAAGAAGATTCCAAGGGTGTAAGTGTATATCTTTGGTATATGCCTTATTATTTGGCCTATCAAGAAATTATAGACATCATTTTACTTATTTATCAGCATGATGCCAGATTTCTCCAATCATTATAGCCTTATTTTTTCTGAGAAATAAATAAGATAATGACATCTGCTGTAAGTTGATAGGACTGTTGTATTTAGCATTTCTAACAGCTTTCATGAGCTGAGGTATTATAGGTTTAAGAAACTCATTGCAAGCAGTCTGTTTTGAAATTTTTGAATTAAATAATTACTTATGCATAAGAAACCACTAAGCTAGTACATGAAGATGTTTTTCTTTTATGAATAATTTTGAATGTTGCATTTTGATGATTAATAAAACTTTCATATTTATGTAAAAAGGAGTAAGAAAAACAATGCAGTGAAAAATGTTTATCCTTGTTTTTAACATTAGCTGTCATAATTATTCTGAATATAATAGGACCACATAGCTCCAAGTTACTATTAAAATGGTAACAATTTTTATATACAAAAATGTAAAAATATTTGCTGTTAGAAATTCACTTTAATGTAAAAAAGTTTATATTAATTTCTTCTGAACATATTGCAAGCAGTATAATTTCTGTGCATCTCCTTAAAGGAAAATAAGCAATATTTGTACACTAAGAGGTACTGCTCTGCAGATCAGGAATAATTCAATCACATTTCTTGATTAGCACCAGTGTAAAGTTTTCCCAAGGGAATCTGGTCTTTACATGTTTTTCACTTATGCCATGACACAGTGTACCAGAGGTATATGAAGGACTCATGAAACCAGGAAGCAATCCAAAGCTATTTCTATGGAAACAAGTGCTGGCTGCAGGGAAAGCACTAAATCAATCTCCTTCGTGTTGTGTTTGAGACATGTTTGGATGTTTCCAACACTTGGCTGCCAGGTTACCTAAGCAGCTTGTGTCTCAGGATTTAGTGCTACTGACTGAATTCCTTGTACACCTGGTGGACAGTGCTAGTTTTGACTGAGAAAAGGAGGCAGGCATGATTTTTTTTTTTTTTTTTTTTTTTTTTTTAGCAACAGAAACAGTGTCTATGGACTTTTGCTATGCTGTTACATGTTACATACCTTTTTCTTTTCTAAAAAACCAAACCCTCAAGTAAGAAAACAAATGAAAAAACAAAAAACCCAAAACCCCTCACAACAACAACAACAAAACTCCACTTGATGTTAGATAGAGCTAGTGTAAACAAAGTAAAGCTAAGCTTTCCTTGTAGCCCAGGTCTCAGAATGATGCCATCATCAAATTGTTGTTGGTGAGCACAGGCTGCAGAGGGCAATGTCCCTCAGCAAAGCACTGTACTTCCCAAAGAGGAGCCAAGTTGATCTTTTAAGTGCATATTGTTTTTTCCTAAGTTGTCAGCTCCTTGTAGTGTGAAGAATCAAGTCTTAATCACATCAAAGTGATTAAAGGGACAATGGATGAGTATTCTAAACCTTTGGTAAATAACAAGCTTCCCGCAATATTTCAAGCAAAATTAAAAGCTGTTATTTCACAATTTAACCAATAAAATAAAAGAAATGAAGTTTGCTTGGGTTTTAACTGAAGAGCGGGAAATTCAGGATATCCAAAAGAAGAATGCAGAAACAGGTAGGGATAGAAAATCCCTTCTTCTTTGTGAAAGAAAAAAAATGTTAACCAATCTCAGTTTTTCCATGAAAATATCAGCCAGATATATTGGAAAGCAGTGTCCAAGATTTAAGGAATATAAAGACTGCTTTTCTATTCAGTCTCTCTTTTGATGAACTAGGTTGGAGAAGCTCCCTGCAATATTGCCAACCATAAGCCTTCAGAAAACATGAAGCCAGTCTCTCCAAATTGTATGACCAGCTTTAAACCAAAAAATCTTCAAATGGGAATAAATAATGTACTTTCCTTAAAGCTTAAGTTATTTGGGTCTGATGCACCATCCTCAGAATAAGAAGTTGTTTGTTAAGAGATTAAAGCCAAACATGCCCACTGAACTGCAGGACTAGAGCAGAAGAAGAAGAGTTAAATGGGAATGAATGAAGTAAAAAAACAGGAAATGGGGACAGAAATGGATAGAAAAGTTCAGTAAGAGAGAAAAGGGAGAGATTAAGATGTAAAAGGGACTGCGGTTTGAGTGCTGTGCAACATAGTGTTTTGCCTATATCACTTTAGGTCACAGAGATGATAAAAATCTCTTAGAAGTCATTCTGATCTACTAAAAACAATGTGTGGAACACTCAGTGTTGAATTCTAATATACACACACATGCTGTCATTATCTGACTCGAACACATGAGCATAGATTGCCTATTTGGTACATTAACACCAGATTTTATTGGACAAGATACTGTCTACCTCCATCTGGAGCTCACAACAGTTTCTGATCAGTACATGATGTTATGACTAACAAGATAGAGTTCTAGAAATATCTAATATCTGCTGCAAAGTTATGAGTGATTACTCTAAGAAAAGCACATGGAGTGAAATAAAAAAGACATCAGAGGTTTATCATGACTTTTGGTTAATGGCAGAAAGAAAATAGTCAAATGGAGAATAAAATAACAAGAAACATCTTCAAACTATTTCATGTATAGTCAGGTATTCAGATATTCCAAAACCTCTGCCTAACTATATTCTCAGATACTAATGCAGTATTCATATCCAAAATAACCAGGTTTTTTGGTATTTAGGATAACATAAATACACTGACTTAAAATTTCCCATCTCTTCCACCTACTCCTCCTCCCTCAATGCTTTTAACATACTCCGAATATTATTTTTTCCATTGAGCTCTCTTCTCAACACTGTTCCCCTCTCTTCTCAGACATAAATGAGGTGCTGGGCAATGTTCTGACGTCAATGTGGTAATTGCCCCAGGGGGGGAAACAGGAGTCTAAAATAGAAACAGAGAAACAGACAGACACATTCATATAGACACCTGTGGGTGCCAACAACACTGATAGACCCAGACTTCTGGGAACCTGTGGCATACTTCAGATGCCACATCACTCTCTGAGCCTTGTATGACATTGTTCTCCCTGTGTCTTGGCAAGGATTGAGCTACAAAATTCAGGAGTGGCATTGGACTTGGAGCTGCTCCAAAGTTTACCGAGATGTATGGGTATGGCTGAGATCTGTCTCTAACTACAACTGATTTTTTTTTGTTTGAAGGCTGTATCTTGCATATTTTACATGTACTCTCGCTTTCATTTATTATAAGATGAAAACTATTTACAAATCTCTGGGTAAATTTCAATCTAGTGTTTAATTTATTCAACATCTCTAATAGAAAATCTCCTGAAAAAGGGAGTGGTACTACCACTAGCCACACAGAGTATCCTAGTCTGTCGGAGTTAAAAGAAACATGAATATATAACATCTAAAAATGAATCTGCAGATACGAGGCAAAGATCTGGATTTTTTTTCTCTTCTCCATTTCTGTTTCAATTCACAACAAACATTAATTAAGGCCAGAAAAGGGGCAGAGTAGATAGATAAAGAAATAAAAAATTGTTTGTGAGCAGATGCTAAAAAGTTTTGCTTGTTTAGTAGAACAAAATTATGTCTGAGGAGGTAAATACTGACTGTTTCTGAAAGAGTCACCATATTAACGATCAGATAATTAGCACAAAACAAATGGGAATGAATTGGCAATGAATATATTTAGATCGGAAATTGGAAAAAATTTTAATCATCTTTCAACAGAGGTTCTGGCATGTCCTTCTAATAAAGAGAGGTTGTTGGGATATTTTTTTTAAGATAGCTTTATAAATTTATGCCTGAATTTAAAAACAAATAAAAGAAAGTAGTTCTTTGGGCAACAAAGAGAAAATAGCTGTAGCTCTTCACCAAAGAATGCTAAATATCAAAACCATAAATGAGTTCAAGAGAAGACCAGTAAATATTTTCAAGAGAAATACACAGAAGGTTTCTAAACTAATAAAAAACATGAAGCTGAAGAAGAAAAAGCACTCTGGGGAAACATCATATGTATTTACCCTGCTTTTACTTTTCTCTCATGGCCTGAAGGTGATTTACAACATAGATATATCAGTTTCTGAGAGAACTCTGTACCTAGCAGAATTTCTACATAAGTCATACCTCTATTTTTAAGTTAATCCCAGTGGAGCTGAAGACCAAACTATATCCAAGTTACTCTGTTACTCTAAGAAAGAAGTAGAGGGAAGACCAGGAGACCTGCTGCAGTTTTTTGTGTGCAACTCCACAATGTATGCCAACCTATTAGGAACTTGTGTTCCTAATTTCTTTATCATCAGGCCAGTGTGTTCTGCTCATCTTTGTTCATCTCCAAAGAAATTTCTTGCTCCAAAATTCATAAAATATTGTTTTCTTAAACACTGCCAGGCACTAGATGTTACTTGAGAGTACATCAGTTTTTAATAATAGTACAGTGTCTACCTTAATCAGGAAGAAGGCAACCTGAAAAGAGGCCCTAAATATTTTGTAGCCTTCCTCTTTCAAAGACTTCAGTTTGGTGAAGAGGCAGGGATGCCCCATGCTGGACACAACTGCTCCTTCCAACAGACCCAACTCAGTACACAGAGAAGCCCAACAGCCAAGCTGGTGCTGCCTCTGCAGAAACATTTAAGAAAGGGCATAGCATGTCTAGACAGTGAGGAGTGAGGAAAAAAAAATATGAAAAATAGCTCTGTGTACAAGATCAGAGAAGGAGATTCTCCTTTAGGCCTCAGAGGACCCCATGTTGGAGCATATGGTCATGCCCTAAGGAAACTGCAGCCCACAGAGAGCCCACACAGGAGCAGGCTTCTGGCAGGAGCTATGGCCCATGAAGGATCCATTCTGGAGCAGAGAAAAAGTGTGAGGAAAAAGAAGAGAGAAGAAAATTATGAATGCAACCTATTCCTCAACCCTCTTCCCTATTCCTCCCTGGATGGTGTGCAGGTAAAGGAAATGGCAGTGAAGGAGTAAACATGAGCCCAGACAAAAGAAAAAAAAAAGGAGGAAGAGATGTAAGTCCAATTTGTCTCTGTTTCTTACTACACAGCTCTGTTTTAATTGGCAGAAAATTAATTTAATTTTCCTCAAGTTGAATCTGCTTTGCCCACAACAGTAATGGGTAAGTGCTCTCTTTATCTTGACCCATAAGCTTTTTCATCTTCTTTTATTTACTGACCTGTTGAAAAGGGCAAGTGAAAGGGCAGGTAGCCTAGTAGCTAGCTAAGGTCAAACCACCTCACCATTCAGGCCAGTTCTTGTCAAATATACTGAAAAAATTGCTTCCGAACAGCTTGAAAGAAAATTTCGGGGTCCATTGTTGATTGTTAAATCCTCATTGAAGAAAGTGTTTTGTGAAAGTTTTTAATTTCTCATTTTTCCTTTTGTTTTAGCTATGGTGAATTTAAAAAGGGGGGGAATGAGAAAAAAGCCAAAAAAACAAAAACACCAAAAAGCCAGTATTTTTCCATGTAAACCCCCTATTTTCAAGCCACTCCAGTTCTTGCAATTTAGTTCATCTTATTAATGCTTCCATTGTGTTTTTCACAGCCTTTGGGGAAACATTTATTTTCCATGTAGTATACAAAAAATCAAGTTCTTGGAGTCATTCTGGGCATCTCATGATAATTAGAAAACACCATGTCACCACTATGGACAGAAATCTTTTGAGTACAGCTTTTGACTTTTAAACCTCATATTGACCACCCACTGCTGTCCTCGCAGACAGAGGCACTAGACATGCGCTGCAGGAAATTTTATCTGTCAAAAGAACAAACAAAAGAAAAATATTTTGTAGCTGCTGCACAGAATCAGAGCACTGTGAAGGAACAGTATAAAGTACAATGGAGATGAAGGGACAGCAGTTAGCTTCCCTTGCAATTTTTCTCTTTGCTCTTGTAATTAAGGTATTAAAAAGCATCAGCACAATCTTTCTTCCTCAGTATGAGCTAAAAAAAATATTTACACCAGTTGTGGGACCTTGAATTAGACACACTTTTTTGTCACAAAAATAGCTGAAGACCTTTAAATACCTAATCTTATTGATTATGAGAGTACAGATCATATAATGTTTAATTTTGGGGATGGATTATATATTTTAGGTGTTGTCACAAGTGTTTCCCAGGAATTCTTGCAAAGCCAGTCATTCAGTCTCACGGTCTAGCACCTTTCTGTAATTTCCAAAATTTAAAAAAAACACACTCAGCCTCCTCTGGGCCTTTGGAGAAAAGCATGTTTTTCTGTCCTTTTGGAAGTCTGACCGTCTTGCTGATAGGAGGCTCCCATATGGCCTTGTGCTACAGACTGCCATCTTCCTCGCTCCCTGTCTGCCTCATACCAAAGACCAGGCCCTGCCTTATCCCAGCTCTCCCTGCCCAGTAACTGCACATGCAGCAACTCCCCTTCCTGCTGTGGGAGTTTCCTCACAGTTGGGTGTTTTCACTTCAGTGGTGTCCAAGGCAAGCTGGCAGCCTTCACCTCTGCTGCCCACAAACATCGCTCTAACTGAAGGTAACATTCTGCAAACTGAACAAAGAGGCAATACCATCCATCAGTCATAACATCACACCTTATTTGTTTAAAAATCTCAAACAGACACATCTTTTAAGACACTATTCCTTTGTACACACTCACATAGAGGTCTTCAGTGCTGGGTACAAAAACATGAGTTGGCACATATGTCTAACTACAGAACTAATCCCACAGTTTGCAGCTCGGCTTCCTATTTCTAAATGCATCTGTCTAGTGACACTAATTCACATTTCTTGTTAGAGTGAGTTCCATTTTGTAATACCAGGGGTACTGTGAGTGCTCTTCTCCCCATTCCACTTCCTTCTACCTCTAAATTCTAACAGCAGTTTTCCTCTTACTTTGTATGTCATATTTCTCCACATCCTTGCAGAGTGTGGGGACAAGGGTAAGAGTGTTCATAGTCTTGTTACACAATAGTTCATGGACTCTTGGGAGAACAGCTACTATGCATGGCACAGTAAAATTATAGCCTGGTTGGTTGTGACCATGGAGGAGTATGAAAAAAAATATGTTTCCCAGAATTAAGTCTACCTCTTTATTTGTCTGTACATGCAGTGATTTTATGGAGCATTATTGGTTAATGCCAGTGAAACTGTTACCAGCAATTTATGATAAAGGGAAATCAGAGTTTTGGATGATTAGAGGTAGGGTTTCAAATTCCTTCATTGTTTTACTTTTCTTTGAATAGATTTTTTTTCTGTTTCAGAAGATTAGAAATCATACTTACAATTAGGTAATTCAAGAAAACACAATTCACTGTTGTTTTATCTCAACTACCAGAGGAAAATAATGCTACCCTTGTTACTTTTAATACATATTTTCCAAAGAAGTGAAATCCATCACAATGCTATTATAGTGAAATGAAGGAATTCACTTATCACCATGGAGAAGGATGTGAATATGCTAGACAAAGGACATACATGCACACAGAAGATTAATCTGTCATTTAAATATAATAACTTCACAATAGTATAAGTTCAAAAAAAGATACAGTACATGGGTAGATTCAGTAATGAGATAGTGTTGGTCAACATGCTAGAAAATCATCTTAGCAGCAGCTGTATTGTCAGTAAGGATTTTTAGGAAAACGTGATTGAAAAATAAAGTCTTAAGGATAATTTTAAATAGGACTATTAGATTTATTTCTATTCATCTGATATAAATCTGCTAGACCTTACATAAATGCCTCAACAAAGCATTTACAAATCCTATAAGGAAATGAGAGATTAATTATTAAATTCAAAGGTATTTTCATTACCAAGAGAAAACATACTCTGGTAGAAAAAGTTCCATATATGTCCTAGAGGTGGTCAAGCTAAGATGTTGTTCCTGTGTGCCATTTAAATGGATTATGGATTTATGCTTTGCCTGGGAAAAAAAAAAAAAGGAAAAAGCATTAATGTTGATGAAGACAAAAAATAAATGTTAAATTTGCTGACATTGTTGCTGAATAGCATGCTCAGGATAACAAAGAGTTCTTTCTTGACATTTCAGTCTGTTAATGTGCATAAATTTAAATTTATTTTGACTAAGTATTTAAAGAACATAAATCGAGATATTTAGTGCAATAACTACTGGTAAGCAGGATGGTGATCTGATTTATTTTTTTTTAATTGGAAATAACGGATTAAGGGGGTCATCTAAAAGGCTAATACTTATTCCAATGTATTTAGAAATTCCATGAAAAAACAATAATTTATCTTTGTATTTTTCCTTTTGCTTGTTCCAAAATTGTCCCTTTGATTACCTTCTTAAATGTTTCCTAAACCAATGTTTGTACTGATTTTAAGAGATATTTGAATAAATTGCTTCATTCTCAAATCTCCCACTTGTAAGTTAGTGGCACACAACTACATGTAGAATTCAAGCTATTTTATTTTCCTTTTCCTTACTTGTTAATAGGATATCAGTAGCATGGCTGAAGCTGGAATTTTTTATACTGTATTATTAGTTCAGTTGGTTAGAGCCTGATGCCAGTAACATCAAGGTTGAGGGTTCAATCCCCATATGGGCCATTCACTTAAGAGCTGAACTTGATGATCCCTGTAGGTCCTTTCCAACTCAAATTATTCTGTAAAATATGCTATAGACAAATTAATTTTATTTCATCAAGGTACTGTTTTTCATGCTTGGTTAAAGTCACAGAAAACTGTAAATTATTATGACATGGCTAAAATATATTGTGTCATTCATGGACTGGATATCTTGGTGTTTTCTTAAGATGCCCTCAGAATACTTCACATGTACATTTTAGTATCACATTTGGTCTTCCTCAGGGTTCAAAGGATGTGTTATTCTAATGCATAGCTTATATTTATTTTTAGCCTATTTAAGTATCTTTTGTTTGAAAGATGCAGAACTTTCTATATGCATGCTTGATATATGATATAATCAGTTTTATCGGCTCCAGTCTTATTTGGTTCATTGCAAAAAGATGCTTCACTGTTTCCTGCCAGTTACCGATACCAATAATTCCACTTCCTTTCATGACCTCATCAAAACATTTTCTGTTTTTAAAACTGTTGATGAAAGACCTTCCCATGATGACCTTTCACATCAGTTGGTCTTAGACAAAATACTCCCACTATTTTTAGGAGAAGGTGAAACAATTCATCCTACTACATAGCAGATGATTTGTTTAGCTGTTTACTTGCAATGAAAAATCATCATCTACTGTCGTGAAATAGACATTAGATTATGAGTTAGTAAAACACAGTTATGGGATAATAAATACTCACTTTCTCCATGTTATAACATCTTGGAGACCTTTGGGGAAGTAATTTGGACAATAGATACAGTAATTTTGTTAAGAATAACTTTCAAGCAATAAGTACCAAAAAGTAAGTTACCCATATCTCAAAAATAACTCCTAAATTTAAAACAATATATATACTTACACATGCACATTCTAAGCCATGAGCTGAAAACTTTATATATATATATATATATATATATATATATGCGTGTGTGTGTGTGTGTGTGTGTGTGTGTGTGTGTGTGTGTAGTAGAGAATATGCAAATAATTTGAGACAAACACAGTGCTGAGAATCTGTTATGAGAAAATTGCATTTCTTCCTTTGTGTTAATTGGTCCAGAGGCCAGGGCAAGAAATACTCTGTTTCGAGGAGTTTCATCCACTCATACTGTCAGGAAAATTGTGACAGCAAAAAAGACCACCTGTGTTTTTGCTGACTTATGCTTTTACTGGAAAATAAATGTCAACGTAAAACATCTGGGATCCATATTAAAAGCCTTCCAACACTACTTTTTCTTCACACATTCAGAAGTTTACTACCTTTCCTAAGGCGAACAGTAATTTGACCAAGAAAAGATTTAGTGTTAGATAAAAGCTGAAGCACTCTTTGATACTAATGTCTCTTTTCAAAGATCTGCATCTGATCTGTGTCCATGGATCAAGCCATCTCATGAAAACTATAGTCCTGATGAAAAATAAAGGGATGACTGATGAATGAGACACATTCAGAGAAGATGGAGTCTAGATAATAAGATCCACTTATACAAAACTATGCACTTAAGAAGGAACTGAGAACTTTATTTCTGTATTTCAGACTTCATAAATAAATTTATTAATCCATATCATGGCATCATTTAAGGGGGGTTTTGGGACTCTTTCCCTAGACAGGACAATCAACAAATTTCTTTAATCTGTTTAGATTGTGGCCTGAATTTGGGAACGTTTAGACTCTGTAGTGTTTGGGGCCAGAGTGATGAAATTATTTTAAAAATGCAACAGATAGACAGAACAAAAGGAAAATATTTTACTGTGTCTGAAGTGCCACTGTGTCATCCCAGGAAATGCTTGTGTCAGTCTCTGACAGCAACTTTCAAACTCTACTGTGCTCTGGAGTTTTCAGGTTTTAAGGAAATATTAGCTAAGCCTCAAGTTTAAAAATGGGCAACCTATTTCCCAAACTACCTAATTTTCATTGATTAATTGTAGGAGCAAATCACATAAGCACATTCTAAAATTGCACATTCACACATGTTGCATTTTGCATACAATTTAAACCAGCTGGTGTATGATTTTTCCATTAAAATGGCAGTGGATTTTAAAATATGTTTCTCTTTTCTTCATTCCAAAGAAAATCTTTAAAAGCTAAAAAGACCATTATGCCCAATCCCAAAGGGAGATGTGTCAGATCAGTGAAATTATACTGCAAGCTTTATGTGGTAGAAATTCTGAGCAGCAGAATCAGTAAAAAGTGAAGAAGATTTTTATAACTTTTTGAAAATGCATGGAATTCATGTGTTGGACTGCACTTGGCTTTCCATCTGAGAAATTCAAGGTGCAGTCTGAGTTTTAATTTTCCTACCCATTTAGGTAGGATGTGTTGCCCTGAAGTACAAAATTCTGAAATGAAACTGTACTCTCCTTACTACTGTAAGAATCTGGGTCCATCTCTGAACAGCATGTTTGTCAGGCAACCTTATGCATTCAGCATTGCAAATAGAATTGATGACCTTCAGCCTCAGGAGTGCAGACTTCTTCTACCTGCTAACCCAAAGCAGTAACTTAGGAAGTAAAAAACACTTTTCAGTGACTGAAACATGTAGCATTATTCAGAACCAAACCACAGAATAACACAAAAAATAGAGAAGAGAGAATGTCTAACTCAAGGTAACTGCATTAAAATTCCAGATCTCTCTGGTCCTTATCCGACACCTACTGGAATATTCTAAACCCTGCTCATATCCTTTTTGCTGCCATGGTCTTCAGACTGTGAATTTGTGCAGTCAGAAGGCCATGCAGATGTAAATGTATTTTAGCAGTACTCAAATAAGCAACTTTCATGGAAAACAAAGATATAGAAAAAGTGCTTGTGAGAAAAACTAAATTGAGTTGTTCTTGGTTGGAAAAAACAGCATACAATTCGTCACTTCTCTGAGGCTCTCTTAGCAGGGGAATGGAAACAATATGTAAACAATGGCAAATTTTGTTTGGTTGGGTTTTTTTTTTAAGCAGTCTGTGATATTCCCTAAGTGGACCATGTACAAGGCTCATAAGCAACCAAAATAGGGACAAACAAAAGCTGTGCAGTCTTCCGGCACTTTTCATCTTCTAGTAGTCAGAGGAAGTGCCTTACAGACAAACACAACTGGGTCCCAAATGAACAGATTCAGTTTTTCAGGGAATAGCAGTTCAATATTCTGTTTTACTTTTGGGATAAACTGGAAGAAAATTTTTATTTTTTTGTGCCTACCTTGGCCTTCAATCCTTATTCATGCATGCACCTTTTTATTTTTTTCTCTGAAAAGTTGTTCTTCAAAAGCTGCAGAGATCATGCACTTCAAAGCAGCTGGGTGATTCAGCTGATGCTGGGCACAGTCATCTGCTTAGACAGACTGCACCATGACTCATAGACGGATTCAGGAGACCTACCTTTAATCCCTAGCTTTCTAAAGAGATTCTGGCAACATATTGCTATGTGCCTCAGTTTCCACAACTATCAAATGAAAATAATAAGTATTTACTGTATAGCTGCATAATGTTAATGAATTAGAGTGTGAAAGCCATGATATTATCAGGTATCTAAAGTGAAGGTTTGTACAGTGACATGAACATAGAATTACAATTTCATACACTGTAATGTCCAATGCTAGGTCAAGCTGGTGCTGACAAAATTGTTTTCTGTGTTCTTGGACATGAAAGTACAATTAAGAACAGAAGCAATAAAAATGCACTGAAGTAGAACAAAAAGTTCTGTGTTAAAAATCAAGCCAAACATTTTTACTTGCATCTAAAGCATCTTTTAAAAATTAACATAAAATTGAAAGCTAAGACTTATAATTTTACTGAAAAATCATGCTAATCACTAGCAACCTGGAATGAAAGTTGGAGAATAAATCAATTTGTCAGCCAGGTGGCCTTTAGTGTGTTTTCCTGAGGCCAAGGATGCATATGGCTTGGAGCAATCCATTTTGTCTGTAACCCAGCCCACTGAAGCAGAGCTGCAGTCTGAGTATCAACAAGGTCATCAGAGGTTATTTGTCACTCTTTCCTAACGAGCTGTTCAGATGTTTCGTCATTCATATGTGGTGTAAGTACTGAATCAGGCCTCCAGGATCACAGTTTGATATAAATGATAGTGTCACCTGGGCTGAAATGCCTTGACCATCTGTACACCTTTCTCATGGTCATTCCCAATTCCTTGGCATGAACACAACTGGCATAGGCTTATGCCAGTTCACCAACTACATCTTCTCAGGGGAGAAATATTGTTACTCCACAACTCATCATCTTACACAGAAGCTGTGCTGGTTTTGCCAGTTTGGAGGAAAACTCCAACTCTACTTTCAAGCTGAAATCCATCCTCTAAAATACACAAGTATAGCTATAATGAAAGTATCTTTTAAAATCTCAGTGTTGTTCTAAATCAGTCAAACAAATTAGTGACATAAACATCAAAATTTTACTTTGTATACACATATGAGCATATTCCTGATAACTCATATGTTTTGTTATGCATAACTGTACTTCAGATTGGAAAGATGCCAGTTAAATTTAAGGAATGCCGAAGTTTAAGTTGCCCAAAAAAACTTCAGTTCTCCTCCTAGTATATTTGCATATTATGAAACAGTTAATTACATAATTATGTACTTGTTTGGTTTTTTTTTTTTTTTTCTCCATTGCCCCTTTATCTCCCCTCAGAAAAAGCTGAACTTCCTTTTTATGTTCTTCAGTCTATTTGTGACTCCAGGCATTATTTTATTTCACTGTCCACTCATATGTGAAGATATATTGAGATTAAACTAAAAGTAGTAACTCTTCAATTGCCAAGGTACTGTAAGGTAAATACTCTGTTTTTTCAAAGTAATTCAAATTCTATGTAAGTCTTTCTTTAAAGATTCTCTATAAACTTACATACAGCTTTGAATGTTCAGTACTTCTGCCCAAGTGTTTCAAGTTGAAACAACTAGCAGTGAAGAGCTAGATTCACAAAAAGATTACGGTGCACTGACATTTACCACTTAAAGCAACCAGCACAAATCACTGCTCAGCTGCTGCTTAGTTTTGTTGTACTTACATTAAAGCATGTATGAAATTTTTGAAAGAGCTGTAACCTGATATTCCTCATTCAGTAAGGGGTGCAACCTGAGCAAAACATAGTGTTGTTTTAATGACCATTTCCAGATTTACCATTGAACAACCAGAAACTTTAAAAAAAAATAATTAACTCCTTCTGTGCATGCAGTTTTCTTCTCAATGACATATATTTTCCATTCCACTTAGAACTTGCAGTCAGTACCCAGTCCATGGCAGACTGAAGCTGTCAGGGAGAATTATTTCTAAAACCTAGGAAATGGATTTAGTGTCATTTATTTAGGATCAAAGTGATGTGAAGCCTAAGAACATGTGTGAATCCTCAGAAAGCAGTAGGAATGGAAGAACAGGTGAGTGGGATGAGATGTGATTACATAAAAATTGGTCCATGTGTAGCTTTTTATTTACTGTTTATGGGTATTTAAGGTTTTTATCTGATTAAGCAACACATTAACTTTTGAAATGTTTCTTGATCATTCGTCCACTACAGTTACACAAATTAATATACATATTAACCTACTTGCCACAGAAACCATGAACCAAACACCAGTGACATTCTGAAAAAAATTTATTGACCATTTATTGGAGAAAATACACTGATGTAAATGAAAGAAAATGAAACTTATTTATAAGCAGCACATTCTGTGGAAGATAGAAAGTTTACAGAATTATAATTTTATCAAGCTCTATTTTTATGAAAATTAAAATTGGCAACAGAATATCTTAGAGGACCAGGGGAGTCTGATTCTCCAGTATAATCCTTTAAACTTGAACAGTGAGTAACTTTTACATTTGTTCCTAATGCGTGTAACATGAAGCCATGCTAGATTGGTTTAATTAGAGCATCTAAGGCCAAAAGCGTCTCTCTTGGGGTAAGTAGCATACCTAAACCTGCCAGCTAGCTGCACAAAGATGAGTACCTCAAAGCCCTGCCTCAGGCCCCTAATCGACCTCTAGGGGCAGAGTTGGCTGCCCGAAACAGTGCCATTGAAGCCAGACTGCTGAACAGAACATTCTCAAGCAGAGCTTTAAGAATAACCATTCAAAGTGAATTAGGCAGCCACCTCTGGCTGTAGGAAGCCAATCCATTCCATTTTCAATTCACAGCTACAAAAACTCTCACTAAGCCATACACAGGCATCCTGTAAAATACGTCAACAGCTCTTGAAGAAGGTGTTCCTTTTATATTCAGCAGCTTGTAGCTGGCATATGGGGTGAAATCTTTCTTCTGTTCTCAGAAGGTTTATCCTATACCTCACTGTCCTTTGATACATACTCCAGTGGCTGGCTGTAGAGTATTTCTTGATATAACTCTATTACTTCTATCCTTTTTGTTCAGTCAATCCAATTGCAAATGTAGTTGAAGACTCAGAATGCTAAAGAGGAAGAAGAAGAGAGTGCTCAGGAGTGGAGGAATCCACTATCAGCTCACATCATGTTTTAATAAACTAACCACTGTCTTCACAGCAGATCCCAAGCAGATCCCACAATGAAACAGTAAAAAAAAATTCAAATTTGTAAATCTATAGGTCTGAAATATAAACAAGGTACCTAAAGGGCAAAACAATCTGTGTGTGAGCAATTCTTGGAACATCCACAAGAAGCCCTTTAAGTACCTAGATGAGTATCAAGAAGCTTTTATTCCTAAATAATGGAAGGACCTTCAAGGTTAGGCAGTGAGAAACTGAACTGGATCTTGGACTTTGATGCTACTTTAAGTGCCAAAGTATTTTTGTGGGGCCAACTCAGAGCATTCAGCTATGCTGAGTTTACACTTGTCACAGCTGAGAGGAAAGAGTAGCTTCCAAACCAACTTTATACCTCTCTTATTCCTGGGAGCAGTAATGTGCCAAACCACCCACTGGCACAAATAAATCAAAATCTCAAAAGCTAGCAGGTGGAATTATGGGTAAATGACATGCAAATAAGGCTGATCAGAACTGGCTTTTCTTCTTTCCTCCAGAAAGAAAACAGAGTATTCTTTCCTCAAGGCTTTCTGGCTAAGAATCATACAAAAGATAGTCAAGTGTCTATAATCTTTTACTATTAACTGGGCTAGACTGTGCAAAACTTGCTTCTGTGGTTGAATACTTATTCACAGTAGTCATTGAGTTTTTTGTTAGGTTGTTTTGTTGTTGGGGTTGGGGTTTTTTTCTCCTATTTAAACTGGTAGCTTGATAATATTTTATTTATATGAATAAAGACTGAGCAATCAAGCCAAATCCATATTTTAGCTACACAAAAATACAGGCTTGTAATTTTCTCTTGTTCATATCTTTTGTGTTGAGAATGAGCTTGATCTCATTCCAACCTCTAAACAGTCTAAGAGTTCACAGAAGAAATGAGTCTCAAAAATGTCAAGAACAATATAAATTTGTGAAAGTATTTTCACCTAAAAGGCATTCCTGCAGGTCCAAATCTCATGCAATCTGCATCTTCCAGTTAAAAAGTTTGACCCAGAAGCAACACCTAAGTATCCCAGAGCAGTTTATTCTGGATTTTAGCCATCTTTGTTGGGAAGCTTGTAATACACAAAATAGTTCTTAGGGTCCCCAGATTTCTAAGGTGTTTGACTCATGAAAGGATGCATGGTGAATACCATATCATCATTTATCTCAAAAGAAGCCGTTAGTTTTTTCCAGCTTAAGTCTCAAATATTGGTGAGTAAATAAGATATTTTTTTCAAAAGTAAATTAGCTATGGCAGTTGGAGAACTAGAAACCCCTAGTTCTGACAGAGAAACAGTATCAGGCTATGCTTTCTTCTGCTTTGACTAAAGAAATCTAGCCTTGCCTATACACCTTCCCATCTACTCCAACAGCATTTTCAAATACTGGAGTTATGCAGCAGGCAAATCACAGATACTTTTGCCTTTTCTTACCCAAGGGATTGTATTGTATACTCTTTGAAATATAAAGCATTTTGTGGAGAAATAACCCCAGTTTTCTAGATGAAAGAGGATATAATTTCACTAGTTAACTAGTTTTAGTTGACTATCTAGGAAATTGCTCTGGATTTCAATAGTCATCTGCTTATATTTGCTGTTCATTTTATTCAAATATAAACTATTCCTCTCCATCATACAGAAAGACTTTACAATTGCACTCTAAATCAAGACATTCTCTATATGTTACCAGACATTATGATGACAAAAGACAAGAAGGACACATTTTTTGAAAAAAAAAAAAAAAACAAACTGACTAAAAAATCTTTTTTCATATCCCACATAGCAAACAAGTTTTTCTCTCTACTCTCCTTTTCTGTAGCATCACTGATAGAAGATAGCTGCGTTGGAACCATAGCAGTTATAAGAATTAGCTGGTTTACCTGCATGGATTTGCAGATTTCTGTTGGTAGTTTTTTTGGGCGGGGGTTTTGTTGGTTCATTGGTTCATTGGTTTGGGGATTTTCGGGTTTTTTTTAAATGTGTCTGCCTGCCTATTATTAACTGAATCACCCAACAGATAGTTGAATCACCAGAAAGAGTTTACTGTTTTCAGTACATTCATTTGATGATATATTAATCATTATCGAGCTATGAAGTCTTATAGCAGAGGTACAGTGTCTTTGGCTTTCTTGTCCAGCTCTCTTTCTTCTGCAAGAGAGTTTAAGATCATGATGTCATGCTTGAATATAACAGTCAAATAATGGAAAATATCCAAATTATACAATAGCTCTAGCTAAGCAAAAAAATGAAATTTTCTGAAGCAAGGAGTGAACTTCTTCAGCCAGAAGGAAGCACTTTATTCCTTCCTTGACTGGACCTGTCATTTTCCGGTCACACCAGTATTTTTTAAAGTCTCAGAGCTGGCACATACCAGTATAAAGGAAAATCAGAAGAGGTAAAAACTGTCAGAATTCTGGGGTTTGTGTAAGATTCAGAAATAGAAGTTTGCTTTTCTATTTCTTTTTAAAGAAGACCAGTCACATGGAAGACTATTTTTCTCTCTGCTTTTCATAGGCCACTAAACTTGTAATCAGCATATTGTTACTTTTGTTACCAAATCAAAACTGATTTCTTTTTGAAAGGGTGCATTTTCTTTAGGGAGCCTTGCATCAGAACAGGGGATTGATTTTAGTTATGATGCAAAGTCATTACTGGTTTATTTCCTTTGAATCTAAAACAACATTGAAATTTAAGCCTATATATCTTTAAATTCAGTGCATTAGTCATAAAATTTTCTTGTATTCTTTATTGCATTCTAAATGTCAATTCACTTCTTGTTGCTTTGAAATCTATGTGCTATTTTTGAGAAATACCAGAATTTTATAGTAGCTTGTCAACAGTAATTGCCAAAAATTGGGAGACAATACTAATGTGCCTCCCATTCGTCTTTAGCAACAAAATAAACAAAAATAGCAAGACCAACTGAGTAGATGAAAAACTAGAAAACCTCCTGAAAACAATGGGAGGCAGCAGGATTCCAGAATGCAGTTGGTTTCAGCCAAGAATATCATTTCCTTTTTTTGCATAAAGGAATATGGTAAAAACTCAGAGTACAATGAAACAAACTGGGAAATGGTGAAATGGTGCAACAGACCTCCCACATGGATCAGAGCGCATAGCCCAAGTGGAAAGCAACAACAGTTATCACAAACAGAGCAACCACATGAAATGGAAAATGTTACATCCACCAAATGACATCCTGCCCATGATGAATTTGATCACCTGTAAAAAAAAAAGCTAACATCCTTTTTAATTTGAAGGAAAAAAAAAGCAAGAATTTAAACATATGAGCATTTAATTTGGAAACACTTTTTTTTTATGACCAGAAGTTTCTAGATTTTTTTTACTACCCATATTTAACAAGTTTTGATCATATTCCCTGAATATTTGATCATATTTCCTGCAATAAAGCTCTAGGACCAGCTCTGGCTTCTTATTTCATAAAGTTTTAATATATACACCAATGACAGGGTGTTATGGGCCATTCAATACTGCTTGACTTTAGTTAAAAAATTATGTCCTACCACTCCTTGTGAGAAGGTAGAAGAGTAAAATACTTGCATCTTACTATTGAGAGCAGGGTTCAATGCTATGGGTGACCTTCATAAAAAGGCTTTAACTCAGCTCCTTCATCTGCCCTGCCAAGGAATATATCACCATGCAGAACCAAAAAGACAATGTAAATTGAAACAAGACATGAACTTATGAAGAAATGACTAATGAACTAGTTCTCAACAATTTCTGTTGCTGCTGCTTTCAGGTAGAAGATGAGGTCAGTGTTAGGTCAGTGTTCTTCTGAACATCATCTATCACAGCTTTGGATGTATATAACTGGTATTAATTTAGCAATCTTTAACAGTAGAAATATGCACAATACACAATTAAAAATAATGACATCCTCTTGAACAGATATTTACAGAGTGCAAAACATCATAACAGCTCCGATAGAGCATTTATCAGGTAAATAGTATGTGTTTTATTTATAAATATTTACTTATTATACTGGAAGACTTATTAGTAGCCTTTCTAGTCTCTTGTGCATGATAGGCATTTAAAAATAGGAGCAGAAGACATGTTGACCTGAAGGACCAGACAACATTGAGAAGATAAGTCATTTTATATCTTCTTATAATATTTTCTAGCAGAAGAATAATTATTAAAATGACAAGTTAACATTGTTATAACAATGATGGATACATAAAGGAAATAAAATGAGGCAGGACTACACTTCTGTGTTAGATGTCACCCAGTTTTTATCTAAGTGAGAATGCTCTAGGGTGAAAAAATTTACCTACAATCACCATACATGTTCATACAGGACTCCAGAATTCCCCACAGATTTTATGTGGTGCAGGATGAGAATTGTTTGGGCACATTATGTAACTCACAAGTAGTACCACTCCCTGGCAGGATCCTTCTAATACTCCCCTTGAACCACACATATTTACCACATGACATTATCCCACCAGCCAGTACTAAAATATGCCTCACAAAGGAATAAAACTGTTTCCCTAGAAGTTATGGGACAAGTTAAGGACTATTTGGGTCATGAGTTAAATACTGTGTGCTAGATTTACTCAAACTGCTACTACAGGGTTTAGGGGTCAGATGGAGCACAATGTTATGCTGATGTATTTGGACCATTTAAACATTTTTTGGTTTTGGTGGGGGGGGCGAGGATATTTTGCTGAGTTCCTAGAAGTTCTTTATTTATCTATCCAACTAGGCATTAAAGCATAAATAGTTTTTCCATGGACAGACGTTACAGGCATGTGCGAGTACAAAGACGTATGACACAGCACAGTGCAAGTCAGAATATCCAAAATTGCTACGATGCCTGCCAGGCCAGTGCGAGGTCCTGGCACCGAACAACCTTCTGCCTGCCCCGGGCAGGGGCTGGATGGGGACTGCTCACGGTGCGGGGGAACGGGCAAATCACCAGCTTGGGTTCGCCTCGCTCTCTGATGTCCAGTGAAGGAGGTAGGATAAAGCAGAAGGACTCCACATGGAGGAAGAGGGCTTATTGGAGCACAGCAAAATCCCAGAGGAAAGACCAAGCCTCTCTGCTTGCGGATCGTCTTGTACTCGGACAAAGAGGTGTGGAAAACACACAGTAACCAATGATACATCAACCAGGGGGTGGTACAGAGGCGGGCAGAAGGGATTACAGCAAATGAGGGAAGGGGTAAGCAGAGAGAAGTAACAGAGGCCAATTAGCCGCTGAATAACCTAGGTCGCTCTGGAAAGGCGGCCAGATATGAGAAGGGAGCTATGCAGCTAAAGGTAAGGCATGGATTTATGTATTTTTCACAGCCTTATGAATGCTCAAGGCTTTTGGGGCTGGCCCTGGGGTTGGTCATGGTTCACTGCAACACAGAATATTTCTGTCCAGGGGCGGGAGGCATGGGACACGAGGCCTTTTCCCAAGTCAGTGGGTCAAGGAACACAGTATACTTTGTTCACTTTATTCCTCCTTGATTTTTGATTTTGTGACAGATTACGACAGAACACTTTCTTGTTCTCTGCCCTACAGTTCTCAGATAGCGGGAATCCCTATAGTTCAGCACTTTGTTACCAGACAGATGTAACAAAAATCTCTCCATGCAAACAATGAAAGTCACAGAGGAATGGAGCCAAACTTCACTTTCCTGTATAGCAAAAGCTCCACAAGAGGTAGACAATGTCAAGAGAAGTAGTTTTCCAGAATTCAAGCAGTTTTTACAGAGAGAAAAGTATAGACTAGGCTGTACAAAGAACTCAAAATGCAAAAAACAAAAGCATCCAAACACTCCTTAGGTTTGCTTTTAACTTTCTACAAATTATTAGGCTCACAGTCCTTGCATTAGTCTTTTCCAGATATCTCAGATCCATGCATTTTCTGTTCTCAGCTCTGAAGATGATATAAAATGTTGTATTGCACAAGAAAATAATCTTCTCTTTCAAGCCTATCACCAACACAGCATTTTAATGAAGGAATGAGACTAAATGAGGCTGTGAATCTTTCCAGAGAACCATCTTTATACTGTTCATCCTCCTCTGTAATAGTCTTTGCTTAAAAAAGACATATATTTCCAAAGACAGCCATGTGCAAGTTGGAATAAACCTGCAAAGAAGTGAGAAAGCTATTTGTGGCAGTGGAAGCAGGATGACTCTGCCTGGGGCTATGTGCTGCTTTACAGCTGTCACATCCCCTGCCTTGTAATAGCAATACCGGGGAGAGACTTTCTCAATGTGAGCCAGTGGCAAGCATGGCCTCCTTTGCCTCAGTCAAGGCAGCAGAGGAAGTGTTGGCAAGCTTCCCCCTCAAAATAGTTCAAATTATGGGACAATGCCAATCTGAGAACCTGTCCTTTCTAAATAGCTTTTGGGCAAGATGCATCTTGAAATTAAGCTGGATGAAGTCAGGACAGTCTGTGGTAGAGATCTTGGTAAGAGTGAGCTAGATATTGGAAGAGAACAAGAAGGTAACAAAGATTTTTTGGAATAACTGTGTTATCTTAGGGCTGCTAAGATTGTCTCTTACTGTGGACTCAATCACCAGCATCTTAGGGCTGTGTTCCACCTGCCAGGACTCGAATGGGTGACAGTGATTCACAGCAAGGGCTCAGTACCTCCTGCCTGGGGCCACAGACAGAAGCAGAATTGAGGAGGATATCCTGCCCTTCTCCTTGCCTGTGAGGGGTTCCATGAATGGTATGAAGCCTTGTCATCTCTCTTTTATTACTCAGCTAGTTGAAATGCATGGTTCCCACTGAAACATAAAACTGGGTGCAGTTTTCAGGGTATTTTATGTTTGAGAAAGTTATAAACAGGCAGTAGAGGCATGTTCTGACTGTAAAATCTTGGATTTTACTCCATTTGCTACATCAGTCCTTTGAACATTGCAGGACTTACACAGAATTCAGGAAGACCCTATACTACAAGGCAGAAAAAGGAACAGTAAGAGGAGAGAAATAAAGGAAAGAAAGAAACAAGGAAGGGAGCAAGAACAGACTCCAGCCTATGAGGGACAAATCTGTCAGTTCAAAAGGGGCTGGTCCTGAGAAACAACATGAGCACAGGTACTGAGGAGCATTGGTCTGATAGCTGAGGCCACTTTCTTACACTGGGTACTGTAAATCTGTCAGTAAAGGCAGGTTCACTGCTGTGAATGGAAATCAGGCCAGAGGAATGGGTTCATTTTCCAGAGGCCCATGTCCAGTGAGGCTACCTAGGTGGTCTGCAGAGCATCCCAGCATTGCCAACATATAAGTCAGCTGTTTAAAACATGATTTCTATAAGCTCTCACTTCCAAACCACAGGGCCTAAGAGGGCATTTTTTCCCTAGCAACCAATTTATTAAGAGAAAAGAAGCTCATAATGAGATTGAAGAGTTACATTTATTCTTCCCTCCAAAACACCTGGAGTTACTTACCTCAGAAGTTTCATACCTCAAAAGGCAAACCAAGCCAAAAATTCAGGCGAGATGGAACTTGGAAAATTTTACCCCCAAAGAAAGACTGTTCTGAGATTCATCTGCACATAAAACCAGAAGATTCTAATGAAACCCCCAAAATAACCTATAATTATGATATGTCCTATCTCTCAAGGAATAATATGTGTTATTACTAATGAAGCAGAAGATAATGGGGCACCCAGTAGATGGAGAAAACCTTTTATAGTTATGTGTAATTATATATAATTTTTGGCCATGACTTCAGAGCAATTCTGAAACTGAGTGAAATTTTTGGTCCAGCTATTCGTCCATGCATGATTTAAAATTGGACTGCTTATTTAGGAAGTCAAAGAACTTACTTTACTGTGAAGTTTAAATTAAAATATGATATATGCCTGAAAATTATAAAAGTAATTTTGCTGGTGTTCTTTGTATTACTTTTTAAGGCAAAGCAGAAAGATTAGAGCTGCTGCTAATAACCAGTGTGCTGCAATATAGATCCAGCTGCAATTTGTTATCAATATATACTTCTGAGAACATGAAAATATGAAAAGAATATCTGATTCCTGAGATTATTTTGAAGGCAACTGAACAATTCTGTTAATCTTTTCTGTAAAACACGATATAGTACCTGAAGTTGATGTCAGAAGAAAAGGAAGAATTTCTACTTCATAAAAACAGGTTTTCTATTGTTTTTCTTCTGCATTTTTATTATGTGCCAAGTACTTCCTTTGTCCTCTTCTGAATGCAGGAGAATGATAGAGGGTGACACAGGCCATTTATTGCAGAGGTAGGATTGTCAACTGCCTAGGATGACAACTTGTTTTACATAGGTGTGCTCTCGATCTTCTTATGCCAGAGGTGCAGAATTTGCCTAAATAATATTAGTGTTATGGAGAAGTGTGGAGGTAAACAGAGGGAGGTGGCAAAGAGATGTACAGGACAACTAAGATTGTGATACAGGTAATGAACCTTGTGCATCACCAGCTCAGACAGAACCAAAGAGAGCAAAGGTTGAAGAAAGCCTCAGATCTTGGACCACTACACCCTGACCCCTCTGGAGAAGGCTGTAAGTCCTAGCCAATTTCCTCTTCTTTTTCTCCATTTCCCTTTCCCTTTTTTGTTTCCTTTCCCTTTCCCTTTCTCTCCTCATGCCAAGAGGTGTAAGACCTTAAATGGAGGGGATTTTGTGAGGAATAAGAAGAGACAATGCATTCTCAGGATGGGTACAGAAAGTCTTGTGTGGATATGGCAGCTGGGGTGGACCAATGGGAGGAAAACAAACAGAGATTTCGAGGAAGAAGGTGAGGGAATAGGAATGGGGCTGTGAGAGAATTAAAAAAACTACAAAACTAGTTATGGGTTCCCTGATGGTCTGATTAAAATTATTGTTTCTTCTCCTTCTCTCCACTGAGGCATCTCTTTGCCTCCCTCACTTTGTATCTTTCACTGAATATTTTCCCTTCTTGTATCTCAAGAACCACATAAAAAGTAAAAATTTTATTTTTCTTGCATTTTAAGAAGCCTAGAACTTGCTCTGTTTCTGTCAGCATCATTTACTGAAGCTGAACACTTCTCTGAACAACTTTTAATTTTGCCATTCTCAAAATAGGAACAGATATCTTTCACACAGCCTAATTCCTGTCAATATCAAAGTTTGGGGTGGTAGCAAAGATTGAGGCTGCATAAGAAGACAGCAGAGCCCTGTGTGTGTATTTCTAGGAAGTTTCCTTGGTATCTATAACAGGATCCATTTGGTAAAAGTGGTCTTGTAGAGGGCAACTCCTCAAGAAATGGCATGTTGAAAAAGATGCAGCTGCATCTATGAGATCAGGGAAACCTTTTTCTTTCTGGCTTAAAACCATGTGGCTACTGTCACAGGCAACAGTCTATGCCTAAAGCAAGGCCTTTAATCACAGCTTACTAGTCTGTACATTTGAAGTGGGATTCATCTAACCAAATGTAAGTACTTTCTGTGTATTCTCTTTATAGAGAGATTTACAGACTTCTAACAAATGATTTGTCTAACTCTAAAGCAGACATCCAACACAGATGAGATGAAAAGCTCCCTGAACGTGCCCTAAAACATGTTTGTCTCCCAAAGGATTGCCTCTAGGTTGCCTAACTCATACAAAGAAAATTGTCCACCAAATGCCTGAGTAGATGCAAAGAAATGCTTTCACCCCCCATGGATAACACAGACAGCTTTTGGGGCGGTATACTGAATCCTGTGGTAACAAGGAGGAAGAGAATTTGCCCTCACATTTTTATTCTGAAAATACAGAATCTTTAGCTTTTATGGCTACTCTATCCTGTCTTTCATTTCCTGAATTTTAATTTTTTTAAGAAAGGTTCTGAAGGAGTGAAAGAAAATATCACCTAGAAAAAAACCAAGAACCTTTTAAAAGTGAAAATCAAAAATATGTGTAATAGCAACAGCTGAAATTATAATAAGTATGCACATAATCATAAAAATAAATAACAACTTACACTAATTTTCTGCATCTAATTTTTTTCTCTACTGAGAACATTGTGTGAAATTCAGGTTTATTACAAAAAAAGGACATCAATATAATTACTTTGGAAGAGTAATAATAGCAGGCATTATAATCAGGAGTTTTAGAAAATAGCATCAATTAGGAGAAACTTTGCAAAGTATTTTCTTCCCTTGTAGTGAAAACACTTTCAAAAGAACTCACTCTAAAAAGTTCTGAAAATATTATCAGAGGCATTGAAATGGAAAATTATTGTTAAGAAGCACTGAAAACCTGATCTTTATTTAAGTATTTTTGTAAAGCATAAAAAGTATATGTATCTAAAATACTGGTTTAATGATTCAACAGTTCCTGTGCTCATGCAGGCCCAGGTAAAAGATTCTTTTTCTCCACTGGGGGGAAGTGAGAGGTAAATCTGCTAGTTGAACCTCCAGTAAATTTGTTGCAGCATTCTGATTGATGTAATAGTCATTGCTGTCCCTTCAATGATTCACACAAAATATAATGATCTTTAACATACAAATTCTCTTCATTACTGACAAGGTCATGTTTAGGTCATGCCTGTGGAAGCAAGAAATTAACAGTATTATGCTTCTTGCTTTCTCTAGGCAAAGCATTTGCTTTGACCATTTCTATACATATTTCCTTATTTTATTTTTTTTATTCACATTTCCTTTACAACAATAGGAGTGAAAAATTACATCTCTATTGGGATGCTATGTTCCTTCTTTTTGGATGAGTGGTTTTTGTCTGAGGAAAGAAAGCCTACTTCTAGCTAGGGCAACAGCAAATTCCTCTACACCAGGTTGCACAAATATAGGTATGTCAGCCACACTAAATCTTTAGCTTCAGAACATGACAAAAATCAACTCTCTTTCCCTAAAAGCAGATCCTTGTGTTTATTCAAGAGAAAGAGTCTTTCTCTTTTTTTCTCTGCAGTTAACACTGGTCTCTGAAGATTCTGCTTCAAAATATTCTTGTTTGGCACATGGGAATCCCACAGCTGTTCTATAAAATGAAGTACTGGGACCTGTCTCTTGCTGAGAAATCCCACTTAAAGTCTCCCTTTTTTTGAGGATTTATCGAAATTTTATTTTTTTAAAAAATCCCTTCTCTTAATAGCTTTTCTCAGTTGAATACTACTTTGCTGACTTATTGGTACAATATGAGACCAATCACTAATCCTGGAATCACATTCAGTATTATTTCTCATCTTTTGTTTTCTTCACACCTGGCTGGGACAATTAAATACAGAGTGTCAAAGGCACAGCCTAATAATTGAAGAACAATAATCTTTGAAAACTCAGGAAGGGTTTGATTGTCTGTAAAAGTCATTTTCTGCATTAGTATTAGTCACCTATTATGTGGATCATTTTAATCACTAATTAAAGAGAGGTCTTGTCTAGTTTCTTAAGTGTTAGCCATGAACGGGAAATAATATGATTTTAATCAGAGGCAGAGGCTTCATTTGAAATGTTAATTGTTGACCTCCATACACACATTTTTTTGGTAGTGGCTTATTTCTGAGGTCTATATGGTGAAGGTTTATGTAATTTCTAAACAATCACCAAGGTTTGTTATATCTTTTTTAAAGTACTTCAAAACTATTTTATTGCTATCTAATAAGCAGAAGAATTCTTAATGGCTCTTGAATGAAAAAAAAGCAGACTCTCTCCACACTGTTGGTGTATTTGATAGCCCAACTGCAAACCACGCATGACCTGTCTGCCCCAAAGTCATCGCCCCAAATCTTACGTACCAGGTACAACAGCTTCCTAGCAGCTCCTGGCAAAAATGAGGCCTCCAGAAATGCCTGCTTTTTGAGCAGAGTCCATGCATGATCTTCCCTAAGGGATAGAAAACTTTTGTGATGTCGCCACACGTTTGTGGATTTACCAAATTTTGCACTGTGTGAGGACTGGGTGAATTATAAGAACTTTTCTAAATCTTTTGACTCTCACTGGATTTGCACTTCTGCAGGAGTATTAAAGCTGGCAAAGACAAAGCACAGTCTGCAACTAATCACTTCAGCTGATGATTGCAGCAATAGCTAGGTCAGGACAGAGTCACTGATCCATTTAGCACAGCTTTATCAGAAAGTTTATAAAGTTACATAAACAGATATACATAATTCTAAGCTTACCATTACCAACAGACCAAAAGATTTATACTTTAGGCAACTGTCTTTCATTGCCTTGTATATTATGGGACTACTGAAGATGAGGTTTGAAATTTTTTTTACGGCAGAAAAATGATTAAAATTTTAGATTTGGACATCTTCCCAAACTGGAGATACTCTGGCCAGTGGTGCACTGTGTTTCAATTCTCAGAAAAGTGGAAGAGTCTTGCTTGGTTATTAATGATTAATTTGCAATCCTTTGAGATGTCTGATTGTTTTATGTCTACTAACGTATTTTTTTTTGTACTGCAGGTCAGCTATGGTGTCTTATGTGTAGCTATGACACACCAATCACTATTTAAGTCTGCAGAACTCTTAAGTGTACTCAATTTTTTTCTTCCTTATTCAGGAAATTTACTTGTTTTTTTTCTGTTATTAATACTGAGTGAGCCCCCAATGGTGAGCAATTAGCTACACGCCCGTCCACTGAAACTTCGCAACCTACTTCTTCCTCTTCTTAAACCATCCTTGGATCAGCCTGTTTAACACAAGTGGCAAGAGTTCTTCCCATCTAGTCTCTCAAGATGAAAATCTATATCTATTTTTTTGAATACACTGTTCTCTTTGGGTGGTACATAAAGATTAGCAATTAGAGTCTGTGGAACCCTGTGTTAAAAGCTGTGCAAACAATAATTAAAAAAACTCTAAAATTCTTATTAGTTTAGTACTCACTCTCATCTGCTCAATACCCTCCTATCTTACTGCATACCCTACTCTAAAAGCCAGATTTCAAAGCTTAAAAATTAGTTATCTTCTTTAACCAGTCACCATCTACATTTACCATATAACTTTTCTATCAGCTGTGAGTCTTGCAGTATAAGGAGCTAAACACTCCAGCTTCTACAGGATGATCTAAGTTAACAACTCTAGTGCTGTAATGTCTTTTTTAAATAGCACCATTCCCTGTAATGTACAGTATTTGTCATAGTAAAGAATTAAGGATTGCTGGGCAGCACCTTGAGGAATTTAATAACCACCTTCCTATTTCAAATACAATATATGTGCCCACTTGAAAGGTGCACCTGAAAATACCTGAATATGTTGATTATTCCTGCAGTCTTGAGACTCTTCTCTTTTGTTCATGGCATAGAAAGGATTAACATGTTGGCATAGATCAATTGGTTGGAGAGAAATATGATGGTGGGGAACATCCTATGTCTTTGATCAGGTAAATGTTGTTAAATTCTTACTAATTAACTTCTAAACAGACATGGAACAAATCATTTCAATTTTTTTTAAGCAAAGGTCTTGTTTGTAAGGATAAGATTATGTTATTTCTTGGCTAAACAAAAATAAAATAGTAATTGAACAATCCAAAAGCATTTTGGAGAGTGTAAATTGGTTGCAAAATAAGGCATTCTGAGAAACTTTTCAAAATGTCTTCAATCTGCCAAGCAATAAATAACCTTCACACCTGATTTGTTTTAAATTAATGAAGTCTACTGTAGCTACCAGTTTGGAGTAAAATGAAACTGTTTCCCTACACAGTCAGAGTATCATAGATTTTAACAAATAGAGACACTCGCATCATTTTCACAGCAGTGAACTGAGTGATTTAATGATGCTGAAGAAAGGTAAGATTGATTGAAAAACTCTAGAGTATATGCCATCTCTTTCTCAGACGGCAGTATGTAAATTGAAGATGGAAAGGTAGGCAAATGAAGAAATGAGAGAACATCAATCAGTCCTTTATCAAACCCATGTACTGTTGCTAGGTCTTTGTCTAAAATGCCATTGTGTTTGCTAGAAACAGAAGAGGACTTCATTCTTGTCAATAAATAACTACAAAGCCTCAAAGCTGGTAAAGGGCCAGTCAGCTGAAAATTCTGACAGGTCTTTTTATTGCCACATGGATGTTTATATCAACACAATAAATAGATTATATCATCACAAATGATGCCTTTTTTGTTTTGTGTGGCCTACATCCATATTTTCTTAATTATAAGTGATATTTTAGTGAGGAAACACTTATCCTGTACATTGAGAAGAATAGGCTCTGCCTTTAAAAAAACAGAACTCAAAATACCACATGTAATTACAAGGTGAGCGTATATGCAAAAACACAATCGTCTTACAAATACATATGCTGAAAATATTGTGAGTTATCTTAAATTATGGTCCTTTAAAATATCAACAGAGAAATAAAAGGATAGTGGAAACAAATCAGAGCAGAGTGAACTTAGTCCAGTAGTTAATTTTAGGCTAATACCAGCTTAAAATACATCGGCCTATAAATTATTTTTTATCCACCATGTGGTAACGATGAAGTATGTGAGCTGTATAGATCCATCTGCCTGAAGAATAGTCTCACTGGAAGAAGATCCAAAATTCATCTGTCCTAGTCTTCTTTCTTTGATAACAAGTAACAGGTACTAAGAAAATATGTGAGAAGTGGGGAGTGAGAGAAGATAAAAGCATCCGGCTTTCAACAATTAAAAACATCAGGACTTCCTGAGCCAGAGGTGACTTCTTGGCTATTGTAATGCATTGGGTTGGGATGGATATAGTTTTCTTCATAGCAGCCTATATGGTGCACTAGCAGACTGCTGTCTTAAAGAGTGTTGCTAACACAGCAATCTTTTAGTTATTGAAAAAAGGGCATGGACAGCATCAAGCCCTTCTCTGTTTCTCACACTGCCTCACCAATGAAAAAGCTGGGAGAGAATACAGCTGTGACAGCTGACTTACAGTGGCCAAAGTGGCATTCCACATTGTAGAGATCATGCTGAGCAGTAAAACTTGGGTAGTAGTTTTCCCAATGTTGCCATAAGTTGAGGGCTGTTTGGACATCAGTCTTTGATGGTGAGTTTTTGCAAAATGTGTTGGTGATTCCTCTCCTTCTCTCTTCACTCATTAACCTATCTTTATCTAAATCCAAGAGTTTTCTCTCTCTGATCCTTCCAGTTCTCTCTCCCATCCCATTAGGGGTGAGTGAGTGAGGAACTGGTGGTGCTTAGCTGCTTACTGGGGTCAACACACCAGAAGTGTTGTATATTCTAACTGCCAATAGTCCATTTTTTATTCATTTGCTCCCAATATTTAATGATTCAGTGTTTTTCTCAACTCATATAATTAAGTAGATGTGTTCCATTTTCAATCTCTACCTCCCAAAGGATTCTATTTCTTGTGTTGTGAAGGGCAGATTTAAAATAGTGGTTTATGGAATCCAACAGCCATTTTAAGTATTTGTGTCCAGTTCTTGTAGGCTAAACATCATTTTACTTCAGAGCTATCTGAAAAAAAAAAAAAAAAAAAGAAAAGAACTCAGGAGGAAAAAGAGAAAAGACCATAGAGATATTGGCAAATATAGGAAAAGGATGAACCAGTCTCTATTCTGGGAAACTTAAAGATTTCATAATCATTAGATGGGCTCCCCATGCTCTAGTATCCATCTCATAAATCTCTCATCTTTTATCTCCCATTATTCAAATGAATGACTATTTTTCGATCCATATAAGAGTGAGTACCCAAAAAAGAATGTCTTGTTTTCAGAAAAAAGGATGACTTTAACTGGATTTGAAAATTAGCAAACCATCAATATTCAATAAATTATTGAGATGCTCCTTTCTAATTTTATTATTATAACTAATAAGAGGTAATTTACTAGTCAGTTGAGTAGATGCTGGATTTCAGGAGAAGATATATTTCTGAGCGTGATTGGTGAACAGCACCAGACAACAAGGCTCACTGTGTAAGACGCTTCCCTTTCTTTCGTATGGTATATTGGATTTGTATGGCAAGGATTTAGTAGCAGGATGGGGCTCCAGGCAGTTAGAGGCTTTCCCTATGTTCGATAGAGCCAATGCCAGCCAGCTCCAAGACGAATCCTCACTCCCCCACTGACCAAGGAAGAGCCCAACAGCTACAGTGTCAGCACCTTTAGGATAAAATGTTTAATAATGGGCAAAATAAGCACTGCAGACTTGCAGCCAAGAAAGAGTGAGAACATGTGAGAGAAACAGCCCTGCAGATACCAAGGTCAGTGAGGAAGGAGGGGGAGCCCGTGCTCCAGGTGCTGTAGCAGAGATTCCCCTGCAGACCATGGTGAGGCAGCTGTGCCCCTGCAGCCCATGGAGGATCACAGAGATGCAGAGATCCACCTGCAGCCCCTGGAGGATCCCACGCCAGAGCAAGCAGAAGCTCAGAGGAGGCTGTGGGCTGTGACTGAGAAGCTCACACTGGAGCAGGCCCCTGACAGGACCTGTAGACCCAAGCCAATGCAACTTTGCTGGCAGGACTTGTAACTCTGCAGGGGATCCAAGCTGGAGCAGACTTTTCCTGAAGGACTGGACCATGTGGAACAGATCCACACTGGATCAGTTTCTTAACAACTGCAGTCTGTGGGAAGAAGCCAGGTGGGAGAAGTGTTGGGAGGGACTTCACGCTGGAGCAGTGTGTGGAAGAGTGTGTGTAGTCCTTTTCCTGAGGAGGAGGGAGCAGCAGAAATGTGATAAATCGACCACATCCCCCATCCTCCTGTGTTGCTGTGGGGGAGGAGGAAGAGAAAAAAAATCAGGACTGAAGTCATGCCTGGAAGGATGGGAGAATTAAGGGGAAGGTGATTTAAGATTTGGGTTTATTTCTCATCACTCTACTCTCCATGTTGAGTCTGTTTTACTTGTGGTGGTAACTGGTGAGTGATTTCTCAGTGCCTTTATCTTAAGTCTTTCAGTAATGTTTCTCTCCCCTGTAGAGCTTAGGTGGGGAATGAAACAGTGAATTTGGTGGGTTCATTGTGGTTTAAAAAATAATCACAAAAAGGGTTCTTCCAGGAAAATATGTGCTCCATTTTCCAGTGTGTAGTTCCTCAGACCAAACAGAAGGGCTGGCCTGACTTATGATTTTATAAAGTAACTTCTGAATCTTATTTTTAGGAAGTGAATTATGAATACTATGACCAGGACTAGAGGGGCCTTGCCTCTAGTCCGGTGGAGGAAGAGAACAACTGGGTTTACTGGACTGTGTGGATTGAATTCAATGACCTGGCACATCAGACCCAGCTTGCTTTCACTTGAATGAGCATCCTGTACACATAATTTACTGCCCCAGGTTGGAAACACAGCCCTACCATCTGCCATGGGCCAATCCAGACTGCAATGGAGCAGGGTGAAGCTCTGGAACACCTGCAATACATTGATGACATCATCATGAGCAAAAGAGCAGACTTTTTTGAGAAAGGGAAGAAAGAAAATAGTCCAAAATACTTCTGAAAGCTTCTTTTGCCATAAAACAAAATAACATATTTGGACTACACAGGAGATCAGTTTTTAGGAATATAATGACAATATGGATGTGGGCAGATCCCAATGGATGTGATCAACAAAACAACATCTCCAACAACTAGCAAAGAAGAAACTCAAGCTTTCTTTGAGCACTGTGGGTTTTTGGAAAGTGCGTATTCCAAATGTAAGCCCTCTCTATCAAGTGACCCATGAGAAGAAAAATTTCCGATAGGGCACTGAGAAACATCTTGCCTTTGAACAAAATATTTGGGAGACATTTCATGCAGTAGGTCTTGGGCTCATCTAGGCAGGAAAAGATATAAAATAATGTGGGCTTTAATACATGCTGGAAGAACAACCCTGTCTGGAGCCTCTGGAAGAAAGCACCAAGGGTTACTCCCTGATGTGTCCTGTTGTATTGTAGGAAAGCATCAGAGATAGAAAATAGCTGCTTGAAGCCTTACTCAATAAGTTGCAGAAAGGAGGAGATGAATCAGGTGAATTTGCAGAAATGACAGCCATCCTGATAACTTTAGATATTGCTGACCAAAAGAAATGGCCAGTGCTCTATCTGTGTATTGGCTGGTGGTGGAATGCCCTGTGGGGATGTTACAGCAAGGAAAACAGTGCAACTGGCTGTGCAAAGGCAAACCCATCTGGGCAGCTGCATTGTTGTGAGATAGCGCTGTAAGAGTGCTTCACGCAAATGCCACTGAAAAACATCAGCACAATCAGCAGGTGGATCAGGCTGATAAGATTGAAATGGCTCAGATGGATCCAGATTGGTGGACTATTTATAGGCCAGCAGGCCCATGACACTTATGGCCATCTAGGAAGAGATACACTACAGAGATAGACTCGTGATCATGAGGTGGCTTTAGCATGGACGCTGTTACACTCATTTTCCATGAACATGGAGTGGTGCTGTGATCAAGCAAACCAAATGGTTAAAGTCTGTCTGGTATGGGGGACAATGGTTGAAATCTTAGTATGTGGAGGCCTGCTAGGCTGACTTTATCAGACTCCTGCAAACCTGCCAAGGGAAGCATGATATGTTTACAGTGTTGAAGTAACCACCATATAGCTGGAAGCAATATCCACGTCCCACTGCCCAGAACACTATCCTGGGGCCATGAAAAACAAGCCTTATGGCAACATGGCACTGCAGAAACAATTGAGTCAGACAACTGGACTAATTTCTGAAACAACCTTATAGGCACCTTGTCCAAAGAACATGCAATGAGTGACTACATCATAACCCCTATCATGCATCAGTCTCCAGGAAAATCAAATTATAAAATGGACTTCTGAAGACTACACTGAGGGCAATGGGTGCTTGGACCTCCAAATATTGGGGAAAGCATTTAACAAAAGCCATCTGGCTAGTCAACACTAGAGGATATGCCTATCAATCTGTCCATGGCCTATCAGAACTTTTATGTACTGAGGAAAACAATAAAGTCCCCGTGGCACACATAAAAATATGCTGGGGTAGACAGCTTGGGTTATACCTGCCTGTGATATAATCAATCTGCCAGGCCTCCCAATATTTATACTTCAACCATCATTCTCCGTACCAGAGGTGATAAAC
Source organism: Lanius collurio (assembly GCA_020086605.1). Lineage (NCBI taxonomy): Eukaryota > Metazoa > Chordata > Aves > Passeriformes > Laniidae > Lanius > Lanius collurio. The sequence goes on from JACBWW010000003.1 coordinate 52,049,882, forward strand.
AGCACAAGAGGGAATATATATATATAAATTCACTTTGGAACCTCTGTCATTATCTTGAACCCTTTGAAATAACAACACCCCACACTGTATGCCAAAAAAGACTATCATGGTTTGATTCCTACTGGTAGGTAAGCAGCACATTGTCAATGATTCTTACCTTCTAAGATAGCTGTATGTATTTTTTTTAAGATGCATGGGCTAGATTCAATCATGTACATCAGTGGTACATCAACATAAGTAACTTAAGGTAGCCATGCCAGTTGTGGCTGTGCATTTTTATGAATTCAGTTCAACAGAATCCCAAAACCACTCTGGGTATTCTCTTCTTCAGGCTCATGACAAAAAAATAAATTATTTAAACTTGATGACTAGCACAGTATCTGTCACACATATGTTTTGCAAGCTTAGAAACTTTATCAATATCAGACTCATTACATTATTTATGTTAAATTTGTTTCTTGTTTAAAAACATTTCATCAGCCTGCCATTCTGCGTTGAAAATACAAGTCATTGCTAATTTAGCTGCAAGGTTTTATTTTTTTTCTTTAAAGGAAAAAAATATTTTAAAAATAGTTTATTTGTATCCTACATACTCATAAGAATCCATCTGTCTCTGTAACATTAATAAAAATCTTGGCTCAGGACTTAAAGAGTAAGCAAGAGGAGAGATTGTATGAGCATACAGAAGAAAAACAAGAGCTAATTCTCCCTGTAGGTGAACAGAAAAAGGATATGGCTGGGCAAGAAGTATGAAACTGAAATGAGATAATGTGCATGTTGAAACTGCAGTAGGGAAACAGAGGGAAAATTCTGCCATTAGGAAAAAATGGGACAGTCAGGCTTGGAAGAAAACTGGTTGAAAAGCCTTCACGCAGTTAAAAACTTTCTTCTTCAGTGCTCAGAACAGAATGAAATGAATTCAGGTCTCACTAGCCCTTGGCTGCCTGCCTATACCTGTGACATCTGCTATTTTCTGTGCCCACAGAGAGGCTGACAGCGCAGCACTGTTATCAGTTGCTGTGGTAGCTCCAAAAGCAAGGATTTGTGTAGTTAGTATAAAGGCTGTCTTTGTCATAATATTTAACAGATTGGATATGGACTTTTGAAGTAAATCTCCTCATAATCCCCACTTTTTGCAGCATGGTTATCTTTGAGTAGTGATTACAAACTGAACTCCTTTTGTGTGGAAGTAAACCAGGGGATGCATCCTGAGTCTGTTCCTTTCGTTAATGGCAGCAAATCCATGGGAACAAAGAAGAAGCAAATTTCCACAAAATGGAAACACTGAACATCAGTTTTTCTGCAAAGTGGACTCACAGTCATTTGCTAATAAGACATAGCTTTGGATTCCACTCCTGCTAACCACCAATATGATATCCTATCAATGTCTTCTTCCTTTTAAAAAGACAGACATGGGTACAAAGGAAGTCAGCAGCAGAAGAAAAAATGAAAAAAGTCTAGTGAAGCTATAATTAAGATTACACAGGGAACTTAATTAGCGCATTCACAGTGCATAAACAAATGTACATACCTGTTATGTTTAGATGTTAAGATTGCCTTTAAGGATTCAGCTTCCCTTTTCCCTTTTTCCTAGGATCCCTTCTTCCTTCATAGATACTGCTCCCATATCCAATTGGTGCCTTACTTTTTTAGTGCAAAACATGACCTCACCTGACCTTCCCTGCCCACTAATCAGACCTACAGTAAAACTGATTTGTAGTTTATTTCATCTGGTGATTATCAATGCAATACAGGGCTGCCTAATGGGCAATAGTGGCTTTGCACATCAATACTGTGGGGTACTGAATGATATTATTGCCACACAAATCAGCAGCATATGGACAATTTGGGCAAATAATGAAAAATTTGTGTTAGCAGTGTAATTAATATTATGTAACATACATTTCCTGATTTGCAACCACCTTTCTGAATGCTGACAATTTTGGAAAGACAGATGTAGTAGACAACAGTGATGGTTACATTTTAAAAAGTTTGTTTATTTTAAACATTACACTACATCTATGGAAGGACCAAGAAATAAACTGCGGTCTCTCAGGAAGATTAAAACTTCAAGATCTGTCTCCAACAACTTAATTTGTTACTGTTATCTAGTCAGAGTAACATTATACAGCCAACTTTAATCCAGACAATACTCCACTACCTTGTTTTTGGGTGTTTGTATTTGTCATACTAATATTTGTAAATGCCTTATATAGAATAAAAACCAAAATAAGTCAGTTCCTTTGAATAGATGTCAGTTGCAGCTGCACCTCTGAAGGTCCTCACTTCAGATATGCTGAATGTAAAACTCAGTCTTGCTCTGTGGTGAAGAACAATGTTATACTACCTCTTCCTGGTTTAAGCTTTTATTTTCTTTTCAAAATCCTTAGGTTGGACAGCAAAGGCTTTCTTTTGTTGCCAAGGAGGAAAACTTTAAAATTATATTCAATAGAGTCTTATCTGCAGCTTTTGAGGCAATAATGTTGTTTCTTATATGTGGGGAAATCCTAGTAGAAACTAAGGATCCAAATTTAATAATTTTAAGGTATATTTAACAATACCAGTATTTCCATCAACAACTGTTTGGATGCAGTTCAAAAGGCGCTTAAAAGTCACTACTTATAACTAATATGATCTTCCTATAATCCTTTTCTTGGATCAGACATATGGACTTTGTCTCTTTGCTTTTAAAGTATGGATGAATTACTTGAATGTAGGAGAATATCTTACAGTACTTTGTATGAATTGTGAATTTCATAGTATCTAATCATCTCATCATTAGAATATGGACTTTGAAATTTTATTTCTTCCTAAGTAAAATCAGGAGTTTCCATTTGCTTAAAAAAATCATCCTCTCTGTTAGTAGAAAAAACCCCTTCTCTTTACAAAGAATAAAACACATAAAGGATTCAGGGAGATGGTAATTTCTGTTTTTGCTATGAGGCAATTATAATAATCACAGCCATCAAAATGAATGCCCTTTTAAAATTCCTTTTCTTCCTGAAGTGTCAACCTGTGATATTCCAAACAATTGTGTCTGCCTCTTGGCACACATTTAAGATATCCTTGGCAAATGAAAACTGAATCAACAATAATACTTTTTAAATCCCTAAGGCAAAATTGAAACTTTATATACTTATAGAAGAAAACAGTTATTCTCCAAATGGCTGGCAACACCATCTCCAGGCTATATAGTAACAGATGCCAATGAAAATGATTGCACATTTCTTTATTCTCACTAGATAACCTTCAGGTATAATGATTTCAGGCTCTCTGATTTTCTGACTTATTTTCCATACATATTACATGCAACAGCTGCAACACTTAAGGTTGCCTGTCAGTCACATACAGAATAGATGAAAAATATACCTAAAATTCAATTTATTGCACTGGGATACTGTATTTCATGGTGTAAATACCACATCCCCCTGAGGAACTAAAGTTACTGCAAAGGCTGAGTTTGGCCCTTCACAGAGATGGTAACTGAAGCCCAGAAAAGTCCATTGAAGTTTGTGCTGTAACCCTCCTACCTGCACTGGCACATTTTTGGGCAACTTTTGACCATTTAACTAACTTTACCCTTCACCAGGCTCAGGGAGCTTCCCAGTGCCTTGGTGGCCTTTGACCTCTTCTCTTTGACTTGGCAAAGCAGTTCTGCCTCAAGGGTGGACTAAAGAAATCTTCCACTTACAGCTGTAAGTCTGACAATAGTGTGTAACTTCCTGTTAGGATTCTGCTTATCTAGGTGTCTCTTACTTTTCTTGCTTAGTAAATTTGTTGACTTAAATCCATGGGAATCAAGTACTCATATACATGCATGAAAGATATCATACAGATTAATAAATAATACATATATTTTATTGTTTATAACAGTATGTAATTTATCTAGTGTGCATTATGGATAATGGTGTTTCTGTTACGTGTTTAGTATTTGAATTCACAGAATTATCTTTGGCAATACTTCTTGCAGTCTGCCCCAGTTTGAGACAAATTCAGAGGAATGTCAGAAATTAATGTCTCTCCCCTGATAGAAGACAGGTTACAGCCACCCCTCCCCCACCAGGTTTGGGAAAAAATTCCTTGGAGGAAAGTGAAAAATGAAAAAACAAACCTATTTATTTAACAAGTAAAGTGCACACAGGCACAGGGAAAGAACGAAAGAACGAAAGAACGAAAGAACGAAAGAACGAAAGAAAGAGAAAGAAAGAAAGGAAGGAAGGAAGGAAGGAAGGAAGAAAGAAAGGAAGAAAGGAAGAAAGGAAGAAAGGAAGAAAGGAAGAAAGGAAGAAAGAAAGAAAGGAAGAAAGGAAGAAAGGAAGAAAGGAAGAAAGGAAGAAAGAAAGAAAGAAAGAAAGAAAGAAAGAAAGAAAGAAAGAAAGAAAGAAAGAAAGAAAGAAAGAAAGAAAGAAAGAAAGAAAGAAAGAAAGAGTAATGCTAGATAATAAAATCTCTCACTGTGGAGGGAACCTGGGTAGATTTCAGAGTCCTTTGTAGGTGTGACTTTCTCCTCTTCAGGGCTGGGGTTCGGCATGGGCCCTTCCGGGCCTCGGTGGAAAGACAGTGAAGTTTTGGTGTTCTGAACAGAACAGAAGAGGAAGAAGAAGCCAAAGTCCCAGGGCTCTGTACTTTAGCTAACCAACAAGAAACTAACTGAAAAGCAAAAGAAATGTAACTCTCTTCCCTGCTGCAGGAGCGGAGCAGCCGGGCAGGAGAAGCCAGCGAGCTCATCTGTGTTTCGAACAGAGCGCCGAAAGAATTCCACCGGCTCTCCCCTCTCTCCCTTATCTAGCTTTAAAGGCACAGAGAGGCACAGAATTCATGACTGGGCACAGAGCAGATGATAAGGAATACAGTATCATACAGCCACCTCAAGACACAGTCTAAATTCTTAATTTCAGAATAGAACATAATAAAGTGTCAGGAATATTTTTCAAAGTTATACTAATTTTTTCTTACTTCTGATAAAGATTCAATTCTAAAATCAGATTAGTCTGCTGCAATTATACTGACAGATAGACATTATTATTACATTCATGTCACCTAGTACCTCAAGAATCTTCCTCTCTTCCCTGACTCTCAAGCAGATTTAACATTTTCTACCACTAAAGTATTATCTCATTTCTATTACACTAATCTTCCAGATTATCTACATCTATTTGTATGATAATCTGACCCTATCCTGTATTAACAATAATTTCCATAACCTGGAAGTACAGTGAATGTACATACAATTATTTAAAATTAAAACATTATACCACTAAACAAAACAGATCCTGACAGCATTTCCTGAACTACTCATTTAATTGTTTTTGATCCTGATGATTGCTATTCATGACTTTATCTATCTTTTGTTTATCGTTTTTTCAATTCTAGGACTAATCCCCTCCTATTCCATTTTAAATTGGAATTTGCCTTTGCCTGAAATTGGATAGGGTAGTTTCATTGTATTACATTTGCCTATGAATATTGATCAAAAAAGGATATTTGTTTAGAATGGCATCTTTTAGACAATGTACCAGACTACCTTAATAACAACCAATAAGAAGTATATCAGTGATATTCTGGTTCACAAAAAATATTACATTAGGTGAAAGAAATTATCTGTTCCATAGTCTTCTCTGAGTGTGTCAATTGTTTCAGCAGAATTACTTACTGATAATAGATGCATAATCTCAAATACTTAGCAGTTTAGAATCACAGAATTATAGAATGTTTATGTTGAAACTGACCTCACAGATCATATAGTTCCTACCCCCCTGCCATGGGCAGGGACACCTTCCACTAGACCAGGTTTATCAGAGCCCTGTCCAACCTGGCCTTGAATATTTCTAGGGATGAATCATCCACAGCTTCTCTGAGAAACCTGTTCCAGACCCTCACCACCCCCACAGTAAAGAGCTTCCTCCTAATATCAAATGTAAATCAACTCTCTTTCAGGTTGAAACCATTACTCCTTGTCCTATCACTTCATTCCCTTGTTAAAAAACCCTCTCCAGCTTTCTTGTAGGTCTTCTTTAGGTACTGGAAGGCTGCTGTAGGACCTCCCAGGAACTTCTTTTCTCCGGACTGAACAAACCCAACACTTCCTCTTATTTAGACACAAGGATGCCCTGCAAGACTGTCTCAAAAACGCTGCACAAATCCAGGCAGATGACACCAGTTGCTCTTCCCTTATCCACCAACACTGTAACCCCATCCTAGAAGGCCACCAATTCTGTCAAGCATGATTTACCCTTAGTGAAGCCATTTTAGCTGTTAAAAATCATCTCCTAGTTTTCCATGTGCCTTAGCATAGTTTCCAGAAGGATCTGCTCCATGACCTTGCCAGGCACAGAGGAGAGACTGACTTGCCTGCAGTTACCTGGGTCTTCCTTTCTTCCTCTTTTTATGAAAGGGGATTATGTTTCCCCTTTTCCAGTCAGTGGGAACTTCCTTGTACTGCCACAACTTCAACTGCTCAATATCCTTTTCATAATTTTATAAGCTGTCATAAATCTATACTTTCATAAACCTTAGTTTATGAAACCTTAGTATAGTTGACTTCTGATAATTCTATGGAAATGACTGTGCTAGATATGTGTGAGAATGGCTTTTTAATTTCTCACATTTATATTCCAGACAATGTACATGATAAACAGCATCAAGTTACATATCTTATTGGTTTTTAAATCCTCTAATATTCCAGAATTGATATTTTTTCTATTGTAACTTCCATATCTTACAGTTTTATGGTCTTATTAGATTATATGAAAGTGGTCACAAATCTGTTTATCGTTTTAGACAATTCAATCGTAAATATACATATTTATCTCACTTCCTGGCCTGTGAAATGAAGACAAAGTTTACTTCTTATAATCACTCTTGGGGAAAAAAATTACCACTATTAATATTTAGGAAATTCTATGTTGAAGTGATGAAAAATGTTTTAAATTAAGATGTCCTTACTTTGGTTTCTTCCTTATTTGGGCATCAATGAGTCTCAACATGACTGGTCATACAGCTGCTGTCACAGATCTAGAACAGCAATCCGGCTGTTAACCACATGTGGAATTTCTTTTTATCCTGAGGTTATGCTGTGATTGCAGTGCTGCATTGAAGTCACTAATGTATTCAAGAGGATATTTTCCATTTATTTCAAGGGACTGTAGCTTCTAACACAATTGGAAACTCTGAATATACTACATATCATTCCTGTATTGACAGAAAATCATGTCTCAACAGCTACCACTTAGGAACCTTCTCAAAGTACAGAATTACAATACTGCATCTGATTCACAGCCTGATAGGTAACTTCTCGATCAGAGTTTGACTGAAATGTTTTATCTCCAACCTTCACAAACTCTACTTTCTAAAGTGAGAAATTTGTTGCAGGAAATAATTTCAGTTTTTATCACTTAGTGGGAATGGAAAGATAGTGGAAAGGTAGAAAATCACTCAAATACATATTTTAGGGGCTACTTAGATACCTTAAGATTTATTTTAACTATGTCTACAATACATAAGAAGTAAAGATAAATATGAGCAAGTTAAAATACAAAGTGCCTTCTGGATATGCAATAGCAGCAGATTTCAGTACTTTGTAATATTTGTATACTTTGTTCAGTATATGTTTTTTCCTATTTTGCTGCTCAGACATGGAAGGAATATAATTACTGTTAAGGACATCTCCACTCCTTAACTAAATCAGGGGGTTTGATTCTAAGAATTGCAATTCATTTTATTTTTATCTAAATTCAGACTCCAAATGTAGATGTCCAGTCCGAGCTAGCCTTATACAATGGAGACAATTGTCTCCAGATTATTCATTAGAGATTCAAGGAAGAATGCCTGTATTTCTGGGACAAAGTCAATTGAGGAATGCACAAATGAACTTCACAATCTCAAGAGAAACAATTTTCTTCGATGCTCTGGCCCAGGCCACATACTTCACACAAGACCTTTAATAAGCAGGTTTATGTCAGCTAGTCTTTGTTTTAATAAATTTTATGGCACAAGAGTAGCAGGCTTGTGCTACCAGCAGTCACAGTAAAACCCATACGAGTATGAAGTAAAACTTAAAATTATTTTAAAAATATATTTGACAGGAAATCTATAAGAAATTATAGAATGCTGTGTGTTAACCCTGGTAAACAGCTCAGCCCTACACAGACTCTCTCATTCACTTTCCTCAGTGGGGTAGTGAAGAGAATTGGAATGGTAAAAATGAGCAAATTTTTGGTGTAGGACAAGTTTAATAGATAAAGCAAATGTGTGTGTTTTGGTTTTGCATGCAAGGTAGGGGAGTTTGAGGGTTTTTGGGGGTGATAGGGGGATACAGCAGTGGCTTCTGTAAGCTGCTAGAAGCTTCCTCCATGTTCAACAGAACCAATGTTAGCCCTGTCCTTATAAGGATCAAAGAGCTTTCCACTATATTTTCTCTACCCTGTCCAGTTGAGGAGAGGGAGATGTGCATCTGTAGGCACTGTGTCCAGGATTACATCAGGCGGGATTACATCACCACACTGTGCATGTGAACAGACCAAAACAAGTAATTTCTTCACCCTTTCCTATCAGCAGGTGTTCAGTCTTCTCCAGGAAAGCAGGCTCCACTGTATGTAAGAACAGATGCTTGGAAGGACAAATAACATCTCTCTGAACATCCCCCCCTTCCTATTCTTTCCTCCAGATTTTACTGCTGGGCACGACATCTTATGTTATGGAATATTCCTTCTGTCAGTTGGGGTCAGCTGTCCCTCACAACTTCTCTGGCCCCCAGCCTACTCACTGCCAGGACATCCTGAGATGGGCTTGGTGCTGTGTGAGCACTGTTCAGCAGTAACTAAAACACTGGTGTGTTATCAACATCATTTTGGTCACAAAGGCCAATCATAGAGCCATATAACCTACTATGAAAAACACTAAATCTATCCTAATCAAACCCAGTATATAGGGGAATTAAGCCCTCTCCATTGTTAAATGCTTTTTTAATAAATAAAGATTAAATAATAGCTTTCCAAAATACATAATAGAATGGTAATAAATTTTAAAAGTTTAAAGAATTTATTAACTAGGTCAAAAGCTTTCAAAATATTCTTAATAGTAAAAAATCACAGGAGAGTTCTTTTTCAGCAATTTTTTCCAACTGCAAGTTAAAGAAAGTCAATAACGTGCTTTTCTAATGGCTTCAGTTATTCATTTGCAATCTTTCATGACATGAAGTAAGAAATTGAATAAAATAGGGAAAAATGTGAGTCATGCCTTATTTGTCTAGATGCCTCTCCTGAAGTTAGAACCATCTGCAACATTTATTTGCTACATTAGACAAATGAATGACTTTTCATTCCCAGGGCTAAACCCATTTTTAATTTAATTCAAGAGCACGTAGAGTTTGTCCTCTGTAATGACTTCTGCAACTATTCTCCTTTTACTCTGACTTTGCCTCAGGCCCATATATCTTTAAACTGCAAAATACAAACAGGTATCCTTTTACTGATCTAAGTAAGAGCCAAGTTTCCAAAACTAGAACATATATTTCATTAAAACATACAGCAGATATACAGGAAAAAATCTTAGCATGCAGCGTAATTCAGTATATGTGCTGAGTTTAACTATTTCAGGATATATTTCATATAATGATGCTAAAGCTTTACCTGCTTTTAGTAGATTCAGGCAAATTTAGTGCAGAAGTCCATCCAAGACTTTTAAATACAAGGGACTCCACATGATGACTCAGTGACTGCAAGACTACAGTTAACCACATGCTAGAAGAAAATTTAGAGGAAATATTTTTAGGTAGTTACTCTGTGCTTACATTCTTTTCTTCTAATATAGAGGAGAAAAAGTGAGAAAAGATGTATACTGTATATTATAGAATCAGAATATATTTTTTCTGTAGTTATGTCTTTATATTCTTGTTGTATATTGTACTAGTCATTGTTGCAGATAGAGTGCAAGCCTAGATAGGCCTTTTTTCTGATCCAGTACTGAATCACTTTCCTAAATTCTTAGATTCTTAACCTCATTTACCTACAGGGGAAACATCTGCAGCAGAGCTGCAGGGTGCCCAGGAAATTTTTGAGGAGTAGATCCAGGCAATTTTAAAATGTGGCTTATCTGACCTGTTGAATAACACCTCTGTATTAAGAAAATGTAGGACTTATAGCCTACAAATCCCAGCCAATAGGATGAATTATCTTTTACATTTATGGTTAGTAATTATGTCAATATCAGACATTTTTATCCCCACTAGTGCTGTGTGGCCAGATAAAATATAACAGGCAGCTGGAATACATTTTTTGTGCTACTTTTTTTTTTTCAATAAGCTTATCTGCTGATGGATTTATTGCAATTATAGTAGGAAGTGAGGCATTTACTTTCTGCCACCAAATAGATTGACTGGTCTTGATTAAAATTTTTATGGAAAATGACAAAATTTATGGATGGAACCATAAATTCCCTCATAATTCTCTCAGAATTCCCACTTCATTAACTGGCCTTTGACTGGCTTTGTCCAGAAGACCTTTGTTGGGCCCTGTGATTTTAGTGTGGTTTGGCATCATAAAAAGCAAGGTGGAGTTGAGCTACACTCCTGCAGAATCTCATGGTAGATCTATTCCATGTTGATGGGCAGAGCTGGATCTTGAACATACATAATATTATGCGTAGTTTATATAAACATTCTGGCAAAAAGAAATTCTATAAATGTTTTAAATTCTATAAATGTTTTATTTACAAAGATGTGTAACATCTGCTTTGTACATATGTATCAATCACTATTTTTCAAGTGTCTTCTTTCCGGCCATGCTTAACTCTGAGTAACTTACATGCGGAATTTCACAACTTCCACATTAGTTATTTTTCTCATTGAAATCATACTGAAGGAAGAGTCATCAAAGACAAGGCAAAAAGGACCAGAGTAATGCCAAGACTACAACAATGGCTGGATGATGATCTGAAATTTCCTCCTCTACAAATATAATTTAAAAATCTGAATTCAAGAAACTTACAAAAATGAAAAAATACTTTGCTTGACAGGGCAGAGAAATTTCTAAACCTCCTACCCAAGTTCTAAGTGTGAGAACTGTGTCAAAATATCTATACAATAAATACTACTAAGGGCAATGGCAAGTAAATTCTAAACACAGAATTCTGAATAACAGTGAACCAAGTGGTTAGACATGAATTACATAATACATAAAATATATTTACAACAGAAATAGCCACTCTGAGTGGTTATTCAAATGAAGACTTAATTCTTAATCTATGTCCAAATCTGTTGATAAATTATTTTCTTTGTACCTTTTGAGAGGGAAATAAAGGTATACAGTGAGCAAGATATAAGTTGGCCATCAGCACACCAGCAATAACCTTCATGGTATGCAATAACATTTTTTTTTATCTGTATTATCTACCAAAATCTGCTGTTTGGAGGTTATTCTTCCCCATCTCTTAATAATCTACCCCTTCTAGAGGAAACAAAATCCACTGAGGTGTACGGGCACAGTGCTCCAGATGTGCTCACACAAATTCTGATTACAGAATAACAATTATTTCCTGTGGGCTACATTCTTACTCATAGTGTCCAGAGAGATGTTGCCTTGTTTTGCAACAGAACCCCAAATCTTTTCCTAGAAAACTGCTTTCTGATTAGTGACACTGCAGCCTGTACTGGTGTATGGGATTTTTCTTCCCAAAAGGCAGAATTTGGCCCTTTATTGAACTTCAGTCAGACTGCTCCTCCAGTCTACTGAGGTCTCTCCAAATAGCAGTCCTGCCCTCCACCTGACTGCTCTCTTAATTTTGTATCATCGCAAATTAGTTCTGAGTGCTTTCAAGTCCATCTATCAGTTTATTAACAAACACGTTAAATAGGCATTGGCTCCAATTGGGTCTTCACTGACTAAAGACAGGCTACCAGCCGTGCTTTGTACTGCTGCCACAAGCCACTGAGCCTGGTGGTCCAGTCAAGCATCCATCTACCTTATAATCCACTGTACTGGGTTTGTGTGCCCAGGTTTTGGCAGCAGAGGGACAGAGGGTGGCTACAGGGGCTTCTGTGAGAAGCTATTAGAAGTTTCTCCTATATATTCCCTGGTCATTGGTAGCCAGATCCAAGACAGGTCCACCACTGGCCAGGACCAAACCCATCAAGCAGAGCAGTAAAGCCTCTGTAATTAAATATTTAAGAAGGAAACAGTTATTTTGCAGGATCAAATTACAGAGACAAGAGGACTAAGAATATGTGAGAGAAACAGCTCTCACACCAGGGTCAGTGAGGAAGGAGAGGCAGGAGGTGCTCCAGGTGCCAAAGCAGAGATTCTTCTGCCCCCCGTGGTGCAGCTCATGGTGAGGCAGCTGTGCCCCTGCAGCCCATGGTGGAGCAGAGATCTGCCTGCAGCCCCTGGAGGACCCCATGCTGGAGCAGGTGGGTGCCCAAAGGAGGTTGTGACCCCATGGGAATCCCATGCTGGAGCAGGCTCCTGGCAGGACCTGTGGAAAGGGGAGCCCATGCTGGGGCAGGTTTGCTGGCAGTACTTGTCACTCCAGAAGTGATCCACTCAGAGATGTGATGAACTGACACAAAACCCACTCCTTGTTCCTGTGTGCCCTTGTGGGGGTGGGGGCAGGTAGAAAACATCAGTAGTGAAGTTGAAGACTGGAAAGGGTGGGGCAAAGGTCTTTTAAGTTTTAGGTTTGTTTCTAATTGTCCTACTCTGATTTGATTGACTGTAAATGAAATTATCTTTTCTCCCCAGATTGAGTCTATTTTGTCCATTATGGTAACTGGTGAATGATCTTTTCCCGCCCTTATCTTGATTCACAAGCCTTTTGCTTTTATTTTCTCTCTCTTTTCCAGCTCAGGAGGGGAGTGATAGAGCAGCTTTGGTGGGACCCTGGAATCCAGCCAATATCAACCCACCATATCCACTGATACATTGATAAATGTTGCTGCAAAAGTAGAATTTCAGTAGAACAAGTATCCCTTGAGTATTCTGACCAAAATTCATCTTAGGTGGGAAGGAGCTATGAAAAAATATAGAGTTAGGATTTTCTCTCTTAGCCAGAGACTGTATTTACACTGACAAAACGGGGATTCTAGACAACTAGCTTAGGTTACAGATGCATAAAATGGCAAAACTTGAGTGAGATGAATCCATTCTCACTTAAGAAGCTTCCATTTGAAAACTATAGAGTGTGACCTAGCAATGCTTCAGAAACAGATGCAAGTATCTGCAAAGAGGAACCTGTAGACAACCAACTGGAGAGGATTTAAAAGACTGTCAGAATGCTCAGAACTTTGGGAAAGTTCTCATTTAAGGAAACACCAAGAAACCCTAAGTTGTTTTGCCTCTACAGTTCTGAGTCTTTGGTGGAGATGGCAAGAAGTAAAGAGCCTAAAGTATAGGAAGAAAGGTAAGAATCAGGTGTTGGGAAAAGGCAAGTAAAGGAAGCACTTGATCACACTGCTTCACATTGCCATGGAATATTTCAGTACCTTAAGAACAGACTGGAGAAAATCCTAATATGATTTGGGGTGCCTTCAGTCTCAGGATATCTCTCAGTATTATTTTCTATACTTGCCAATGCTGTCATTGTTGAATTAGCAGATGCTTCTAGATAAACATACCTCTTTTTTGTGGCTAGCTGGGGGGGAAACTTTTTTCCCTCTCATCAAGCATGAAGCAGCTGTGTACCAAGCTATTTGATCAATCTGGATGAAAACATAAAATCTGGCCCTCAAGAGCTCTTGCCTTGACAGCAGGCAGCATCACAAAATTGCCGTTTTTTTCTTCTGACTGTTGGTAGAGAATAAACAATACATTAATTCTTTTATAACTAGTATGTAGTTCTATAGAGGAGTAATTGATTTTTTTTTTTTTTGCATAAAGTTACTTTGAAGCATGGCATTATTTAACCAGTATTTACCATTCACTTTACAATATTTAAGAAGAAATATTAGAAGTATATAAATGAAATAATCTTTAGGTCTACAATAGTTTAAATTAAATAATTTTTGTACTTGGACATGTCTTCAACCACAATATTGTGTTGACCAATTAAGTAAAACTAGTTATTTAGTGAATGTTTCATTTCTCAATGAATGAACAAGAATCTAAGCTGGTCTTACTGGGAATGTGTGTGTAACAGATATGACGAGTAAGGCACTCATTATGAATTAAGCAATACTTATGGCTAGGAGTCCACAGCACCTATTCTTATGGATATATTTTAAGTACATACATAAAACTATCTAAGAAACAATAGCAAAGCAATCCTGGATTCTCAATACACTTAACAGGGACATGGGGTTTATGGTTACATTTGAAAGCAAGTTTTCCCAATTCCTTTAATATATAATTTATATTTGCATTCTATTATACTGTGTTGGTTTAGTTCTCCTCAGTGTGGACTTAAGTTCTCTGAGGAAATATTTCATACCTATAGAGCCATAGTCTCTAACTGACCTTGTGACCTTTAACCTAAAAGATTGTATCCACCAGCAAGACTGAAAATGCAGACCAGAGAACAAATGAAAAGACTTTTTGGTTAACTGATAAACAGCCCTGTCATGAACATCAGAACTTACCGGTCATCAAGATACATATACTGTATTATCTAGGATTGCCAAGGAAAAGATCAATGCCTCAGCCCCTGCTTGGATTATCTGTGCAAATATAGTGACTCTGGCTGCTAGTAGGGTGCTCCAAGACAGGTTTTAACAAAGACATTCACCTGGAAAAGTTCAGCAGAGGATCTATCATAATAGAAATCATCAGGCACACCCTCTATCATAATATGGAAGACAATTATATATACATGCTTTGGTCAGATCATCTTTCCAGATTGTCAGGAGGCCAGACCCAACATCAGTTATTGCTATAGAAGTGGAATGGTTAACATTAATTGTTATGCAAAACCCGCTGGACTGACTGTATAAATGAAAGGAATCAGTTCCTTCAGAAAAGTGTGACATTTCTCTGGATTTAGAGTATCATGAAGAGGTTCCATGACAGGAATTTTCTAGATCCAAATATGAATTTTAAGTGCTATATGAGTGGAACTTGCATGACCAGATTATGAGATTTATCAATCACTGAATAAACTGCCACATTCTTCCCATCAAAATGTAAAACTATCCAGTGGGAGCCTTGGACTTATGTAGAACAAAGCAAGCCACAAGGCATTTTCATCCTATCCAGAACTGCTGCAGAAAATTGCATCAAAAATCACAGAATTCTCATGATAGCTTTACAGCTAATATCCCCCAAGTAGTCACGACTCCCAGACAATAAAAGTGGAAATATGATGAAGATATGAGCCTAAGGGGATATATGAATGTCCATTTGTACGTGAAATAAAAGTATTTTATGTAGAAGTTTCTACATAGTCTTATATTCTTTGTGCTTTATTAGCATCTAGCTTTTTATTAAACTTTCCTTCTATAAAGGTGACTTGCATTTACTCCTGATAAATTTTGTTGGTACTAGAAATTTTAAAACTAAAAAAGCTGTATAAGCAGAAAGCTTATTCTATTAAAATGGGGAGTTCATCTATAGTTTGAGGTTGGAAGGTAAGCAAAGATGAAAGTGAAGGCTCCTTCACTTTGACAGCTGTGTTCCAACAGCAGTTGGAAGAAGATAAGATTAAAACCTAGACCATACAATAAATATTCCATTTAGCTGAAATAGTCCTTATCTTTTGGCCTTATAAGATAAACATTTCTAACATAAACTGTAATTGTAGGAAGTATTTCAGGAAATTGTTACAGTACAAAGCAACCTTTTGCAATAATATGCCAGATAAATACTGTAGACATTAGCAGGTTTAACTCCTCTGGAGTCCACACTTGCCCTGGTCACTGGCTGATGTCCAAGGAGAAAAAACATCTTTTTTTAAAAATTATTGAATATTTTTGATAACACTTTGCCAATAATTACTTTGTAAACCTTTTCAAGTAAATCTTTTCCTTCTCCAGTATTGGTTCTTCAGACAAGTCTCATTTTCTATTCTCTATGCTAGTATATCTTCAACTCCTCTCCCTGTAGGTCTTTGTTATCTTGTACTGCTTGAAGCTAAAGGTGAGAAGTACCAAAGAATAAATCTCCATAAGTCAGTGTTCATTTTTGTCATTTATATTACTTAATGAATCTATGGAAAGCAAAATATTTTTCAATTTACTTATCCTAATCAAAAATCAATAGGAATTTTTTCAGAAGTAGGCTAGCAAAATTTGATCATACTAATACATGCTAGCTAGCTAATTCAGTACTAGTGTCATATGTTTTGCATGTTAATATAATACATCTTTCAGGTTAGTAATTAAGTTATTGTCAATTTATTTCTCATGACCCACAGAACTATGAATAAGTAATATGTAGTTAGCATTTGATAGGCTAATAACAACAACAGTAAAAATAACAATAATAATAATAAAGCCTGCAAGACATATGCCCTGTTTCTTGCAATGTGTAGTAATTGCCTCACTTCAACAAGTACAGGGTTTCTTCCTGTAGCCCAGGTATTGCATTTAACCACTTGCTCATGGCACTGTAACACTGCAGAAGATGACAGAAAATAAGGAGATGCTCAGGAGGAAGCTGGGGTTTTTTCAGCCCTCCTTTCCAAGTGATGGTACAGAACATTCCCACATGTGCAGTTGTCCGTATTGCAATCTGCTCAGTTCATCTGTTTCAATTGTGCCATGAGGAACTCTCAAAACAATGACTCATAGGAATTAACAATTGAATTATATCAAATTTTCTTGGAATATATGCATAAGAGTAAAATCATTTTGTAAAAGTTCTTCTTTCACAATGATGCAATATGTAGATGACTCAGAAGGGCTTTATTCCAAACTGCAAAAAAACCCAGATAGACAGATAGATAGATAGATAGATAGATAGATAGATAGATAGATAGACAGACAGACTGATAGATAATTCTTATGAAGAAATTTCTAATCAATACTAGGAGAATTCCAAGCATTAGTACTGGCTATTAATTTGTTTTACTGTTAATGAAGTGTTTCCTATCAATTCATCTTTTTCACTACATGCAAAAATAAATAGATCTTTTTTATCAAATTAGATTACAGGCAATTCAATGATTTTTTGCATGTTGATTGTATATGAGTTAGGAGGAAGCAGATTTCAAACAGCTTTAGGGGTCTTCATACAAAGTCATAATACATATTTGTATGGAAAATTAGAACCCTCCCTTTCATTTCCATTTTCAAGATTTCTCTGTGTCCTAAAAATCACATAATCTACAAACCTGAACCAGCCCAACTGTCCAAGTTATTAAGAAATTTTGTTAATTAAGGATTACTTTCCTAACCTTCTCTGGGTTTCTTTGCTGACTGATCCATTTTCATTGCACATATTCTGTTCTCTCTAGCTGCTTCGCATTTTAGAAGGCTGTGGCTGGAGACTGATGTTCAACATTCACAACAAGTTTGTACAAAGATCAGATCAGCAGTACAATTAGACTTGCTGAGAATTTCCTCACCCTAAAAAATAAATTACCCCTTCAGAACAGTGGATAATGTGAGTGCTTTTGTTCTTAGCGGATAAGAAGTTCTTCTGGCTGTATTTTTAAAAATCTTTAGGGTTTTTTGTTTGTAAAAGAAAATTTTTAAAAAATAAATCTTACTTTAATTCTTTCAAAAATTACTGTCTACAGTATAACTTCATAGCCTTGTAAAGATGTTCATGTTCCAATAATTAATTTTTAAAGCATTTTAAACAAATCAGTTCTACATACTCTGTTTAATAGGAAAGGTTCCTTTATTCTCCAGCATTCACTAGTTCACTATATTACCAAGGTTGTTGGAAAAAAAGTTATTTCTTAGCAGCAGCAGCAAAAATGAGTAAAAACTGACATATATTCAAGTCCCAACTTTGAATTCCAAATAGTTGACTGCACACACAGATCAGCAGCTTTTCCTAGAACTACTCTGAGTACATCTGAACTGAGTACATGCATTGGGTGCAAGTACCCACTGCAAGCCACTGTTGGGCACATAGCTTCTTACCAAAAGTGGAGACCAAGAGTCTGTTTTAAAGTAACACTACCAGGAGCTGAAACCTTGCTCAGTCCTTAATCCAAGCAGCTAGGAAACAAAGAACATGCCCAATGGAGCCACTAAATACAGAAAGGATATTAATATAACAATATAGCTGGATGATGGTTTTTTGTATATAATGTATACAAAGAAAGGGGGTTGTGACTCGTTTTCTCAGTGACTTGTATACTTTGAGAAGTCACTGCCATAAAAAAATACGAGTAACCTACCAGGTGCCTTTTACTGCTAGCTGAAGCCAAATAGCTTTTATGGTACATTCAACATGTTTGAAAAGAGTTCACGTGAATTTCCTTTTCTTGAAATGAAAGAATATGTATAGTGGAAATGCAATCACAATACAGTTTTCTTAAATCTACTTTTACAACACTTTTTGACTTTTCCAATATGTCCAACAAGGAGCACCAAAAACACACGCAGGTAGATCAGACTGCAAAAATAGAAGTGTCACCGATAGACTTGGATTGGCAACATAAAGGAGAGCTGTTCCTAGCTCGATGGGCTCACGATGCCTCAGGCCATCAGGGCAGTGATGCCACCTGTAAGTGGGCACGAGACCGAGGGGTGGATCTAACCATGGACAGTATCTCCCAGGTGATCCATGATTGTGAGACATGTGCTGCCATCAAACAGGCCAAGTGGGTGAAGCCCCTGTGGTATGGTGGACGATGGTCCAAATACAAGTATGGGGAGGCCTGGCAGATTGATTACATCACACTGCCTCAGACCCGCCAAGGCAAGCGCTACGTGCTCACCATGGTAGAAGCCACCACTGGGTGGCTGGAGACCTACCCTGTGCCTCATGCCACAGCCCGGAACACCATCCTAGGTCTGGAAAAGCAAGTCCTTTAGAGGCATGGTACCCCCGAGAGAATTGAATCTGACAACGGGACTCACTTTAGGAACAGCCTTATCAACACCTGGGCTAGAGAACATGGCATTGAGTGGGTGTACCATATCCCTTACCATGCACCAGCTGCAGGCAAAGTAGAACAGTGCAATGGACTGATGAAAACCACCTTGAAAGCACTGGGTGGGGGAGCTTTCAGAAATTGGGAGCAGCATCTCGCAAAGGCCACCTGGTTAATTAACACCCAAGGTTCTACCAATAGAGCTGGTCCAGCCCAATCTGAATCCCAGCACACTGTAGATGGAGATAAGGTCCCAGTCAGTGGTCTGTTGGGAAAGGCTGTTTGGATTAATTCTGCCTCAGACAAACCCATCCGTGGGGTTGTCTTTGCTCAGGGACCTGGTTGCACATGGTGGGCAATGCAGAGAGATGGAACAACACGTTGTGTGCAGCAGGGAGATCTGATGTTGGGTTAGAGCCACCTGTAATGTGAAATGCCTGTATGCCACTGCCTGCTGAGTGTCACTGTCACTGCACATTGCTGTATATATGTATAAGTATGGATTAACGTGTGTGTGTAGAGTTAGAATATGTTCATTTGGGCATTGAGCCAACGATATGGGGTAAGGGGTGAAATGTCTTGGGGTGACATTATGATGTGTATCCCCCTATCATCTGCTCTATTCTCAAACAGAAGAATCTTGTGCCTTTTCTGTAGCTTTAAGGCAGAACTTTAAGGGGTGGGGGGAATCCAGTGGAATTCCTTCAGCACTGTGTTCAAAATGGAGATAAGGTCTCTGGCTTCTCCTGCCTGGCTGCTCATCTCGGCTCTCTGCAGCAGGAAGGAGAGTGGCATTCTCCCTCTTTCTAGTTAGCTTTTTTTTGTTAGCTAAAGCAAGGAGTTTTCCTGGAACTTCGGTTTCTTCTTTTCTTCTGGACTGTTCAACAACACCAAACATTGGCCAGGAGACCTTACACCTGGACCAGGAGTGGCCCAAGACAATCCAGCTCCAAAGAGGAGAAAGCAACACCCATAGAAAGGATTCTGAAATCTACCCAAGTTCTCTCCACAGTGAGAGGTTTTATTATTTAGCATTATTCTTTTCCCATGCCTGTGTGCACTATGTTTGCTAAATAGTTTTTTAATTTCACTTACCTCCAAGGAAAAATTCTTTCCAAACTTGGTGGGGGAGGGGTGGTTGTAAGCTGCCTTCTATCAGGACGTTCTTTTCAGATGTTCTTCCGAATTTGTCTCAAACCGGGACACAATACCTGTGCATGAAAGCAAGTGAGGTAATTAATCTGATGTTCTTAGCTGGAAAGTAAAAGCTGTTGATGGCTAAAATATTCTTCTGGCAATAAGGAATTTGCCAATGACCTCTTCAACTACATAGTGTCTGAAAGGACATGTCTGTGGTGCCATGGCCAAGTGTAGATGTTTTGCTCATAATGCCACACATTTTGGCACTCTAATCTTTGTCTTCTCCCACACAGTAAGAAACTTTTCCGTTGTCTCTTGTAAAAATTCACTGTTCCCTTTTGGTCAATTCAGATACATCCAGAGTGGTCAGATAGCTCCATTAACTTCTCTCCTTGTGGAGACTTCTCAGGTGGTGTGACTATTTCCAGTAAGAATAATAATGTGAATAAGGATATTACGAAACTTTAGTGCCATCATATCCCTAACCCTATTACCACTGAATCCAATCTGCATTTTAAACTATTTCTGACTTCACTGCCACTGGCTATATTATCATCATTCCTATTTCAAAGTTCCCCCTATACCTCAAGAATATGCACTGCAGTTTAATGATAAAATTACCCTGTGGATCAGAGGGAAATACCAGGTAATTTTTCCAGCAAGTTGCTGACTAGTTGCTAGGCCTGAAGGTAAAGAGCAGGCCTTACCAGAGGGTCCAAGGGAAATGAAACCCAGAAAAGTAGGTGTCCTTTGCTGGTAGTAGACCTCTTATAGAGGACAAGAAAAAATGAAAGGCTCTGTCTTATAACAGCCAATGAAATAGAGCTCTGGTACAGGCTCAAGCATAGAAATGTGTTCATCCATGCTGCTAGCACTCCAGCAGACTATGAGCTGTGCTTTGAGATGAAGGGTAAAATAGCCTAGGGAAGCAACAATATGTGTTTCCTTTTTCCTTATGATATGCTAAGGACAGGACAGAATTGAACTGGCCAACTAATATATTTCTTACCCAGAGCTCATGCCACTGTCTTTAACAGACACTTCTTCAGATTGAACCTGAGAGTGGTGCTAGTGCTGCCATTCAAGGTCCCATCCAACCATGTCATAGGTGATGCAGGAATGTGCAGAGATTGGGAGGTCTACTACCATACCCTGTGTAATGAAAATGAGACCAAAGACAGGCCAGGAACATCATGCAAAAGCAAGCTTTGGTGTGGGAGGCTCCAGTATCACCAGTTATTCAGCTTACAGAAAAGAAGGTGGATGAATGCCTTATCACTGTATGCATTTTCTTGTTGATTAAAGAGACATCTGATAAAGGCATTCCACAAAGTACATGCAGGTAGCATGCATTTTGAATTTAAACAAACTGGCCCAGAGAACTATGTAGTTTTCTAGAAGGAATAGCAAGGATAGAAGGAATAGTTTTGGATTTAAGATTTCCTTTTGAGTCTGAGACATATATCATTGAAATTCAACTTTTTGATGGGGTGCAGAAGAGAAGAGTCTGTATTAATGTTTACATGTCTATAGAAATGATGGAAATTGTGACAAAAGTCTAAAACCAACACAGTTTTCATCATTTTCTCTGGGAGTCAGGATGTGAAGGGGTTTGGTTTTGGGTTTGTTTTTTTTTTGGATTTGGGGGTGGATGGGGGTTGTTTGTTTCCCTTAATAATGTATTTTCAGAATGAATGTTTCCCTTAATATAATACATTCAGAAGTATTTTAACTTTATATTACTTTGCATTCTTGAGAAAGATAGAGTTTGTTACTACCTGTTATGTGTCTGTCTTTGCCTTGAGCTGAAAGACTGGGAAGGATTGACCAGGTTTTACAGGAGAAGAATGTTTGTTCCAAGTGACTAGTTAATGAATCTTTCTCTCAGGTTCAAAGTCAATATCAGAAAAACAAAGAAACTCTCATCTGTTCAGTTCAGTAGTGCTTTTAGAAATTTTTTAAACTACTGAATCCTGGTCAAGGTGAAATCATCTTGAAGTATTTCACCAGAAACTGATGTAACTTCTGTTTCATTCATAGTTCACTGTGGCTTAACTGTTCAATATTTTGAAGATCAAAATCTCCAAGTCTAATCAAAGTCATTTGGATTCCTATAGGAATTTCTGAGTGTAAGTACTGAATACACAAAATACGAAGTGATCTAAAGATCTCTCATAGCCTTAAGCTCTAAGTACCTGTTTAATTAATGGCCCCATCTCTACTACATTCAAGTGTAAACCAGGCAGACTGTTGTGGTTTTACTCAGTTATGAACAAAATCTATGCAAAAGCAAATTATGTCCCTTTGATTCACCTGTTCCCTGTCCTGAGTCTTTTTGCTTTCCAAGAAATAAGCCTCCAATATCCAAATAAGTCTGAAAAGTTACCACATTTCAGGCTACTTTAGTCCTGTGAGAAATCAACAAATTAAGAAGAAAATATTTCACATTCAGAAGAGAGGAATGAGAAAAAAATTGAATTACACTAATCTCTCAAAGAAAGAAAGCAAGCACACCCATTCTTGAGCAAAAATCCCCTATATTTCATTAAAAAATGTGGATAGAATGTGTTTGTCCGAAAAAAAGGCAAGTGAGAAAGGCAAGTGATCAGCATATTTCATATCTGTGTAAAATATAATATTCTAGGTTTATTCTAAACTTCTTATGAACCTTCTTATTTAAGGTTCTTTACTATAAATAGTAAAAAGACATTTCTTGTATAATTTTAAATGAAGCAATATTATGTAGCTATAATATAGTGTATTTGATGCATTTAGCTTTTGTCTGAAGACAGGTGCATGTGGGAATCCGCTCTGCCTTGACTTCAAGGCTTCATCAGGACCTCTTTGTGAACAGCTGGTGCACAAAACTGTTGGTGAAGGAGCAGGAGCAGGCAGACATCTGCTGTGCTGCACGAGCAGAGAGAGCTTGCTCTTACAAGTACCAGTTTTCTCACCACTGCAAGGAGCATAGATTTGTGTGACCATCTGCCCATAGTTTTGGTCCATAAACAAACACTCAGACTTCCACCTCCAATATGCAATTGAAAAATTGAAATGAGGAATTCCACTCAAATGTCTCAAATAGTTTGTTTCTCACTCAGAATGCTAAGGTGTGGAAGGGTACTGTCAAAGTCCACCATCAAGACATATCACAAGATCTTTAGTACTCAGTTTGTTGATCTGATGTTACCAAAGAAGATAAAAAAAAACCAAAACCAAAACCAAAACAAACCAAACCAAACAAACAAACAAAAAAAAATCCCAACAAACACTCCACTTTTTAAAGTGATGACAATTAGATAGTGCTCAGGAGAGATTCAAAGAGAGCTTAAGAAAAGCTACTAAAGGTTGCTTTTAGGTCAATATGCCTAAATTTTTGCTGCCTTACTTGACATGTGTGTTCTCTGCAGAGGTATATTTAGGGCAGACCACAAAGCAGAGGAAGAGTGAGAATGCTACCCTTAGGTTTTATAAATTTGAGTGTCCAGACTTTATTTGTTCCTTATAAATATACACTAAAGTCAGGATTGTTTCTTCCCTATTTCTTTCAGAACTGCAATAAGCATGGCTTTGGTGTAAGTCTATAATATTTTACCTTTTCTGTTTTTTATTTTGTTCACAATAAGGTGCAAAATATGAGTAATGTCAGAAGTTACAGTATAAGTAACCTGTACCCAAGCTCTCTTGCTAAGCAAAGACACCGTGTATATACCATGGAAAATCATTTATCAAAGGTAGGTTAAGGAACTGATATTATAGAAAGTTGATTTGTACAAGGTCCCTAGAAAATTGTATCATCATAAAGGTAGGTTAATGGACTTAAAGAGGTTAGAAAAAATTGATGCATTCTTTTGTTAAAGCAATTTACTGTGTTGTGAATCTCAGGGAAATCTTTGGAGATAAAGTCAATAGCACTTGACTGAAGGATGATTCTTACAAAAATATCAGGTTGTGCTGACACTATAAGGTGAGCAGTTCTTGCATAGCTTTCCTATTTTCAGATGCTACACCCCCACATAAAGGCAAGAGTCTGATTTTCATGTGTTTCAGGCACATGCTGAAACATATTTTTAGTCTCAGCCAGCCTTGTGTCAAATCAGTGAAGAGGAAGAAAAAAAACAGATAAAGTGCCCTAGATGTGGAATATAAATAAGAGGAATTGATAAAATAAGTTTAACACTTTTAAATAAAGCCTTAAACTAATCAGTTTTGAAAGAATAAATATTTTAATAGAAAATAAACCAATTTTTATTGTATTATATTTATATATCTGTCTTTATGTATAGCTATGAAAAAGGACAAGGGAGATAAATAATTCATACTTAAATCAAAGCCACGGACTTGTGGAATACCTGCGTGCGTTTAATTGCAAAAAAAAATCCATTTCTTTCTCCATAATTTCTTCCAATTTTTAGAAAATAAGCTAGTCTTAGCAATAAAGAGAAGACCCCAGAACTTTTATAACTCTAAGTTGCTTTCTAGGATGAAGGTTATGTAAAAGTCTCAATAGAAGTACTGAATTTTAAGCAATTATAGCACAACAAGAAGAAGAGGTAATGTCTCTTGCTTAAGAGATTTAAGAAATTATGGAATAAAAAGATTGAATAGAGGAGGAAAAAAAATCTGAGCTGGTGTTTCAGTCATTGTTATTAAACTGGTGAAGGACTTTGTGGGAGAAGTCATACACTTCTGCAAAGTGAATGCAATACCTCACCACTCACTCTGAGGGACATAATTTAGAAATCTGTATTGACCTACTGCCACAGCAGATGACATTCAAGAAGACAGGCAAAGACCTATTTTTCTTCTCTGAAGGACAGCACCTCAAACATCAAAGTGATTACTCTCATTCCACTCAGTCATCAGATAATAAGCTGAATAAGAATTGGAGATAGAAGTGATGCATGGATGCTCATCAGTATCTCCCCTTCACCCAAAAAATCCATTTCACCCTCAATATGAGCACACTTGTATATTGTAAAATTCCAAACTTAGGCACCCACAAGTTCTTCCTTACTTTTTTAACCTTCTTTGTTTATGTATTTCTGCCAGATCCAAAGAACTCTCACTCACAGGAATTATTTTATGTTTGCCTAGATTCCCTTTCTATTAATAGCCTCTTGATTCCCAACTGAAGAATGAGGATTACTAAACCCTATAAAATTAAGGGCTTCGCCATGGTATCACAAGAAGGTATAAATCTGTATATCCCTACACTCCTGTTCTTTATAAGCTCTCCATTAACTTGATACTTGCATTAGAAGATTAGAAGGACCAATGAAAAACAAAAAAAAATTGTTTGAATAGGGACATTGCAGTGGAACTTAGGTTACCTCATACAAGGACAGGTTATTAATACCATGTTTTAAAAGCAGTCGTGAGAGACAGCCTCATGTTGTGAAGGTACCAACATTTCCCTAAACTCAGATTTCTTAGACAGTCTGTCCTGTCTCTGTGTGAAATCTGTTAGGAATGTAATCAGTTCTCATGGTGGGTGGCAGAGTCTCAATGTAGCTGTCAGAAGCATCAGGTAGTACATTAACTGACACTGAGGACCCATAAGCTTTAGGGATTCTCAACAAAGAGACTCAAGACTTTCAGCATTAACGTGATGTACCAGTGTACTGTAACGTAATGCAGTTAACCAACATCCTCTTTACGTCTTTACATCTCTATCATGATCAAACACGGCCTTGGCGTTGTTTCAGACTAGGAGTATTTTATGATAGTTGGCTTTCTGGTAAACCTCTTCCACTTCTGGCATCTCTTACTCCTTTTCTAACCACTATTCTCAGCTGACATAAGATAGTGATAATAGTTCTGGGCCAAAATTCAGTCCTCTTGGTTAGTGCCCCTTTCAATAGGCCCTTCGGGATTAATGGGAAGAAAATCTCCCATTTTGTTGTAGAATCACAGAATGGTTTGGGTGGGAAAGGAACTTAAAGGTCATCTAGTTGCAACCGTCCTCTTTTTACCCCACCATAGACAGGGATGCAACCCACTAGATTATGTTGCTTAGGGCCCCATTCAACCTGGCCTTGAACATTTCCACAGATAGGGCAACCACAACTTCTCTAGGCAGCCTTTTGCAGTGCCTCACCACCCTCTGAGTTGAATAAATTTTCATGTTTTGTTCCTGTTATGGACTGTTGGGGAAAATGAAAAGTAGAAACCATGACTCTTTGGGAAATGGCAGGCTTGTTGTAGTGGTAATAAATCCTTTGGAGCATACTCTGGGCTTAGATTTAGAATGTGGGGAGGACTCTTGCAGCTGGGGTCAAATGGATCTTCTTGAAACCATAAGGCAGTTGAGGAAAAGTTTTAGAATTTGTGTTAGTATGTGATCTAAAACCAAATTCAAACCTAATCATCACAGTAAGAAAACCACTGAGATACAGAAATAAATAGGTTTTGAGACTAGTGATTTAAAATTACAGTTTTTCAGCATTGATCTTGTCGCCAGAAACATCAAGTTAGGAAAAAGTTCCATAAACTTACTACACGAGTCTGCTTTCTCAGACTGACAGGTGAAAGATCTATCTAGGTCTTTCCTGATTGTGTAACATACACGTCACTGGATCAAATGGTGACTATCATAGTGTTTGCAGGAAATACAGATGAAAAAATAAAATTTAATAAAATATCTTTCAAGATCTCATCACATTGTAAATCTGGATGTTATTGCGCTGTTTCTCCATACTCCATCTTAGAAATCTTTTGTATTAGTGTATCATGTATCAAGGAAAAACTATCTCAAGAAAAACATCTAAGTAATCTGAATAAGAAACAGAATAAGAGGCGTCATCTAGAGAGTTTTGTCTCAAAATTTTGCCTTTTGACTCTTATTGAATTCTACTAAAAGCTATTTTTTTCCCCCCCACACAAATATTACAGCCAGAAGCTCTCCGCATCTCAATGGAGAAAAAAAGGACAGAAAACCTACCACTGTTCCTGGAATCAAATCCAAGACTCTTCTTCCTCCTAAGTACTTTGTTTATTATATAGGTTTTTATAATTTTATTTCTAAATTAATGATTCTTGACTTGTCTTTATGGATGTCTCAGCAGATAGGCCCGTGAATGCTTTCATCTCAGCATATCCTGTACACTCACTACTTGAGCAATAAACTAATAACATTTTGTGTGGTGAGAAACGTGCACTTCATTATCGTGAGATAAAGGAAACTGAATTCTGGCATAGTAAGAACTAAACATCGAATACAGATGAAAGATACAGTTCACTCCTCCAGATGTATTTTAAAAGAATACAGAACTTTAAATCCTGCAAAGTTTTCTAAGGTAGGTATCCAAAATAAGTCAACGATTGATTGCAGACTGATATGTTATAAGCTTGGAAGTGAGCTAGAAAATATAAATTTCCTCTTCAAATATTGTAATCATGCCTTTGCCAATAGCCCTGCTGACATGCTCTTTGCCCTTTAGCCACATTTGATTTTGGCTCCTGTCAGGATTTCTGGCCCAGTTTGTTTAAGAGAAATTAGGAGTGCCTGGATTACAGCACACAGCCCAGCATCCCGCCTGGAGCCAATCTCCAGGCAGCCAGTGCAATTTTTTTGGCTGAGTATCACATGCTCCCACTGTGAGCTCTGTCCAGCTGCAGAGTCCATAAAGATGTATGCTTTAAATCCCAGCCATCATAATGGCAATGGTGTATTCAGTACACTGTGAGGAATTACTATCAAGCAGATTGTTCCTTTATGCTTGTCTAGTCAACAAAGTTTAAATAATATCTAATTCAAATGCAATACTAATCCATAAAAATTACAGGTAGGAAATACATCAGATTCAAATTCTCTGTCTGTTCTATGGCAAAGAAATGTCTATAAATTTTAGAGCAAATCTGCATATTACCCTGTACTTTTATACCTTCTACTTTTGAGAAACATGAGAAAGTTCCACCTTGCTTACAGGACCATCACAGTTATAGACACTGAATAAAACCCCAGTTATTTACACTCAGGTGCCATAAGACTACTGAGAGATTTCCCTATTGCTCCTTGGAAGGTTAAAATCACTTTTGAGACACACCATTGGTCCCCAAATAAAAGAGTAATAGGTCAGCATCTAATAAATATGGACTACAGTGTTTACAGTTTACCAGGTATTTTTCCTTTATTGTCTATAAATATTTATACACTTCTTCCAGGTTTATGAGTTATTATGTCCCAATAATGTTCCTTGCCTGTAAAAGCAAAAAAAATTAAGCAATATTTACACAAAATACGTGCAAATATTATGCATATCCTGTGATTGCATGATGAATTATTGAAGGATACTTTCAGAAATATTCCTCATTATATGTTAATCTTGCTGATTTTAAAATACAAACAAATTTGAATTTAATGCCATCACAATATCAAGGCTTTCAGAGACAGACCATAATGACCATATGGATACAAAATAAAGACTGGAATTTTGAAAATAAATTATTACTTAGTAGTCCAGTCAAACTGCAAAGCAACTGCATCATATCTCCATTATGCTGTACGTACTGGTGTCTCACTAATAGTGAATATGTTGCTATTACTTTGTTTTCTGCTTTAAAGTGTAGATTTGCTCTGCAATTCAGTTGCTTTGAATTATATTGATCGCTGAAAGTCATTCTAAAACTAAGCATAAGAGAATTACATCAGTGATCAATGGTGTTGATTCACAATCTCCATCATTATAAAATAAAATAATATATTGTGCTAGGACAATTTCTTATGTGTATATAATTCATAAATATTTAATGAAAGGGAGTACCTAGAAACCAGAGTTTCAGTCTCCTGCATGTAATAGAAGGCCTCTGAAAGATCTTGAATCAAAAAAATGAAAATTGAAGAAAAAAGAAGAAAATTAATAAGACAAAAATAGCCAATGTGAAAATGATCCAGCTACTGTGTAGACACTCAGGCAGTGTAATAGATTCATTGTCATCTTCTGGTCCAATAGAAACATAACCATGTTAGCAAAAAAGAATTTCCAGACAAATTCTTTGCTCGTGCACTTTCCCAAGCACATCATTTACATATTTGTAGTGTCACCTTGACACCAGATGCAAACTCACAGTTAGTCAGTAACATTGTCAGAGAAGGGCAATGCTTTCTGATGCATAATTTACAATATTGCTGATGTATCTTTTTTCCATTCCTTCTCTACTGGAATGAAAGATCATTTTATGCAATCTAATCCTGGAATATCCAGGCAAGATGTCACACCTTGAACTACACTGTCATGACATTTTTCTTTCTCCTTTTTCCTTTTTATTTTCTGTTCTTTTTAAATAATACACTATTCAGAGCACTTTTAAACTTATTCAGAACTCAGACCTACTTTTAATATTGTGAAATATTCTTGCTGAATTAAAGCTATCTAGCCTACTTGATTTAATCAATTAAGATTTTTAAGTGCATCATAACTCTGTACACAAAGAGACAACACTCATAAATCAGCAGACAGTCTAAATTAATTGCCACAGGTAGCACCCTGCCAATAGCACATATAATTACCTTTTTGTTGTACAGAGTGGAAGATCAAAAAGTTGCTGCTAGCATTAATGAGAGAAAGAAAAATGAGTATGTATGATAAAAGGATTATAATGTTTGCAAATGTTCCAAAGCTGCATTCAGCTTGTGAATTACACTTTTAGGGGTCTTCATGTTCTACATGTATAGTTATCCCTCACATCAGGCATATCTCTGTTCTATTTCAGATAGAATTGCCAATTCAATGCCAATGAAGCAATGCTTTTAAAGAAACTGACTGCAAAGAACAATTTTAGATAAAACCAGATCTACATGTTGCTGAGCAGCAAATGTAGCAGGAACAAAAGAAGGGATTTCTTTAGTCTTGCAAATAGTAGCAGATAGAAGATAAGAAGCTGGAAAACAAAGAAAACAGTTAAAATGAAAATTTGTATTGGTAACAGAAGATCACTTTCTAAAATTCAAGAAGCTCACATTTATGGTGAGATGAAATAAACTGTGTTCTTCACCCCTCCTTCTCAAGTGTCAACCAGCGTAATACATGGATGTATCACAGGGACCAGGTCTTCCATCCAAAGTAAGGTTCTCTCCTGCCTTCCTTTGCTTAACTCAAATACTTTTGAAATCAGTTTAAAGGTTTCTATAAACTTTAATTGAATGGTTACATGGAATCTTGACTCACTGGAAATCAGAGAGTGATGTCCAAACTCCAACTCAAAGAAGGAGTAACTTCAACATTAGATCAGAATATATCCATAGGTGGAGGTTCCCAAACCTATATGGGCAAATTTGCTAACTTTTTAGATTCAAATTATAATTTTAAGAATTCTTAAAAAGGTTTGGAATTTGGAAAATATTTACCTAAATTCAAGAATAAAAACCATCTGAATCAGGAGAGAGAGAGAGAGAGAGAGAGAGAGACTAAGGCTAAGACTAAGACTAAGACTAAGTACCAAGACAGCAAGGAATAGGTAAAGAGGACTGTGCTGCACTGGATTAGGAACCAATTGTATTATCTGAAAAGTGGGTGTGGAGCTCTAGGCAAAGTAAAGGGACCAATCAAGAAATGTGTACTCTCATGCAGTTGCAAAATGTATACATGCTGTATTATGGATAAATTGGTAAATGTTTAAATACTGTGTTAGGTAGAAGTGCTGTGTTAGATAAGTAAGTAAGTGAACTATATAGGTTATGCATAAATATGTAAAAGTAGTAAAATGTGTAAGTATAGGATAAGTATAATACACAAAAGAGGTGATAAGTAGCTATTATTGTAAAAATTGGAAGATGTGACTTCCTGCATGATGCCCAAAGAGGTGATGTGTAATTTAGAGTGTTTTAAAGCTTCTTTTAATCACATTGATTTGTTGTACAGAAGTGCTGAGTTCCTGCAACATGTATAAACTTTCTTGCCCCTGCAGTCACCTTTCAGAAGTCATGTGTGTCTTATTGCTCATTTTCTCTAAAAATGATTTGCAGTTGATGTTCTGTGTTGAACTGAGATGGATTTGAAGAAGTGCTTGCATATTTTAGGGGAAAGTTGGTAGAAAACATTGGAATACAAAGATATGAACTTCAGGACCAGAATGGGCTGATTGGAAAAGATTTATTGAATGTTTTCTTTACAAGTAAGAAAGAATTTTGCAAAATGGTGATATAAAATTACCAAATAACAACAAAGCTTTTACAACCACTCTCTGTTCTGCCTGGGGAGGTATAAAAAAGCACTAAGCAGTGCAATGTTTTGGAAGAACTATTTCACATTTTTATTTGCTTATCATACTTGTACGTTACAGCTAACTGAAAACTTACTTGAGATGTAAATGTAGCATTTGGAATGACTAGTTTTATTAATCACGATTGTTATTACTGTTTACCTTAACTTTAAATAGAAATCTATGTGATTTTTTTTTTCTCAAAATTAACTGTATTTTGAAACTTTGAATTTTTACACAGATGTCTGGTCCTAAATAATATGTAGCTTTTATCTCACCTTAAAATATATATTTCAGAATATGTATTCAATAAACTTTTTCTTTACACATGTAGAATAAGTGTATGGACATAATCTCAAAAGAGACGTTGCAAACAAGAAGAACAGGAATTATTGACAGGTGTAATTAATGATCTGGAAGGACTCCTGTGTGGGAATTCACTGTGAATATTAAAAGCAAGAATTTCAAAACTTTTGTATAAGTAATATTTGCCATTTTAAAATCTTAAGTAATCATACTGAAGGCACAATATGTTGCAGAGGCTTTGCTTCATTCTTGGCTTATTCAATTTCTTAAAGTTTGGAAAACTGGGTACTCTATAAAGATACAAAGTGGAAATGAATGCAGGTCTTCTGACATGCTAAAATTCCTATTAATTTGTAACAAAAAATAACCTTCCTTTCTGGCTCTTTTTTAAAAGAAAAACATTAATATTCTTCCTAATAGACCAATATAAATACTCCAAGGCCTAAAGAGAGAGTCCCAAGTTGAAAATCGACATCTGACAAAATAAAATTATTCTGATCTTTATGAAAAGGAATAAAGGTCTAGTACTGAGTTAAACTTTGCAGACATTACCTGCAAAAGCCTCAAGGAAAGCAAGATTTTAAATACTAATGAAGTATTAACTAGCTGTGTGAGGCTGTAAAGAGGAACTGTTTCCGTTACCAACATTAATTTAATCTCATTTTGCTCCACACTGTATTGCAGAACTTCTAAAATTATCACTGGACAGACTTCAATCCCAGGAAAATCATGGAGGAAGTCCCCTTGAAAGCCATTTAAAGGCTCCTGAAGGAGTAGGAAATGATTGGGATCAGTGTAGCTCTGGCAGCATTAAAAGCCAATAATATTCTGTGCAATATTAAGAGGACCAATCACTCTGCTTTACTCTGTGCTTTTTAGATCACATCTAGAATGTTGCATCCAATTTGGGGACCCCGAAACTGGGAAGATTTTGATCAGCTGGAGCAGGTTGAGCAGAGGGCCACCAAGATAGCTGGGCTGGATCGTGCTTGTGCTGAGAGGAGGGGGCTGAGAGAGCTGAGTTTGTTCCATCTGGAAAAGGATCAGTGTGGGGAACCTAAGAGGAGCTTCGGTACCTATGAGGGGGCTGCTGAGAAGTTTGATGAAGCAAGACTTCTTTCATAAGGTTCAGAGCTGAAATATGAAACAATGGACATAAATTTACATGAAAGAGATTTTGACTGAATATAAGAAGAAAATTTATGAGGGTAATAACTGAAAATGGTTACCTGAGAGGTTGCAGGTTTCCAAATCCAAGCACACTAAACACTGAGGTATCTGGTCTGAATTCAGTGTGGACCCTGAGCATGACTTTAGATTACAGACCCCCCAAAATCTTTTGCTATCTGAGCAACTCAGCAATTCAATGATTTTAATGGTATCAGCCACTATGAGAGTCCTTAAACTGTTAGACTAAATACTTAGAGGCTTCTCATGAATCATGCAGTGCATAGCCCAGTGATGTTCAGGTTTTGGCTCCCTTCTCTGAGAGAGAAGTGTTTTTCCAGCAAAGAATATGCAATTAATCCCATGATGGGGTTCAGTATTTTCCCAGCTAACTCGTAATGCAAAGCACTTTTAAGTGTCATTTGTTGCAGAGCTAGTGCTGTAAAGCTGCCTGCCATGTTCTACTCTTAAGTCTCAATGTTGTATTTTTCCTAGACAGATGCCAAATTGATAAAAATCTGTTTTTTCTGCACAGCTGTTCCAATTGAATCCTCATTGCTATAAGCACATTAAGAAACAAAGAGAGGTATTATGGTTGGAAGATATTTTTTCCTACTTAATATCCAGATTGTTGGTGTGAAGGTCTCTAGTCTTTGTTTTGGCTTCCACTTGCAAACTGGGCATTGACATCTGCTAATTGCTAGCTTCTAAGGGAATTTGGTTTAAAATATACTGTATATACAAGGCCAAATTCACTGTGTGTCACAAAGGCGAGATTGTTTTCTTTCTCCTGTTTCATATTTACAGCTAAAGGAAATTGGAAGGAAACTGGTGCCTATCATGAACTGTAGAGTAAGAACAATAGATACAATCAAATAAAACTTTACTAATGGATTCAGTTAGAAAAGATGATTTAGCAGTTGCTGTCTCAGAGCATATACACAAGCCTCTTTTGATCTGCAATTTTGGACTATGTATGGACTAAAAAAAGCTATAAAAATCAAATTTTATTAAAACTGTACTACATCCAGAACCTTGCAGCCAAAGACACACAGGAAGTACACCAGAGGCAGCTTAAACACGAGTATTCTGGCGTCACTCATGGTATATTTAAGAGCTATGCATCAGGGTGCAGTGGAGTTCCTGAGAGTTAAATGAGAGATAGACTGAAAAGGATACCTTACCTGCTGAAACTTGAGTTCAGCTCCCTGACTTTCTCCTGCAGCAGAACAACTGATTAAATCATCAGTCCTCAAAGCAGAGTGAGATTTTTCCTAGAATCTTGCCGCACTGTTAGAGAAGTAGGCAAACAGGCAGACCCTCACGACTCCTAATCACTCTGCATTTTGTGAACAGAGATTTGGTTCTCCTTTCTCTCCTTAAATCAGAGGAGTTGTTTATAGCTGACCCTGCAAAGGTGCTTTTGTAATTGGCTATAAGCAAAGCAGAAGTGAAGAGCTTTGTGAATGCCAAAAGCATGATTATTGTCCCACCCACACAAATGTTAAGCTGAAGTCACTAGAGTCTCTGGTGTGGAACTTTTATAAGCAAGAGATATATCAAACTGCAACAGTCACTATTGCCTGGGGTTTCTAGGAGGTTACAGCTGCAGTGGAGAAGTTTGTTTACTGCAATTTTTTGTTTCTCTTATTTGAATGTACTTTTCACTGGAGTGTTGTGCCAAACACAACAAAGGCCTCATACAGAGCCCTGCAATCCTTAAATGCTCTTTCAATCTAATGCTTGTGTGGTAAAAAAAAGGAAATTCTCACCTCAGCAGCCCTGCTCCATTTTGAAGAACAGACAATATGGGGTCACCCTCAGCTCTTGGTTTGTCCCCCTTGTGGTACAGCCACCCCTTCCTTCACTGTGACAATATGGAATGAAAACTTTCTTTTCTAAAAGTAGTCCCAGTTCACCATGTTAATTTCAACAAATTTTAAGATAGAGTTTGGTAGAGAAAACTGTTTTGCTTCCCTCAATTGTTACTTACTCTATCATTGCCTCTTATTTAATTGCTTTAGTTTACATTCAGTCTTGGTTAACAAAATATTTCAGAAAAGACAAGTGGCTCTTCTGAGGGAGAAACTTTTTTGTGTTGCAATGATCACAGTGATTTATGTTATGGTGTCTGTTCATCTTATCTCAGAAAACAAAAAAGGAGGTGGAGTCACCACTTTCAGTGGTTCAGCTTTTCAGCATTGCATATATCATTAACATCATTTAATTCTGATTTAGAATCAAGAGACTTCACTTTCCAGAAATGCCCTCTAACAGTGAAAATGGGCTTACTTTCTCCATTTCCCTTTTTTAAGAAAACAAATAACTAAAGAAAATACCTGAATAAAATAAAAATAACTGAAAAAAATAGATTACCTCTTGAATATATCTTGAAGATAAAACTTATTATGAATTAAGTAAATTTTATCTTTTCAACTGTAATGCATTTGTAAAACAGTGACCCATAAGAAAAATTAAGCCTGTTAATGTTATGGCTTATGGAAAAGTTCTCTAATATTTAAATAACAAAATACATTTTTTTTTCTAAATTTTGACCATTTCAAAATGAGTACAATATTATCCCAATTATCAAGGTCTGTAAGATACTTATAATGTTGAATGTTGGTTAGGTTTCTTTGGAAACTGTATAGCCTTTTAAAACATTCTGAAGTACAGAACTGTTTTTCTGCTAATTTTATTAAGAGCATATCCTGACACTTCATTAAAATTCCATACAACCTACTTCTGGCTTCATTTTATTAAATTTCATAAGACTTCCCTGTACGTTTTTTGTCATATCTTGTTACGACCCATATCTTATTAAGATCTGATTAAGAAGAGTCTTGTGTTCCCCTTTGCTCATATGCACCTGCTGGAGATGAACTCATGGTGTCACCAGGTGCTGTAATTGAGGGTAAATATAAGATATTATTTGTTGGGTTTGCAGTGGAATTCTCTTGACTTTGAAATTCAGTTTTGTCTGATATACACATTCTGTAGCCAGTTTTGCAGAATAGTTTTTGTGGAAATATTAAGGAATGGGATGTCTGGAAGGTTACGCATTACCTAAAGCTCTCCCTATAGCCATGATAGCATGGACTGTGTTGCATATGCATTTCTCTCCACTCCCCCCAGTGGAAAGAATAGAGCTTTGTACTTATAATAAATTTTTAATGGGAAATATGTGTGTCAGTACTGACAAGCAACAAGCAGAATTTTTGGCAGATTTAATACATGGACTACTGTTACTATTGCTAAAAATCGGGTTTTTTCTTAATAATCCTCTTTTATACATTACCAATTACTACATTTAGATCATTTTTGTACTAGGCAAACTGAACTAATCAGATCTAATGGCCCATCTGTTCTTAAGACAAAAATAACACTTTGTAGCAAAAATATGCACAATGTGAAAATGTCTGCATTGCATTTAACTGGTAGGTGAGAAAACACATTTCAGCAGAAAAGCAGGTGAGCTCCATCTAATTCATG
The DNA here is from genome assembly GCA_020086605.1 of Lanius collurio. Taxonomy (NCBI): domain Eukaryota; kingdom Metazoa; phylum Chordata; class Aves; order Passeriformes; family Laniidae; genus Lanius; species Lanius collurio. Next base: position 52,086,161 of record JACBWW010000003.1, read on the forward strand.
TCAACTTTACTTTTTGCATTAATAATAGAGGATTTTTTAGCAACTTTTCTTAAGTAGTGATGATCCAAATGCATTTTCTAACCATTGAGCTAATATTTGTTTCTTATTTATTTCCAGCAACTATACAGGGTGATATTCTGGATCTAGTGGCAACAAAGGGATTTTTGTCAATAGCTTCACCTGTTCCAGGGTTTCACTTATAACTAAACTACCTCTATTCTTCACCCAAATAGATTATAATTCTGTGCATGTGTCACGTGTTTTCATATCTTCATTTAGTTTATTTAGGTTCACAAATAGGCAAACATTTATTTTCTAGATATGAAGTTTTCAAAGCAAGTGTACAAGAAATCTTTGATTACCACAAGATAACTCTACAAGTGTTTTAGACTAAACTAACTTCATTTGATAACATAACTGTTGTATTACACAACTTTAATTGTATAAGCCTCTGAAAATGGCTGTTTTATTTCTAAGTTCTTACCAGCCTATAAAGAACTTCCAGTGTTTTTCAGACTAGATCATCTTTAAGGTCCCTTCCAACCCAGGCCATTCCATGATTATGTGATGTAACTTTGTTTCTCTTAATGAAAGAGAAAATCATTAAAATGTCAAACCCGAGTGTAAAAACATTGATGAGGCTGACAGCTGGACTGGGGGCCTCACAGAGTCTGACATGAAATTGGTCAGAATTTACCCATGAGTATTTTACAGAGGAAATTTTGCAGCTTCAGTGAAATCCACAGAAAAGGCCAAGAAGATAATCAATGAGAGAAGGTGTTCTGGACACAAGGGGAGGATGTTCTTATTATGGGACATTAAGAGTGTACAAGGAAGAATTTGTGGATAATATGTTGCACTATACCTTTGCTTGTATAGCTAATTGTTTTACTGCTTGAATGGTCATTGTTTGTTAGACAGCCTTGTCATTGTTTGCTAAGCAGCCAATCTCAATAGGCCACAGCAATTGTGAAAAGGTATAAGAATAGCAGTACAGAAAATAAAAAATATCTCTCTCAACTTTGGATTACAACAAGCGTGTGCTGTTATGTCTGCCTCAACAAAAGCCAGAAAACATCGGCAAGAAAGTGCAGTAGTATGGAACTTCTCTTGCACTAGCTGACTAGAACTGTTGCTATTTTGCAGGGGAGGGGAGCAGCCATTTTCTTGAAGCCTAACTGCATTTGCTTATGGTGAAGGAGGGCTGCAACTGCTTTTATGTCTCCCAGTTATTCTACAGCAAGTGAGAATAATTGAATCCTCATTGCTATAAGCACATTAAGAAACAAAGAGAGGTATTATGGTTGCTTATGGTGAAGGAGTGTGTCTTTGCTTGAGAAAAGTTACCCAGAAGCACATTGCCTATGTACTTCTTATCCATATGGGCCTGTACTGCTTTGCTAAATACTGTAAGTTTTCCCTCTCTTTTTATATTCTTGTGTTAGGAAAATTTGACTTAGGGCTTATTGATCTTGGAAAAAGCTCATGATTTTGTTAAATGAATGTGAATAAGGCATTCAGACCCAAGTAAAAAATCCTATTATAGTTTATCTTCAAGACACTATAGTACTCACAAGCTGTTCAGACCCATGGACTTGTAATAGTTAATTACTGGAGATATGGCCATTGGAGAATGATGTACAAAAAACATTTAATGGAAATAGTAGAGAGGGATGTTCACAGACATTGGAACTTCATAATACACACTGTCAAAGTGTTAAAACAGTCCCTTCAACAGTTTTCAGCCAGGCCAAATAGTGGTCTTTGAAATAATCTCAAGGCACAGTGTTGGAATGAGCATATCTGAAGGACCAAGGACCATTCTCAGTCTGGATGTAGCTCTCCTGTTTTGGAGGGTAAAAGAGTTTAGCAGTTTGGCCATGAGCTATTTGGTGCCAGCTGAGTTGAATGCCAAAGAGCCATTCCAGGCACATTTATTAACATAGCTATAGCCAAAATAATCCAAGTATTGTATATTTTGGCGGTTTTTCCCCATTTTCTTCCAGCCCACTGCTCATGGTTTTAGTGCCCTGGAAGCAAGCAAAGGATTTAGGATAAACTGATTTCAATCCAGAGAACCATACAACAGCTTACACCTAAAATCAACAAATAGGCTCTCCTTCGAAAGCAATTAATATAGTGGGGTAACAGACTCAAGTTAATGCTCATCAAGTTTTCTTCTGAAGCATTTCAGCAAAAACATTTCTGGACTCTGGGGATCATCTGAGAGTTTTGTCTTGAGATCATCAGGGTATTCCTGTGCATTTTCTGATAAACATTAAGGTGCCTACCACTGACAAGAAAGATTACCTGCCCAGACCTATGACTCTAGCAAGCTCTAGCAGCTTCTGACATGCTTTGTCATATGTTCTTGATCAAAGGGTTTGTTGAGCATCTGTTCCAAGTGACTCCTGATCAGGGAGGATCAAGCACCCTTCCAGTAGGCCATCAGGGGAGGTTTCCAGACACAGTTTCCAGGGAAAGCAGCTAGCAGCGGTGGCAGTTCTTGCAGAGGGCGACACAGATGGGGTGAGTGGTAGTGTTGACATGCCACAGGGCACAGTTCCAACAGTTGCTGGAGGGCAACAGTAGAGCTGCCCTTGGATAGAGGACACGATGAAGGATCTCCTAATGGATGACACAGCCTCACAGACTTGGGGCTTCAGGATTCCCTGAGGCCTCTCACTGGTACTGGGGTAAGGTGGACTCCTTCCCTGCAGTAAGTGTTCATGAATGAGTAGGTTGTGTTGCCAAGGAAAAAAGCTGCAGGAGGAGACAGACTGACTTCACAGGACCAGATGTATTGAGAAAGAAGTTCACTGGATTTTCTCTGAAGCCCTGCAGACACAAGAACCTGAAAACTCAGCTGTCTGAGGCAAATGCAGAATCTGTGTATATCTGGATAGGAAACAAAGATTTCCATGATGACCAATGCTGGAAGCTTGTGACTTCTGTCTCCTTCAGCTCCTGTTCCCCCTGCAAATCTGCAGCTACAGAGCACAGCACTGCCCTCATAGCAGATGATGGACTCAGAGCTCTGTCAGACAAAATACCCAATGTGGCTGAGCCGAGCAGCAGTACAACGTAGTAGTAACTCCAAACTGCTAAGTACACTTCTATCCTAGGGAGATTTTCTGCTTTATAGCACTCAGATCTGGAACTCTGAGAAGAAGCTGCTGGGGCTGACTAGTCCTTTAATCCCGTACACTGCCGCACTTCCATTTGTGCACTGGTACCTCCAGGGGATACCTGAACCATATCACGTCTCACTACATGACTGAGTGCAAGAGCCAAGAACATGGAAGTCTGGATGGATGGTTTTCTCATTGATCCTTACATTAAAGGAAATCATAGAATAGTTTAGGTTATGAAAGATCTTTAAGACCATTGAGTCCAGACCTTAACCCAGCACTGTCAAATACACCACTAAACCACGTCCCTATGAGCCACATCTACACATCTTTTTAACACCTCCAAGGATGGTGATTCATCCCCTTCCCTGGAGAGCCTCTTCCACTGCTTGGTAATCTCCTTTCAGCGAAGATATGTTTCCTAATACCCAATATAAACCTCCACTGCTGCCACTTGAGGCCATTTCCTCTTGTCCTATTGCTTGTTACCTGGCAGAAAAGACCAACACTAATCTCACCCCAACCTTTGCATGGGTAGTTTAGAGCACAATAAGGTCTCCCATCAGCCTCCTTTTCTCCAGGCTAAATAAGACCAGCTCTCTCAGATGCTTTTGAAAGGCTCTGGGAATGTGTTTTAGGAGGACTAGATTGATTCTACAGTCAATGCCTGCTTGCATACCAGATGTGGGCAAAGGAGATTTTGCCTTCAAAACTCTGCTACCATTTTGGAGGATCATGGTGGAAAGAGATAGCACTCATCTGATAAAATAGGGCATAAGCACCTTTGCCAACAAGCTGACCAGTCTGGTGAGAAATGCTTAAATCAATGGGAGAAGAGAATGAAAGCAAACAGTACCCTGAGGAAGTGGTGGACTAGGCTGGAAAGCAAAAGGTGCAGGGTGATTTGACAGGGTGAGGCCTCAGACAGAGCATTGCTGCAGTGATAACATAGCAGGACACAACCAGACCAGGAAGTTTGTGGAGGACCTTGGTAACAACTTCCTAACACAGGCGACTGAGGAGCTGATAAGGAAAAAATTCTGCTGGAGCTGGTACATACAAACAAGGAAGAACTACTTGGGGATTAGAGGTAGGATCAAGTTTGGCAGCAGTCACCATGAGGGTGATCACCAGAGGAAGGAGTAAGGCAAATAGCAGGATCATAGCTCTAAACTTCAGGAGACCACGTATTTGGCCTGTTCAGGCACCTTCTTAGAAGAACCCTATGGGACATGGTCCTGGAGACCCATTAGAACTGGGTTTTTTTCAAGAATCAGCTCCTCCAAACTCAAAAACAGTCTATCCCCATGTGCAGGAAAGTGAAAAATATTGTCAGGAGACTTGCACAGAAAAACAAGAAGCTCCTGAAAAACATAAAAAAGAAGAGACGAGAGAGAAGAGGTGGGAGCAGAGTCAGGTAGCTCATAAAGGATGCAAGAGCATTTTCCAAGCATGAGGAAAACAAAAGCCTAGAGAAAATGTGGATCCACTGCTGAATGGGACACAGGACTGGATGAAAAAGAAAATGGGAAAGGCCAAACAACCATGTGCATTTTTCTCCAAAGATTTTACTGGTAAGACTACCACTTTCAGCAGAAGAGTCTGGAGGAAATTATTTTCCTGCCACTGTACAAAGTAATAACCACTGCAGTCTGCCCCCTAAGTTCCTGCCCAAGCAGTCCTTAGAATGTCCTTACCATGTGACTCTGAGATATTCCTTTGTTTAAAGTGTGGGTACAGTTCAAAGTTCCCTGGACTTTCCTAGAAAAGGATCTGGTTGGCTGTTTACCCCAGTTCCACCCCCTGGCATCCCCTTTCCCCTCCCCCTGATAAAAGGAGCCTCATGCTGAGGTTCCCCCTTCTTTTGGCTCCATCTCCCTTCTGGGAAGATGTGCCACATCTACCGAGATGAGAGGAAATAAATGATTTTGCTCTTGCTTCTAGTGAGTAGCTAACAGCTGAGACTAGCTTATTGCAGAGCTGCCTAACTGTGGGACTGCCAAGGCTGTCTTTATACGGTTTGAGGTATTCCAAGGCATATAGAGGCAAGCTTATTGACAGACTAAGCAGTGTACAAACTACAAAATTCCAGCAAATAACCATGCAATAGCAATTGTTTCTTTATTCATTGCATTTTTCCGGTTTAAAGAGTGAGCAGACCTAAATGGCAAAAAACACACTGATGTTTGTTAATGTTAGGATAGTTCATTGGTAGTTAGGAAAGTTTGATAATGTCAGGATACATTCATTGACATATCCATTTTTCTCCTCCTGAAAAGGTTATTCTAATGATGAATGAACATCTAAAAAGCTCAGGATTGTAAGCAATATTGATAAATGTATGGTGGCTTAGATCGTTTATTCATCTTAGGTCAATTTTTTTTTTGCATTACACCATGCATCCAATAGTTGTCTACTTATTTTTTGGGTTGTTTGGGGATTTTTTTTAATGTGTGTATCTGTGTGTGTCCACCATCTCAGAATCCCAATGTGCCTTTAAATATTTCCTATCCATTTAATTTTGTTTACTTCTTTCTGGACCAGCTTTGGAATCCATCCACCATGTTACAGTAAATGAAACAGAAGATTGCAGTGTTTTTCTTGCTCAGGAAGATGTCTTGGGGAAGTAGATTGTTCCAACATCATGAGTTTTTCAGTGTGGGTCGGTCACTGAGACATTAAGATGGTTTAGGTGTTCTTTTTTTAATGTAGAGATGCAATTTATGTCTTCATGAAAAATTACTTAGTTTTCCTTAGATGTCCTTACATATGTTCATTATTACATTACTGATCACCAACAATTTCATAAAGATCTATTGGTAGCAGTTAAGCTGATTGTCTCACCAATGGAATTGGTTTTGCATTTTATGTTTGCAAACAAATTTTTAAAAATGCAGAAATCAAACTACAACAGATATAAAATCATACACAGGATGGAACAAAAAAGACTTACTTCTTTCTGATATTATAGAGAGAAACTGAAGACTAAGCACTCATGTCCCCATGAATAAGTTATGAAACCCCTGTCTGTAGAGAAATCCATTTTTATTAAACATAATATTCAAACTTAAAATATTGGAAATGAGTTCCATTCATTAAATACACAGAATTAAAAAAATCTTTTGTTTTCCTAGTATTAACCTATCATAAGTTATTAATTTTTTTCTTTCTGTTCGATTACATCAGTCTTGCTTTGTTATTCAATTTCTGTAATACTCATGGTAATTGGAGTATTTCCTCTCATTGTGCTTATTATTGTATCTCATTACTTTTGTACATGCATCTGTTTTAATAAGGAATGATTAAAATTGTAAAACTGATAATCTTTACAATATTTTGATTGGCTCCTTTAGTATTTATGTATGACAACAAAGAAAGGATGGGAGTTTTAACCAAAATCATTGTGCATACTTTAGAGATCAGAAAATACAGAGAGGCAAACCATGTGTTTATTACAATTAATGATTTCTTCCTCCTTTTGTACTTTTCTTTATTTCTAGCAACATGTCATGTGGCATGAAAACAGCAAAATATATTATTCTTTGATTTATCTGTTCAGCTCCTACTACTAGCGGGTTGGGAAAGGACTTACAAGTCTATACTGATATACAATAGTTTGTCATCTGATAATAATGGGAAATCAAAGGAAAAAAAATATCTAAAGGATCAACAAATTCCCTTGCACATTTAAACCAAACAACTAATGTTTAGAAAAAAGGCTTCCCTTATATCCTGGCCTACAAATAAATCGCTGTTAAAACTAAAGTAAGTATTTTGTAATTTTTATCCTAAAAGCTTGTTTATTTCATTTATCTTATTTGAAGTCCTGCAACAGTAATACGATCAACTCTCTTCCTTTTAAAAGGAAAAATAATCACCAAAATGCTAATGCCACTCTCCTGTTCAAACTGTCATAAATAGCTCACTCCTGTTGTGCAAATTTCACTTCTACAGGAATACAAGTGAGAAACTTCCTCCAGAATACTCAAATACAGAAAATTTTGTAAATAGACTTTCTGCGCACACAAGTCATAAGTTATCTAACAAATAAATTATACTTCATAATCTCTGATCAAGACAATTCATTCTGACATAAATCAAAATTATAGCTCTAGTTCTTTGATTAATAATGGTCTCCCAGTATATAACAAAATCCAGCTTCTCTGACTTCCAGTTTTTAAGTGGTATTTCCAATGTTAGTTCATTTATCTAAAATTTTCTTAAAACGTATTTGACTATTGGACTTTTTATTTAGGAAGAAACATTTTTTCAAGAGATGAAAACATTGATGGTAGTTGAATGTGCTGGTTTGGCCATGTTTACAAATATACCCTTTGAGAGAAGGCAGGTTACAAACCACCCCTCCCCCATCAGGTCTGGGAAGAAAGAAATGTTCCCCAAAGGAAAGTGAGAGAGATAAAAACTATTTATTTAACAAATACACAGGAAAAGGATAATAATGCTAAAAAATAAAACCTCTCGCTGTGGAGAAAAACCCAGGGAAATTTCAGAATCCTTCTGTAGGTCCTTCTCCTCGGAGCTGGGTAGTGGGTCCACCTCCAGGGCCTCCCCCTCAGTAGAAAAATTCCCAGTGTGTTCTGATGTTGAAACAGTCCTGCCGAGAAGAAAGGGGAAAAAAAATGGAAGTCCCAAGAAAACAAAATTCCACTCTTTGTCTCTCTCTGGAGAAAAGGCAGCTGAAAATTGACCAAAAGCTGGCTGGGAAAAAACCAAGCAACTTCTTCCTCTGCTCTCCCCCCACAGCAGCAGAAAAAAAAAAAAAAAAAAACACAAAGAAGTGTGTATCTCCCTGTATCTCCCTTGAACACGAAACTGTTATGAAGGTTTGCTCCGTTTTCTTCTTCTCTCCCCCCTCTCAGACCCAGTTTAAAGATATAGAAAGGCACAAATTAATTTCTGGGCATATAGCAGTGCTAGTGACATCAAGTCACCCCAAGACATTGAATTACACAGATACAGCACAAGAAGGAAGGAAACACTGCATGGTTAGAACATCACATTTGATGGTGAGAGGAGTGGGCAGTGTGATCCTCATAGTGTCACACACATTTTGTAGGATGAATGAGTTTGTTTCAGCATGTAAATCCAACTGCAGAGTCTTTGTGCAATTTAGACTTGAAAAGGCCTCTGGAGATCATCTCTTCCAAAACCTCATCTGAAGGGTCAGCTTAGGTCAGATTGCTTGGGACTTGACCAAAAAAGCTGTGAATATTTCTATCAGTGGAGCTTGCACACCTATGGGCCCCTGCTCCAGTTTCTGATCACACTTAATGGTAATCATTCTTTCTGATGTCTAATTTATATGATCCTTGCTGCAAGATGTGTTTATTAACTGTCATCCTGACTCTGTCCGCCTCTAGGCAAAGTCTGGCTGTGATTTTTGGATGCCTTCCCTTTAGATAGCAGTAGAGAGCAGTAAAATCCCTCTGAGCTGCTGCTTCTCTAGGCTGAACAAATCTTACTCCCTCAGTCTCTCCATCTATGCCATATTCTCCAGCCTCATGACCACCTTGGTGGCTTTCTGCCTGACTCAGATAATTGGGACAGTGTTTCTTTTTGTATCAAGGAGCCCAAAACTGGACATAGTGGTCCAAATATGATCTCAAACATGCCATCATAGAAGACACTTGTGCTACAGTCTTAGTTGTGCAGCCTGGGATCCCATTGGCCATCTCTGCTGCAAGGACACACTCATGAGCCACATTCAACTTTTGTCCACCAGGAATCCTCTGTCCTTTCTTGCAAAGCTTCTGCCAGCTGAGTTCTGCCTGCACTGGTGTGCAGGGCTATTCATTCCAAGGTGCAGGACTTTGCATTTTACCTTGTTTAACTTCATGATTTTCCCATTAGCTTACTTCTCCAAACTTCTGAAAAGGTTTCTCTAAAAGCAGCCCTGCTTTATGATTTATGAACCACTCCCTCAGTTTGAGGTCATCTGTGAAATTGTTAAAGGTGCACTCAAAAGTAACATTCATATTGTTAATAAAAGTGCTAAAAGTGTTAGGTCTAATTTTTACCCCTTAAAACATCATAGATGATTAGCTGCCAGCCAGGCAGCTGTTGTTGAGCCTGGTGGTCTATAAAATTTCCACCCATTTATACACTCCAGATTACAACGATTCCACTAACAGAAGACTGTAACAGACCATATCAAGTCAAAGTTCAATATATACAACATCTAGTGCTCTCCTCTCCGTCACAAAGGCAGACCTCTAATCCTAGGAAGCTAACTGGTTGGCGAGGCATGCTGCCTGTCTCTTCTTGTCTGCAAGAGTTCAGGTACAGCTTTCAGATGGATTTGTTCCATAATCTCCCGTAGAACTGAGTTTAAGCTTTGAGAAACTCCTTCTTGTTATTCTTCTTGAAAGTGGGTATATGCAGCCTGTCCACCAGGATCATGGACCTACATGGGCAGCAGCAGACCTTGCCAGTAAAATCAAAGGTGAGGAAACAAGGGCTGAGTACTTCAACCTCCTCCAAGTACTTCAGCTTTAGATTAATCAGGCTGTTTTGGAAGAAGATGATACACACCATTGGTTTAATGAAGAGTGGAGTTCCATGAGGAAGAAGTACCTAGATTCAGAGAGAGTTACTGCTATTGGAAGTCCAACAGCAGCAACAGGTACTAATAAATAGAGAAGGCTGGATTTATCTGTATTTTGGTTAGGAATAAGTCAATCAACTTTCTTACTGGAAATGCGAAAAATAAATTTTCAAATAAGTTTATTTAAAAAAATAATCAATGCAATTTAATCTTTCTCAGAAGAGTCTTTGTTTACGTCTACAAAATTCCCATTAAAAAATTCCCATTAAAATTCCCATTATCCAAAATAGCCACCCACATATTATCATAATTTTGAATAATTCTTGATCCTGAGTTTTTGGAAGTGGTATGAATCTTTGTAGTTACTTCCTGATTATCTGTTATCCTGATTTTATATTGTTATTGTAAAACACCAACACATTATTTTCTGATATGTTTCACAAGGGGATTTTTTTGAGGAAATTATTGTATGTGACTGTGTGGGAGGTGCACACACAGAAAAAGGGAATTGTCCCTTCCTAGATGTTCAAAGGAAGCTAGAATATCTACATGTAGTAAATACATATTATGTATTCAAGCAGTGTAGCTCAAAATAAACAGAGGTCCTTTAACTACCTTAAGAGTGTAGATCTCCACGTCTTTGGAAAGTAGATATTTACAACTGTTCTCTCTTTGATAAATGGGGTGTGGATTGGTTTGGGTTGTTTTGGGGGATTTTTTGCTTGCTTGCTCTTTTAAGAAAAAAGGAATCTGGAGGAAATGGACCCCCTGTGTTTAGCAGTTAGCACACTCATAGGCATAAAGAATTTGATTTTTAAGCCCTTCTGTGAGTGATGATGTTCAAATCCAGAGACCAGTGTCTGCTGAGACAGTGCCTCAACCACCTGATTATCATCAATTCTGGATGACAGAGTGAGGAGCACATTGCACCTCTCATCCTGAAACTGTTTTCTTTCATTGTGAGGAAAACAATATATTGGGTCAGAGAAAGAGCATGTGAGGAAGCCTGGCTCTGTGACAGAATACTGAAGACTTTGCTCAGCAGAGGATTTGGATCCCAAAAGGGTTATTGTGCCTTCCATTAAACATACATTAAACAATGTGAACTGAATCTAATCCCCAGAGCTGAGACCAAAATATAGTACTGTTCCTTCCAGAACAAGGACTCTAACAGCACTGGATATAACATATATTTCTATGTTACATTGAAAGCAGACCATTATTGTTCATGATGTTTCTGGAGACTATTCAAATAAACAGCTTGAGACTTCTAGAGTAACTGTTCTGAACCATGAAATGCCCAAGTTAAGATGGACAAATAGCTCAAAGTCCAGATTCATCTCAAGAGACTTGTATATAGAGGATCATTTCTCTAATGATTTATTAAATCTGACAATGTATGAAGAAGTTTGAGCAAGTTAAGGAAACCAATCTGGGGAAGTCTTATTCCTCAGTGTTTTCTTATCCATTTTAAAAACTGCAATCAGTATATAGGGTATTTTCCAGAGGGGAAAAAGAATTATTATCTAGGTGTTCTTCTGTTGACTTTTAAAGTAGGAGTGATGGGTGAGCTATGAACTAGTGCAAATACCATGTATTAACCCATTAAATAAGCAAGCAAAAAATTGAGTCCAGGAAGATGTCTCTAAGGAAAGCAAATACTCTGAAGGCCTGAATTCAAAGCTCATTTTGCTGAAAATATTTACCATGGATTACAGCAAATTATGTGTGAAGCAAACACTTATAAATGACACATGTACATATATATATATACACACACACATGAAATCCTTATAAATGGACCAACAGGAAAGGAAGCCTATTTGCTGAAATATGTAGGTTTTGAGATATTGCAAGAGCTAACTTAACAGATAATTAGGCATAAACCTTATTCAAACATCAGGTGTGAAGCTGTGAGCTAGGATGGTGCTCATTTTGATTGCAGCTGGAATTCTCATGATAAGTAAGAACTGAACATTCAAGGAACACTGATAAAAGAGCCCTTTTTCCATCAGCCAATCTCCAATGTTAATTTGCTTTCACAAAAGTGTAGCAGAGGGAAGTTCTTAATTTATTACGAAGTGTCTGCACGGGTTAGTTTTTATTTTTGCCTAATTTTCTTCCCCCACTGTTAGATGGACCACCCCATTCACTACCTGCTAGTTAAATTAATTCTATGTGAATAAGGTAGAAAGTTCATCCACTTCAAGTCTTTTTATCACTTCCTTTGATTCTTCTTTGCCTAAACTCTTCATCTTAGACTAAAAGCCTTGATTCTAAAAGCCTGTTTATAAAGCTAAAACTTATATTGCTTTAAATCATTCAGAGGTTTTCAGAAGTTCCTGAAAATTACCACATTCCCTGCAGGTTGCTTTTGATATGCTTCCTACTTGTTCTCTGTGGTGAGAACAGACTTTCTGTTTTCTGTTTCTACAGCATCAATGGAAACAGGGATCAAGACCACCACAGGGACATCTGATAAAAAGATCTAAACCAGTTTACTATGAAGATGTTTGGAGAGCTGGGGTTGCAGAAGAGAAGGCTCTTGGGAGTCCTTAGAGGAGCCTCACAGTGCCTAGATGGAGCCTATAAGAAGCTGAAAAGGGACTTGACAAGCTCATATAGCGATAGGTCAAGGAGTAATTGCTTTAAAAGAGGGCAGGTATAGGTCACATATTAGAAGAAATTCTTTACTGTGAGTGATGAAGCACAGGAACAGGCTGCCCAGAGATGTTGTGAATGTATCATCTCTAGAAATGTTCAAGAGATTCAGGCTGGATGGGGCCCTGAGAAACCTGATCTAGTGGAATATGTCCTTGCCCTCAGCAGGGAGTTTGGAACTAGATGATCTTTCAGGTCCCTTCCAATACAAACCATTCTATGATTCTATGTTTCCTAAAGTAAGCAAGCTAAGACCACCCTTGAAAGAGTTTCAATTTAGAGATTTTTTTTTAATGTCACAAGCATTAAAAAAGCCATCACCCCATCTTTAATGGTATTTCTAGTATTTCCCACTTTGTGACAGGACAGAAACAAAAAGTGGGAAAGAATAAAAAAGTCAGTTTTTTCAGATACATATACTTTTCAGTATTTATGCTAGTCTGAGATAAGTCATTCACTTCTGTTTGTTTCTGTTCAGTTACAGCCATAGTGACCAAGAAAATCAGAACGTTGTGTCTCAGCATTCCCTTGTATTGTGGAGTGAGTACTCCAAAACTGGAGAACAAGCTGAGACAGACCACAGCCTGAGTTTCTTCTTTCAGCACCAGGTAATAAGAATAACAAACATCCCTGACTAGAAGTAATTGTAAGTAGAATTACTCCCTCAGAACACATTACATCTAATGACATAATTCACTGAACAAGAAGCTAGAGAGGAACATAGGAATCTTGAGTTTTCCTGTCAGAAATTCACCATGTGTACTCAGACAAATAAAGTCACCTCTGTTGGTTGTCTGTGACCATTCTGCTCTAGCTTTCCCTTTCTTTTAGCTAATTATCAAGTTTTATGTCCTATTCCATGCCTGACACAATAGGATAGTGCTCTTAGCCGAAGTCTGACAGGGCTCCTGTACCAGATCACATTGGGGTACTTCAATACCTTGCAATTTAACTGCCCAATTTACATAGGGTCTTTTGTTTACAAGTTTTGACCAATAAAAATTATCGAGTATACTTTATTCCTTGTTATTCCTTATCATCATTGTCTATGTTATCTGTACTACTTTAATGTAATTGTTGCCTGATAAATTCTGTCTGTTGATATCCTGTTTAAAATTACTTACTGCAGCAATGCAAATAGCAGCAATAGCAGAAGAGAATGGTGGCGGAAGAACGAATTATGATGAAACTGCTTGTGGCAACATTACCTTACTACAGTAGACATTTTTATGTAGAAGTACACTTTTTATTCATTTCAAGGATTTTTCTGGAAGAAGCCCATAAGTTATTCTTAAAGACAGTGGAGACATGGACTTTTACAATCTTCCAATTCTACGGTTTCCTGGTGTGGAGTTTCCAAAAGCACATGTTCGTCCCTTAGTACAGTTCCTAACATTGAATGTCTTCTGGGAATTGTACTTTTTTTCTGCTCTATTCATTTCAACAAAAGGGGTGAAATCTTTCTTAGTTTCTTGAATTTTTTGCTTTTTACATTCAGATTTTCTGATTCACATTAGTGAGGGATGGATTTTGCCTGCAATGAACAATAAATCCTTATTTCAAAAATCCTTTTAGCCTGAGTTTTTGCAAGTTTAGTTGGAGTTACTAAGTTTGGAGCTGATTCATTTTTCATTTTCACTACTTAATATCCCCAGAAAAAACCTAACAATGGTTTAAGAGCTTGGTAAGACCAAGGGTGGCAATGATCTCTCCTTACAATGATCTTAGAATGTTGGTGGCAAACCCTGACAGAGCAGGGGAAAGGTCTTTGCTATCTCATTGCTTTCTGTTTTAATTCCTTTGTTGCTTCCATTGTTGTACTAGATTTTAACAGATTTATTTTCTGAAACTCACAGGGCAGGAAAGTATTATTACTCATACTTTACAGATGGAACTGATAAACATTGATAAGCAATGAAACTTTGGACATAATTAGATATAATTGGATATAACTCTATTCCAGATACAGCTTTCAAAACCAGATCACATTGCAAATATCTGTTATGATATGTTTAAGTATAATTTCATCATGCCTTTGATCAGCAGAATGGATATTACAACAATTCTTATGAACTTGTAGCTCTTTTTCTTGTCTGTTCTTCTTGCTTAAGGTTTAGCAATGGATTTTTTAATATCATTTATTGGTTCATTTCATGCATTATTATAATATATTTTAAAATACACTGATTTTTCATCCTAAATGGCCTGGTTATCTTCTACAGGCTTCCCATTGTCACTCATCCCAAATTTCTATTTCTTAGAAAATCACTCTAGTATATACAGCTTGACCTAAAACTTATGACAGTCTATCTGCCTTCCATCCACTCTAGGCCCTATGTTACAGGTGCAAGGCTTTGGCCAAATCTCTTTTCTTTCTCTTCGTATTTTTTTTTTTTTTTTATATTTATTCTTTTTTTTTTTTTCTCTTAACCTCAACAAGATCAGAAATTTTTCTCTATCATAACCTAACTGGAGAAGGTTTAAAATAGAAAAATATATTTAATCAGCTTAATGTGTCATACCATTTTAATAGAAGTACGGAGAGCTGTGGGGTTTGAGAGCGTCGCAGTGACACCTGCCAGAAGCAGGACTGCTCCAGAGTGCCATCTTGTGTCCCTGTGAGCTGAACTCCCACACACCAATTTATCCCCCCAGCAGCGTTGAGTGCTGGTGGTTCTCTCATGTTTATTCCTGTATCCTGTGAAGATAGTAGAATTCAGAAACAGGCATCTTGGAAAGCAATGTCACAGAACCACGGAAAGGGTGAGGTGGGAGGGCAGCTCTGGAGATTGGCTGGTTTAACCCCACCTTCTCAAAGCAGGGTTGCCTAGACCAGACTGCTCAGGGCTGTGTCTAGTTAGTTTGAGTCTCTTCAGGAAAGAATACTCCACAGCATCTCTGGGCAACCTGTTCTAGTGTTTGATCACTGATAGAGTGAAACAAAATTTTCTTATGCTTAAACAGAATTCCTTTGAGTTCAGTTACAACTCACTGCCTCTTGTCTTTATCTCCACCCTCTCATAGTCCCTGTGGCCAAGGCTGTTCAAACTCCAGCTTTCAAACTCCAGCTAGTACTTCCTTGTTTGTAATTCCTAGCTCCAGACAGAGCATTTTCCCTTCATCAGATCTATGACCTAACAAAATTTTTAAAAGTTTTGATCAATGCCTTCCAGAAAATTTCTGGGCTGCTTATGCTCTAGCAGGTCTATTACTTCTTCCTGTTCAGATGGTCTGATACCCACCACAGTGCCACTCCTTATCCTGAATTATGCTGTCTTATGTGGTTCATCATCCTTCCCCAGGCAGAACTCCATGCATTCCCCCTGTCCCTCACATGAAGGGCAATTATCCCTTCTTCACTATCCCGACCTGTCCTTCCTAAAGAATCCTTTTCCATACATGGAAGTACTCCAGTAAGATAAGTTTTCCACCATTCCTGATTCCAACAAGATCACAGCCCGGCAACTGCAGACCAAACTGATAACTCCTGTTTGCTCCCCATGAGGTATTTCACAGTAGCACACAGTCCTGAGGATCTCACTGAAACTGAAGGTGTCAAACAGGACCAGACCCAGTGTTGACCTCTGGGAGTGCACTGGTAATGAGTGGACCCCAAATAAGCTTCATGCCACTGATCACCACCCTCTGGGAGCAGCCATTCAGCCAGTTTTTAACATAACCTACTGTCACCTTCTTTCTCTGTGAGGATCTTATGGGAGGCAGTGCCAAAAGCCTTACTGAAGTCAAGGTAGACATTACCCACAGTTCTCTCCTCATTCACCAAGCCAGTCATTTCACTGTAGAAGATTGTCAGATTGGTCAAACATGACTTCCTCTTTTTAAATCTATGCTGACTGCTCCCAATTGCCTTCATGTACCTGGAAAACATCTGCAGGATTAGCTCAGAAATCTGGAAGAAGGGTTATGAACATACTCAGAAATTGCTTTTAATGGGACTAGGGACTACTCTTTTGTTTCCAAACAGATTTCAGAAGAATAAAATCTAGAAAGCTGTAGGACAGAGTGGTCTAAAACTCCATTTCATTGTGTGTTGTGTGAATTTAGCAGCTCATTTAGCTTCCTCAGGACAGACTAAGAACAGTACAACTACAGCCGAGTCCAGCATGTCAGCCCCTGACTGCCAAAAGTACAGATTAAAACATAAAAATCTAATCCAAAGTAAACTACAGAGATGTCTTTCCAGTAAGAAATGTGCACATATACAAACCCAAGACTGTTTCAAGACCTCCACACCATCCGATCATTGCCAGTGGAATCATTCTCACAGAGTACAAAAAATGTACCAAGAGTATCAAGGGACCTGTGCTGGGTGTTGGTGACAATTAGTTTACAGTCTTTGGTTGCTTTTTGTAAAGCAGCATTTAAGACAAGCCCTCACACAGGCACATAACACCTAACTTGCCTTGGGATGCTTATTTGTTTTGGCTGAGGTCACAGACTCAGATGGCCCATTAGATTTTAAACTTAGAAGTCTTAAAATTGTTTTTAAGATAAGTTTCCACTGACCAGCCTTTTGTGCCATCAGTGATATCTGCAGATTTTTATAATACAAGCGTCTGTAGCTCATACCTGAGCTCTCCAGACTGGTAAATGAAAACTCTATCTACTCAAAGTCAATTGTGTATTGAGTCGGAACACTGAAACAATATCAAGACTGCAACGTTTTCAGTTGCTGACCAGCCTGATATGGGCAGTAGGAGCAAATTCTTATCTAGGGAGAGGAACCTCTTCGTCTACCCCTGCCTAAAGCAGTCTAGACAGACTCCTAAGTCTCTGACAATATTTACACTCACACAAATACCCATAAAGTAAGGGAACGCTGTTTTTCCTGTACCTAGAGGGGAACTGAGGAACAGAAGAGTTAAACAATTTGTTCCAAGACACACAGGAAATTTGTGTACAGAACAGGAAATGAAATGCAGTAAGCTGAAGCCCATTATTTTACTCACTTCCTTGTAAAAATGATCTTTCACCATTTTCACCACAGTAGGCATAAATTAGAATTTCCTCCTTTCTTCTTATCTTGGAAGTTCTTATACGGATGCAATGCACACCTGCTTCTATCTTAATGAATATGATTGCAAGTTCTAAATCCTTCTTGATAATGTCCATTATCCTAATTATTGAATTTTTCTGGCAAAAAGCTGAATTTAGTTTTCAATTCCATTTACTTCCTGTTATGCTTTTCTTTGTTTTATCTTAACTTTGAAGCTTAGCATTATTGCTCACAGATTTGCTCATGAAAGTGAAAAGTAAACAGACATTATGCCAGAAAGCAATATTTCAAAACTCACTCATTAACATAACATTTGAAAGAAAATTAATTTCATACTTTAAATATCCACAGGCTCTGGATGAAAATGTATTAGTTCTGCTATTCTTTTCTTTCAATTTTTCTTTCAAAACTTAATTCTATTATGTAGTAGGGGGAGATATTTTTAGAATATTTGTCATCTAGCCCTTCATTATGGTTTGGGGTTTTTTTAGGTCCTAGTACCTCCTTTCTCTTTATGTGTTTTCTGCCAGAGTTCAACATTTCATTCCAGACTTCTTTTGTGAGGGTATCCGGTGCAGTCAGTGGGCCTCTGGTTTCGATTCCTCAAAGCATTTAATCATCTACCCGGTGAATTTAAAGAGTTTAAGTCCCTTTAGGATTAAGTTAAACTAGAGCACATACACAAATGTTTTTTCCAGACCATGCTATGCCTTCATCCTTTTAGTCAACTATGTACATTGATTTATGTCAAAGACTTCAAACTTGGCTTGATTTTTATGTTCACTAGAGATCCACTGAACAAATAACAGTTCATGAGAAAATGAGATGGCGTTTCAAAGCTTTGAGTGTTTCACTAAGACTATTATTGATGTTGAAATAACAAAACCTTTTCAATTAATTTATCTGTTTATCAATCTAAAGAACGGATCAGATAATTGGCTTTATATAAAACTAAAAGTAAAAATTTCTGACCAAAACAAATACGTTTTTGTACAAGCAGCTGTCAAAATAGATTACAAAGAAACTTGAATTTCATCTCTAACTTCTGTGATCAATGCATTGTTTCTATGTATTCTTCCTCAATAAATTTTTGATATTTTAAATTTACATCTCAGATGTTGAGTATTTCCACCAGTATCCTAGCCTAAAAAAGAGAGGCTGGAAATCTTGACAGGCTTTCTTGTGAAATATGCAGTGCTTTCTATTCATATTCTCATTGGAAGTACTACAGATAACTTGTTGTGTAGTGTTTGTGACTGTTTAAATTACTTGATAAGAGCAACTTGGAGAAGCCTAGCTGCAAAGAGGGCCCCATGACACTGGGAGTTGCATAACACGCCGTTTCTTTCCAGCCTTTTCTTTCAAAACTGGGAATATTACTTTTACCAGTCATGGAATAACACTAACTAGGGTACAACAAATCACATATATTGGGTAACTGTCTTAGAGGCTGACTGTAGATTCTTCATGAGAGAAGTTTTAGCCTTACTAAACTTAAGAGTGAATTAAAATTCCCACTTCACATGAATGCACCAACCTGTTGTTACATAAAGACAAGTACCAGAGGCATGGAAGTCCTTAAAGTAAGAGCCTATTTTTCAGAGTAATTGTAGACATCCACTTTTATAAGACAATTATGCAATCAAAATGCCTGTAGAAGCAGCAGAGCAGGCAGGTATTCCACAGACAATCTTAGGTTCAGCATTAACCCTCTAGGGATAATCTCCTGTTCACTTCGACTCCATCCTTCACCTTTTAACTGTCAAGACATCTTTAATATTTTTACTCACAGGTGTAATTTTCTCTGTGCAGTGTGTAGTTATATTTCCAGCTCTAGGTTTTAAAGCTTAATCCAAGGACTGGGAGCCTAAAATTTAAGCATTGCAGCACTGGACTTAAAAGCTCCACATCCCCTTATTTAGTTGAGTCCTATGTGAATTCCCTAGCATCAGCCAGGAAATCTGTGGCAAAGTCAAATAAGATATATCAGTCTCCAGGAACTTGGGCAAAAGGCCATTGTTTCTATCACTGTAGGTTAAAGATTCTAGTCCAAGCTGGAATATGGAAATGGGGAAAAAATACGTCTCCAAGCACTTTCAAAGAGTAGTCAGAGGGATCCTAAAAGCAAGTAAAACTGCATATTGATCTTCAGTTTTTCACAAATTCCTTGACTGTTCAGTATATATGAGAGCTTCACAACTGGGAGCAATTATGGACAAAAATTATTACATTTGTATGAGTCAACATACAAACGATCTTTGGGAAAGGAGGTTCTTGAATGAGAGTTTTGGCATATGAAACGGTATAAAAAGCAGTGCATGGTTTGATTGTTGGGGGAATTATATACTGGTATGTGACACCTTTGGGAAAAGTTCTGAGAAGTAGGTCAAGTGCCGTGAGTCTATAGCAGACTGGTTACTTATTCATTGGGATCAGCTGCTCTGAGCTTCAGGAAGTTCAGGTCTCAGCAGCTGCTGTGTAATCAGGGCACAAAATGCTTTATAATGGCTGACTATAAAAGATTGGAATTGATTGAGAGGGCCTGAGTTATTGTCCTCCTGTGATTGCAATATGCAGCATATAGAAAATTCTCTCATGCTTAAGCCTTTCCTTTATGTTTCTAGTGTTCATGAAATTAATTTTAAGCCACCAAGGGTTCCTCCCCCCCTTTCCCATGTCCCCACAATAATTTCTGGTTCCAATTTAAGGATTTTTTCTTGTTTTGATTTTTTTTTTTTTAATAAATATGTTCTAGATGGATCTAGTGCTTGTGAAAGTTGCCAGCCTACTTGATCCTAGATTGGGGGGAGGGTAAACCTTAACCATTGAAAAGAGCTAGGACCTCATAGGAGGAAGAGGCCTAGAAAGCAATCGATAACTTGGTGAAAAAGAATAGTAGTGTAGGATAAAGCAGCAGATTACTTGATCAAAACAACACTTAAAATCCTGTCTGCTTCATGTAGGATCCTAAGGAGTCAAGGGATGGCCAATATATATCCAGCTACCACTCTGGGAGATTACTTAAACTGAAAACAGAGCTGAAACAGTTTTTCTGCCAAAGACCACTTCTTTGGTGAAGGGCAAGAGGTGGAATCTGAAGGAGGGTGGGTGAGAATTTGGATTTGTCAGCCATCAGTGTTCCTTGGATCCCAGTGAGAACTCACCCCCCCACCTCCCTCTTCTCTTTCTTACAACTGGCCTAAAGTCCAGTTTACAGTCATCTTAAATATTCTGAGATCTCACTGAGACCCTTTCTCTGCTGAGGCAAGGTGTTGTTTCATAATAACAATGTGACTATTGCCAATAACAATTGCCATTTTGTTGTGCACGTTAATGTTGTAAAGACACCAAACTGGCAAAGTCAAATAGAAGCAAAGAAAAAGTTAGTTAGTGCTAGATAGCCACAGAGCCATAATGGAAATCACCACATGGACACACACATCACCACTTGTGCAAGGATCTCCATTGTCTTTACACAAGTAGGAAAGGAACAGTACCATTTTAGTGATTATAGGAGGGACATGTATGGGCTATAAGATTTGGCACAGGTAATATACCCAGTTATTAGAAGCACAGGAACAGGAAGCTGGAGTGAAATCCTAACACTATAGAAATTACTGGGAGACTGTCATTTTCTTCATGAGGGCCAAAATTTTACATTCATATGTTCTTTCAATGATTTAACCATAAAACAATTCTTTTTATTCAAATCCCTTTCTACTCACAAAACCAGACAGCTTCATAAGAAACCTAAAATTGTTTCTTTCATACATTAATAGTAATTTACATTATATCCTGGCTTGCCTGTGCTTACACATCCAGGTACTCATAGAACTCCAATTATCACTCTGTCTGACTACCTTCTATGTTAACATTCGACACAAATTGGAAAAGTCTTTTTGTTACCAGTGGCTAGACATGTATAATCATAAAAGTCTTTGCCATGTCATGCCCCTAGCTGTTTTCCTTCCCTGTGAATAAAAGGGGACTAGGCTGGGTGAGAAACGGAATAGATACAAACCAGTTCACTATTTGTTTCTTAGGATTGTCATAGACTTGTGGCCTTATCCATAAAAAGTGAGAAAAGTGGGTAGCAACAGACACAAAGATGTGCCAAGGAAGTGTTTGTCGGCCTAGTCCTGATTTCTCATGGTGTTACAAAGAGGTATTATGGTGGCCCTATGGCTGTAGTTTAGTTAATGCATTCTGAGAGATCCATTTATTTCCTTCACTGCTTGAAACTAAGACAGCAGCTCTTAAATCAGAATTATATTCCCACAGAATCAGGCAAAAATTGCAGGTCATTATATTTTATTTATTTGATCCTCTATCCTCTGTAAGTTTGTGTAGTTGTTTAAACCCAGTGGGCAAATCAGTCCCATATAGTCACTCACTCTCCCCACGAAGGGATGGGGAAGAGAATCAGAAGAGTAAACAAGAGAAAACTTGTTTTCTCATGGCTTGAGATAAAGACAGCTTAATAAGTAAAGGAAAAACCATGCATGCAAGCAAAGCAGAACAAGGAATTCACTCACCACTTCCAATGAGCAATTCATCTGCCCCAAGAAAAGCAGGGGTCCATCACACATAAAGGTGACATGGGAAGACAAACCCCATCACATAAACCTCCTCCTTGTTCCTCCTTCTTCCCCCTGCTTTACTTGATGATCATGACACCATCATAATGTAGACTATCCCTTGGGTCTGGTGGGGTCAGCTGTCCTGGCAATGTTCTCTCCCAACTTCCCAAACACCCCCAGTCTCTGCACTGATGGCGTGGGGTGAGAAGCAGAGAAGGCTTTGACTCTGTATAAGAACTGCTCAGCAATAAGAAAAACAACCTTGTGCTATCAACACTGTTTTGAGCACAAATCCAAAACCATAGCCCATACTAGCTATTATGAAAAAAACTAACTCTATCCCAGCCAAACCCAATAAATTTGTCACTCCTTCTTCAATATCATTTACATCATGTTCAGGTCCCACACTATCTAATATAACCTAGTTAACAAACACCCCCCTTCCTAAGCCTTGATATAATACAGAACATCCCCCCTTTCGTCTATGGACTACACGTAAAATACCCATAAAATATCCACTGAGTTCATGTAGTTCATGACTTTGGGTTCCATCTGTTATGGTAGTCACTCAGAACAGCAGAGGTGGTCTGGTGTGGGGAATTACTGGGCACCAAAACCAGCTCAGGTTAAGTCCCTGCTGCACTTGCACTTCTTGTAAGGCTTCTCTTTTATTGATTCATGTGAGTCCTGTCATAATAATTCCCATTGTATTTCCATTATAGCCTTGACCTCTGGTCCTTTTTGGACCAGGCCACAGTGTTTACCATTGCAAATAACTCCTCCCCTTGCTCCTGCTCTGGCTTAGACTTATCCACAGACTGCAGTCCCTTAGGACTGTACCTGCTTCTTGTAGCCTTCTCTGTGAGCCCCAGTCTCTGCAGGAGTGTAACTACTGCAGCAGAGGTTTGGTCACAGTCACTTTAGGACACATCTCTTTCCAGCATGGTCTTCTCCATGCACCATGAAGCCTTTAAAGCTCCAGATGGGTATAAACCTTACTAACGGCTGCAGTCCCTTCAGGTGGGAATCTGCTCCAACTTGATCTCACTGTGGCTGCAGTCAGGGTGTCCTGTTCTGTCATGGGCTTATCTGTCACCACACACTTTGAGGTGCTCCAGCATGACCTCATGTGAGAGCCTGGACTGGTAGTGATTAATGACTCAAACATTCAACCAGGAGCTGTAAGAGGGTATTGCTAATGGCTCAAATAATAGGCTGGGTGCTCTGCTAGTGATGCACAGAGCAGCCTCCCAGGTGCTCAAGGGCATGCACATCTGAGGCTACAAGCTGGGTTTCTAGATAAGGGAAGAGGCTGATAAGAGGTGCTTAAAACAGAATCCTGTGAGGTGGGGTAAGCCCCTATCATGCCAATGTCCTTCCTTACACAATGACTCAGCTGTGAAAACTCCCCTTCAAATGCTGACTAAGAGGCAACTGCAACATCTTGGAGGGTGTCAAGACTCCCAAAGTGTCCTACAATCCACAACATTACATCAGCCAGTGTGAAACTCCCCACCCCGGGGGAGGTACCCGGGCATTCCCACCTGAGGCTGACCATGCTATAAACCTAATGGACGTGGTGTTTTGTAGACTCCCTTCCCCCTGCCATTCGATGGATACAGTCTGCAACCAACACCTTGACAAGATTGTAACCACTGAGAAGATGAGGACAAACAGGATGCTGGAATCTATAGAATGGTGATCTTTTTCCTACTTATTCTGTTTATCTATCACTCTTTCTCTGTACTCCTTCTTTATCTCCACCTCACATTTACTCATAAATAAAAAATCTGTACTATTGATTTTGGCATATAGTCTCATTTGCAACTTATTTTGAGCAAAAGCATCTCTCTAATAATTTTAATAATTGCATCTCAACACCTCATGAGCAACCACTGATGCTTCAAGGTGGACCTGCTGCACCATGGACTTACCCAGAGACACACACATTTGAGGTGTGTTTTCTCCAGTGTGGACTTACCCTTGGGCCACAGTCCCTTCAGAGACACAGCTGGTGTCGCACAGACACAACCATGGCCACAGGCACTTTGAGATGCACCTGCTCTGACATGGGCTTATCCACTGCCACAGATGTTTCAGGGCATCCTGCTCCCACATGGATACATCCACAGGTCACAATCCTCTTGGCTCAAGTTCCCACTACAATTGCAGCCTGTCCAGTACAGGAGCACAGAAATAGCAGCCGCGCCCTGGCCACCACCCAGCCCAGGTGTTTAACCAGGTGTTATCCCAGGCACAGCAGAGGGGGCTGCTTGGCATCTCAGCACTACAGAAAGCAGTGAAAGCAAAATGCAGACAGTAACCAGCGCTAGTCTCCAATACACAGTGAGGCAAGGAAGCTCCATTGCAAGTACAGGAGACAGTCAGTTTAAATCCCCACTCTGGGTGCCAGAAAGGACTGTCAGAGTTTAACCAGCTAGCAACTCAGCCCCACATAGCTGCTCACCAACTCTACCATGGCAGGATGGGGAAAAGAATAAGAAAGGTAAAAGTGAGAAAACTTGTGGGTTGAGACTGAGATGTGTTTGTTTTTCTTGCTTCAAACATGAATTAGCAGAAATTCCAGGACTGTCAAATAACTAAACTGTGAATACATCTCTGTGAAAAAGAGTGCAGGCAGGAAAAAGCTCCTAGCACAGTGTAATTTCATAAGAGTATGTCCAATAGTATTTATAAATTCAAATATGAAAATAAAGGCCCAAGGAAGAAAAAAACCTCACCCACCCTCCCTATTTCAATCCTTTCATATCTGGTAGAACAAACAGAGCTACAAAGAACATCTGTAGATAAACCCTAAAAGGGACATATGTGTTCCACACCTAACCACAGCAGGGTGTCACTATAACAGCTTGCTTACTACTTATTGCATCCAAGTCCATATGGTGTATTTCTGCCTTAATTGGGCATTTCCATGCTTTTGTTGATTTTTGTCAATACCTTAATGATACTTAAATATTCTTTTGCTAATACCAAAACTTTTTTATTTTAAAGAATTTCAAGCAAAAAATAAATTCTGGAGTAGGTGTTCAAAATATTTTAGTGACCTTAGAGATTCTCTAAAACAGACAAAAATGCAGCGTTATTTTACCTACATTCGTATTTAATTTCTTGCCAGCATTCAGACTATACTGCTCCAAATCAAATAAACCACCAAGGCCCACACAGTGAGAGAGGGTTCATTATAGATCATGAACAGCTCAGGGTGGAAGTGCCAAAGTAAAAGAACAGATAGCATTGAAAGAAAACAAATAATGTTTGCCCCATACCCTCCATCTTTAGTGCACTTTTCTTAGATAGGCTCTTTTATACGGGCACTCTGAGGAGTAAGGATATGAAAAATAAGTGGTTTTACTAGCTTTGTCCTGATGTAGAGAGTTATTTTGGTAGAAAGGTGGGCAAAGGGAAGTGTAAAGGGAGTTCAGGTATTTGCCAGAGCCTGGTGCACAGCTTCAGCAAGCTGAGCCATAAAAGGGTGAGTACCAAAAGAATATGTTATGGGTAGACCTAGCTAAGAGATATCATCGATCCTACTGAGTCTGAGCCAAGGATAAAAGGTTCTGGAGGAGCTGTCATGGATAAAATACAATCTTCCTAGTCTTCCTAGCTAGGTTATTGCCATATGCTAATTTCCTTTTCTACAGGTCTGAGCAACAGGAAGGTGGACTTTCTTCTGCTTTGCTAGCAGTGGGGGGAAAGTCTGGAGCAAAATCCTGACAATCCCAGTATCTTTGGCTAAATAAAAGCAGTGATCTTTGTTAAAATATAGATCTTGTGAGGAAACACATAACACAGATACACAGTTACAGACCAGTATATAGACTCCCCCTTTAAACTAAGAATTATATTAATGCAGACTTTGGTGATGTTTCCTAAAAGAAACTGGTCTTCAGTACACACACAGCAACCTTATTTCTCCTTGGTTCCAGGTCCCTTCCAACAGATATTCCTAGATGAATAGAGAAACTGGATAAATTGTTTAACAAATAAAGAGAAAAAAATGGCAAGGGTGAGTAAGAAAAGCCATGTGTGCCCTGCAGTGTACAGGATGTCAGTGACAGTGAGGGAGATGCAGTGTAACACTCTTTTTTCAGACCACACTAACTAGCAGTAGACACCCCTCTACCACACAGACCCAGCTTATATACAAGGAATGATCTCTGCAGGGAATGTTTCATGAAACAAGAACTTAACCATGATCACATCTTTCACAAACTAAGTTCAAGCCGTTTTCTCCCTCCCTACACTTTGAATTTAAGCTGACTTTAAAATTCAAACATCCTACGCCCAATTTCTTTGTAAAAACACAAGAATGGATTGCAGATTTGATTTTAAAAGATCAGGCATCTAACATAACTCATGCTACAGAGCCCAGATGTGGCCAAGAGAAAAGGCTTATTTTTCTTTCTGTGTACAAGTTTCACAGCAAACACTATTAAGCTTCACACTTGACTGATCTAACTTCTGTATTCAAGACTAGGGAACTCTCACAGATTATTAGAGTTCAAAGATTAAGTTAAAACATAATGAATCCAGATAAAATCTCATTGATTATCCTTGGGGTAAAGCATCAATTAATTCAAGTTTTTAATCTTTTTTATAAAAATAAGAGGGTTTTTTAAGGTGTTTGAATACTTGACTCTACCCCTTGGCTTATTGTTATTCCACCTTCTGAACTTCTTAATCAAGATTTCAGTAGTTTAAATTGCAGAGTAATTCAGGACACAGGAGATGTAGCATATATCAAGTCCTCTCTAATAATTTCCTAACCTCAAGCAAACTCTAGTTAGCAAAAACAGATAACTCAAAAGACACAAGATTCTTAAAGTACAACTTAGTTGAAATTACCTTGCCTTTCTTTGTTCACAATAGCAAGCCACAAACTATCACAACTCTCAAGTAATCACTTAGTCATCTGAGAGGAGTAAAGAAATATGTATTGCAAGGGAACTTACAATTCTTAATCTTAAAATTCTGTTCTGTCATGAAAACAGAATTGTCTCTAATGTAGGTGAGTTGAGCAGTTTGAAATCTTCCTCCTCTGTGGATCATCTGGAAAGTTTAAACAAGGCACCTGTTGCTAACGCCCCTGAGGACAGGAGCCAGTAAGCAATATGTGAACCTCTTTAATTTATGGAGGGCGCTGTAAATGCAGTACAGTATGGCATTCAGATCTGTTCAAACACTGGCCAAAAAGGGTACTGCCACATCCTGCTGAAATCAGAGTATTCTGCTTACAGGACTTTCCCTGGAAATTGAAAAACTACAGCATCATCTGTCCGAGTAGATACAAATCCACAGCTCCCACCTCTTCAGAGAGTGCCTTTGCTCCCTGGCTTTCATTGAAGCTGTGTCATTTCTGTGCAGCCAGGAATGTGGAATTTGTTTGGCCGGCAAAGAAAATTGTAAAGGGGAGACTGTTTCTGTAATCTAATAGGCAAAACACTCTACTGGAGAGGAGAGGAAGCTAAAATAGTCCTTTCCCGTGGGTCTGCTTAGAATATGTATTTTCCATGTAACAGTTTTAGGATAAAATCCATTAGCAACTTTGGAAGGAAACACAGGAATGTTCCTGTTTCCACAATAGACATATCTCACTGTCTCAAAGTTGGCCTCTGCTTTTTAATTTTTCTTTCTGGCCCCAGTCCTCGCACCATTTCTTGTACAAGGACTTTGTTTTAATGGATAGGTGTAACACTGGCATGGCATAAGACTAGTCAATTGATGGTGAAGGAGACTGTCTTATGATAAAAAAACATCAAAGAACATTTTGTATCCTGAACTCATCTGGTAGGTACACAAAGGCAGCTCACTCACAGCTGCAAAGAAGTATTAAAGCCTAGGGGAACACAGGGTACCAAACACACTCAACAGCTGGCTTAAACACACTAGCAACTGGCATACATATCTTCTGGAAGTCAATAAAAGTAGTCCCTTCTACATATTCTTAATATTATTTGAGTTGATAAATTTCACCTCGGGAATGCCTTTATAAATTTTACCTAAAAAGAAGCAGCAAACTTATATGCAAGCTTTGGTCCTCATTGCAACTTTGGGAAAATAAAATATCTTAACTTAAATGCTTAAATCTATTTCTGAGAGAACTAAAAATAGTGTCTAAAATTGTAGACTCCATAAAAAGACAGGAATGCTGGCTTAAGAGGAAATTTCAAGCTGGCATAAAATTTTCAAGTGCCACCCTAAAGATAAGAGTTTTTTTTAATCCACCAAACAGGGAGATCTGTGGCTGCAGGTAAATTCCCCTTGTTTTCCTCACCCTCTCATGGTGCTGTAAGCAAGAAAGTGCCATTACAAATGACAGCTACAATTCAAATTCAAACTCAGAGCTTCAGCCATGTTCTGAAATCTGTGCAAATCTTCAGAATTTTGCATATGAAGTCTCATGAGGGTCACAAAGCCTCAGAATATTTTACATGAAGGAGCTGTTCCTCTCATACAATATTTGCTGTATTATCTGAAATATAGTTTGTCTCATCTTGCAATTTGAAATGAAATTGTCACATTTTTCTCCATTACCTCTTCCTATATTACCTAGGCCACAAAAAACATCTGTCATATTCACACAGAAGAGCTTGCCAAATAGAAGTGGCAGCATTGTGTCCTGAAAACCTGAACTTCCCTGGTCTCGATTTTCCTGTTCTCCTTAAAGTGACTCAAACTGGAAACAGGTGGCAGCATTGCTTCTGATGCCACGGGTTCTAAAGCTGAAATAAAAAGATCTAATCTCTCCAAACTAAATGAAAACAAACCAAAAACTGCTCTCATTGATATTGGCTCTAAATAAGGCAAGATTTGATAAAACAGGAAAAGAAATAGCTCTGCTCTGACCTTGGAGAGTCAAGACATCAGAAATATCTTGCAGGGGTCTGTCCCTCTGAGCTTGAAATATCTTTTGGCATTTTCAGCCTCTAACTTTAGCTGTAGTTTTAGCCATGTCAGTGGTGTGGAGCCATCCTCATGCTGGACATATCAGGCTAGAGTATTCGGGAAAAAGTGAGCTTTACCAACAGGATAGCATATGACAAATATTCATCAGATATCTTTTCATGTTACATTTATGATGTTTGGATTTGAGATATATCTGTGTTCCATTGAGAATAAAACATCTGAATTCTAATTGAATGAGACTGTAAAGTTGTATTTAATTATATTCCTTTTTAACACATTACAGTTTCACAATTGTTTTATATATAAGACATTTAGTTATTTCACATGTTTAAAATATTAGAGTTTGTTATTATTTTTGTTCAGCATATAGAAAGAAATAAAAGAACAAGGAGAAAAGGACAAGGAGGGAGAGAGAGAAAGAGCAAGCAAGCACAAGAGAAATTTATAAAACAACTATGGCTTTATAAATACAGGTCACAGTCTTATATTCAGTCTTTCCTTCAGTGTATTTACAGAATTGTAACATGGTACTTTTTATGGTGTAAAAAATATATTAATTCCAGCATTGTTTAAGTGGGAGGAAAAGAAAGATATTCTGGTTTCAATTAGGAAAGACAGATATGTAAACAGGTTCTATTGGAAGGTCCTGATAGGAACAAAAGAATGTGATATTGATGGACACGGGGGACTCAGACCTGCTCTTGGTCAAACCACTGGAAAAAACTTCCACTGGCTTCAGGGCTGCAGAATCCAGCACATGCCTAGGTCACGAACAGGTTTAGCAGACATGTTGAAATGGCTTTGGTTTCTGAGTACTGATGGCTCCATCCCCAGGAATCTGGATCTCACTGCCATTACCCACAGCCAGTGGCAGCCAAAGGCCTGAATTTCTGCCTTAAGAAATGTTGAAGCCTTGCCATAAATACTTTCCAGAGAATGGCAGTTATTATGGTAACAGTGTTCCCATTGCTCTAGTTAAGATTGTGTCAGCATTTAAATTATAAACCCCTGTTTTCAGGGGTTTACATCTTGGCTATAAACATTTGCCGAGAGATGAAAATTGGCATTCACTGCCCTATTTTTTTAATAACAAAACTTGGAGAAAATCAGACTGGGTTTTTTTATACTGCAAGAGGGAAAAGAGTTGGAGGCTTGTTGTGGGAGGTGAGGTGCATTTTGGTGTTATATAATGTATAATGTGTTTATACACAGAGATGGAGTGAATGTATATTCCTAAAATGTAAAATTTGCTCTGCATTTTTTAATTAAATTTTGCTGGGCAGTGAGAAATTTGTTTGTTTTATATTAATTTGTGTAAGAATACTAAAAATAAAATGAGAACACTGCAAATAATATATTTCTTACTAGTTTTAATAGGGATATAGCAACGTACATCAAAAATATGTTGCCTCTAAAATGCTACCATTTTCGCCCTTTGTAAAGATGGTGTCATGCTTTCTTTTGTTTATTTTTCTGAGTACAAATTGTCCTTTTTTAAGATGCAGAAAACAAAGTGCATTTACTTGTAACTACTCCTACTAAAGGTGTCTTAGATGATATTTCCACTTTGAGTGTTCACATATGAAAACACCACTAGCCAAAGAATTCATCCTTTAGCAGGAGCCAGAGGTGCATGTTCCAGCACCGATCCTCTGTGTGCTAACCTCTGGCTCTCAAAGGGGTGGTGCACATCGTTCTCCCTGAGTTTCTCTCATTCTAAAAATCCTTTGAAATCCCTTTCTATTTTTCTCTGACGTGGTGTTTTTAAATGTGCGTGATTGTGGTTTTGATTGTATTTTGAGATGTATATTAATACTTGGTGACTGCAAGAAATATTCCCCAGTGAAGTGTAATTTTCTTGAAGGAGAGTTTTACATCTCTCATGTAGACAGAGAGACCAGATTCACAGAACAACATCACTGGATATGCAGCACTGCTGTCAGATGAAGGTACCTGAGGCCCATGCCACAAATTGAAAACGCAATATGAAAATTTGGCAGGAGTGACAGTTTCCAGTGCTCAGTGAAAATTGTGAAACAAAACTGTTTCAGCATTCCCAAGGCCAAAAGGATCATTATTTCCTTATATTAGGGATACAGAAGGAAACTGGGGAGAATTACACGTCCACCACTCTAGCAAGTACTAGACATATGTCTAGCTGTATATCTCAAGCGGGCAGCTTCTGGAAGAAGACTGAAACCTCCTGTTTCAGTTTAAAATAGAATATGTGAATTTGAAATCCTTCCAGGCTCGGATGACCAAGACATCTTCTCATTCTTTCCATTTGTAATCCACAGCTTCAATGTGGCTAAGTTCTTATACCAGGAGAGCCAATGTATCAGGTCCAAAACTGTGGTTTGACATACTTTATGTTTATCTATAGATCCTTCTATGGAAATGGATGTTGTGTCAAAGTTACTGATACTGTATTGTGGTGGTGGATAAGTATGTGCTTATGTAGGTGTATTGGCAGTGCCTAAAGGAATAAAAAGACCTGGAATTAATTTTTCCCATTTCTAATCCCAACTAATTGATGTGTAGCTACATGGGAAATCACAAGCTTCAAGCTGTGAGACCATTGAAGGAAGTTACCCATATGAGCAATGAAGACTTTATTACACAACAGTAGGGGAAGAAGGAACAGACGTCTCTCCTGGTCCCTACAGTCAGCAGGAACCTTGGATCTCTCACAGACTAATCTAACTTATGGATTAACATTGCAGATCTGCAAAGCTCTCAGGAGCCCTGGAAATGTCAGGTCTGCACAGACTGGAAAAAATAAGGGGAAGGTAATTACTACAATTAATTTAATACTAAATGTAAATTAAAATGAAGTAGTCCTTTGTTTCATTTCTGATTAAAAGAAAAATATTTTCAAAAATGGAGTTAGATTCATAAATCTATTCTGCTATTCATTGCCTTTAATACCTAATACACTACTTTCAGCAGTGGTCTTGTAGGTGTGATAGGACTGTGACTACAAACAATAACCATCATTATTTTTCCTTGAATGGATGAGGATATACATCTTTTGAAATTATATTCCTGGGGAAAAAAGTCACTATGGGATCTTACTCCTCTCTCATCCTTAACAATATTCAGAGAGTACAGAAAGGTCAATATGATATTGACTACCAGCTCATTATGAGATATTATTGAGCACGATAATTGTTTGAGCTCTTCCATAACATGACTACGTACTTCAGTGCATATATTAATGAATAAGCCATTATTTAAATGCCAACTTGCCTCTGACTATTATAAGTAATAAGCCTCTGAGTACATAAATTCAGGTAAGGCCCTTTAATGTAATGTATAGCATACTATTTCATCTGGTAAAATGCAAGAACAAGTTCCAGGTAAAAAAATTGAAAATCATCAGGTCTTTTTTCCTGAGGTTGTGGAGATACATTTTTCCTGTTTATTTCTCCTGTCAGCAAAAGAAAGGCAAGTTGAAAAACAAAACTGAGGCTGTCTGGTACAATTCAGAGCAATTAGCACCACAGAGATAATGAAAACTCTCATTTATTTGTACTGGCACTCTGCTACTTCAAGGCAAAGCTTCACTGAACACCAAGGCCTTTTTCTATTAGGTGGTCAAATAGGTCCATCAATCTCCTGCTCTAAAGAGTGTCCAGTAGAGGTTCAGAGAAGATAAAAAAAGGGAATGATGGCAAGGGAAATGAACGTTAGTAGCTACCATTGATTGGAAATTGATGCCCAGTCCAGTCATTTCAAATCATGTGCCAGGGCCACAGAAAAATCATGACTATGATTGAAACTGTCAAGATGTGCAGACCAATATGTTAGAAACTGTAAACCTGCATAGAACTATGAAAACAGAAGAAATAATGTAAAAAGGCAAATATGGACATAGAGGTATAGCAAAGTTACAAAGCTTGAATGAGGGTTTAGAACCCAAATATGATCAGGTGAAAAATGGAGAATTGTGGGGACATTCAAAACTGGAGAAGAGAGTGGACAGATACAGAATCTAAAAAAAACATTTTTCCAGTAGTGTCTTGTATGATACAGTAGCAGATGATCAACTGAAGAGGAAAAACCTGTACCTAGATGATTTTAAAGAA